>CM038675.1:591027311-591627311 GCA_021605145.1 Aegilops bicornis
GAGGCGACAATGGTTAAAAATCTTGTGTTTGAGGATATGGGCAGATATGGACTCATCGCGGTTGGTTGTTATTGACCTTGAAGTCTTTGTTATTAGGTATCAACCAAGGTACTAAGCGGAGGAAAAGCTACATCACAGTGCCGTGCCATCGCTACGCTTCTTATGTACCGGACTGCCATTTTATCATTGGCAAGACGGCGGTAATGTTGACTTGAGGGGCGCCTGGCATCCAATTACATGGATCGGGGCCAATGGCTTCTTGAGCCGGGCCGGCCATTAGCGACTGACTTTGGTCGGGAAAGGTGATGTTGCACCTGATGGCCAACTCGGGTGTTTGGGAGAACTACATGAGTGTTTCTTCTTTTACATGTAGTTAAGTCTTGCGCTTTTTGTGTGCATGGTTGAACTTCGCTATGTACATAGATGACCTTCTGGGGTTCATATAGGCTTAGGTAAATTAATTTCAGAACTGCTTGGCTTATATGGTAATATTACTGCCTTTGTGTACATATGTGGAACTTCAGTATATTCATAGAAATAAAGCTAAACTTTGTTTATTTGCACATGCACATGCCATTGAACTTCGCTATGTAAATTTCCAACATTTTTGAAAGCATGTTACCTTGGTCATACATTGTTGTACTGCCTATGTAGACATAGTTGGACTTCTGAAATATCTTTAAATGTGTGTAGGCATTATTGGAATTTTGAATTGTAGTTTGTGTATCCAGTTATTACGCCTTTTTTTCCTTTTGTCATTGTCTTTTTTTTTTTTTCGATTATCGACCATGGTACTAACTTGACACTTCCTGCTCTCTTATCTTGTGTTCTATGCTTCGCTTTCCCATTTCTTTTCATTTGTTACTGCGACATGTTGATTTTGTTTTCATATATGTAGTGGAAGACCACGAGGCTGAGGTTGTGTTCTTTAGGGTCATCGACGCATACTCGTTGCTACTATGCCTCGTCAGGCCGTACGGCCTAGGTAGTGGAAGTTCTCGAGATTTGAATTCCCTTGGGGATGTTAACACGGTGCCCCCCCAGTAGATCGAGGAGGTTCTTACGCCCGTGTGAGTGCTTTGCGGTGGGCGTTTCTTAGAGTTTGTCTGGCGATCACGCGAATATTTCCCTTTCTAGGATTGATGGACTTAGAAACTGTTTGTGGAGAGAGATGGGCCTCGTGGTTCGACAATTCGGTTGGCGCCTTAGTCGCGTGGATGCGTATTCCTTCCTCCCGGCCACGGTTTTGATCTTTGAAGTCTTCGAAGCGAGCTTTTAGTCGATTGAAGCTAAATATCTTGCCGAGCCCGTGAGAGTACTTCCCACCTCAGGGCTAGTTTTTGTGCTATTCAAAATGCTGGGGCCGCCCGATGCAAGTAACGCACGAAGATAAGGTGAGTGTTGTTGCGAGAGAGATTCAGAGCTAGGATCCCGTTCATTTGGGTCGTGAAGGAGGCCATGTGGAGCATACCGAAGAGGTTTGTTTATGTTGGCTTTTGATATTTCTTTTGCACTAGTGTTCATTGTTAGCTTTGAGTTATTACTGTTATGCAGTTATGGGGTGACCTTCTCTGTTTATAGGACTGAACTTCAAGTGCTTGACACTGAACGTCTATGACTTTGATGGTAGCCCTTTTGTTCCTTGCATATCTTATGGTAGTTTGTTATGTTATACGCTATATTTACTGTATTTGGACTTCCATGATGTATGGGTTAGCGATAGGTGACCTTCTCTGATTATGTAACATGAACTTCTGGCGATTAGGTATTTGTTTTCTACATGATTATTTTCTAGTCTTTTTTCTTTTTGGTACTAGTGTTTCCTAGGTGACCTTCTCTGTTTTATAGGATATGAACTTCAAGTGCTTACGCACTTGAACTTCTATGTTTTTGATGACTTTCCTTTTGTCTTCTTTTTGCATCTCTTAATGGTAGTTTGATATCCTGATACGCTATGTTTATTGTATTTGGACTTCCATTATGTGCCAGCTTGTTGATACTTCGACCTTTCTACTGATTATGTAACGTGAACTTTTAGTCGATTGATTAGGTATTTGTTTTCTTACATGATTATTTCTTTTTTCTAGGTTGGTTGATGATGGTGGCCGGGGTTAGGAGGATGTTTTACTGTGGCATGAAGATGATCATGCGCATGGAAGGCTGTCCCTGTGTGCATGATCCTTGCCCCTCTAGTGATGTATTAGTTGATGAGGTTCATGGCGGTGAAAATAAGGTACCATTTTTTTCTTGTCCATTTGTCTTGTTGCCCCTGAGGACGGACTTGCTGCCCTGTGCATACAGAGTTGATCGGCCCTTTGTAATGACTTTTTGTTTCTTTTGGAAGCAGCAGAATGGCGATGTTAGTGTTGCTCGAGAGTTGGCTGGAGACATGTCCGCTTCTTGCACCGTAACCGGCTGTTCCGACGGAAATTGAAGTCTCGGTTGAACCTCGGTCGTCCGTCTGCTAGCGCTGAGGTTTTCGATGCTGAAGGTGTTTGGCGAAAGACAAGCGGCTAACCGAGACATTATTTTTAGAAATATCATGTGTTGAGTTCTATTTGTACAGACAACTAGTGGTAATCTTCGGCTATTTGCCAAAAGCCATCGGGAAGAAGTCTCCTCGCTTGTGAGAGCCATCAGTTGATGTTGATGCCGCATTGTGCTGAGAGCAACTCAAATGTTTTTTCTTGTTTCAGTATTCTCCCCGCTAAGTTTAGGCAACTGATTCTTCTTTAATTATTGGTGTCCTTCTGACGGCGCTGCCAAATGTCTAATGCCCCGTAAGACAAGCGATGAAGATACCGAAGCGATAGCTATGGAGAGGAGGTTGATCATTCAGCAGTCTTTGCCTTGCTTAATCGGGTTCTGTGCAGAGATCCATGAAGAGAGTGAGCATGCTTCTCTCTTTACTTTCCCCATCCCTCCCCTCTTTGTTGTTTTGGTTTTGAGTCCATGATATCCCCTGTGAACTCGCTGTAGCAATTTCTAAGTTGAACTTACGGTTTTGTTGTTTGTCATGTGGGTTGTAAAAGAATATTAAGTGAACTTGTTTTTTCTATGTGGGTGGAGGTTTGTAATGCATGTGTTGTGATGTCTATGATGCTGTGGTTTTATCCTTTCTGATGTAGCAAATTTGAGATGTGTTTATGTTTTGAATGTTTGTGTGTTATTGTGCTTGAATGTTGGTCTTAATTGATCTTGTATTGAATCTATGTGTACTTTGAGTGTTGCAGATTAAAATTGCTATTTTCTTTTTGGTGAGCGGATAGCGACCTTGTTTGTCGTCGAAAGAAGGTTGATGACTTTTATTACCTGATGTAACTAGGCTTGTGGGAACGATCGTTCCAAGAGGTGAGAGTGCACGGCTGCTCAATATTTTACATCATCCATGTGCCCCACGTGAACCGTTGCACAGCGGTTTCTTACACGAGACTTCCCAACTATATATACCTGAACTTCTTGTTTTCTTTTACTTATCTGTTGCTTGAACTTCCGGCCTCTTTTGTACTTATCTTTGCTGTTTGTGGTATAGGCCTGAACTTCACGTGCTAACATGTGTTATGAACTTCACGAAGAGTTTCCACGATCTTTGAACTTCTTTGCTACTTTTCGTTAAACTTGTTTTAGATCAATGATTATGTTCCCAAAACAAGGAGTGCGTGAAACTTTCTGTTGAAGATGTCGCAACGTATCTTTTGGTCCTCATGCAAGATACTTGCCCAGTCTCTTGTGGTGAGTGTGCACTTCTACTCTCTACTTCATGAAGTACGAGGGATCGAGACAAACTCATCTCGGGCCGTATTGGGTTTGTGTAAGTCAACCATCGGATGATTTCTTTTCCGCTTTTTTCCTTACTCATCTTTTAGAATTAAAACTTGTTTTGTCTACCGTTTTTGTATTTTTCATATGTTGGTGTTCCTGTGACATTATTATAGGACAAGATTTTGAGAGGTCAATTTTTGATTCCCGTGTGAGGAAATACTTCGCATGGCGAGTGGTCTGAATGGATAGCATGGATGCACATGATCTAGGGTATGCAATAATATCTTTGTTCTTTTGCCTCTGTATTAGTTTTGCTTGTACATGCGATCCACTTGTGTTAATAATATTTGTTTTTTTCTTTGTGCAAAGATTACGATATTAATTCTCATTTTTTAATGAGTTCGTGGTGTTTTATGATTCTTGAGGTTGTTTTCCTACTTTTGACCCCTCCCAGAGGTTCACCTTCCATGGGTGGTGTCTGGTCATTGGGTCGGGTCATTCAGCTGACTTGAAGAATTCAAGGTTCCAACTTCTCGATTCCTACTATGGACCCAAAGAGGCTGAATGTGCGGTAGCCTCTGCTTTGTTGCCGAGGACCCGACAACATCAAGAGGCTTTTTGGAAGGATGCCAACAGAACGACGAGTGGGAGACACCTGTGATCCAGGGAATTAGCATTGACAATTTCCCTCAAGAATTGGATTGATGTCCCCGGTAATGACCAAAACAAGTATGGAGTTCCACTTTTCTCTTTTATCACATCTGTTTAAGCATGTAGATTTAATACTTAAGCTACGCGCCGTGTTTAATTCGTTAGCTTTCTTTTTACATTCCTAACACTATTCTTTTTACTTCCCGCTTTGATACGGCGTATTAATCAACTTACGGATTCTTCATGCTTACTGAATACTTAATTCATATCATAATGGACGGGTTCTTGCAAATTATTCCCCATGAGAATATCGGGATATCGAGAAAGGCGATAGTTTGCATACTCAATGCAGCTTCTTCCTAACTTTTGTTTGGAGATAGACTTCCAATCTCCCTGTTTGGCTACTACACACGCGTAAGTATTTTTGGAAGTTGAATTTGCTTTAATTGCGCCTTTGCATCTTTTATTCTACTGAACTTCATATTTTTTCTCTCAAACTTGGACTTCTTACTTGAGATCTATCTGGGCTTTCTTTGGTTTTCGGAAGGAGAGAGCATTTTCTTTGTACATAGAACTCATTTCTATCTTTTTTAATTTTGCTTATGCGTTTGGTTTGAGTAATTTCATCCTTCCATTGCTTAAATGGACACTTGAGCATTTTTTCTAATTGAACTTTCGGAGATGATGCCTTTCTATGGTTTTTGTTAGGCTGTAGTTGAATGATTTCGAAGGTTCATCGGTTTATCTTGAACTGTAAGCCTCTGGTTGTGCCTCCTAACTTCATTTAGTTTTTTACTACAACTAATTTTTTAGGTCAGCCTTTGAGTAGTAATCATGTCATGTCTTTTATTAGTTGGACTGCGTACATTGTGATGTTCACGAACTTGAGCTTGTTTTTTAATGGTGATGTTTTCTCTTCTTTTTTTCTTTGTGATTGTGCATCCGTTGGAGTTGACCGATTACCACTACTCACTATTCCTAAGGTCACGGGAATACAGCCCTAAGGGAGGAACTACAATGCTAGTACTGACTCAGATAGAAGATGATAGACCTCGGACCCTCATTCGCTTCCAAGTTGGGGGCGAAGCAGAAATTTGGCGGTATTACGTGGTACTCAAAAACCCCATGCTCTGAGGAAAATTTGCCGTGTAGTCGAAGCTGACCCCGAGAAAGCGAAGGTATGATTTGGTCCGATGATGATTTTAGAAGATTGCTTACCCGAAGAGATGCTAAGCGTCTTTCTTTGGAACTGCTATTCTTTGGTAAGAGGTGGGAAGAATCTTTGTGTGATGACCGAGGAGGAAAGCCGTGAGTTGAGTCTGCAGGAACATAATCTTCCCTCCAAGAGAGCATCAAAGATTGCCTTTGAAGTTAGGCGTTTCTCATGTCGGCCTTCCCACTGAGAAAAAATCTGATTACCCTCATCTATCAAGGAGGCAGGAAGTTGAAATAGTATGTGCTTTGAAGTAAAGGCGGTGATGCAGGAGAAGTAATAATGCGGGTGATTACCCTCATGCAGCCGGCCGCTTCCCTTGCCTTTGGAGTTGTGGTGTCCCGAACTTACATTTGTTGTATTATGCAAACCTGCCGTTGTTGTAGTATCTGAACTTCGCTTTTATGTCTCCTCTTTTGCCTTTTTTGAGTTATAGTGTGTGGACTTCTATTTGTTTGTTGTATCTGAACTTCTAATATATTTTTACCATCCTTTTGTGATTCTACGAGGGACAAGCTAGATTTGCCATCAGATGTTTCCCCATCCACCAGGAGATGTGATTGGACCTCACGGGACATGTCCTTTATATGCTTTGCTTTTGGTGAAGGCGGCAGGATGGAAAGGAGACATAATGGATTATCTCATAAATTTGTGGAAGGATAACCCGGGAGACCTGCTCGAGGGCTATTCTCTAATCTGTGGGGTTGTACTTTAGTCCCTACTTCATACAAGTTTTAGTTCTTTGCACCCCTATCTCCTTTTTTTGCCTTAGTTTTGTTGTAGTGGTATTGTCTGGGAGGTGTTTTAATTGTGTTTTGGTGAATGCCACAGTCTTGCTGCAGAGTAATGATTTCAAGGCCGCAACCTTAGGCCATGAGTTACAAAGTTTGATCTTGAGAAAAAATCTGCTGGTCTCCCAATGTTTTGTTTGCAAGGAAGAAGACCTATACTTTAACATAAAACTTGTTGATTTTCATAACTCTTTTGCTTTTTTTAATTTCATGTGCATCCTTTTCTTTGAAGGTTTGTCCAAAGAAGTTTTTTGTTCATGCCGTTTCTTCCAAAGACATATGTCTTTATAGTTTGTGTTCACGGTCCTTTCATTCTTGGCTTGCGAGTCTTCTTGATTCTATTCAAGCCAATTGGCAAGTGCTAATGGCGCCTCTACGATGTATGTCGTGGTGAATAGATATAGGTGGGAGCATTGACATCCTCGATTCCACTTTCATTACGATAATATGCAAGCGTCGCGATCAAGTTTCCACAGGGGCTGCCAAATATAAATCGTGAGTGTTTCTTCTTGCTTTGGACATCCTTTCACATTCTCTTGTTTGACACGAAGTTTCTTATGCCTTGTGTTTACAAAATATGTTGCTTTGTCGCTCGCTTTTGGTATCTTTGCTTGCCTGACTATCATTTTGAAGTTGAACTTCACGCTATTTTTGTTTAGGTGGATCTTATGCGGTGTAAGCTTTTTATGTACTGAACTTAACTATTTTTGGTTAAGATGTTTTTGACTTCATCTAATTTTGATATTTGGCCCCGCGATGAAGAGATTTGTTGGGTTGCTTTCGAGGAGGTGTCGGAAGGCTGCATACAAAGGCGAGCAAGTAGCCCTAAGCGGGTGACTATTGCAAAGAGGCCGACTTTCATCGATTGTTCGAAGCGGAAGAATAATGATTGTGGTTTTTCTTTTGCTTGGTGGAAGTTCAGCTCTTCGTTATGACGCAGCGATGAGATTGTTGAAGATTTTGGTGATGTGGAAGTATGTTACATCTTTGTTCTTGTCTCATCACCCCTTTGATTTTGTGTGTTTTTCTTTGTGGCGCCCTACTTTGTGGTTTTAGAGATATGCGTTACTAAACCATCGCTTTTCACCTTTCTTTTTGTTCGCAGCTCTTATGCAGATGGTGGAAGAGCTGAGTTCATGCACACTCCTGTTTTTTAGCGAGAAAGAATGAAGTCATGCGTCGAGCTCCCTAAAGAGATCTAGTCCTTTGGTCCCGGTGAATTCCGAAGCATTAGTTTCATTTGTAGATTTGATTTAGTACAGATTTTTAGGTTTGATAATGTTTGGAACAATTCCGTAAAGATTTGGGTGTAAGAATGTTTTCTTGATTTGTGTATCTAGTATATGAAGCACTATTACTTATGATATTGTGGACAAATGCATTTGGTGTGAAGAATGGCTTTTGTGAATTTCAATGTCTTTGTCGTATTTTGAGTTATCCATGTGTTGAATGTTTTGCCCACAATAGATGTACCTTCGAACTTTTGCCTCTGGGTTTTGGTTGAACTGCTTGATTTTTTTGGGGTTGTTTATTTTTTGGGCTAACATATGATTGTAGAGCTTGAACTTCTACTTTGAGAATGTACATTTGGGCTGGGCCGGTTTTCAAATGGAGAGAGATATTACATGTTGTGTAATGCATTGGTAATTTTCAACCCAACCATATACTTGTATGCTTTTTGTGTAGAATCTACATTTGTTTTTTGTATTGTTTTCAAGTGGGAATGTATTTCATATGTAAATTTGTGAAGAGATATTGTTGGCGGTTTCTTTTTATCTTTGTCGGCATTGTACATGAACTTTTGCACGTATCCAAGCGAATCTTGACATTTGAACGCTGCGTTGTCCTAGGCTTGCTAACCTTAGTTTATCGCGGTGAAACTTTATTTTTAAGCTATATTCTTTTGCTACATCGATTTTACATTCCGAGAACTTACGTGATAGTTGACATGAACTTCAAAAACTGTATGTTTATTTGCTAGTTGCTCTTTTTATGGGAATACAACATCGAGCACTTCCTCTCATAACAAACCATGACTTACTGCAGTAATATTACTTGAACTTCATTCTATATGTTTTTCATGTTTTGTTTTTGCTTTGCACTTTCATGCAATACATCACCAAAGACATCTCTTCCTGCCATAGCATGTACAGGGACTTACTGCAGTAAGAATATTACTTGAACTTCACGGTGTATGTTTTTCAATTTAACACTGCTTGGCACGCTTTCATGCGTACCAACACCGGACATCTCACTTCCTGCGCATAACACTACGGGACCTGCGGTAATATTACTTGAACTTCCACAAAGTTGTATATTACCGGGTGGATGATGACATAATATTGCGCACATTGACATGACATAAGTTTGCATTTGTGTTAATTGGACCTATTCTAATTGTTCACTTGAGCCTTTCGCTCCTCCTAGGCTTTGGTGGTAGAGGTTTTTGCTTAGCAGCATGTACCTCTTCCTCTTCATCATCCTCTTCCTCTTCATCATCGTCTTCCTCTTCCTCTTCATCATTTCGCATTCCACTTCCTCTTCGTCTTACGTTAGATTCCTCTTCTTCATCGTTGTCTTCATCTTCGTCTTCCTCTTCATCTTCCACCACCTTCTTGTTGTTGGCTCTAGGTCCTATTTTACCATTTCTTCTTCCCGGCATTTTGCTTGTCTTTTTCGGCGACTCTGCAGCGGCCTTGGGCATGTTCTTGCATTATGTGGTTCATACTCCTTGCATATGCTACAAAGCTTTTCTTTGCTTGCTTTTCCGTAAATGTGGTCCTTCTTTTGTTCCATAACTTTGGGCTGCTTATTTTGAGATTTGGGTTGCTTGACCTCCTCGGCATTGTTTCTTTCCAAGAGTGTTGGGCCAGTTCGACTTTTGTTGTGTCCCATGCGAACCTGGTTGCACACTGCGTGCATTTCCTGTGTCCAAGTCCCGGCACTCTGTTCTCATCATGCCACGGCGACTTAATTTCCTTCCCTGCGGGTGGTGCCTTTATTTGAGCTCTCTTGTCACTTTTCTTTGCTGCGATAGCACTTTTCTTCCTACCCTTTGTTTGAGAATACGCAGCAATTCTCTGATCGTCTCTTAACGTCATTGCTCCATTGATTGGCCATCACCACCTTTGCATTGGCTGAAACCCATTGGTGGCAAGGTGTTGAGCATATTCAGTACGCATAATAATGAAAGGTCATCTTTCAATTTCAAGGCGTAATTCCTCTTGACCATCCTTTCCGTCAAATCGACATCCGCTTGATTTCTTGAATGTATTGCATCAAGCTCTTCCACAAGCCTCTTTGAGAACATAGTATGCTCTTTGTCATATTGCTCGGGTCACATCTCATCGCTTTCTTGTTAACCATCAAATTCAGGCTGCAGCATATGTCTTGCTTTGATAGCCTATGAGCTGCCATCCCATGCGGTTGTGTTGTAGTCCCTTATATCAAAAGTTGGTTGTGATCTTGCGGCAGCTCTTTGTTATTACCGTTTGAGGATATACTTGTTTGGAAAATTATCGGGCTTGAGGTAGTCAAGTATGTTTCATGATGTGAAGAAGCGGAGCAAGCCTGCATTTTTTGTGATGAATGATCACACGAATACATGGTTTGAAACCCAGCAATGAGAGTTTCATAAATTTTGATATGATACTACTAGTCTAGCTATTTAATGAGGTTGTTTTTTGGCTCACTGTAGTAGTGTCCGGAAGGCTTGCATTCATACTACGTGATATATTTCATTCTACCGGGTCGGCTACAACACAGAATTCTAATGCTTTGACCAGGGAAAATCTTTTCTTCTTCATCATCATGGCGGGGCTTGTTGTGGTAGTACACAAGGTACTGAATTGGCTCTGCTTTGTCGTTGCGCGGAATAGTGTTGCCTTTCTCAATTCCCTATTCCTCATCTCGGTGTACCACGGCTCTACGTGTACTTGATGGACATGTCTTCTTCGTGGCCAAGTAAGTTGCTTTTGTCCACGAGTTGGTGCGCACATGTCAAAAGTGAGATATTAGTGAAAAGCGAGTCATGGGTTTCATTTTTAAAAATTCAAAGTGCACATGTTGAAGGTAAAGCAGAGCGTGATAGAGGGGGTGTTTTGTACTTGTCATCATACCATGTACTGGTCACATTGTTTGTTCGATTCTCATACTGCATCCAGAGTATGTATGCAAGCATTGACCAGCCTAACAAACTTGTGTAGGTTACAGGTCCCCTTGACAAACCCTTTCTTTGCTGCGTGGTTCATGCTCTTTCGCTTACGTTGTGTGGAAGTCATTCTACAGAAAATGTTCTTGTAATATGCTGAAATCCATCTTCCTATCACTCGAGCTGCATCCTCATCTCGGTGCGTTCTCCGGGTTGTACTTGTGCACGAGTTTACAGCGGGCATCTTCAAACTTCCGATTGGCATGAGCGGCCGATTTAATATAGTTGTGAACTCCTCTTTGAATGTTTTATACTTTTTTGTACAACAGCGAGTATTCCTGTGCTTCTTCAAGATGTCTTTGTAGCGCCCCGATTCAATCGTTACACTAATCATGCACGCATAAATGTATGCGATCAAGATCGAGGACTCACGGAAGATATCACAACACAACTCTAAAACATAAATAAGTCATACAAGCATCAGTAATACAAGCCGGGGCCTCGAGGCCTCGAATACAAGTGCTCGATCATAGGCAGCGAGGTCAGCGGAAGCTAACAATATCGAAAGTACTGAGACATAAGTTAAACAAGTTGCCATAAGATGGCTAACACAAAGCGGGATCTGGTCCGATCGAAGAGGCGCAGCTCCTCCTGCTGAGATCCTCCTAACTACTCCACGAAGTGTTACGCCGTCGGTGAGCATGCGTGCACGTAGTAGACACCTCAGGGAGTAGTAAATCATCGGCGGTGGCGCCTCAGGCTCCACAGGCTCCATCGTGCAGTTGCGACCTTAATCGGGTAAAGAAAAGGGAAAGGGGAACAAGGCAACCGTGAGTACTCATCCAAAGTACTGCATAAAGCAAGGAGCTACACTACATATGCATGGATATATGTGTAAAGGGCCATATCGATGGTGAGCTGCAGTTGCCCGAGAATAAGAGAGGATAGCTAATCACAGTCGAAGACTACATGCAACCTCCGTCTTGCCAACATAGTAGAAGAGAGTGAATGTTGAAGTCTTCCAAGCAGCATCACATACCATAATCCTACCCGGCGATCCCCTCCTCAAATCCCTGTTAGAGAGCGACCACCGGGTTGTATCTGGCACTTGGAAGGGTGTGTTTTATTAAGTATCCGGTTCTAGTTGTCATAAGGTCAAGGTACAACTCCAAGTGCGTCACATGTTACCCGATGATCATGGCTATTCGAATAGATTAACTTCCTGGGGTGCACCACACATTACGACGACCAGCTCGATCCCATTTGGCCTGGACACACTTTCCTCAAGGTCATGCCGGCCGCGGGAAGATCAACACGTCAGCTTGAGCCCCACTCTAGGCACAACAAAGAGAAATTGACCGCGCCCGGTCTAAACTTGGCTAAGCGCCACGAGTGCGGGCCACATCGCCTCTTAGCTCACACTGGCACGTTGCGTCTGCGGCAGCAGACCCTAGCCAGCTAGCAGCGTTCGGTCCAATCATTGTAGCGCCAGCACTAAATTCCGCCGTGCTAACGTCACGCCAATGCCGGCTGATACCACGGCGCGGTTGCCCATATATCTTGTCCCAGCGTGGCGGTTAGATGCGTATAAGGTCAATGACCCAACTCAGGATCAAATACCAAGATCGCGATTAAAGCGTGTTAAGTATCCATGAACGCCCATGACGAGGGCTGAGGCCCACCTCTCACCAAGGTAGTCTCAACCTGCCTTACGGACGCCCGCCATACAAAGATCCACCTGAGGGCCGTTGGGACAAAGGTCCTTTCAGCCCCAATCAAGTTGAATCACTACGCGAGTGCTCCACAAGCTTGACCCGACTTTAGTCACCACATGTATCATGTATAAAGTATATAAATATACTGTTTGGATCACCTCCCAAGTGATCAATACGGCCCGACATCAATATATATATGCCTATGAGCGGACAAGAAATGTAGGAATAGCCGATGGAAAACTAGCATCCTATACTAGGCATGTAGGATTGCGAGTAAAAGCTAACAACAAAAGAGTAGCAAGGATAGGCTATGCATTAGGATAGGATTAACGGAAAGCATTAACAATGCGTTACACTACTCTAATGCAAGCGATATAGAGAAGAATAGGCGATGTCACGGTGATCGAAAGTTGGGGGCTTGCACCTGGTTGCTCTGGCAAGAGAGGTCGTCGACTCCGTGGTCGTGACTTTGAGTAGCAATGGGCTGCAAGGTCGGTCTCGGTGTCTAAGCGAGAGAAGAGGGAGGAAACAATAAATATTTAAGCAAACAGATGCATAGCGATGCATGAGATGACATGTATCTAAGGTGCTAGGGGTGCCCTAACGTTGTATGAGGTGATACCCGGTGAAGGAAAACATGTCCAAAGAAAGTATCCCTAGTGTTTACGGCGTTTTGAACCGCGAAAGGAAATGGGAGGGAAAGTTATGAAGTTCGATATGTTAGGGATATTGTGGCCAGACGAACGGGTTGCGTGATCCACGTGATTAATCTCAAATCGAATTAGAGAAACAACTTTCATGAAAGTTTTTCCATTTGAGCTACGGGTTTATTTTACATTAATTTTTAAAGTTTTAAATCATTTTAGGATTAATTTAAATATTTTAATTTAACATTATCTAGAACAATGTCTGCGTTGACCTCATCATATGACGTCGCCAATCAACGAAGGTAGTTGGTGGTCAGCCCGGCTGACGTGACGGTAGTGAGGTCTAGATTCGTCATTGATTTGTTTAGTCTAATTAGGGTTTAAAGTAATCTAATTACTGCATTTTAATTAAACTAAATAGTTAATTAAATTAACTAAATAGGATTAACTAATTAATTATTTAATTAATTAATTAATTAATTATTATTTCTATTCTTTAAAAAAAGCGTTGCAGAAGGGGTTTGGGCCCCACGTGTCATTCACCCAGTGCGCATACTTAACGGGTTCTTGAGTCTTGAGAGGTCGCAGACATAGCCCCAACCCAAGTGTGATGCAGAGAGACGCACCAGTAATCTGACGCTGGCAGTAGCGCCACGTGGCGAGTCTTGGCCCAGCAGAATGTGGCCGGGCGAAGGTAGCCAGGCGGCATTCAGTGGCCGGCAGTCTGCAGGGCAGTAGAGTACGCCTTGACCCGGCAGCCAACGCCAGAGAGAATGGCCAGCCTTGAGGGCCATGGCCGAGGCGGGCGGAAAGCGAGGAGGTGGTGGGCGCATAAAGGCGGAGAATACGAAGCGCCTGCACGGGCGGCGCCGACCGGCGGAGCGGCAAAGCTGCGGTGGCGGGGACAACGTGGCGGCATGGTAAAGGGGAGGCAGGCGCGGTGAGGCGAGAGCCTGTGGCCGCGCGGCCGGAAGGTGGTCGTCTTGTGGCGTCAGGGGCAGCTGCGGTGGCCCGCGAGAGATGAGGCGGGAGCACACACGTGATGGGGGCTTCGAGCAGGAGAGTCGGACCGGAGGGGCTCACAGCAGAGGTGCAAAAGCGCGCGATCGGGATCAAGGGCCGGAGTAAGGGGCGAAGCGGCGGCGATGTCAACTCGGGAGAGAGTTGCGCGAGAGAGGTGGACGAGGCGATCCGGCGATGTGGCCGCTGCAGCGCCGATGTGGCGCCGGGAGAGGCGGCGAGGAAGCAGGCGATGGCCCGGGACCCGAGAGGCAGTGCGGTGTCGGAGAAGCCAGTGGCGATGGTCGGGGCATCCAGATCCAGATCCGGAGCAGGGAAGGAGAGGCGTGGGTGCGTGGGGAAGTGGGTTGGATCGGGGCTAGGGTTGCGGGGTGAGGGATAAGGAGAGGAGTGGGGTTGGCGGTTGGGCGGTTGGCCCAGAAGTTGGAGCGAGGCACCTTTTCCTTTTTTCTTTACGCTACGTTATTTTATATTTTCTTTTATCTTCTTTTCTGTTTTATTTCATTTTAAATCATTTAGGCATTTTATAAAAATGTGTTTGCTTTTATTATAATTACCCTTGTAATATTCGGCACCACCGTAACATTTTTGTTTCAACTTTTGAAAACTTTTATTGTTGACACTAATTTAAATTTGAAATTTGAAGCGGTTTCGAATCAACCCGAGATTAATGCTTGATAACCCGTGGTGACGCGTGGCATCATTATGAGGTTTCTTTGTAGCTTAAATATCCCAAGGCGTCACAATTCTCCTCCACTACAAGAAATCTCGTCCGAGATTTGAGAGAGTAGTGAAAGGGGGAAGGTTTGATAAATCTTGAATCTAAGCGGGTCTCCTCATTTCTAGCTTGCTCTTCTCGAAGAGACCGATCCAATACATTGATGTCTTCAATTCTACGCTTCAAGTCATCATGATGGAAAGTCGACATCCTTTCTTGGGATCTTCATCGTGCTTACGAATAGGTAGCAGGGCAGATAAACAACGACAGAATGCTATAAGGGTAATAATCTGGATTAACCCATGAATGAGCATATGAGTACCTCGAAAGTTGAACAAATAAAACACACCGAGAAGTAAAGTTCAAAGGTACAATAAGAAGTTTCAAGTAGCCCAGTGGCAATGCGTTCAATGCCTAGTCAAAAGAGTGAAAAGGGGTTTCAAGCGATGGAATAATTATTGTGTTCGATGCCGTAATTGATGATCTCATCGGAAGGTGGCTCATGAATTATGTCACGAGTCCCCAGGGAGGAATAACTTTGGGAGCAGGGGGTGTATAGAGAGTCGTGTTTCGATCACATGGAGCTGTGGGTTATGGGCCCATGTGGGTTTAAAAGTAGGAAAAGCGTGACATCTTATGCAGTTATAATAGCAAGGCAGGTCGGAGGATAGCACATCGAGTATGTCGACAACAACGTCGGGTACACACCAGAGGCGAGGGGCCGAAGAGAACCATTTTCACCCTGCTTTCGTTGAACGAGGCGGACCAATAGGCAAAGTTCTGGAATCCGCCGGTGGCTACGGAATGTCATCAATAGTAGAAAGCAGGTCTCCTTGACAGAGTTGTACATCGAGGTGTTTACATAAGCGTTGAATTATTACAGCTTAGATTATATAGATCACAAGAAAGGTCAAGCGAGACCAATGGAAAGGAAAATGTGATCATCGGTTAAGCAGAACAATGGAAAGGAAAAATGTGTTTAAACACATATTTAGGGGTATATCCTTCCCAAGGACAAGCGAGCAAGATATCCATGATAGGATATAGCAGTAGAAAATCCTCTAGGTGAGGGAGAGAAATTTCATGGCGTTACCCATCTGGCAGCGGTGTTTGGATAATTGAGCAGGAAATATTTAGCATTGGGCTTCAAATGTTCTTGTTGAAAATCAGTACAACCTGACATGCTTCGAGATAGCATTGACATGGTCATCGGTGAAGATCGGACTTTGGAAACTCAAAGGATCCATCAGGAAACAACTTATAGAATAAGTCTTACAATTTCCTCATGGAAGAATGGTTAACCTTGCTAGAGAAGGAAACTATAACAATAGTTCCTTGAGGCGGTGTGCTAGGCATGACATCACCTTGTTATAACTCTTGGGAATATGTTTCCAACCATCCTGTAATCGGCCGAGATTCAGATCTGATTGGTGTGGGATAACTCAGACTTAGGATTCACGAGAAGAAAGGTGCAACACACTGTCGAGATGACATTGTAAGATTCTCGGAAATTGAACTATGGGCGAGTTCTGAAACAAGAGCTCATCATTAATTCCGGAGAGAGGTGAGGAGGTGGCTGATTGACTCGGTGACAATTCATCGAGATTTCCAAAGGGATGGATTTCCCACAATTATGTGAACAAAAGAGATAACATTGCGAGATCAAATGATATAAGGGGATATGCTCGAGGGAAAAACATACCCAATTTAAACATTGGTTGAAAGGTGCACCGAAATATGTGGGCTTAGGTAGCATGGCGATGTTATAATGGTGATTCGATAACCAATGGTCTAAGAATGAAATGTCGACCATTAACTTCACAGCATTAGGGTTGCGGTACGAGAAATCCAACAACACCGTTCACTTGTTGGTACGCGGTTGGAATCAACCACGAGGACCAAGAAAAGAATGGTGATGGTGAGAAGCATCCACAATACCAAGAATTCCTTAAGAGGTGGAAGCAGTTCTCACAACATCCTTGATATTAAAAGATGGTAATACTCCAAGGTAAAGAAGAACAAATGCTTTGGATAGCAGGGAGCTCAAGGTATAACACAAAACACGAACAAGTTTGTGTTGAGCGGGAACTGGCAATAAGGTGGCCTTCGATGATAACACGCGACATCGAGGGGCAAGGATAGTATTTCTCTTCATGAATCCGATTGATATCACAGGAAGAGCTCACTTAAGGTTGAGGATGATCACGACACATTTAGCCGAGAGATTTTCATGAAGATGTAATCAATCGGCCGGCGACATCGAGTTAAAGGAATGATGAAGCGAAAGGTTATTGAAATCGGCATGGATTATGCGACACAAACTGGAAATCAAGCTTGCTGTTCAAGGACACGATATAACAAGGAAGATCGATTGTAAGATTAGCTCCATACCGTCCGGAAATTTGTGCTCTGGGAAGAAAGACCAGGTAGCCTACCCGGTTAAAATTAACCGCGATAATGATATAGTCGAGCAGGCTAGACTTACGTGATCGAGTTCAAATTCGTAAGTAATGAAGGTTACCAAGAGTTGTTTTAATCGCGGTGCGAGATCGATTCGAGTTATCGGGTGTCTTTGAGTGTTTAATAACTTTCGAGCCCATGAAAAAATTGGAATCGGTGAGAATGTAGTACTTGATGAAGAACTCATAAGAGGTTATCTTACGGTTCCATGATAATCTCGAGATACCGGGGTAATACTGACGAGATGAAGTAGAGGTTGGTGGTATTATTACTGCAGGGAAGACAAGTGCTTAAACTTACCACGAGAAATGGTATTTAAAGGAGAACATGGTCGGAAATCACGATCATAAATGATCGAACCACTGGATACAAGATGAAATTATAACAAGGGGAATCATTTTTCGGCGGCAGCTTCCATGATAAGTTATACATTCGTGTCCATGGGCATGAACACAAAGTTCAAGGTTGACTCCCACTTCTTCAATGTATAACCTTTTCATTCACCTTCGCTCTAGATAAAAATGATTTAGTGTCAAAACTCTACAGGTGAATTACCGGAGAGGTATGACCCGTGAAAACTTTCGGATTCACAGATTAAGGAAGGCATGAGTTCAACCCATGACGGGCTCCTTAGAACATATATCATGAACTTGAGGAGTAAATAACACAAGATCGAAAGCGAGCATGGTTGGTCAATCGAGAGGATAGGATTTACCAATGGAGAAAAGAACTTCAAAGTGATTGAATATGAAGGACACTATCGGATAAAATCCAACAAAGGATGCGTTGGGTCCTAGCGGAGCTGAGGTGAGCATCGACACACAACGGAGGAAGTAACAATGCAAAGGCATTGGATTGTAGAAACAAATGACTAATTGAGCTCAAATGCAAAGGAATTATGATTTTCAAATCAAGGGATCGAAGCAATGTACGATTAGCGACTGATGGATAAGTTGAATAGCCTATAGGGGTACAATTGGCGGCAATTGGATTGGTTGAGACCCGACTCATGTTTTAAAATGACGTCTGAGGCGGAAAGATAATTTTCAGGAATAACAGTGATTGCATGCATTCACACACATGTTGAATCAACAGGATCGAGAATGTCAATCACAAGGGATTTTAATAGTTATTGCTATACAAATGGAATTGTCAGTTGCAAGAAGACAAGTATTTGCAGCAATAGTTAGCGAAGGATTACCGGAAGATCGGGTAATATTTCAATGTATCTAGCGAATCCTAGAACAACTAGTAATGAGCGGTTCCTCGATAAGTGTGAAGAAACAAATCGTGAGGGATATTTTTGACGAAGGAACCGCAAGGCGGTAGCACAAGGTATTCTTGGAACAACGGCAGAGTATTTCGGGGTATCTTGTAATAACAAGACCAACTGGGGATGAATGTAAGAATGGAAAGTGGATGTAGTTATCCATAAGGGTTGGCGGGTGGAAGGGAATTGCAAAGCGATGAGCACAAGTTCTCGGTAGAACATCGGAGAGTATCTTGGAAACTTCAGGTGCGTAAACTGCGTGATCATACGTAATAAGGAGGCTCTCCGGGTGGAAGTAGTTCACTGAGAACCTAGAAGTCGAGTTAGCAAAATCATTTAACCCGAATAGAAGAGATGTGAATCCCGGAAGTAAAGGTCGAGGAGTAAAAGATCCTAGTACCACCCGATGGCGGCGATGGGCCCATGGGCCGCTTTACAAACCATGTTAGCAAAAGTTTTGTAAAGTCTAGACTCGACTTGGCCAAGGAGTGTGGAAGAGGGATTCTCTGAGGCGATCGGCTCACGATACCAACTTGTGGCGCCCCGATTCAATCGTACACTAATCATGCACGCAAATGTGTACGATCAAGATCGAGGACTCACGAGAGATATCACAACACAACTCTAAAATATAAATAAGTCATACAAGCATCATAATACAAGCCCGAGGGCCTCGAGGGCTCGAATACAAGTGCTCGATCATAGATGAGTCAGTGGAAGCAACAATATCTGAAATCTGAGACATAAGTTAAACAAGTTGCCATAAGATGGCTAACACAAGCCCAGGATCTGACGGATCGAAGAGAGCCGCAGGGCCTCCTACTACAGGATCCTCCTAACTACTCACAGTGGTCGTCGGCCGGGCAGCACGTAGTAGTAGACACCTCCGGGAGTAGTCGTCATCGGCGGTGGCGTCACAGCCGGGTAAAGAAAGGGGAAAAGGGGAACAAAGGCAGCTGTGAGTACTCATCCAAAGTACTACTTAAGCAAGGAGCTACACTACATATGCATGGATATATGTGTAAAGGGCCATATCGGTGGACTAAAGCTGCAGAATGCCGAATAAGAGGGGATAGCTAATCACAGCCGAAGACTACGCTTGGCAGCCTCAGGTCTTGCAACATGTAGAAGAGAGTAGTGAAGTCCTCCAAGTAGCATCGCATAGCATAATCCTACCGGTGATCCCCTCCTCAATGCCACAGTTAGAGGCGACCACCGGGTTGTATCGCAACACTTGGAAGGTGTGTTTTATTAACTATCCGGTTCTAGTTGTCATAAGGTCAAGGTACAACTCCAAGTGATCCTGTTACCGAAGATCTGGCTGTCGAATAGATTAACTTCCTGCGGTGCACCACATTACCACGCCACATTTCGATCCCATTTGGCGGACACACTTTCTGGGTCATGCCCAGGCGCGGAAGATCAACACGTAGCAGCCCACCTAGGCACAATAGAGGAAATTGACGCCGGTCTAAACCGAAGCGCCACAGTGCAGGCCCCATCGCCTTAAGCACACGCACGTTGCTTCTGTTGCGAAAGCAAACCTAGCCTGTTGGCGTTCGAGTCCAATCCGGTAGCGCCGCTCATTGGCGTCACGAAGTGCCGGCTGATATCCACGGCGCGGTTGCCCATATCTTGTCCCCGTGGCGGTTGAGTGCGTATAAGGTCGGCGACCCAACTCGAGATCAAATACCAAGATCTCGTTAAGCGTGTTAAGTATCCGAGAACGCCGAACAGGCAGGCCCACCTCTCACCCGGAGTAGTCTCAACCTGCCCTGACGCTCCATACAAAGATCCACACAGAGGGCCGTTGGGACAAGGTCCTTTCATTTAATCCGTGAATCACTCATGGTGCTCCACAAACTGACACGACTTTAGTCACCACATGTATCATGTATAAAGTACCGTGATCACCTCCCAAGTGATCACGGCCCGATAATATGTAGCACAATGACGGACAAGAAATGTAGGGCCACTAATGGAAAACTAGCATCCTATACTAGGCATGTAGGATTGTAGGTAAAGGTAACTGCTTGATGGTAACAGGACAGGGCTATGCATCGAGGATAGGATTAACGAGAAGCGGTAACAAGCTACACTACTCCTAATGCAAGCGGTATAGAGAAGAATAGCCGATATCTGGTGATCAAAGGGGCTTGCTGGTTGCTCTGGCAAGAGAGAGGGTCGTCAACTCCGTGAGTCGTCTTTGAGTAGCGGCAAGCGTCGGTCTCGGTGTCTAGCGAGAGAAGAGGGGGAGGAAACAATAAATATTTAAGCAAGCAGATGCATAGCGATGCATGACATGACATGTATGTCGGTGCTAGGAAGTGCCCTAACGCTGTATGAGGTGATACCGGTGAAGAGAAAACATCCGGAAAATATCCCGGTGTTTAGCGTTTTCGAGCGGAAGAGCCGAGGAGGGAAAGTTGCGAGTTCGATTATGTTAGGGATGTGTGGCCAGACGAGCAGAAATTTGCATATCCGGATTCGTCTCAAATGCGTTGAGCAACTTTCATGTAGAAAGTTTTTTCATCACGAGCTACGGTTTATTTTATATTAATTTTTAAAGTTTTACATCATTTTTTAGGATTAATTTAAATATTTTAATTCAACATTATCGAGAACAATGTCTGGCGGCGTCATCATGACATCGACATGCCAATCGGCGATCAACAGAGGTGTTGTTGGTCAATGACGATGTGGGTCCCGTTAAGTCATTGGTATTTAGTCTAATTAGGAGTTTAAGTAATCTAATTCTTGTTTTAATTAAACTAACTAGTTAATTAAATTAACTAAATAGGATTAATTAATTAATTATTTTAATTAATTAATTATTTATTTATTTTCTATTCTTTAAAAAAGCGTTACTGGGGCTGCTACGTGTCATTCGGTAGGCGTCTGAATTCTTGGTCTTGGAGTGCGGGCATAGCAAAACGGGCTCGTCTGCGAGAGAACGCAATGGCGCTTATAACCGCCTGTGGCGGCCTATTGACGGAAGTAAGCCCCGGCGAGGCAATGAGTGCAGGCGGCCGGTGCGGGGCAGTGGGGCGTATGTGACCAACGGACAATGACCAGCGGCGAGAGAAAGCGAGCCATGGCGAAAGCGGCAGGAAGCGGCAAGCTGCGGTGGCGAGGGCCGCGTGGCGGCGTGGTCGAAGCTGACAGCGGCGGTCGGCGAAGCGAAGCGAGCCCGATCTGTCGCGGCCGGAAATGGTGATCGTCTTGTGAAGCGTCCTGACAGGCCGCTGATGTGTGAGGCAGAGAGCCGGAGCACACACACTTGATGGAGTGCCGGGAGGGAGTCAGACGGAGGGGCTCACCAGCCCTATAGAGAGTGCAAAGCGCTTCGGGAAAGGGCCCGAATGGCGAAGCGGCCAGCGGCGATATCCAACTTCGGGGAGGAGTTACTTGCGAGAAAGCGAGGCAGGCAATCCGGCGGTAATGTGACAATGGCGCCGATGAGCGCTAGGGGAGAAGCGGGGAGACGGCGATGGCTTAGCGCCGAGAGGCAGTGCGGTGTCGGTAAGCGGCGTGGTCGGGCGTGGCCGCTCCAGCTCCGGAAGCAGGGAGGAGAGGAGTGTGGAGTGCGTAGGGGGAGTGGGTTGGATCGGGGCTAGGGTTGCGGGGTGAGGGATAGGGAGAGGTAGGGGTTGGCCGGTTGGGCGGTTGGCCCAGAGTTGGGCCAGAGGCACTTTTCCTTTTTTCTTTTTAACTTTTACGTTTTATATTTTCTTTTATCTTCTTTTCTGTTTTATTTCATTTTTAAATCATTTAGGCATTTTATAAAAATGTGTTTGCTTTAATATAATTACCCTTGTAATATTCGGCACCACGAGACATTTTTGTTTCAACCGAAAACTTTTATTGTTGACACTAATTTAAATCTGAAATTTGAAAGCGGTTTCGAATCAACCCGAGATTAGTAACAATATGATAACCGTGGTGACGTGGCATCATTATGAGAGGTTTCGCGTAGCTTAAATATCAAGGCGTCCCACATGTACTTAGCAGCATAGCTTGTGGACGGTGTTTGGAAATGATTGTGGTATAGCTTTCGCCATCGATGGGCATTGGTCTGCATGAATTAAAAAAAATGAAACTTCATTCTTTTTTTGTACTGATGGTGAACTTATGTTGTACAAGTACTTGAACTTCACATGCAGCAATATGACTATCTAAAAATGGCACATGTATTTTTTCTTCTAAGGGTGTTCTTGAACTTACGTGGTACCGGTGCTTGAACTTCACATAAATAACTATATTTTTTGAACATGTTACATGTTTTTTCTTTACATCTTTACGTCCTTGAACTTCTATGATTCACATGTGCTTGAACTTCACATTCATGACCAGTTTTTCTAAACATGTGACGGATAATTTTGCTTTCTTCCTTTGTTTGTTGGACTTATGTGCTAGCGGGTTGAACTACCCTGCGGTATATTATTTTCAGATAAAACCAAATATACCCAACAGACCCATAGACTAAAAAAGATGATGAAACTTGAGGAGTTTTTAATTTGAACTCACTGTTAGAATGCAAGTTGGGTGCTTATTATTCATGCACCGTAGAAATGTATCGAACAGCCACTTGAATGACTTTGCATCTTCGTCTCTTATCGAGGCAACAACAAATATCGTTATTATGCAAGTGATGGTTTGTTCAACAAACACTCGGGGGCATGTGAAATCTGTTGGTCTTGTAAGTAAATGTCGAGATATTACGCATGTCGCTTGAGAAGTCTTGATAGGCTCCTCGGCAGCTTGCATTGGACCAAAAAATGTTTTTAATTGACTTGTCCTTGTCCACTTGGATGTCATAGAAAAACTCATCATTTATTGCCTTCATGTCTTTGAAGAATGAAACAAGTTTCAATACATCAACCAAATCATCTTTCCTTGCATTCATGGCTTTCTGCAAATCACATGCAAACATGCATTTTGTTTATTTTTTGCTAGCAAAGGATTGTGAGCTAGGATGCTATTTTACATTGCGTATATGTTGGTGTTTGAGTACTTACTTGGTTTAGCGAGTCTCGTCCAAATGGGTCATGCTTAGGAAGTAGCTTCCATCTTCATTTTTAGATAGCATTGACATGATTGTTGTGTGCTTGACATCGTAGTCTTTGCAAGAGCTTCACGTACTCCAAAATGAGTGGGGTCATAATTCTTGTGTGAGTGCAAAAACACCAGCATGTCATCGGTTTGCATGAGCTGGTGATTATGATTGTACTCAATGTCCCTTTGCCACGCATGTGCCATCCTCCTGCACCTTCACCCTCATTCTTGCATTGCAGCCCGTCCTCTGCGATGTTTTGTTTCGCTTCCTCTGGCCTCACAGGCTGAAGTTGTGTGTATCCCTTGGAAGGCGCAAACAAAATACTTGTGGTTGTCATTTCCAGCCGTCTTCCTGATTCCAAAACCAGCGTGTCTGGCGTATCTGTTATAAAATTCCCTTGCTTTATCTACATCTTTGAATCACATCTTTAGTCTTGGTATTAGATAATCCGGTAGATCTGGTGTCTGCAGAAAAAGAAAAGAAAATTCTGAACAACACCTTAAAATGCAGTTTATGAACTTGTTATCACGGAGGGAAGCGGAAGAATTTGAGATAATACAAGATGCGTATATAAATATTTTTGTTTCACTTACGTGCGTGTATGATGCTTAACTCCGCGGTGTTGCATTTGTTGTCCCCTACGGGATGGGGCATGGCGGAGTAATCATAGCGAGGATCGGTGATTGATCACGAGGAGGAAGGAGGGCTGAAGATGGCCTCTCTCTTGTTTGCGTCCTTTTTGCTTGAGGTGGTTGTGGTGGTATTGTGATCCTGGTCTTGGTTTGCTCTTTTGTTTTGTGAAGCAATCCATCTACCTTATGCCCCGTATAATTCTGACTTGTAGCTTGACGGCAATGAGGATCAAGCGGTGGTAGTGTGCGAGATCACTCTCCTCCGTGTGTGTGTGTTGTTATTGGATTTGTCACAGGATCGGTTTAGTTGCTTGGCTTTGGCATTGATGAGGCACACTAGGATAACCTCGAGTTACACGCAGGACTTGAGCTAACCCCCTCCTCCATCGGCGTGCTTGGGATTCTGCTGGTGGATACAAAGAATCCGCGGGGGATTTCCGGCGTCACCCAATTAGGTGGAGGCACAAACTTGTGCGGATAGGGCTGTGACCCAGCTTCTCGGGAGTATCCGTGTGTTTCGGGTGTCGTCCATGTTTGGTCTGGACCAGGTTGGTGATGCTGTTGGTGCGTTTGAGGTGTGACCCATTGAGAGGGTGGTGCAGCAGCGTCTGAGGCTTTGCATTGTGTACTTGCTGCTTTGGGAACTTCTAAGCTTCTTCATGCGTCTCTTGTCTTGCTGACATAAAAGGAAAAAAATGTATGTTAGCACACAGGTTATATGTGCATATACCTTCATAACTGAACTTAGCATTATTCACATCCTGAACTTCTCATAAAAAAGTGGTGAGAGACATCACACTATGCACTGAAGTGAGCATCTGCCAATGCCTTTGTACTGGGCCAGCACCCCTTCACGAGCAGACTTCACATCCTGTTTTTTAATTACGCAATATTAGATTACTTTACAGGCCGAGGCACTATCCACAACTGAACTTCTTGTCTTGCAAAGGGAAATCATCTCTGATTAGGAAACTGAACCTTCATGAGTTTTTTTAATGGATTGGACTGCTAGTGCATACCAACTTTGACCTTCAAGTCATATCACATGCATGTTCTATTTTCATTTTATTTTTTGAATGTGAATGTGAATGTGAATCTTGAGCAGATTTTATAGTGTTTGTAGCTGGAGTGAGGCTCATACACTACGAGAACTTCTCATGGTTGTAAGAAGGAGATTTTAAAAAGCTTTTGTAGCACAATTTGAGCCTCATACACTACAGCGAACTTCTCATGGTTGTAAGCAAATAACAAACCGAAGGAAGGAAGAAGTTCAACCATACCACGACTATAAGTTGACCAACCTTTTCCATTAGCTGATTGGCCACCACGAGAACAATTCATCGTGGAGGTATGAGAGGAATCCCATGGCAATCCATGTTTTGCGAGAGGGGCGCGAAGTTCATACACTTGAAGCAAGAAGTTTAGAGAATGCAAGATTGAAGAAGAAGGTAAAATTGGGAGGAAGTTCATGTCTTTGCGGCGTGGCTGAATTTGAGGCGCGGCAGATGCCGCGCCTCACGGAGGAGTTGCTCCGATTAGTCGATGCAGCTTCGCCCGTCGGGCCCGTCATCTAGTCGCCAAGTCTTGAGCGGTGGTGATGGGGCGAGAGATCTGGCTTCACAGAAGTCCATGGCGGCCGCCGTGTCCGAATGTGTGAGGCTCCCTCGCCCGGCGTCACTTGTCGCCGCCCTTCTTGCCCGGTGGCGGCCAGGCTGGAGGCGGAGGGAGGCGGACCCGGCCGGCCAGGAGGCTGGTGAAGAAGGGGGCTGGCGGATCCGGCCAGGAGCTATGAAGCGGGAGGGAGGAGGGGGCGGATCCGTGAAGATCGGCGCGACCACGGGGAGGTCGGGGCATCGAGGAAGGAGGTGGGCTGGGCGGCTCGGGATCGGGATCAGTGGATCTGTCGGGGCCTCGGGATCCAAAGTGGATCTTGTCGAGGTGAGGCGATCCAGGAAGTTGGGAGGGAGCTAGTCCCCTATATAGAGGCTGCTTTGTGATACAAATAGTAATCCGGGATTAGAATAGTGCTACCTATATATATATATATATATATATATATATATATATATATATATATATATATATATATATATATATGTAGCCAATGAAGAAAAACAACGGAAACAGTGAAGACAATGCAAGGTTGAAGAAATTGAACAACTGAGGAATTTCAAGACTGAGGAAAAACTCAAATTGAAGATTTTCAAGTTTTGGTGGTGGCGTGACCCACCGTATAAGAATGATGATTTCAGACACCGCATACAATTGTCGTAGGGTTCTGAGAATCAAATTCTTTGTTAATTTCTTCACACTTTGAGTGTTAGTCTTCATTGATTGAAGAAAAAGGTTTCTTCATGTGTTGCACATCTAAGTCATCAATTTTGCAAAAGTGTTAGGATAAGTGTCCTTTTCAAAGAACATTCATGATTCTAGGATATTTAGCTCACACCGCAACTTGCTAAATCTCTTCTCATCCAAGGGCTTTGTGAAGATATCGGCTAACTGTTCTTCAATCCGTACATGCTCAGTGGAGATGTCGCCCTTCCACACATGATCACGAAGAAAATCATGACGAATCTGAATGTGCTTTGTCTTCGAGTGCTGAATTGGGTTATGAGCAATCTTGATGGCACTCTCATTGTCACGATGAGAGGCACATTCTCACGTTGATGCAGTAGTCCTTGAGAGTTTGCTTCATCCATAGTAGTTGAGCACTGACAGAACCGGCAGCAATGTACTCGGCTTGTAGTAGGCGGTGATCTGCTTGATTCTGTTTCTTCGAGGACCAACGGACCAAAGATCGTCAGGAAATGGCATGTGCTGATGTTGACTTGCGGTCCACACAATCACCGGTATAATCCAGTCTGAATATCCCATGAGATCAAAAGCCGAGCCCTTGGGGTACCATAATCAAGTGTTGGTGTGTGAGCTAGATATCGAAGACTATGTTTGTGACCTTATGGTGTGATTTCTTGATGTAGCTTGAAATCGGGCACACATGCAAACACTAAGCATAATATCTGGCCTAGATGCACATAAATACAATAAAGAGCCAATCATGGAGCGGTATACCTTTTGATCGAAGTCAGTACCATTTTCATCAGTGCATAGGTGGCCATTTGTGGGCATAGGAATTTTGACCCCTTTGCAATCTTGCATGCCAAATTTCCTCAATACGTCCTTGAGGTATTTCTCCTTAGATATGAATATGCCATTGCACTGTTGACGAATTTGAAGACATAAGAAGAATTTTAGTTCTCCGATCATAGACATTTGATATTCTTCACTCATCATATGGGTGAATTCATCAACTTTATAACGTTGGTCGATCTGACCAAAATATGATATCATCAACATATATTTGGCACACAAATAATTCACCATCATAAGATTTAGTGAAAAGAGTAGGGTCAAGTGAACCGGGTTTGAAGCATTTCTTCATGAGGAATTCCTTCAAAGTATCATACCACACCCGAGGGGCCTGCTTGAGGCCATAGAGGGCCTTATTGAAGTCTGAAGACTTTGTCGAGGATGCTTTGGATCTTCAAAACACAGGGGTTTAGCGGCATATACTTCTTCCTCAAGCTTACCATTGAGGAATGCACTTTTCACATCCATTTGATATAAAGTGATATCATGATGGTTAGCATAAGCAAGTAATATCTGAATAGCCTCAAGTCTAGCAACAGGTGCAAAAGTTTCATGAAATCAATTCCTTCAACTGTGTGTAGCCTTGAGCTACAAAGCCGAGCCTTATTCCTCACCACAAGGCCATTTTCATCTTGCTTGTTGCGGTAGATCCACTTTGTGCCAATGACATTGTGCTTGCGAGGATGCGGACGATTGACCAGTTCGAGGCGTTGTTGGCTGTGAGCCCGATGTAATTCTTCTTGCATAAGCTTGAATCCACTCGGGCTCGAGAAATACTTCATCTACCTTAGTGGGCTCTGTGATAGAGGCGAAAGCAAAGTGCCCACAAAAGTTAGACAAATGTGAAGCTCTTGAGCATGTGAGAGGACTGGAATGTTGATGTCGTTGATGATTTTCTCAATCTGCACTTCATTTACCAGTGAGGATGAGCGGGTTGTCGTTGAGAATTTGATCAGCATTTTCTTGACATCATTTTCCTCGGTGCATCGACATGATGTTCTTCACGTTACGGAATGATTTCTTCAGCAGATTCTTGGTAGGAATGACAACCTCAGTAGCCTTGAACTTGATAGTTTCCTCCGTATTTGTTCATCTAACACAGAAGGTAGGTGCTCTCTTTGCGAGCCATTAGTTTCATCGAACCGCACATCTACAGTTTCAACAACTTTGTGGTGAACATTGTTGAAGACTTCGTAGGTGTGCGAGTCCTTTCCGTAACCAAGCATAAAACCTTCATGTGCTTTCAGTGCGAATTTAGAGTTGTGATGAGGATCTCTAATCCAACATTTAGCACCGAAGACTTTGAAATAACTCACATTGGGTTTCTTGTCAGTGAGGATTTCATATGCGGTCTTCTTGTAGAATTTGTGAAGATATACCTGTTGATGATGTGGCACGCGGTATCAATTGCCTCAATCGAAGCGACAAGCCATCTTGTATTCATCAAAGCATAGTGCGAGCCATCTCAACAAGAGTCCTGTTCTTGCGCTCCGCAGCGCCGATACGCTAAGGAGTATAAGTAGCGAGATAACTCATGAGTAATACCAAGTTCATCAAGATAGTCATCAAGACCAGAATTCTTGAACTCGGTTCCATTGTCGCCGATGTGCTTGATCTTCACACCAAAGTTGGTTTGAAGCCCTCGAGGAAAATCGTTTGAAGACTTCACTGCACCTCATGTTTGTAAGTGACAATATGCACCCATGTGTAACGAGAGTAATCATCAACAATACAAAGCCATATAGAGAGGCATCATTTATGGCTGCTTGAATAATGATTAGGACCAAAGAGATCCATGTAAAGCAATTCAAATGGTTGAGTGGTAGTCATGATTGTATTTCTTTGGATGTTTGGCGTTGGTGATCTTTCCAACCATGAGGCTCCACACAAGTGATCCTTGAGGAATTTGACATTCTCAATGCCAATGACATGCTTCTTCTTTGCTTGGCGATGTGCAGATTCCTCATGCTTGCATGACCAAGTCGTCGATGCCATAGCCCGATATACGAGAAGCTTTGCAAGTAGACATCTGACTGGTTGTGGTCCTGTAGAGAAATCAACAATATACATATCTCCTCTCCTAAAGCCTTCGAAGACTTTGGAATTGTCAGCTTCCATGATCACAACACAACGATACTTGCCAAAGATAATGACCATCTCGAGATCACAAAGCATTGAGACAGACATGAGGTTGTATCCTAAGGACTCGACAAGCATGACTTTGTCCATGTGTCGATCCTTTGAGATCGCAACCTTACCTAGACCAATAGCTAACTTTTGTCTTTGTCAGCGAAGATGATATGCTTCAGATGCGATGGAGACAAGGGAACATCTATCAATAGATTCTTGTCACCAGTCATGTGATTTGTACATCCACTATCGAGGACCCACTCATTGGCTTTGGGTTGATCATCCTGCAGATGAATTAGTGCAACTTACGAACTCATATACTTCATCAGTGAAGAATATGACATCAATTCATCATATCAATTTCATCAAACAATAAAACAGATAAAGCAGTATGAGGACGTGAGAAATGAAAGTTCATTTCTTCATGATTAGCCTGCATCCTTTCAGGCATTTTCAGGTCTCCAGCAAATTCTTCAGACATTTAAGCACGTTTGGAGACCTAACCCTGCATAAGGGATTAGTTCTTTTTCTTCACCACCCACATCTGAAGGGGTGGCAAAGAGTTCATCACTCTGCGAGCTCCATATGAGAAAGGTGGCATAGAAGCCAGTCCATTGCGTTTCACATAAGAGGAGTTAGGATAAGCATATGAATAAGCAGAGAAATTCTTCGAGGACTTATGAACATAGTGGTTAGAAGAATAATGCTCATATTCATAGCCCTTAGCTCTTCCCTACGAAACAGAGGTGTTAGCATGATGATGTTCATATGAGCAATTTGATCCTTTTGAGGAATTTGATGCACGTGAGGAATTTGGTCCGTATGAGGACTTGGATCCATATGAAGAATTTGGTCTATATGGAGAATTTGATCTGGGATTCCTATTCTTCATAGGTGGTGTCATGATGACATTCACCTGAAGGTTTTCAAGGCACCTTTTGGGAACCCAGATTTTCTTCATAGGGGAACCATTCCTGCAGTTAGTGCCAACATATCTAGCAAATACTTCACCATTCTGATTCTTGAACAGTTTATAGTTGGAGTCAAATGACTCATTAGAAGAATGAGGAGATTCACATGTAAAGCCAGATAAAGTAGATGGATCTCTTTGGAGGTCCCTTGCGGCAACCCATGAGGTTTTGGGATCTTTGCTTTCGGGCTTCGATAAGTCCCATCAACGTTGAGTTTCCTCTCAAAAGGCAATACCCTCTTTCCTAGGGTTCTGTTGAGGATACGCTTTTAAGCACATCACAAAGAGTCTAATGCCCTTTGAGGCTTTTTACATGTCGATCATATACAATTCCTTGACCTGCATCATCGGTGATACTAGCATTGTCCTCAGATGAGGAATTAGTGATAGCAGAGACAAGTGAAGAATTTGTAGCATTAGAAGCATTTGAACATTCAGGTGAAGAATTAGTAGAATCACGTTCAATGCACTTCAAACATGGAGGCATGAATTCTTCCTGGGTAGCGCTGATTTGTTGAGCAAGAATGAATCGCGCTCCTTCTGAAGATCTTCAGAACTCACTCTTAGTTTTTCAAGATCTTTCTTTCTTTGAAGAAATTCATAAGAAAGCTTCTCATGATCAGATAAGAGAGTGTTATGATGACCTTGAAGGTTGTCAAACCTAGACTGAAGTCTCTGAAGATTTTCGATCAAGGTTTTAGTGTGATCCGATTCTTCACCCAACATATCATCACTTTTGTCTAGCATGTTTTGAACCTTTTCAAAAGCCTTTTGTTGTTTCCATGACAATCTTAGCAAGTTTAGAGTAAATTTGGGCTTGAGGTTTTCATCAGATTCATCCTCACTTAATTCAGAGGAGGGGTATTTGAGTACCTTGGCACCTTTTGCCATGAAGCAATAGGTGGGAGCATAGTCATCATCGCGTTCATCAGCCTTGTTGATGGAGCCATTTTCTTCAGTGTTGAAGATGGACTTGCTGATGAAGCGCAATAGCATGAGGCTAGACTTCGCCACACCAGTTCGGACTCCTCGGATGCCTCCTCTTCCTCATGTTCCTCAGATTCAACATCAGAGTCCATTTCCTTGCCAATGAATGCCCGAGCCTTCTTGGAGCTGCTCTTCTTGTGAGATGAATACTTTGAGGATTTTGATGATGAAGACTTTGGAGATTTCTTCTTCTTCTTCTTTGCATCATCAAAACTGTAATCCTTGTATTTCTTCTTCTTTGATTCCTTTTCCCACTGAGGACAATCTTGAATGTAGTGACCAGGTTTCTTGCATTTGTGGCATAGCCTCTTCTTGTAGTCCTTTGGATGAGGAATCATTGCTTCTTGAGGATTTTCCAAGCGACCACGTCTAGAGTACTTACGGAATTTCTTCACGGCAGCGATGCTAGCTCTGGCTCGAGTTCTTGGGATCACCAAAGGCTACTACGAGAATCTTCACCTTGATTGAGAGAAGCGACCTTGGCCTTTAGGGCACGTGATCTGCCATAGCTCGAACCATAGAGATCTCTCTTCTCAACAAGCTGGAACTCATGAGTGTCTAGCCTCTCGAGGATATCAGCGGGATCAAGTGACTTGTAATCTCCACGTTCTTGTATCATTAGTGCCAGAGTATCAAATGAGGAGTCAAGCGATCTCAGCAATTTCTTCACCACCTCGTGGTCGGTGATGTCAGTGGCACCAAGTGCTTAAAGCTCATTTGAGATGTCAATGAGGCAATCGAAGGTTTGCTGAACATTTTCATTGTCAATTCTTTTGAAGCGGTTGAAGAGATTGCGAAGAACGTCAACTCGAGAGTCACGCTGTGTTGAGACTCCTTCATCGACTTTGGACAGCCTATCCGAGATAAGCTTAGCAGTTTCCAAAGCACTCACTCTTCCATACCGCCCTTTGCTCAAATGGCCACATATGATGTTATTGGCTTGAGAATCGAGTTGCTTGAATCCCTTCACATCAGCAGCATTCAGAGAAGGTGTGACTGAGGGAACACCATTTTCCACAACATACCAGAGATAGTTATCAATTGCCTCAAGATGCATTCGCATCTTATTCTTCCAGTAGGGGTAGTCCGTCCCATCGAAGGTAGGACACCCAGCAGAGACCTTGATCATACCTGCGGTCGACATAACTAAAACTCCAGGCGGTTAAACCAAAATCACACAGAACAAGGGAGTACCTTGCTATGATACCAATTGAAAGTGCGTTATATCGACTAGAGGGGGGTGAATAGGCGATTTTTATGAATTCTTCACTGAGAAATTTCAGGGTGAGGAAATTCCTAAGCGAAGAACTACTTGCAGTGGAATAAGTACCCAGAAGTAAACATAACAGAACACAAGCATGGTCATCATGATGAAATGAAGACAATCACAGAGTATAGAAAGCGTAAACACAGGATAGCACAGGATAAAGACAAAGCGGTGAAGAAATTGGGCTGAGGAAATTGAGAAAGTCTTGATCAAAGTCTTCAAGCGGTATGAACAGTGCACAACAGTAATGAGAAATGAAAGCGTTCCAACTGCTATCTCGGTTATGCGATGCGGTTGGAAGCGGCTAGGCATTTTAAAGCCCGAGGACACACAGCCGGACACACAGTCCTCACCGTATTCTCCTTGAGCTAAGGTCACCTGAGACCTCGCCCAATCACTCATGGTAAGTCTTGAGTGACTTCCAAACCTTCACAAACTTCGGTCACTCGGCGATCCACAATTTGCTCTTGGATGCTGGACCATGACGCCCTAAGCTATGCGGGCCGAAGCCACAGGTCTTCAAAGGTAACAAGCGTCGGATCTACGCAAGATCAATCTCTTGATGATGCTCAATCACTTTGGGTTTGTAGGTGTTTGGGTTTGGGTTTTCCTCACTTGATGATTTTCGCTCAAAGTCCTCGGAGAATGGGATGCTCTCAAATGACAAGTGTCGGTTTCTCTCGGAGCAGCCAACTTGACTAGTGGTTGTAGGGCTGACTATTTATAGCCTAGGGAGCAACCTAACATGATAAGACATAAATGCCCTTCAATGATATGACCGTTAGGTGGGTAGATATTTTTGGGACAGGCTGTTGGCGTAGCACAACAGCAGTCGGAATTTTAGTATCAAATACCTCGGGGGCTATCATGTTCCTCACTGTGTGGGCAATCCGCTTTGGCGAATTCCTAACTCCTCGGTCGAACAAATTCCTCATAGACCAGAAGAACTTACGTCTCATCCTTTGAAGGATATGGCTGAAGCTGTATGAGATTTCCAATGGCTTCACTCGAAGGAATTGGTAGGTGTAGGATTTTGAGTTGAGCATCACATGGAAATTTTCCTTAGTATTTCCTCGACCCCTTTAGCGATGCACGGTGTTTCCTTTGACTCAATAAAGAGAAAATGATAATAAGAAAATAAAACTCTTCACGCTTCATGTTCCTTGAATGAATACCAAGTCTTCAAGGTCACACCAATTTCTTCACTTTCAAAGTCTTCAGAAAGTCTTGAGAAATCCAAAGTCTTGATTGAAGAACTTCATTTTTAGGGTCGACTTTCTCTGTAAATATCAAACTCCTCATAGACTTATAGACCTGTGTACACTCATAAACACATTAGTCCCTTAACCTATAAGTCTTCAATACACCAAAATCACTAAGGGGCACTAGATGCACTTACAAATACCATCAGCGTACTTCATGGCAATTTCAATGCCATCTTCTAGATTGTCATTTGATTGTGAGATCACATTCCTTAGCATAATGCCATCTTCAGTTAGAATGTTTGATGAAGCAGGCAGTTCTTTCGTTGGAGATGTTGGAAATATGCCCTAGAGGCAATAATAAAGTGGTTATTATTATATTTCCTTGTTCATGATAATTGTCTATTGTTCATGCTATAATTGTATTAACCGGAAACCGTAATACATGTGTGAATACATAGATCGTAATATGTCCCTAGTAAGCCTTTAGTTGACTAGCTCATTGATAAATAGATGGTCATGGTTTCCTGACCATGGACATTGGATGTCGTTGATAATGGGATCACATCATTAGGAGAATGATGTGATGGACAAGACCCAATCCTAAGCATAGCACAAGATCGTTGGATTCGTTTGCTAGAGCTTTTCTAATGTCAAATGTCGTTTCCTTAGACCATGAGATTGTGCAACTCCGAAAACCGTAGGAGTACTTTGGGTGCATCAAGCGTCACAACATAAGCTGGGTGACTATAAAGGTGCACTACGGTATCTCGAAAGTGTCTATTGGGTTGTACGAATCGAGGCGGGATTTGTCACTCCATATGGCGGAGAGGTATCTGCAGGCCCTTTCGGTAATGCATCATCATAATGAGCTCAATGTGACTAAGGAGTTAGCCACGGGATCATGCATTGTGGAGCGAGTAAAGAGACTTGCCGGTAACGAGATTGAGCGAGGTATGGGGATACCGGCGATCGAATCTACGGCAAGTAACATACCGATGGACAAATGGAATTGTATCACGGGATTGATTGAATCCCGACATCGTGGTTCATCAGATGAGATCATCATGGAACATGTAGGAGACCAACATGGGTATCCATATCCGCTGTTGGTTATTGGCGGAGAGATGTCTCGGTCATGTGCGCATGGTTCCGTACCGTGGGGTCTACACACTTAAGGTTCGGTGATGCTAGAGTTGTTATGGGAAATAGTATGTAGTTGCGAAGGTTATCGAGTCTGGGTGAGATCTCGAGCGTCACGAGGAGTTCGGAATGGTTCGGAGGTGAAGATTTATATATGGGAAGTCCAGTTTCGGTCGCGGAATGGTTTGGGGGTTATCGGTATTGTCTTGGGACCAAAGAAAGGTGTCAGGGGTCCATTAGAGTGGGAGCCACCTGCCGGTGGGCCAAGTGGGCTGAACAAGGGTGAGAACCAGCCCCTAGTGAGCTGGTGCACCCCCAAGGGCCCAAAGCGCCTAGGGTTGAAAACCCTAGGGGGTGGGGCGCCTCAACCAAACTTTGGGGGGGTGGGGCAAGTTCCCCTTGGCGCCACCCCCTCTAGATGCATCTAGGGGGGCCCTCTCCCTTCACGCTATAAATAGAGTGGGGGTGGGAGGGCAGCTGCACCCCTTCCCTGGCGCAGCCCTCCCCCTCTCCAACACCTCTTCCTCCTCCGTAGTGCTAGGCGAAGCCCTGCCGGAGAACCACGAGCTCCACCACCACCACGCCATTGGTGAACCACAAGTATAGGGGACTATCGTAGTCCTTTCGATAAGTAAGAGTGTCGAACCCAACGACGATCAGAAGGAAATGACAAGCGGTTTTCATTAAGGTATTCTCTACAAACACTGAAATTATGTGATAAGGTAATTTGTAATGGGTAACAAGTAATAAAAGTAAATAAGGTGCAGCAAGATGGCCCAATCCTTTTTGTAGCAAAGGACAAGCCTGGACAAACTCTTATATAAAGGAAAATGCTCCGAGGGACACATAGGAATTATCGTCAAGCTAGTTTTTCATCACGCTCATATGATTCGCGTTCATTACTTTGATAATTTGATATGTGAGTGGACCGGTGCTTGAGTACTGCCCTTCCTTGGACAAGCATCCCACTTATGATTAACCCCTATTGCAAGCATCGCAACTACAAAAGAAGTATTAAGGTAAACCTAACCTTAGCATGAAACATATGGATCCAAATCAGCCCCTTACGAAGCAACGCATAAACTAGAGTTTAAGCTTCAGTCACTCTAGCAACCCATCATCTACTTATTACTTCCCAATGCCTTCCTCTAGGCCCAAACAATGGTGAAGTGTCATGTAGTCGATGTTCACATGACACCACTAGAGGAAAGACAACATAAATCTCATCAAAATATCGAACGAATACCAAATTCACATGACTACTTATAGCAAGACTTCTACCATGTCCTCAGGAACAAACATAACTACTCACAAATCATATTCATGTTCATAATCAGAGGGGTATTAATATGCATAAAGGATCTGAACATATGATCTTCCACCAAATAAACCAACTAGCATCAACTACAAGGAGTAATCAACACTACTAGCAACCCACAGGTACCAATCTGAGGTTTTGGGACAAAGATTGGATACAAGAGATGAACTAGGGTTTTAGAGGAGATGGTGTTGGTGAAGATGTTGATGGAGATCAACCCCCTCCCGATGAGAGGATCGATAGTGATGACGATGGTGACATTTTCCCCCTCCTAGAGGGATGTTTCCTCGGTAGAACAGCTCCGCCGGAGCCCTAGATTGGTTTCGCCAGGTTCCGCCTCGTGGCGGCGGTGCTTCGTCCTGAAAGCTTGCTTATGATTTTTTTCCAGGGCGAAAGACTTCATATAACCAAATATGGGCACGGAGGCTGTAAAGGTGCCCACCAGGCAGTGGCCTTCGGGGGTAGGCGAGCCCCCACCCTCGTGGATGGTGGGTGGCCCCAAAACTGACTTCCGTGGAGTTTCAGGACTTTTGGAGTTGTGCAGAATAGGTCTCTAGTATTTGCTCCTTTTCGACCTAGAATTCCATTGCTAGGCATTCTCCCTCTTCATGTAAACCTTGTAAAATAAGAGAAAGGCATAAGTATTGTGACATAATGTGTAATAACAGCCCATAATGCAATAAATATCGATATAAAGCATGATGCAAAATGGGCGTATCAACTCCCCAAGCTTAGACCTCGCTTGTCCTCAAGCGGAAGCCGATAACGAAAAATATGTCCACATGTTTAGAGATAGAGGTGTCGATAAAAAAATAAAAATACGGACATGAGAGCATCATGATCATTCTTATAACAGCAACCTAAGTATATCATCATATGATTTCTTATGCTAAAAGTAACAATATATTCACAATGTCAAGTATGAATAAAACTTCATTTGAGAACTAACAAACTATGATCTTAGTCCTTTGAAGCAATTGCAATTTATCATAACATCGGAAAGAGTCAATATAAGAGCTTTTCAGCAAGACCACATACACAACTATCATTTAGTCTTTCACAATTGCTAACACTCACGCAATACTTATGGTATGGAGTTTTAATCGGACACAGAGAAAGATAGGGTCTTATAGTTTGCCTCCCAACCTTTTACCTCAAGGGTAATGTCAACAATAATAGTTTATGATAACTTACATCTAATTGGATATATATATCAGGATCTTTCCAACACAATGCGCTTGCCAAAAGATAAAATGTAAAAAGGAAAGGTGAAGATCACCATGACTCTTACATAAGGCATAAGCCAAAAATAAAAGATTGGCCCTTTGCAGAGGGGAGCAGAGGTTGTCATGTGCTTTTATGGTTGTATGCACGAAATGTTAATGCAAAATAACGTCACTTTATATTGCCACTTGTGATAGGGACCTTTATTATGCAGTCCGTCACTTTTATTGCTTCTATATCGCAAGATCGGATAAAGCTTATTTTCTCCACACTAATAGATCATACATATTTAGAGAGCAATTTTTATTGCATGCAACAATGACAACTTACTTGAAGGATCTTACTCAATCCATAGGTAGATATGGTGGACTCTCATGGCAAAACCGGGTTTAAGGACATTTGGAAGCACAAGTAGTATCTCCACTTGGTGCAAAGAATTTGGATAGCATGAGGGGGAAAGGCAAGCTCAACATGTTGGATGATCCATGACAATATACTTTATTTCGGATATAAGAAAACATAACCCATTACGTTGTCTTCCTTGTCCAACATCAACTTTTAGCATGTCATATTTTAATGAGTGCTCACAATCATAAAATATGTCCAAGATAGTATATTTATATGTGAAACCTCTCTTTCTTTATTACTTCCTATTAATTGCAACGATGACCAAAACTATGTTTGTCAACTCTCAACAACTTTTATTCATCATACTCTTTTATATGTGAAGTCATTACTCTCCATAAGATCAATATGATCTCTTTATTCCTTTTTATTCTTTCTTTTATTCCCTCAAGATCATAGTAAGATAATCAAGCCCTTGACTCAAAACTAATCTTTATTATATATAGCTCACGGACTCGATTACATAGAAGGATCATAAAGCAAAGCTCAAAACTAGATCATACTAAAACTTTATTCTACTAGATCAAGATATTACTAAAAAGATCGAACTAAGAAAAACGGTAAAGATAGGAGTGTGATGGTGATACTATACTGGGGCACCTCCCCCAAGCTTGGCAGTTGCCAAGGGGAGTGCCCATACCCGATACTCAGTTCTCCTTCTTCGGAGGTGGCGATGAAGATGGTGATGGTGGTGATAATTGTGCCTTCAGCTTTTTCATATTGTAGTTGAGGAGAGAAATTTCCTCCTTTAAATCATCGACCTCCGACTCCCGCTTCAGGATCTTGTCACATAAATCTTCTTTGCTTTTACGCCCTAAGCGAGAAGAAATAGATTGGTTATTAGACCCGATTAGCCCTCTTAGGGAGGCTAGACATCTTGAACTTCACATGCATATCCCAGGTTGAGGTAGAGGAACATCCTCCTCCTCCGAACTTGAATCATCGATCCTCATCAGATGAGCATCCTCCTCATCGAAAAGAGTCTTGAGATGACATCTTGCTCTAAATCTGCAACAGAAACAGCTCGAAACAAAAACAGAGGATATTTGCGTGGTACGATGGTCAAAACCTTCGGGAGATTATATAATGAATTTTTACCGACTAAAAGAAGTATTGTGCAAGAAAATGGAGTCCGGAGGGCACGAGGTGCCCATGAGGCGGTAGCGGCCTCCATCCTCGTGGATGCCTCGTGTCCCTTTGGACTACTTCTTATTTTCCTATTTTCTTAAATATTCCAAAACGGAGAAAATTTGCCATTAGAACTGTTTTGGAGTCGGTTTACTTACCGTACCACATACCTATTCCTTTTGAGATGCAAGCGTTACGGAAAGTGTGCCTTATATATTCCTCAGGTTCTGATTTCAATAACATTGGTTTCAACATTTATTGGATTACCCTGAGATAAAAATTTTGATTCTTTGACCGTTCACCACCTTTGGATTTGTGCCTTGAAGTTGTTGATTTTTATAGCACCGGGCGATAGACCTCCTCGATAACAGGACCTTCCCATTTAGAGAGAAGTTTTCTGCAAAAATCTTAAACGAGAGTTGTATTACAAAACATAATCACCTACATTAAACTCACGCTTTTGTATCCTTTTGTCATGCCATCTTTTAACTTTTTTTTTACAGTTTGGCATTCTCATAGGCCTGGGTTCTCCATTCATCAAGCGAGCTAATGTCAAATAGCCTCTTCTCACCGGCAAGTTTGAAATCATAATTGATCTCTTTAATGGCCCAATATGGTTTATGTTCTAGTTCGAGAGGTAAGTGACATGCTTTTCCATAAACCATCTTATACTGAGACATACCCATAGGATTTTTATATGCAGTTCTATAGGCCCATAATGCATCATCAATTTTTAGACCAATTCTTTTCTAGATCTATGTGAGTCTTTTGCAAAATTAATTTAATCTCCCTATTACTTAGTTCTACTTGACCACTAGACTATGGATGATATGGAGATGCAATTCTATGATTAACATCATACTTATCAAGCATTTTATGAAAGGCACCATGAATAAAATGTGAACCACCATCAGTCATGAAATATCTAGGGACTCCAAACCTCGGAAAAATAACTTCTTTAAGCATCTTAATAGAGGTGGTATGATCAGAACTACTATTTGGAATAGCTTCTACCCACTTAGTAACGTAATCAACAACAACTAAAATATGTGTATACCCATTAGAGGAAGGAAACGGTCCCATATAATCAAAGCCCCAAACATCAAATGGTTCAATAACAAGTGAATAGTTCATAGGCATTTCTTGGCGTCTCTTGATATTAGCAATTCTTTGACATTCATCACAAGACAAGACAAACTTACGGGCATCTTTAAAAAGTAGGCCAATAAAAACGGATTGCAATACCTTATCATGAGTTCTATCTCCAACATGGTGTCCTCCATAAGCCTCGAGTGACACTTGTGTAGGATCATTCCTGTTCATGCTTTCGGTACACAATGTCTAATAACACCATCTACTCCTTCTTTATAAAGGTGTGGATCATCCCAGAAGTAATGTCTTAAATCATAGATTTTTTTTTCTTTTGATGGTATGTGAAACTAGGTGGTATAAATTTATCAACAATGTAATTAGCATAATCATCATACCATGGAGCAGTACGAGAGGCATTTATGATAGCCAATTGTTCATCAGGAAAGCTATCATCAATAGGTGGTGGGTCATCAAGAACATTCTCTAACCTAGACAAGTTATGCGCAGCAGGGTTCTCGGCTCCCTTTCTATCAATAATATGCAAATCAAATTCTTGTAGCAAAGAGAACCCATCTAATAAGTCTAGGTTTAACATCTTTCTTTTCCATAAGATATTTAATAGCGGCATGATCGGTGTGAGCAGTTACTTTAGAATCAACAATATAAAGGTGCGAACTTATCACAAGCAAATACAACTGCTAAAAATTCTTTTTTAGTAGTAGCATAATTTCTCTGGGCACTATCTAGAGTTTTACTAGCATATTGGATAACATTTAATTTTTTTATCAACTCTTTGTCCTAAAACAGCACCTACAACAAAATCACTAGCATCACACAAAATTTCAAAGGGTAAATTCCAAGCGGTGGCTGAACAATAGATGCAGAAATCAAGGCTTTCTTAAGTATTTCAAATGCTTCTACACAATCATCATCAAAGACAAAGGAACATCTTTTGTAAGAGATTAGTCGAGGAGGCCTAGAAATTTTTGAGAAGTCTTTAATGAACCTCCTATAAAACCGGCATGACCAAGGAAACTTCTTATACCTTTAATGTCCTTAGGACCACGGCATCTTTTCAATAGCATCAACTTTAGCCTTATCAACTTCAATACCTCTTTCAGAAATTTTGCCCCCAAAGACAATACCTTTCATTATCCATAAAGTGGCATTCTCACAATTCAAGACAAGATTTGTTTCTTCACATCTACGCAAAACTTCGATCAAGGTTGCTTAAGCAATCATCAAAAGAAGTTCCATATATGGCGAAATCATCCATGAAAACCTCAACAATCTTTTCACAAAAGTCATAGAATATAGCATTCATACATCTTTGAAAGGTAGCAGGTGCATTGCATAAACCAAAAGGCATACGTCTATAAGCAAAATGTACCGAAAAGGGCAAGTAAAAGTGGTCTTTTCTTGATCCTCTTTTGGCAGTGTATTTGAGAGAAACCAGAATAACCGTCTAGAAAGCAAAAATGTCTATATTTGGATAATCTTTCTAGCATTTGATCAATAAAAGGTAAAGGGTAATGATCCTTTTTAGTAGCTTTATTTAGTTTGCAAAAATCAATTACCATTCTATAACCTGTAACAATTCTTTGTGGGATCAATTCATCTTTATCATTAGGAACAACGATAATACCTCCCTTCTTAGGGACACAATGAAACGAGGACTTACCCGCGACTATCGACAGCAGGATAAATTATACCTGCTTCTAGAAGCTTTAGTATTTCTTTCCTTACCACTTCTTTCATCTTAGGATTTAACCTTCGTTTGTGATCAACAACCGGTTTAGCGTCTTCCTTCAATTTTATTTTGTGTTGGCATAGAGTGGGACTAATGCCCTTAAGATCATCAAGAGTATATCCAATAGCGACACGATGCTTCTTGAGGAGTTTTCAATAATTTCCCTTCTTCACCTTTGCTGAAAGGTTAGCACTAATAATAACAGGATATATCTTCTTTTCATCAAGATAAGCATATTTAAAGAGTGTCGGGTAATGGTTTAAGTTCAAACACGGGATCACCCTTGGGTGGAGGAGGATCCCCTAAATTTCAACGAGCAAGTTGTGTTTCAAAATTGGTCCTGTTTAAAGAATACTTCATCTATTTCCATTCTTTCATTCATAAACATATCATTTTCATGGTCTAGCAAATATTGTTCTAAACGATCATTAGGAGGCACGGCAATAGAAGCAAGACCCATCTTTCCGAATAAATAAAACACCAACGATCTCTCCCACGGCCTTAGCTTCGTAGCGTGCCGTTCGAGAGAAGCGCGGTGAATCTGAGTGAATCTGGCGTAACCCAGGCGTAGCGGCGTGCCCGTGCCTATTTTGGGCACTGGCCCAACGGCCTTTCGGCACCGTGTGTGAGCCAGAACCCCAGGGCTCTGTCGGTGTACTAGAGTAAAGGTACCCTAGTATCCTGAACTTGTGCGCAGGCGAGTTGCACGACACCAGCGGCAAGGCTTGCGGGTGACCGCCAAAAGGTCCTCCTTGGTTCCTTTGGAGCCATTCAAGAACAAAGTATTCAAGCCAAAGAGACAAAGCCGGGCAAGAGGGCTTGCCGGGAAGAATAACAAGGCATCTCAAAGGAACTTGCCGCTGACGGCGCCGCGTCCGGCGAGGCCTGTGGCGACAAGCTTCGGTAGCGACAAGACAACGACATGACAAGGCGCTTGCCGCGGCAAACTCTAAATGCAATACCCGCGCTCGGCACATCCACCAGCGATATGCCATACAGGACCTTTCGGTAGCGTGGCAAGAAAATTGTCTTGACGGTGAAGTATGATGTGGCAGCGGCAATGACAAGATTGCCATCATGGCAAGCGGTGGCGTCCACCAGCCAGTCCTTTTGCACTATTTGGGCGGCGTGAAGCGGGCATTTAATGCCTTTGTCCCTGCCGTGCAGGTTAGGTATGATACCTTTGTCACGGTGGTTGTATAACCGCAATTCCTTTTCCATTTTACCCTTGTCTACGTTGCCACCTGTCGGAGACCCTTTAGCATATAAAAGGAGGCCCATGCATAGCGTAGAAAGGGGGTTCGAAGCAGAAAAACACTCACGCTCGGTCGTTAGCAGCTAGTGTGTCTTTGTAGCACTTTTCAGCGCTCGGAGCAAGAACTCAATACACTTTCGGACATGCAGCGGTAGGAGTGTTATCTCTCCGGAGAGCTCGAAGGAGTTTCAGCGGTCGGCGAGGTTGTTACCTGGCGGAACAACACCCTCGGCAACGCTGAACGCCGGGATGTTGAGGATCGATGCTTGAACAGTTCCGGGGAGCATCGCGTCGGTTCGGGGCAGTGAAGTTGAAGTTGAGGCCGAGGCGCAGCCTCATGATATCCGCCCGCGTTACGGAACTCCCGAGCGGGTCTCCTCCTCTCTCTGCGAAGCGTCACGGCGGCGAAGAAAATCTGCGCATGTGGCGCCTTCCAGTGAAACCCGGCAAGCACTGAGGCGTAGGATCCGGGTAGCGGCAATCTTGACCTACTCGTCTTAAGGCCCACGTTGCTCCAATCGTTGCAGCGCTAATGGGGAGCTTAGTATTTGGGCGGTAAATAGCTCTGAGTTCTCCTCGACAATCCAGCACCGATCTGCTCTCCATTCATCCCACTAACTGCGGAGCTCTCCCTCGAATAAGCTTCCTTCTTGCGATTCTCGAGATCCGGGCGATTCCGCCGGATAAAGCTCCCCTCTCTCAACTCGGGGGCATAAAGAAGTGGCGAAAAAGAGCTACATTTGGGCGGAACTCCGACAAAGTTTTACGCGAAGATGTCGAAAACTGCCATAGTCGAAGCAGCGTTGGGGGTGAAGTCAAGGAGGCGGAACCCGTAGGTGTTCATAATGTCACGAGAAAAAACTTCGAGAGAAAGGCGGGCGAGCCCGCGATAAATAGCTTGAAGAAGGATATCCATTGAACCCGATTCAGCGGCAGCTGAGTACCTTCATCTTGCGGATGCGCTCGCGTCTCCGTCGACCAGAAGAGATAATGTAATACTCCCTCAGCTCCTTGGCGGCGGTGAGGGGAAAAGTGCCGCTCCTTTCGCGGCCTTAGCGGCGCATAGCTCGCCGACTTCACAACCTTCCGGCTTTGAACCATAAGCGGAGGTGGTGAAAAGATCGGCAGCGTTGGTGGTGCCGATGGCGATGAAGCGGGCGCTGCTCTCTTCGACTTTGGGAAGAAGGGGCGGCGGAGGTTTTTGAGATTGGAATAGCAACGGCGAGATGGGCGAACTGCCTGTTTCCCCTGCTTATAAAGAGGAGGCGCGAGCGTTCCGTCTTTCGAATAAAGAAACCACCAGCGATCTCTCCCACGGCCGCATTCGGCAGCGTGCCGTTCGAGGAGGCGCGGTGAATCTGAGTGAATCTGGCGTAACCCGGGCGTAGCGTGCCCGATGCCCTGTTTGGGCACTGGCCCATGGCGCTTTCGGCACCGTGTGTAGCCCGAGCCGAGGGCTCTGACCGATTATGTACTAGAGTAGGGGTACCCTAGTATCCCGAACTTGTGCCGCAGGCGATTCTGACACCAGCAGCAAGGCTTGCCGGGTGACCGCCAAAGGTCCTCCTTGGTTCCTTTGGAGCCATTCAAGAACAAAGTATTCAAGCCAAAGAGACAAGGCCCGGCAAGAGGAGCTTGCCGGGAAGGTAACAAGGCATCTCAAGGAACTTGCCTTAGCAGCGCCGCAGCGTCCGTGAGGCCACATGGCGACAAGCTTCCGGACGCGACAAGACAACGGCCGCGGCAAGGCGCTTACCAGCGAGAAAACTAAATCTGTGCCAGCGCTCCGGCACATCCACAAGCGATAGCCATACAGGACCTTTCGGTAGCAGCGTGGCAAAAATTTGTCTTGACCCGGCGGTGAAGCCTTGATGTGGCAGCAATGACAAGATTGCCATCGTGGCAAGCGGTGGCGTCCCAGCGGTCCCTTTTTGCACTATTTGGGCGATGTGAGCGGGCATTTAATGCCTTTGTCCCTAAATGCAGGTTAGGTATGATACCTGTCTGATGGTTGTACCAACCGCAAATTCCTTTTCCATTTTACCCTTGTCTACGTTGCCACAGCGGAGACCCTTTGCATATAAAAGGAGGCCCATCGCATAGCGTAGAAAGGGGGGTTCGAAAAGCGAGAAAAACACTCACGCTTTCGGTCTAGTTAGCAGCTAGTGTGTCTTTGTAGCACTCAAGCGCTTAGAGCAAGAACTCAATACACTTTCGGACATGCAGCGTGATGGGGTGTTATCTCCGGGAGAGCTCACGAAGCTGGGTAAACTGCTGCGTGTGTTTAAATCTCGATCCAGCTCTTAAATGCGATCTCCGCCCCCCCGCCGAACCGAAAGGGGCTCGGTCCGCCGGTCCCATAGGTGTTCGTGGATCCGTTTCCCCAACAAGTAATTTCATCTTTACTAGGCAATTCTTTATCATGGGGTTGTCTACGAAATTTAGCAAAATTAAAATCATGAGACATATCCCCTGATCCAATAGTAACAACATCCTTTTTGAAATCTATCTAGCATTAATTTATTCAAGAAGGGTCTACCAAATATAATGGGACAAAAATCATCTTGTGGGGAACCAAGAACAAGAAAATCAGTAGGATATTTAACTTTCCCATGAAGACTTCAACATCTCTAACAATCCCAACCGGCGAGATAGTATCACTATTGGCAAGCTTAATTGTAACATCAATACCTTCTAACTCAGCAGGTGCAATATCATGCATAATTTCTTCATATAAAGAATGAGGTATTGCACTCACACTAGCACCCATATCACATAAACCATGATAGAAATGATATCCTATTTTAACAGAAATAACAGGCATGCCTACAATAGGTCTATGTTTATTTTTAGTATCGGGTCTAGCAATTCTAGCAGCTTCATCACAGAGGTAAATAACATGCCCATCAATATTATCGACCAAGAGATCTTTAACCATAGCAATATTAGGTTCAACTTTGATTTGCTCAAAGGGTTTGGGTGTTCTAATATTACTGTTGTTGACCACAGTTGAAGCTTGCTACCTCTTGAGCAATGCGTTGGTTTTTCCCCGAAGAGGAAGGGATGATGCAGTAAAGTAGCGTAAGTATTTCCCTCAGTTTTTGAGAACCAAGGTATCAATCCATTAGGAGACCACGCACAAGTCCCTTGTACCTACACAAAACGATAGCAACTTCGCAACCAGCGCTTACGGGTTGTCAATCCCTTCACCGGTCACTTACGAGAGTGAGATCGATAGAGATAATATTTTTGGTATTTTGATAGATAGATGCAAAGTAAAAGTAAAAGGCAAAGTAAAACAAAGCAAGTCAATAAAGTGATATAGATTGATATGGCGAGAATAGAACCCCGGGGCCATAGGTTTCACTAGTGGCTTCTCTCAAGAGCATAAGTATTCTATGGTGGGTGAACAAATTCTTGTTGAGCAATTGGCGAGAATTGAGCATAGTTATGAGTATATCTAGGCAATGATCATGTATATAGGCATCATGTCCAAAACAAGTAGATCGAAGCGATTCTGCATCTACTACTATTACTCCACTCATCGACACGCTATCCGGCATGCATCTAGAGTATTAAGTAAAAAGCAGAGTAACGCCGTAAGCAAGATGACATGATGTAGAGGGATAAATTCATGCAATATGATAAAACCCCATCTTGTTATCCTCGATGGCAACAATACAATCGTGCCTTGCAACTCTTTACATCCTTTGAGTAAAGGACACATAAGATTGAACCCAAAGCTAAGCACTTCTCCCATTGCAAGAACTACCAATCTAGTTGGCCAAACCAAAAAGATAATTCGAAGAGACTTGCAAAGATAACTCAATCATACATAAAATAATTCAGAGAAGAATCAAATATTTTCCATAGATAATACAGGATCATACCCACAATTCATCGGTCTCAACAAACACACATAAAAGAAAGATTACATGAATAGATCTCCACAAGAGGGAGATCATTGTATTGAGATCCAAAAGAGAGAAGAAGCCATCTAGCTAATAACTATGGACCCGAAGGTCTGCAAGTAAACTACTCACACTTCATCCGGAGGCTAGGATGATGTAAAGAAGCCCTCCGTGATGTGGCCCGCTCGGCGGGCTCCGGAACAGGCCCCAAGATGGGATCTCGTGGATCTGAGAAAGTTCTTGGCGGTGGAATTAGGTTTTTGGCTCCTGTTACGATCGTTCGAGGATCGTAGGTATATATAGGAGGAAGAATGCGTCGGTGGAGCTCAAGGGGCCTGAGGTGAGAGGCGTGCCGAGCGCCGTCCACCCTCGTGACCGCCTCGGCACTTTGCTTGAGGTAGGGTCCAAGTCTCCTGGAGCATGTTAGGATTTGGAAAATCACGATTCCGAAGGTTTCATTCCGTTTGGACTCCGTTTGATATTACATTTCTTGAAATCTTGAAAAGGGAAAAAACAGCAATGCAGGAAATTTGGGCCTCCGGTTAATAGGTTAGTCCCAAAATAATATAAAGTGGAAAATAAAGCCCAATATAGTCCAAAAGCAGGTAGATGAAGTAGCATGGAGCAATAAAAAATTATAGAATCGTTGGAGCGTGTCGAGGCATCTAAGCTTAATTCCTGCTCGTCCTCGAGTAGGTAAATGATAAAAAAGAATTTTTGATGCGGAGTGATATTTTGGCATAATTTCAATGTGAATCCACTTAATTGTGGTATGAATATTCAGATTCGAAAGATTCAAGACAAAAGTTCATATTGAAATAAAAATAATGATACTTCAAGCATACTAACTAAGCAATTATGTCTTCTCAAAATAACATGGCCAAAGAAAGTTACCCTACAAAATCATATAGATGCAGCTATGCTCCATCCTCCCCACAAAATATTTAAATCATGCACAACCCAGATGACAAGCCAAGCAATTGTTTCATACTTTAACATTTTCAAAACTTTTTCAATCTTCACGCAATACATGAGCGTGAGCCATGGATATAGCACTATATGTGGAATAGAATGGTGGTTGTGGAGAAGACAAAAAGGAGAAGATAGTCTCACATCAACTAAGAGGCGTATCAGCGGGCTATGGAATGCCCACCAATAGATATCAATGTGAGTGAGTAGGGATTGCCATACAACGGATGCACTAGAGCTATATAAGTATATGAAAGCTCAACAAAAGAAACTAAGTGGGTGTGCATCCAACTCGCTTGCTCACCGAAGACCTAGGGCATTTGAGAAGCCCATCATTGGAATATACAAGCCAAGTTCTATAATGAAAAATTCCCACTAGTATATGAATGTGATAAAATTAGAGACTCTCTATCATGAAGATCTTGGTGCTACTTTGAAGCACAAGTGTGGTAAAAGGATAGTAACATTGTCCCTTCTCTCTTTTCTCTCATTTTTTATTTTTTTATTTTTTTATTTGGACCTTTTCTCTTTTTTTATGGCCTCTTTTTTTCTCTTTTTTTATTTTTCGTCCCGAGTCTCATCCCGAGCTTGTGGGGAATCATAGTCTCCATCATCCTTTCCTCACTGGGACAATGCTCTAATAATGATGATCATCACACTTTTATTTTCTTACAACTCAACAATTACAACTCGATTCTTAGAACAAAATATGACTCTATAAGAATGCCTCCGGCGATGTATCGGGATATGCAATGAAACATGAGTGACATGTATGAAAGAATTATGAAAGGTGGCTTTGCCACAAATACGATGTCAACTACATGATCATGCTAGCAATATGACAATAATGGGCGATGTCATAATAATAAGCGGAGCGATTGGAAAGTTGCATGGCAATATATCTTGGAATGGCTATGGAAATGCCATAATAGGTAGAGTATAGTGGCTGTTTTGAGGGAAGATATATGGTGGGTGTATGATACCGGCGAAAAGTGTCTTGCGGTATTAGAGAGGCTAGCAATGGTGGAAGAATGGGAAAAAGTCACGTATAATCCATGGACTCAACATTAGTCATAAAGAACTCATATAGTTATTGCAAAAATCTAGAAGTTATCAAAGCAAAGTATTATGCGCATGCTCCTAGGGGATAGATTGGTAGGAAAAGACAATAAAACAAGTCCCGACCGCCACTCATAAGGAAGACAATCAATAAATAAATCATGCTCGAGTTCATAACATAACGGTTCACCATCACGTGCATACTACGGGAATCACAAACTTCAACACAAGTATTCTTTAAATTCACAACTACTCAACTAGCATGACTCTAATATCACCATCTTCATATCTCAAAACAATTATCAAGCATCAAACTTTTCTTAGTATTCAACGCACTCAAAAGAAAGTTTCACATATCTTGAATACCAAGTATATTAACATTAAGCAAATTACCATGCTATTAAAGTCTCTCAAAATAATCTAAGTGAAGCATGAGAGATCAAATAGTTTCTTTAAAACAAATCCACCACCGTGCTCTAAAAGATCTAAAGTGAAGTACTAGAACAAAAATTATCACGCTCAAAAGATATAAGTGAAGCACTATGAGCAAAACTATCAAGCTCAAAAGATATAAGTGAAGCACAAAGAGTATTCTAACAAATTCCAAGTATGGATCTCTCAAAAGGTGTGTACAACAAGGATAACTGTGGTAAACTAACAAAAAGACACAAATAATACAAGGCGCTCCAAAGCAAAACACATATCATGTTGGTGAATAAAATATAGCTCCAAGTAAATTACCGATGGAAGTGGGCCGAAGAGGGATGCCTTCAAGGGCATCCCCAAGCTTTGACTTTTGGTGTCCTTGGATTATCTTGGGGTGCCATGGGCATCCCCAAGCTTGAGCTTTGCCACTCCTTGTTCCATAATCCATCAAAAGAATTCACCCAAAACTTGAAAACTTCACAACACAAAACTCAATAGAAATCTCGTGAGCTCCGTTATAGAAGAAAACAAAAGACTACTTCAAGGTACTGTAATGAACTCATTCTTTATTTATATTGGTGTTAAACCTACTGTATTCCAACTTCTCTATGGTTTATAAACTAATTTACTAGCCATAGATTCATCAAAATAAGCAAACAACACACGAAAAACAGAATCTGTCAAAACAGAACAGTCTGTAGCAATCTGTTACTAACGCAAACTTCTGGAACCCAAAAATTCTACCAAATTGGACGACCTAGACAATTTGTTTATTGATCAGCAACAATTGGAATCAGTATTTTATCACGTTCTGGTGATTTTTTAACAATTCGGGCACTGAGCACAAAAGATTCTGGAAATTACAGCAAGATCAAATAACTATCATCCAAGAAGATCCAATAGATCTAGCTTGGCACAAACACTAATTAAAAGATAAAACCACATCTAAACAGAGGCTAGATGGATTATTTATTCCTAAACAGAAGTAAAACAAAAACACAAAATAAAATTGGGTTGCCTCCCAACAAAGCGCTATCGTTTAACGCCCCTAGCTAGGCATAAAAGCGAAGATAGATCTAGAGTATTGCCATCTTTGATAGTAGGAAAGAAAGAGCAAATTTCTTTTCTATAGGCGTTTATTCTTCTATTTTGGGAAAGCACATGACCATTAATGGATGAGGTAAGATTAAGCACATTACGAAAATTTGCATCGAGACTAGATTTCATTTCTTTGATAATTTACGTTTTGATAAAAAGCATAAGAGGGTTGGTAGATTCAAATTTATCATTCATTGGATGCCCAAATATAGTTTTCATCCTTTCATAGGTGTCTATAGCATCTCCTTCAAGAAAACCCTCTTCAAAAATAGAATCTAGCACTTGTTTGAAAGAAGTAGGTAGTCAATATAACAACCTTTCAAGTAAACCTCAATTTGATATTGTGGTATGTAGCTAGCCCTAATTCTCATAACCTATCCCAAGCATCTTGTAAAGACTCATCAATTAAATAGCGGAAAATTCCAGAGTCATCTTCATCAAGATTATTTGAACTCTCTTTGGTAACCCCAGTGGGTCTTTCCATAGCATCATTAATTTTGAGCTTAGAGAGGATAGAGGGTCATCAAGGTGCTGAAACTCTGGAAAGGACCTTTTATTCTTTTGATTGACGCATAGCAGCGGGAAAAGCGACAAGCGAAGAGAGGAGGAGATTGGGAAAGAGAGGGCAAATAAAGCGGCAAGGGTGAAGTGGGGAGAGAGGAAAGCGAGAGGCAAATGGCAAATAATGTAATCACGAGAGATAGGGATTGCGATGGGTACTTGGTATGGTTGACTTGCTCGCGTGAGCCTCCCGCTTAGCGACGGCGAGAAATCCTTCTTGCTACCTCTTGAGCACTGCGTTGGTTTTCCCGAAGAGGAAGGGATGATCTTGATAAAAGTAGCATAAGTATTTCCCTCAGTTTTTGAGAACCAATGTATCAATCCGGTAGGAGACCACGCACAAGTCCTCGTACCTACACAAAGCGATAGCAACTTCGCAACCAGCGCTTAGGGGTTGTCAATCCCTTCACGGTCACTTACGAGGTGAGATCGATAGAGATAATATTTTTGGTATTTTTGATAGATAGATGCAAAGTAAAAAGTAAAAGGCAAAAGTAAAACAAAGCAAGTCAATAAAGTGATATAGATTGATATGGCGAGAATAGACCCGGGGCCATAGGTTTCACTAGTGGCTTCTCTCAAGAGCATAAGTATTCTATGGTGGGTGAACAAATTACTGTTGAGCAATTGGCGAATTGAGCATAGTTATGAGTATATCTAGGCAATGATCATGTATATAGGCATCACGTCCAAAACAAGTAGATCGAAGCGATTTTGCATCTACTACTATTACTCCACTCATCGACGCTATCCGGCATGCATCTAGAGTATTAAGTAAAAGCGAATGTAGCTTGCCGTAAGCAAGATGACATGATGTAGAGGATAAATTCATGCAATATGATAAAAACCCCATCTTGTTATCCTTGATGGCAACAATACAATCGTGCCTTGCAACTCTTTACATCCTTTGAGTAAGGACACGCAAAGATTGAACCCAAAGCTAAGCACTTCTCCCATTGCAAGAACTACCAATCTAGTTGGCCAAACCAAAAGATAATTCGAAGAGACTTGCAAAGATAACTCAATAATACATAAAGGAATTCAGAGAGAAGAATCAAATATTTTCCATAGATAATATTGGATCATAAACCCACAATTCATCGATCTCAACAAACACACTTACGCAAAAGAAGATTACATCGAATAGATCTCCACAAGAGAGGGAGATCATTGTATTGAGATCCAAAAAAGAGAAGAAGCCATCTAGCTAATAACTATGGACCCGAAGGTCTGAAGTAAACTACTCACACTTCATCGGAGGCTAGGGCGATGTAGAAGCCCTCCGTGATAATGGCCCTCTCAGCAGACTCGAACGAGGCCCCAAGATGGGATCTCGTGGATCTGAGAAAGTTGCGGCGGTGGAATTAGGTTTTGGCTCTGTTACGATGCGTTCGGGGATACGTAGGTATATATAGGAGGAAGGTACATCGGTGCGGAGCTCGAGGGGCCCACAAGGTGAGGGGCGCACCAGGCGCCCTCCACCTCGTGACCTCCTCTGGCGGCTTGGGTAAGGTCCAAGTCTCACGGATCACGTTAGGTTGGAAAATCACGATTCCGAAGGTTTCATTCCGTTTGGACTCGGTTTGATGATTGTTTCTTGAAATCTTTGAAAAAGGAAAAAACAGCAATTAGTGCAAATTTGGGCCTCCGGTTAATAGGTTAGTCCCAAAAATAATATAAAGTGGAAAATAAAGCCCAATATAGTCCTAAGCGATTATATAAAGTAGCATGGAGCAATCAAAAATTATAGATACGTTGGAGGCATTATCAAAGCTTTAACATGATCCTTTATTCTAACGAGGAAAGGTGGGTTCTCAATATAGCGGTAGGAACAATAGGATCAACATTATAAGTGATAGTCTTTTATTCAACTTTAATAGGTTCAACTACTTTTACTTCAATGGGAGGATGATATTTAAACCACTTCTCCTTAGGGAGATCAACATGAGTAACAAATGATTCCGCAGGAAAGAAGCTACTATCTCGGAGTCAAGTCCATATTTAGTGCTAAATTCACGGAAAACATCGGTATCCATAAAGATTTAACACAATCAAACTTAGGTGTTATATCGACTCCTTACCTTCGTCGAGTTCCCAATCTTGAGTTGCATTTAATTCTTTCAAACAAATCCCATTTGAGTTCAATAGTCTTCATCATAAAGAACCCGGTACAAAAGTATCGAGCATGGGCCGATTATTGAGAAAGCCGAGCATAAAAATTTTGAATAATAATTTCTCTTGAGAGCTCATGATTGGGGCATGAATATAACATTGACTTAAGCCTCCCCCAAGCTTGGCACTTTCTCCTCTTAAGGCCAAAATTATATATATAGTTATGATCCACGATGAACCGGATGCATAGGATAAAACTTCTGATGAAATTCCAATTTCGATCGATTGCAGTTCCATGACCCAATATCATCACATAGCCTAAACCATGTCAATGCCTTTCCCTTCAAAGAGAAGGCAAGACCTTCTTCTTGATAACATTCTCGAGCATACCTACAAGCTTAAATAATCCACAAACTTCATCCGGATAGATTAGGTGCATATCGGGATGTAATGTTTCCATCTCACCGTAAAAGTTAGCTAGCGATTTTCTCTTTCATACCGAAGAATTTCAAAGTAACATTTACGATGGGTTCACTAGGTTGAGGAAGCAACTCTTTCTCTCTTGGTCGGGGTGAAGATATCCAGAACAAGCCCTCAAAGGATTATGTTCCATAGTAACAAGTGGCGATAAATTTCAGCACACTATATAAATTTTTCCTTACCAAATTCCACCTACCAGCGGCGCTTCACTCCCAGGAAGCAGGCGCCATAAAAGAAGTCTTGATGACCCACAAGTATAGGGGATCTATCGTAGTCCTTCGATAAGTAAGAGTGTCGAACCTTGAGGCGAGGAAGGAAATGACAAGCGGTTTCGATGGGTATTCTCTACAAACACTTTGAAATTATTGGTAACGAGATAGTTTTGTGATAAGGTAATTTATGGCGGGTAACAAGTAATAAAAGTAAATAAGGTGCAGCAGATGGCCCAATCCTTTTTTGTAGCATAGGATAAGCACAGACAAACTCTTATATAAAGGAAAATGCTCCAGGGACACATGTGAATTATCGTTAAGCTAGTTTTCATCACGCTCATATGATTAGCGTTACGTTACTTTGATAATTTGATATGTGGGTGGACCGGTGCTTGGGTGCTTCCCTTCTTGGACAAGCATCCTACTTATGAGTTAACCCTATTGCAAGCATCCGCAACTACAAAAAGAAGTATTAAGGTAAACCTAACCATAGCATGAAACATATGGATCCAAATCAGCCCCTTACGAAGCAACACATAAACTAGGGTTTAAGCTTTTGTCACTCTAGCAACCCATCATCTACATATTACTTCGAATGCCTTACTCTAGGCCCAAACAATGAGTGAAGTGTCATGTAGTGCGACATTCACATAACACCACTAGAGGAAAGACAACATACATCTCATCAAAATATCAAGCGAATACCAAATTCACATGACTACTTATAGCAAGACTTCTCCCATGTCCTCGAGAACAAATGTAACTACTCACAAATCATATTCATGTTCATAATCAAAGGGGTATTAATATGCATAAAGGATCTGAACATATGATCTTCCACCAAATAAACCAACTAGCATCAACTACAAGGAGTAATCACCACTATTAGCAACCCGGTACCCGATGCGAGGTTTTGGGACAAAGATTGGATACAAGAGATGGTAGGGGTTTTAGAGGAGATGGTTACTGGTGAAGATGTTGATGGAGATTGACCCCGTCCGATGAGAGGATCGATGGTGATGATGATGGTGATGATTTCCCCCTCAGGAGGATGTTTCCCTGAGAACAGCTCCACGGAGCCCTAGATTAGTTTCGCCAGAGTTCGCCTCGTGGCGGAGGTGCTTCGTCCAGCTTGCTTATGATTTTTTCTAGGAAAAGACTTCATATAGCCAAAGATGGGCGCAGGAGGCTGCCGAAGGCCACCAGGCGAGGCTACGTGGGCGATGGGTGGCCCCCCTGGTGCATTCTTAGCCCAATATCTTTTATATATTCCAAAAGCTGACTTCTGTGGAGTTTGGGACTTTTGGAGTTGTGCATAATAGGTCTCTAATATTTTCTCCTTTTCCATCCCGAAATTCCAGCTATGGCATTCTCCCTCTTCATGTAAACCTTGTGAAATAAGAGAAAAGGCATAAGTATTGTGACATAATGTGTAATAACAGCCCATAATGCAATAAATATCGATATAAAAGCATGATACAAAATGGGGCCATTAACCGTCGTCTTTGCTTGGGAGTTCTCCCTCAACTTCTCCGCTCCTTCTTGCTGGATCAAGAAGGAGGAGAGCGTCCCGATCTGTATGTGTGTTGAATGCGGGCGCCCGTCAGATTTGGCGGCTTGATCGGATCTTTCGCGATTTGAATCGTGTCGCGATTCGACTCCATCAACAGCGTTCTTCGCGCTTCCAGCTTAGCGATCTTCAAGGGTATGAAGATGCACTCCTCTCTCTCTCGTTGCTAGCATCTCCTAGATTGATCTTGGTGACGCGTAGGAAAATTTTGAATTATTAGTACGTTCCCCCAGCGGTGACATCGTGAGCTAGGTCTATTCGTAGATTCTATGCAGTAGAAGACAAAGTAGTTGTGGGCGATGATTTTTCAATTTGCTTACCTTACTTGTCTTATCTTGATTGGCGGCATTGTGGGATGAAGCAGCCGGACCGACCTTACGTGCAGCTTCACGTGAGGCCCGGTTCCACCGTGACATGCACTTGATGCATAAGGTGGCTAGCGGGTGTCTGTCTCTCCCACTTTAGTCGGATCGGATTCGATGAAAAGAGGTCCTTATGAAGGGTAAATATCAATTGGCATATCACCCTTGTGGCTTTTTGTGTAGGTAAGCGTTCTTGCTAGAAACCCATAGCAGCCACGTAAAACATGCAACAACAATTAGAGGACGTCTAACTTGTTTTTACAGGGTATGTTATTGAAGGAAATATGCCCTAGAGGAAATAATAAAGTTATTATTCATTTCCTTATATCATGATAAATGTTTATTATTCATGCTAGAATTGTATTATAGGAAACTTATAATACTTGTGTGAGATACATAGACAAGCGAGTGTCACTAGTATGCCTCTACTTGACTAGCTCGTTGATCAAAGATGGTTATGTATCCTAGCCATTGACATGAGTTGTCATTTTGATTAGCGGGATCACATCATTAGAGAGAATGATGTGATTGACTTGACCGATACATTAACTTAGCATACGATCGTTTAGTATTCTGCTATTGCTTTCTTCATGACTTATACATGTTCCTATGACTATGAGATTATGCAACTCCGTTTATCGGAGGAACTTTATGTGTGCTACCAAGCGTCCTAGCGTAATGTGGGTGATATAAGGTGATCTACAGGTGTCTCCAAAGGTACTTGTTGGGTTAGGCGTATTCGAGATTAGGATTTGTCACTCCGATTGTAGGAGAGGTATCTACTGGGCCCACTTTCATTAATGCACATCACTTAAGCCTTGCAAGCATTGCAACTAATAAGTTAGTTGCGAGGATGATGTATTGCCGGGCGAGTAAAGAGACTTGCTGATTGCGATGATTGAACTAGAGTCTTTGAGATAAAGCGGCGGCTGAATCTCGGGCAAGTATATACCTGGAAGTGACAAAGGGAACGCGTATGTTGTTATGCGGTTTGACCAATAAAGATCTTACCGTAGAATATGTAGGAAGACCAATATGAGCATCCGAGGTTCGCTATTGGTTATTGGCGGGAGGCGTGTCTCGGTCATGTCTACATAGTTCTCGAACTGTAAGGGTCCTTGCGGCTTAAAGTTTCGATGGCGGTTATATTATGAGTTTATATGTTTTGATGTACGAAGGTAGTTGAAGATCTGGATGTGACCACGGACATGGCGAAGTCTCGAAATGGTCGAGACATGAAGATTGATATATTAGGCGAATATATTCGGACACTAGAATAGATTACAGGGGTTATCGGATATATCTAGGAGATGCAGGGAGGTTACGGAATGCGGGGTTTAATGGGCCTACATGGGCCCTTCTTGGAGAAAGAGGAGAGGTGGCTAGGGCAGGCCGCGCCCCTCCCCATCTAGTCGAATTGGACAAGGAGGCGGCGCCCCCCTTCCTCCTCTCTCTCCTCTTTCCCCCTTCTCCCTAATCCAACAGCGAAGGGAGGGAGTCCTACTCCCGGTGGGAGTAGGACTCCTCTGGCCGCGCCTCCTCTGGCCGGCCGCCTCTCCCCCTTGCTCCTTTGCAGGCGGGGGCACCCCATAGACACAACAATTGATCATTGATCTTTTTAGCCGTGTCACGGTGCCCCCTCCACCATAATCCACCTCGATAATATCATTAGCGGTGCTTAGGCGAAGCCTGCATGTAGAACATCATCATCGTCCTGCGCGTCGTCTTGTGAAACTCTCCCTCAACCTTTCAATTTTGGATCGGAGTTCGAGGGGCGTCATCGAGCTGAGCGTGTGCTTGAACTTCGGAGGTGCGTGCATTGATACTTGATCGGTGGATCATGAAGGCGTCACGACTACATCAACCAGCGTTGTGCTAGCAGCTTCGCTTCGGTCTCTGAGATGCGTGGACAACACTCTCCCTCTCGTTGCTATGCCATCACCATGATCTTGTGTCACGTAGGATTTTTTGGAAATCATACATACGGATGTATGTGGTCAATGAATGTTGAGGCTCATGGCGGGTGTCGTTACTTTCTCACCTTCATGAGATGATTTAAGCGAGATATGGGTATATCTACTTAATGAAACATAAAATCTGAAACATTTGAAAAGTTCAAAAAGAATTTGAGTGAAGTTGAAAATCATCGTTAACAAGAATATAAAGTTTCTACGATCTGATCATGGAGGAGAATATTTGAGTTCTGAGTTTGGTGTTCATTTGAAACAATCGCAGAATAGTTTTAGCAACTCCATACCGGAACACCACGGTAATGGTGTGTCCGACGTCGTATCGTACTTTACTAGATATGGTGCGATCTATGATGTCTCTTCTTGATTTACCGCTATCGTTTTGAGGATATGCTTTAGAGGCGGCTGCATTCACGTTAAATAGGACACCATCAAAATCCGTTGAGATGGCCTTATAGGCGGCGTGGTTTGGCAAGAAACCAAAGATTGTCATTTCTTAAAGTTTGGGGCTGCGATGCTTATGTGAAAAAGCTTCAACTTGATAAGCTTCGAACTCTAATTGGCAAAATGTGTCTTCATAGGATACCCAAAGAGTGTTGGGTACCTTCTATCAAGAGATCCGAAGGCAAGACTTTTGTTGCTAAATTTGGAATCTTTCTAGAGAAGGAGTTTCTCTTTCGAAAGAAGTGAGTGGGACGACAGTAGAACTTGATGAGGTAATGTGCCTGCTCCCTTATTGGAAAGTAGTTCATCCGCAAAGGTTTTACGTGACACCTACACCAACTAGTGAGGAAGTTAATGATGATGATCACGAAACTTCATATCAAGTTATTCTTGAACCTGGTGAATCAACGGAATAAGATCCGCACCCAGTGGTATGGTAATCCTGTTACGGAAGTCATGTTACTAGACCATGATGAACCTCACGAACTATGAAGAAGCGATGGTGAGCCCAGTTCCTTAAAATGGCTTGAGGCCATGAAATGCGAGATGGGATCCATGTATGAACAAAGTGTGGACTTTGGTTGACTTGCCGATGATCGGCAAGCCGTTGAAATAAATGGATCTTCAAGAAGAAGAGGCGGCGGTAATATTCTCTGTAAAGCTCGACTTGTTGCGAAAGGTTTCACCGACAAGTTCAAGGGATTGACTACGATGAGACTTTCTCACCCGTAGCGATGCTTAAATCTGTCCGAATCATGTTAGCAATTGCCGCATTTTATGATTATGAAATTTGGCAAATGGATGTAAAAACTGCATTCTGAATGGATTTACGGAAGAAAGAGTTGTATATGATGCAACCCAGGAAGGTTTTGTCGATCCAAAGGAGCTAACAAAGTGTGCAAGCTCAATGATCCATTGATGGACTGGTGCAATCACTCTAGGAGTTGGAATAGCGCTTTGATAGTATGATCAAAAGCATTTGGTTTTATCTTGAGACTTTTGGAGAAGCCTATATTTACAAGAAAGTGAGTGGGAGCTACGTGGCATTTACGATGTATTATATGTGGATGACATATTGCTGATTGGAAATGATATAGAATTTACAGGTAGCATAAAGGGATACTTGAATAAGAGTTTTTCAATGAAGGACCTGGGAGTGAAGCTGTATATATTGGGCATCAAGATCTATAGAGATGATAGATCAAGCGGCATTACATTGGAGTTTCTACAAAGCACATACCTTGACAAAGTTTTGAAGAAGTTCCAAAATGGATCAAGCAAAGAAAGGGTTCTTGCACCTATGTTGCAAGGTGTGAATTTGAGTAGAAGTCAATGCCCGACGCCTACTGGGAAGATAGAGAAGATGAAAGATGTTCCCTATGCTAGCTATTACCATAGGAACTCTATCATGTATGCAATGTCTTTGTGTACCGGACACGATATTGTGCCTTGCATAAGTTTAGCGAGGGAGAGTACCAAAAGTAATCCAAGTGGATCACTAGACAGCGGCCATTACGAGAACATCTTTGAAATACGAAAGGACTAAGGATATGTTTCTGCCGTTTATGGAGGTGAAAAAGGAAGCTAGTCTTAAATAGTTACGTCGTTACAAGCTTTGACACTGATCCGAACGATTCTAAACGCATGACAACCCGGATCGTGTTTACATTGAATGGTTGTGAGTATGGGTCAGTTGGTGCGAGTTCTAAACAAAGCATTGTGGCGAGGGATCTGCGTGTGAAGTGGAGTACCATGGCTGCTTGGAAGCCGCCAAATAAAGTAGTACGGATGAAGGAGTTCATATCCGATCTAGGTGTCATACCTAGTGCGCCGGGTCCAATGAAAATCTTTTTGTGACAATCTTGGTGCAATTGCCTTGGCAAAGATCCAGATTTCACAAGAAGAACCAAGCTTTTACGATTAAGAGGCGCTTCAATTCCATCAAGGGATCCTAGTGCGGTAGGAACATAGAAATTTGCAGAGATACACCGCGGATCTGAATGTTGCGAGACCCATTGACTAAGCCTCTTACCACGAGCAAAAACATGAAGTCAACACCAAGGCTCCATGGGTGTTAGAATCATTCTTGTGTAATCCCCTAGATAATTGACTCTAGTGCAAGTGGGAGGCGGAAGGAAAGTATGCCCTAGAGGCAATAATAAAGTTATTATTTATTTCACTATATCGTACTAGAATTGTATATTAACCGAAACATAATAACTTGTGTGAATACCATTTGACAAAGCAGAGTGTCACTAGTATGCACCTCTACTTGACTAGCTAACTCGTTGATCAAAAGATGGTTATGTTTCCCTAGCCATTGACATGAGTTGTCATTTTGAAATAAGCAGGATCCACATCATTAGGAGAATGATGTGATTGAATTCGACCCATTCCGTTGGCTTAGCACCTTTTACGATCGTTTGAAGTATTCTGCTATTGCTTTCTTCATGACTTATACATGTTCCTATGACTATGAGATTATGCAACTCCGTTTACCGGAGGAGAACTTACTTTGTGTGCTACCAAACGTCCTGGCATAGCTGGCGGGTGATTATAAAGGTGCTCTCGAGAGTGTCTCCAAAAAGGTACTTGTTGGGTTGGCGTCTTTGAGGATTAGGATTTGCCACTCCGATTATCGGGAGAAGGTATCCTCTAAACCCCACTTTTCGGTAATGCACATCACTTAAGCCTTGCAGAAACATTGCAACTAATAAGTTAATTTGCGGGATGATGTATTCTGAAAGCGAGTAAAGAAGACTTGCCCGTATAGCGAGATTGAACTAGGTATTGAGATACCCGATCGGTGAATCTCGGGCAAGTGGCTATCTGATGACAAAGGAACAACATGTTGTTATGGACAGTTTGACCGAATAAAGATCTTCGTAGAATATGTAGAAGCCAATATGAGCATCGAGAGTTCCGCTATTGGTTTATTGAAATTAGGGAGCGTGTCTAGGTCATGTCTACATAGATTCTACCAAACCCGTAAGATCACATGCGCCCATAACAAAATTCTGATTGACAATTATATTATGAGTTTTATATGTTTTGATGTACGAAGGTAGTTCGAGGAAGTCCTGGATGTGATCACCGGACATGTGAGAGAGTCTTAGAAATATAGTCGAGACATGAAGATTGATATATTGGACTACTATGAGCCGGACACCGGAATGGTTCAGAGGTTTATCGGATATATCTTTAGATACCGCAAGAGTTGCGGAACCCCGGGGGTTTTAATGTGCCTTAGTGGAGAAGAGGAGGCGGCTAGGGGGGCGCCCCTCCTACTAGTCCGGGTGGACAAGGGAGGCGGTAGCCCCTTTCGCTCCTCTCCTCTCTCCTCTTTCCCCCCCTTCTCTCCCTAATCCAACAAGGAAGGGAGGAGTCACTACTCCCGGTGGGAGTAGGACTCCTCTGATCTTGCCCTCCTCACAGCGACAGCCGCCTCCCCCTTGCTCCCTTATATCTGAGGGCAGGGGGCACCTCAGACACAACAATTGATCATTGATCGCTTTGGCGTGTGCGGTGCCCCCTCCACCATAATCCACCTCGATAATATCCTTAAGCGGTGCTTAAGCGAAGCACTGCGTCGATAGTAGAACATCATCACTCGTCACTGCCTTAGCCGTCATGACAAAAAGCTCTCCCCTCAACACTTCAAAAAGGCTGGATCGGAGTTCGAGGGGCGATTACTCCCGAGACTGAGCGATGTGCTTTGAACTTCGGAGGTGCCATGCGTTCGGTACCAGTTGATTGGTCGAATCGTGAAGGCGATGCTGACTACATCAACCACGTTGACAACTAGCTAACCCTTGACTTTTCGGTCTATATGAGGTGCGTAAATGGACAACACTCTCCCCCTCTAGTTGCTGTATGCATCACCATGATCTTCGCGTTAATCGCGTAAGGAATTTTTTGAAATTACTCACGTTCCCACAGCCTGAGTTATGTGATGTGATATGGCTAAAAAAAGGATGTGATGAATGAGTGTTATGCTTGATGTACCTTGAGAAGTTAGATCACGTTCTTGCTTGTAATAGGAATCATGACTTTTGTCGATGAGTAGTGTGACAACGGCGGAGAATAAGGAGTTATCTTAATTTATTATATGGCCTGCATGTCAGTGAAAAGCGCCATGTAATATACTTTACTTGCTATTGCTAACCGTTAGCCATAGTAGTAGCAAGTAATAATGGTTGGAGGAACTAACTTCATGAAGACATGATGATGGAGATCCATGGTGTCATCTCTTGCCGGTGACGATGGTGATCATCGCCATGCACGCAAAGATGGAGATGTAAAGGCGCAAGATGATATTTCCATACTTCATGTCACTTTGCCATGATTTGCATGTGATGTTTGTCATGTTTACATCTTATTTGCTTAGAGCGACGGTATGCATAAATAAGATGATCCCTCACTAAAATTTCAAAAGAAAAGTGTTCCCCCGACTATGCACCATTCTGCGAAGGTTTGTTTGTTTTGAGCACCCATTGATTATCGGATTTGTGGTAGATTCTAGCGATTCGCATACAGCGAGGTGTAAATAGTTTACATCTGAAACACTTAGGTTGACTTAGGCGGGCCTAGCATGTACAGACATGGCCTCGAGACAGCGAGAGACCAGAAAGGTCGAACATAAGGTCGATATGAAGAGTAGATAAATCTGCGGTCAACATGGAGATGTTCACCGTTGATGACTAATCCGGAAGTCTCAACGTGATGATCGGACATGACCTGGCCTAATCGATGGGTTAGATCATGTATCCACTTAGATGACTAGAGGATGTCTATCTGAGTGGGGAGTTCGATTAAATAATTTTGATTAGATGAACTTAATTATCATGAACTTAGTCTGAAATATCTTTACCATGTCTTGTAGATCCAATGAAGCTCACTCTAATGTTGCCCTAAAAGCTTCAATGCATTCCTAGAGAAAACCAAAGGCTGAGAAGGCGATGGTAGCAACTATATGAATTTGGGTCGAAACTTGAGCGAGGACCATCCTCATAACTTCTTAGAGAAAGCATATGTCCTTGAAGCACCCGCTTGACAGCCTTGCCCATTTTCCAGTAACTCAAAAGGCGTTGGAGCGCTGGCGATTAAGCGTAGTGATGAGGTACTCCCCTGGATTCGGTCTTGGCATGCTACATTGGCTCGTGAAGGGGCTCCAAAAGCGTTTTTGAGCAGCGGCGAACATATAGAGAGATATTCGAGGGGAGCTGAAAATGGTTTTCCAAGCTCATGCTTTCGGGTCGAGAGATATATGAAGTCCTTTGACAAGTTCTACTATTGCCAAGATGGAGAAAAGCAGGTTAATACCATTGACATATACTCAAAATATGCAGATTTGCACAACCTTTGTGTCTCGGTACAGGAGTTAATCTTCCGGATGACTCGATCGTCGACATGATCCTCGGTCGCTAAACCACCTAATCTGAGAGCTTTGTGATGAACTACAATATGCAAGGGATGGAGAAGTCCATTCCTTAGTTATATTCAATGCTGAAATCAGCGAAGGTGGAAATCAAAAGGAACATCAAATTGGAGTGTTGATGGTGTGAATAAGACCTTTCGTTTCAAGAAAGGCTAGGAGTAAAAAGAACTTAGGGAAGAGACGGACAAGGGAGTTCTGCAGCGCCCGTTAAATCAGTTGCCGGAAGAAGCCAAAGAATGGACCCAAGCTTGAGGACTTCGGTTGCTTTTTATTACCAAGGGAAATAGTCCTTGGCAGGAATTGCCCAAGTACTTAAGCGGAGAAAGAAGGCGGTAACACCAAAGGTATATGTGATATACATGTTATTGATGTGTACCTTACCGGTATAGTAGCTAGCTCCACAGGTGTACTTGATACGGTGCAATTGCTATATGTTATAACTCAAAGCATGGGAGCTACGGAATAAGCGGAAGTTAGCGAAGAACGAGGTTATGATCACGTGGGGAATGGTTCCAAGGTCGAGGTTGATGCGCGCCCGTCGACGCGCTACCTCTACATTTACACCTCACGGGATTAGTTTTAAACCTCAATAATTGTTATTTAGTGCGAGTTTGAGAGCATGAACATTGTATGCTCTGGATCTCGTTTAATCTGAGATGGCTACTCATTTAAATAAGAGAATAATGGTTTGTTCTATATATATGAGAGATATGTTTTATGGTCATGCCCGCTGGTGAATGGTTTTATTTTATTGAATCTCGAGCGATGTTACACATATTCATAGTGTGAATGTAAAAGATGTAAGACGATAATAATAGTCCCATAGTTGTGGCCTATGCCGTCTTGGTCACATTGGTGTCAAGCGCATGAAGAAGCTCCAATAGATGGACTTTTGGAGTCTCTCTTGATTATGAATCATTTGACACCTGAGACCAAACGCCTTATGGGCAAAATGACTGAGAGCTCAGTTCTCGGAACAATGGGCGAGCAACCAACTTTGGCCCAAATCATACGCTCTTGATGTGCACTTGCGGTCCAATGGCGTTAGCAGGCTAGTGGTATTATCATTATGTTCCTGCCTCTTTGATGACTTAAGTAAGATATGGATATGTTTACTTAGCTGAAACACAAGTAAAGGACCTTTGAAAATTTCAAAGGAATTTCAGGTGAGGTTGAGAATCAGCGTGACGAAGAAAATAAAAGTTCTTACGATCAGATCATTGGAAGGGAATATTTACGGAGTCCGCAGTTTATGTACGCATAAGAAATGTGGAATTCTTTCGCTCAAAACCATACCGCACGGAACACCTGGCGTAATGGTGTGTCCAGACGTCGTAACCATATAATGTGGATGTAGATGCGATCTATGATGTCTCTTTACGGATCTACTCCCTATCATTTTTGGGTTATGCTTTAGAAATGTACCGCATTCACTTTAAATGGGGCTCATGATCGAAATCCGTTGAAAGCGACAACGTATGCATTATGGTTTAGGAAGAAACCTGGTTGTATGGTTTCTGAAAGTTTCAGGGATGTGATGCTTGTAGTAAAAGAAACTTCAGCCTGGCTGAACCCAGAAATCGGAAAATCAAACCACAAATTACCCTAAGGAAACTGTTGGGTATCACCTTCTACCTTTCGAGATCGAGAAAGGCAAGATCTTTGGTGCCAAAAATGGATCACTTTCTAGATAAAAGTTTCTCTCTGAAGAAGTAAGTGGGAGGAAAGTAGAACTTGTGCCAGTGCTTTCCTCGAGGCTGGAGAGTAAGCCTTGTTCGGAAGATGTTTACAGCAATGGCCTGCACACTTTTGACTAGAAGAAGTTAATGATGATAATCTTGAGAGCTTGGGATTCAACTTTAATAGGAAAGCGACATTTATGCGGATCCTTGAGGAATTCCCTTTTGCTACGGTTAGTAGGTGATAACCCACAAGTATAGGGGATGTAACAGTTTTGAGGGTAGAGTATTCAACCCAAATTTATTGATTCGACACAAAGGAGCCAAGAATACTCTCAAGTAAGCGATTTGAGTTGTCAATTCAACCACACCTGTATAAGTTAATGTCTATGACAAAAGTATTTAATAGCAAAGTAATATGATAATGCTTGTGCTTGATAGCGGTATAGTAATATTTTGGGTTTTGCAGTGATTATGTGGATGGCGGAAAAGTAAATAAGCGGAGAACAATATGTGAAAGCTCGTGAGCATTGGATACGGTGATGGAGAACTATCTGCGGATCACGGTTCATCATGTAACAATCATAACATAGGATTGACCTAGAACTAGCTCCAATTCATCCAATGTAATGTAGGCATGTATTCGATACGTTATAGTTATCTCGTCTTGCTGGAAAGAACTTGTGACATCTTTTTATCCTACCCTCCAGGTAGTGAGGTCCCCTAATAAACTAAGGGATATTAAAGGCCTCCTTTTAATAGAGTGCCCGGACCAAAGCATTGTAACATAGTGAGCCATGCACTCCTCAAACTTCACGGTCATCCTTTGAGGGTAGTCCCGATTATTGTCCTTGGGGATTGCGAGGATCACCTTAACACATAGTAGGTGACTATAAACACAAGATGAGGATCAAGAACTCACATATATTCGCATGAAAACATAATAGGTTCAGATCTCTGAAAATCACATGGCACCGGGCCCTAATAGTGACAAACATTAAGCATAGCAAGAAGTCATACTTTGTAACATCAATCTCGAGAACATAGTGGATATACTAGGGATCCAAGCCTAACAAAGCTAACTCGATTACATGATAAATCTCATCCAACCATCATAGTCCGACCCAAGCCTACAATGGAATTACTCACGCGCGGCCCGGTGAGCATCATGAAATTGGTGATGGAGGATGGTTGATGATGACGATGGCGGCGTATTCCCCTCTCCACCGGGCCCGAGCAGATCGAGATCCAGCAGCCCTACGAGGAGAGGTTTTAGGGCTTGGCGGCTGACTCCGTATCAAGTAAAAGCGATGAATCCTTCTCTCTGATTTTCCTCCCGAACACAAATATATGGAGTTAGAGTTGAGGTGGAATTGGGCGTCGAGAGGCCCACGAGGCGCGCCAGGAGAGGCGGCGGCGCCCCACCCCTCGTGACGGTGAGCTAAGCGTGGATTCTTCTTCGATGTTTTATTATTTTCCAAGAAATAAGTTAAAAATTGAGTTCGAGGTCATTCAGAAATTTTGTTTACGCACATATAAAGATAGGGTGTGATGGTGATACGATCTGGGGGCACCTCCCCAAGCTTGGCGATTGCCAGGGGAGTGCCCATACCCATGTAATTATTTCTTCGGAGGTGATGCGGTGAGGAGTTGTTGATGATGTAAGCTTGTCTTCCGTCTTCCAGGCATCGGCTCTCCATCATAAAAAGGATGATCGAGTCTCCGGGATCCTTAAATCTGCAGCCAAACTCATTTGCTTGAATCTATATTCATACTCACAGTTCTGGTTTCGCAGGTCATAGATCTGGGCTTGGAGGTGCTCGATTTTCTCTTGAAGTTTGAAGATGGTTTCCCCGATGACTTTGTCATCCAGCTTGTGGTTATTGGCGAACTCCATGATCATCATCTGGTTTGCGTTGAGTCCATGCTCCACCATCCCTTGACACTTGAAAACTTCTTGCTCCACGGCTTCGAGCTTCGTCTCCATGCTCCCGATACGTTTCGGTCCCTCCACATCGCGGATGTGCAGCACCCCATCACACACCTCAATGGTTTGAGGATGATGCAGCACCTCCGCGAGATAGGGGTTGATAACTCTCTCAAAAAACTTGTCCTTGGGGATACTTGGAGACGACATGATGCTCTAGATCACGAAGCGAAACAGCTCGAAAGCAACAGAGGATATTGGCGTGATACGGTGGTCAAACCTTCGAGAGTATATATAATGAATTTTTACCGACCAAAATCGTAACATACAAGAAAGCGGAGTCCGGGAGGCACACGAGGTGCCCACGAGACAAGGCGGCGCCCTATAGGGGCGCCCTCCTCTCTCGTGGGAGCCTTTGTGTCCCTTCGGACTACTTCTTTCTTCCTAAAATTCTTAAATAATCCAAAACTGATAAAAATTGCCATTAGAGTTGTTTTGGAGTCGGTTTACCATTTTCACGTACCTATACCTATGCCTTTTCGGAGTCTGGAAAGTTCTGGAAAGTGTCTCTTATGTATTCTTCAGGGGTTATATTCTCAATAATATTAGTTTTCACATTAATAAGATTACCTGAAATATAATGTTTAATTCTTTGACTGTTTACCACCCTCGGATTTGTGCCTTCAAAGTTATTGATTTTTATAGCGCCAGAACGATAGACCTGTTCGATAACGTAGGGACCTTCCCATTTTGAGAGAAGTTTTCCTGCAAAAAATCTTAAACGAGAGTTGAATAATAACACATAATCTCCTACGTTAAACTCACGCTTTTGTATCCTCTTATCATGCCAGCGATTTGACTTTTCTTTGAAAAACTTGGCATTCTCATATGCTGGGTTCTCCATTCATCAAGCGAGCTAATATCAAACAACCTCTTCTCACCGGCAAGATTGAAATCATAGTTGAGCTCTTTCATAGCCCAGTATGCCTTATGTTCAAGTTCGAGAGGTAAATGACATGCTTTTCCATAAACCATTTTATATGGAGACATACCCATAGGATTTTTGTATGCAGTTCTATAGGCCCATAATGCATCATCAAGTTTCTTGGACCAGTTCTTTCTAGACCTATTGATAGTCTTTTGCAAAATTAATATGAGCTCTCTATTTCTCAACTCTACTTGACCACTAGACTGTGGGTGATAAGGAGATGCAATTCTATGATTGACATCATACTTAGCAAGCATCTTACGGAAAGCACCATGAATAAAGTGTGAACCACCATCAATCATAAGATATCTAGGGACTCCAAACCTTGGAAAAATAACTTCCTTAAGCATTTTAATAGAAGTGTTAAGAGCAGCACTACTAGTTGGAATAGCTTCTACCCACTTAGTAACGTAATCAACAGTAACTAAAATATGTGTATAACCATTGGAGGCAGGAAAAGGTCCATATAATCAAAGCCCCAAACATCAAATGATTCAATAACAAGGGAATAATTCATAGGAATTTCTTGGCGTCTACTAATGTTACCTATTCTTTGACATTCATCACACGATAAGACAAACTTACGAGCATCTTTGAAAAGAGTAGGCCAATAAAAACCAGATTGAAGTACCTTGTGTGCAGTTCTATCTCGGCGTGGTGTCCTCCATAGGATTGAGAGTGACACTTGCGTAGGATTTGTCCCCATTCATGCTCGGGCACACAACGCCTAATAATACCATCTACTCCTTATTTATAAAGGTGTGGATCATCCCATAAGTAATGTCTTAAATCATAAAAGAACTTTTTCTTTTGCTTTGGTATGTGAAACTAGGCGGTATGTATTTAGCAACAATGTAATTAGCATAATCAAGGCATACCAAGGAGCAAGATACAAGAAGCATTGACAACCGCTAATTGTTCATCGGTGAAACTATCATTAACTTGAGCGGTGGGTCATCAAGAACATTCTCTAACCTAGACAAGTTATACGCAACGGAGGTTCTTAGCTCCTTTTCTATCAATAATATGCAAATCAAATTCTTGGAGCAAGAGAAACCATCTAATGAGTCTAGGCTTAGCATCTTTCTTTTCCATAAGATATTTAATAGCAGCATGATCAGTGTGAATAGTGATTTTGGAATCAACAATATAAGGTCTAAACTTACACTATAAAAAAATACACTTCCGTGATGATACGTGTTTGTCACAGTAGGTCGCCTTTTTTGTCATGCATGTGCTGTCGTAGAAGTGTTTGATGACAAATTTATGACAGAATCAAGATAGTCATACCTGTGCTATCGTAGAAGTGTTCGATGACATTACCAAAATTATCATCACGGAAGTGTCCACGTCCATGACGATAAATCGCGCGTCACAGAACTGATTTCGTCAAGGGTGACCGACACGTGGCATCCACCGTAACGGAACGCCGTTAAGCTATCGGGTCGGGTTTTGGATCCGATAACCCGTTAATGTACCCGACCAATGGGGATTTTCCGCGTGTAAAATCATCATTGGCTGGAGGAAACACGTGTCGGCTCACCGTTGGGACAGATGGCATCCACTCATTGGACAGAAGGCGCCTATGATACGTCGATATGCGGCACGGCCCAACAGAGGCCTATTCCTGTGAAAAGGCCGGCCCGTTTGACTTGGTCAAAAGGTGGCGGGCCGGCCCATGGAAAGCCTATTAACGACATGTTCGCATATAGCCCATTTACAGCCCGCTAACCCAAGGCCCGTTACGCCCTATCCGAATTAGGCCCAATAGCGTCATCTGGGCCATCCAATATGATTCGACTGTTTTCACGCCGGCCCATGTATGGACCATGGCGTCTTCGGCCCATATAAGGCCCTATGTAACTCTTGGCCTATTAACGGCTCGTGGTGGCTGGCCCGCAATGAGCGATGTATCACTTTACACCCACTAACGGCGCGTGGTGAAAGCCTGACCGTAATGAACGATATATCACTTTATACCCATTAAGGGCCCGTTATTCGATTGGCCGTTTCAAAGAATGTTATCTTCGGCCTTCTCGGAGACCATTTATTCCTGGGCTCATTTCCGGCGATCGTTTACTTAGGGCCCGTTCTTTGTCATTTTACGCTTGTGGGCCAAATTCAGCCCGATGGTTACATCGGCCCGTTTGTGGTCCGTTAATCGTTGGGCGTTTTCATAGCGTCATCAACACGGCCTATTAACGATGGCCCGTTATGGTCATCTGGCCCGTATAAGGCCCATTGATGATCTGACCGTAGAAGGCCCATTGTTTCTACGGCCGCGTGAGAAGGCCCATTGTTTCTACGGCCCGTAGAAGGCCTCTTACTGTTCTACAGCCATAGAAGGCCCACTTGTTTCTACTACCGTGGAGGCCCGGTGTCACTACGGTAAATATTAGCCCATGGTTATTGTGGCCTAGTTTTAAAAGAAGCGCTGCGACTACAAGCAAACAAATAAACAAGACAACAAGGAAATAAATAAGCAAGCAACTTATGCTAGGCTATCACGGCTGTTACACATATTCCATCCACTAGGCATCAAAGTTCGCCACAAGTGCAAATATAGGGAACAAAGCAGCATATCATATACACTGGTTGTCAAAGTTGGCGACCAGCGCAAATAAGCGCCGCAGCGAAACAAATCCAGAACTGAAACCACTTCAGAAGATCTCAAGAAACAATATCCTGGGTACCCATAATGCTGTCAAGATGCTTAGCAAGCTTATTAACTTTCTCTTGTTTGGCGCTTAAATCCTCCAGTAACTTGTTGCACAGAAAATATGCATCCGAATTACGGGGACTTCCTGGGTCCTTGACTTCCTGTCGCGATACATCGATTGATGTCTTTCAACTTGAAGTTGAGACTCAAGAAGACGAACTGATTCGAGCAGCGAGTTGAAGAGCTTGTGCCCGTGAGTAGTGGCCGATAACTCAAACAATACATCAAGACAGGACTTTTGGGTTCCCTCACTATCGTCAAGATAGTTTTTATCAACTTTCTTGGAGACCAACGGGGATGTCTCACTATCTTGAACCTTATCTGCATTACTTCCTTTACCATTGGATAACGCGATACTGTTCTCCAATATTTTGTCCGCATTCTAAAAGAGAAACAAGCAGACACATCACATGTTTACCATGTTGTATATAAAAATCATTTTGGTAAATGAGTTCACTAGTAAAGTGGACAGGATGACAGCATGAAACAAACATATATCTATATGCCATGGTCACTTTATGGTCTATATCATTCTAGTTTTTGTTGCCAAATCAAGATAGAGACACAGTTCAAATAATATTTGTTCAAGACAAAGCAGAATAGACAGAATATAAGTGTGGGTAACTATAGAGCAATAACAACACTTGTAATGTGCATGACATGAGAACATAACTGTTTATTCAATTGAAACTGAAATCAACATAGAGCGAGGTTACAACGACAAACCAGTTAAAGAAATAGGTTTAAAACATACCTATTAGCGCCATTGGAGTTTCAATTCCATCCTTCAAATTTGAAAATAGTTGGTATGAGTAAATCTGAGAATGCAAGAGCAAAGGAGTATGAACCATAGCTACAGAACTCGACCGAGAACAAATCTTCTTCTCCTTTAAGCGTTGAGTTGGGATTCGGAGTGGTGGTCCTCGTGCTTTGGGCTGCAGTTCCCTTACTAACCGCTCGTGTTTGGCTCTATGGTGGAGACGGTCTTTGTGTCAAGCTGGGCTGGTTACTATCTGCCGGGGTTGGGGTTAAAGGGGTGTAGGCGGTTCTCTGTCCAAGCTGGTAGGGATACAATCTGCGAGAGTGCAGGTTATGTGTGGTGGATCTGGTCCTTGGGCAAGTACAACCGTGGTTCTATCTGCATCAATGGTAGCACTATCTTTTACGAAGACCGTGTTGTTACTCCTTAGAATCTTGCCATCACACTCTCTAATTCAAATGGGTGATAAACAAGAAAAGTAATTGAAAGTATAGACATTGTATGATAGACAGGTGCAATGGATAGTGGGGGAATAAAATAGGGCATGAAATAATTCATATTTATGTTGTCTAACCAAACAGGATAGCATGACACAATTTCACATATATGATGGCTAACTAAGCAGGGATAGCATGACACAATTTCACATTATGATGGCTAAATAAAAAAGATGGAAACACATAGTTCAAAATATGAGACTATGTAAACAGGATGACATGACATAACTATATAATGTGTTTATTAAATAGGTTGGCATGCAATAATTCACATACATTCATGGATAGAATGCCATAATTCTAAATATGATGTTGTAAACACTAAACAGGATGAGATGATATAACTATATGATGTCTTTATTAAATGGGTTGCCATGCCATAATTGAGATAGATGGTGTGTATGTACTATGTAAACATGATGGCATGATATAATTCAAATATATGATTTATATAGTAAGCAAGTAATGGCAGATGGCAATCTATATATGATGTAAAAACTAAGCAATGCAAGACAACATGCATGACATGGGTAATATAACCCTGCCAAGTTTGAGCATAGACCTCGGGGAAATAGGACTGGTCGATGGGTCTCGAATCCTCCTGAGGAGCTCTCTATAACCCGACAAGATATGCCTTGACGAGTAGCATTGTCTGCTCTGAATACCTTGTTTTCCTCCGAGATACTTCCATCACCGCTTCAAATGGCTGATGCACAGGAAGAGTAGTTGAATATACAAACATTGTCGACAACAAATGGAACACATAATACAAAAAAATGATAGCATGATATAATTCACATACATGATGATTGGCTAAACACATGGCATTGCATAATTCACATATATAATGCCTTTGCAACAAGATAGCATTGTATAATTCCATATATAATGTCTTGCAACAAGATGGCAATGCATAATTCACATATATGGTAATTAGACACTGAGCGGTGGCATTCACACAAAGCATGTCTAAACTAATCAAATGGCATAGCAATGCGAGACACCATACACACGATATGAGCAACATAACCCTGCCAAGTTAGAGCATACACCTCGGGGGGGATAGGACTGGTCATCTGTCTCTGAATCCTCCTCCGAGGAGCTATCTGTAACCGGCAAGATATGCGCTTCGTCAGATAGCATAGTCTGCTCAGAAGACCTTGTTTTCACTCCAGAATTTGCCATCACCGTGTCAAATGGCTGATGCACACGAAGAGCAGTTGAATGTACTAACATTGTTGACGAATGTAATATGTAACAAAAAAAAGATGGCCTGATATAATTTACATATAAGATGACTGGCTAAGTAGGATGGCATTGCAAAATTCACATATATGATGCCTAGCTAAACGAGTGGCGTTGCATAATTCACATAAACGATGAATAAACTAAACAGATGGCATTCGCACAAAGGATGTCTAAACTAAGCAGATGACATATTTGATGTATAAAGTAAGCAATGCAAGACACCATATGCATGATATAACCAACATCGGCATGCCAAGTTAGGCGAAGACCTCGAGGGGTAAATAGGAGTTATCTTCTCCTTACGAATCCCCCGAGCAGATATCTTCCTCTCTATTACAATCCAAAATGCGTGGAGGGGGCTGCCTTTGCGCCTACCATGGAGCTGACGTCTGCGTGAAATTATATTGCCACGCATAAGGCTCGTCTCTTTTGCTCTACATGTTCAGTTCCATTGTTTACAATAACTGTCATGCATAGGAATAAAACATAGTGAGATTATGTAAGGAGTGCATGCAGAAATCAGAGTGATGGTCGCAACCTGTGGATAGACCCAAAACCAATAATAGCAGGCAGATAATGGCTTCAGTTAATAAATCTGAGATAATGGATTCTTTACTGTTTGTTTCCCACCCAACATGAAACTCAGAGTAGACACCGGAGATTAACCAGATAGTAGATAGATACTATTGATAGCGGCCCCGATATGTACCCCACAACCATTTAAAAACTCAGGTTTGACCATTAGTTTGGAGCTGACTAAGAGTCTAATCGGTGAACAAGACGATAAAGTAGCATGTAATATTAAGCGATGCATAACGTAAGCAGACATGAAAGAGTGCGACCTCTCTTGCGGACCCGTGTAATCCTCGAGGTCATCTGCTCGGTTGATGATGGTAATGCAGTTTTCATGGCTGCCAACAGCGGGGAAGAAGATCTGAGGCGGCGAAAGACAGTCTGGAGGCCGGATCCCTACTCTGCTGGACCCTTCTGTCGTTGGAGCAGCTGAGCTGCGGTGGACGACGGCGTAGCAGGACCGGGACAAACATGCAAGGTTTTCTTTGACAACTATCTGTAAGAGAAGTAATTCTGTAAGGGCTCGTTTGAATTGGAGGATTCAAACAATGCAGGGATAGGAAATAGACAGGAATAGGATAGGAATGCACGTGCAAAACAGAGAATTTAAAAACACAGGATTTTTGTCAATCTGTGTGTTTGATTCACAACAATTGGAAGATCACAGGATGCAAAGAAGCATGGTGACATTAAGTCAAACCACAAGAAAATGTATGGTTATAATGCTATTATGCTATTATCTCTTAGTATTGTGCTTCATGAATAGGAATTTGAAAAGGAGGACAAGTGAAAATTAAAATTCCTACATTTTTTCTTTCAAGGAGACACTAAAGGAACAAATCCGTGTGCTCAGTGGACAATATATATAACATGTAGAGTAAAAGAGATGCAACAAGTGTACAACCTCTTTGGCGAAGCCATGTTGATCTCGGCGTGATTGGGTTGGCGGTGAAGATGCTCCGGTGACTTTCTTTGTCGGAGGAGGGGAAGAAGATATTATGCGATGCGGAGATGGAGCACGAGGTACGGCTCCGCTATGATGGAGGGTTTAAATCGTTGGAGCAGCTCCGGTGAGTTGTATGGACGCCGAGGTTTGAAGCAGGACAAGAGAGACAACGAACAACGTTAACTCGATTGGAATTCTAATAGCATCTCCAATACATGGCGTAAAATACATAACCACAAAGTGCTAAAATACATCAGCCGCTCATCTCTCGAACTTAACTGTCGGCTGAACTTAATTGTCGAAATCGAACCTAAGCGTCCAAACTAAATTTTTGTCAAAACTGAATTTTCTTTGTCGAAGCCGAACGCACTAGCAAGGTGAGGCTACACGTCGATCGTGACTTTTTCATCTCTGGTCATCGATTTTGCAGCCTTTGCATCTGAAATCAAGGGACTGCGGTTCATCTTCAACCTCCACCCCACAGCCGCCTTGACCACCACTGCCAACAAGCAGGCCCCGTCGCTCAGCCGTGATCGCCGCCTCACCAAAACACTCCCCACCGCCGGTCGCCGCCTTGCCATCCATCCCTCGAGCCCCCCCGTGCAGAGCTTTTCTCTCGTGATCCCACGCCACCGCCCCGCCACCGCCCCAATCTGAACCCTAAGATATATAGTGGGGTACCTCCTCGGCAAGCCCTCCCATTGCGGCTGGTTCTTCCTTCACCCGTGAGCCCACCCTTGAAATCGGCCGACCCAAAAAGTCGATTCGATCAAGTGTAGCCAAATCGGAGCAAAGATCGCAAGCAAGAGCAAGAGCGAGAGCAAGAAGCCAAAGAAGAGCAATAGCAAGAGAAGACCAGGCGGGACCGAAAGCAAGAGCAGAAGCACCACGGCGAGAGCTAAAGCAGCGACATCTCCCATCGATGTGGACGTCGCCGCCCGAGGAAGCGATGCCGTGGAGGAAGTGGCGGCGGCGCCGCCGTGGATGGAGTCGCGCCATGTCGGCATTTCGGGACCGGTAGCGGCAGCACCGTGAGATCGAATCAAGAAGAAAATGCGGCGATTAGTGTACAACCTCTTTGGTGGCTCCGATTAGGCGCGGCTTCATCCGGAGAAGCGGTGATGATGATGCTCTTCCGGTGGTGCGGTGAAGACGGCGGTGTGGGAATGGAGGTGGTGCGAAGGCGAGGGAAGCGTCGGGGCAGCTACTTGGAGGTGGAGGGCGGGGTGGCTGAACCGGCGGGGACGATGAGATCGACGACGGATCCTCATCCGATGCGGTGGATGAGGGACGTCGAGGTGTTCTTGTGGACGGCGTCGTCGGGAAGAAGCTCCGGCTAGGTGGCGGACGGAGCAGGGTGTGGGGTTTCGTCGCGGGTTTTCACGGCCTCGGTGTACGAATGGGTGGGCGGATGGGATGGCAGTGGGGAACCATGGCTTAGAGACGCGCTTGTCCGAAATGTGGGGTAAGTTACAAAAGTACCCCCCATCGATTTGAGGCGGTTATTTCGGTTCAGGGGTACCACGGGCATTTCACGTGTGGGGATTTCACAGGAGGTGGGAGTTTTCGCGCGCGTTGTAATTTCGGAATAGCAAGGTGCGGGTTGAGATGGAGGGAGTTGTCGGAGCACAACAAGACAAAGATATATCTTAAATATTTCGGGCTAACAAGGCGCGGATTGAAATTTCCGGACAAGCCTAACGTGTACTGTACCAATTCAATGCGCACTACAAATGTCATTCAAAACTTTGAATTCATATTATGTTCAATTAAAATATTTCGCTACGTGTATAATGCATGCAACCTACTACTCAAATGAATGTTTTAGTGCATTCCAAATGTATATACTACCGCTTCAATATGAACTAAATTTGAATAAGATCTCTGATAATGATTGTTGTGAAGTCAAAGCAGTTGAATTCGTTTCTCTGTTTTAATAAGATATACAATCATCATTATTGTCAAGTTAAACCATCGTTTGTGTATTATCTTCACAGCACACCACATGATCAGTATCGAGTTACATATGAACTATGCGTACTATATGAACTCGAACTAGATTTTTTGAATCCACTTTATTTTGATTTTAAATCACATTACGTTTCTAGCTCTAGCTAGATCTTCATAATCTAAATCATGTCTCATATGTATAATGTGTTTATCACATTATGTATGGTGCCCCGCCCCCTACGCCTACAAGTATTTAGATGTGAGTTGCAAACACCACACATTACCACAAATTCAAATAAAATGTGAGAATGTTCGATATATAATATTGTTTAGATTTGTTGATATTTAGTTGTAAGCGGCAAACGCCGCACATTATCACAAATTCAAATAAAATGTGAGATTGTTTGATGTATAGTATGGTTTAGATTGTTCGGCATTTAGTTGTGAGTTGCAAACGCCATGCATTATCACATTATGGTATAACATGTGCACAACACGTGTATCACCGCTATATTCATGCATGCAATGTTTAAAACACTATGATCTCCTATTCAAATATATGAATCCGCTTTCATACCAAATTATGATCTTTGTTAGTCTCTTACACCCACACAGTCCCCTAACCTTTGTAGCTACCACTAACTTTCTCTTGTGCATGCACACGCCCTCCTCGCCCTCCCCCTCCCTCGGCATTCTATCCACCGGGCACATTCATTTTTTCCTTTAGGTCGTTCTCCCAGAGTCTCCACAACTCCTTTCCGACACTCACCGATCGTTAAACCTCTCTAGCGATGCCTGCCTCTGACATACACACACAACTTCAATCTCCTCCTTTATGTGTCCTTGCCTCGTGTCTCTCATATGGTCAGACACACGTGTAAACTCTCACCCCTCTTTTAATAGATCTCACAACCGCACACTCCTCCCCCTATCCAGCTAGTAGTTGGGCCTCTCGCACCACCTCCTAGCTCCATTCTCTTTGTCTATCCGTCTCGCTGGGCCTTATTTGCCTCTAACAAATGGACTTACACCGACCGATCTCTCACTATACATATAGCCAGCTAGGTCCTTATAACTCGTTTTTACCCACACATCGATCGATCTACCTCATTAGTTGTGTCTCTCCCTTCCTCCGACAAACAACAATTGATCTACCGATCTAGTTAGGTTTTCTTACCAAACACATGGTTCCCCTTCATCATCCATGGATCGTCCCCACAGATCTATCACGCCTGAGGCACACACAGAAACACATCCCCACTCTTATTGATAACATTGCAGTTCCACCCTCAGTTTGTCTAGTAGGCCTCTCCCAACATCTCCGGGAAGTAACTCCATCACCCATCCAGCACTCTACCCCTCTCCCTCCCTCTCCCTCCCTCTCTCTCTCCCCTCTCTCTCTCTCTCTGTCCCATCATATTTCCCGTCCTTTAGTTATGTATGGATGTCGATCGATCTCCCTCATGACATAGCTGGGTCTCTCCTTCTCAACACATATACGAGTTGTTCTACCTCTATAGTTAGGCCTCTGCCTACCCTTCCCCCACCCCCTCCCCCACACACACCGATACAACAAGCGGTCTAGTCATATCTCCCTGCCCCACACAAACTTGACATGTGCCCGCTAACGTGCCGGTAGGCCCGTCGCCCTATATCTTTGACTTGCACACACACACACACGCAATTTTGATGGCTCTCTTCATCGATCTCGCACCCACCCGTACTTGATCCTCCCTTCGACTCTATCGATAGTTATGACCCCTCCCTCTCTTCTCGTGGATTGCCCGACCCTCTATGTATGATATGGATAGGCCTCCATTTCACACACATTGCATGCAAAATTTTGTTTGAGATGTCATCGACACATATTCCCACAAATAATTCATGAAATCAACCCCCTACCCCACCCCCTACCCCACCACAAAAAAAAATACTCATGAACGCGGTTTGTATCTCTCACACACACCCACGTAGGTGGGGGACGTGCACAAAGAGAAGAGGTGCATGCACGGCGCACGTACTCCCGTCTCTTTCCCAACCACACCCGCGCGGGTACACGGTGGAGCTCATTTACATGCGAAAAAGGCAGCCCACGTGGTAATTTGGCACGTGTACTACTTGTCCACTTGGTGGAGGGAGGATCGTCTACCACGGGTGAACAAACAAATTGCGACTTGACGCATTATGTTAAATTAAAAAAAGAGGCAAACCGTGTGGGGCCTACCTTAGAGGCAAGGCTCTATACACTAGAGTACTTTTGATGTGTCCGTCAACTCATGAGCGAGGAGAAGCTTGCTTAGTACGTCGTCTCCCCCGCCCATGGGCGCGGTGGCTCGCAGGATGAGGTGAAGCTTGCTCCTCCCTCGCCCATAAGCACGGTGGCTCGCAAGACGAGGAGAAAAATTTACTACTCCCTCCGTTTACTCCTCGTCCCTACTACCTTGGTTATAGAGATTATATCATATTGTTTGGAATATATATGTCCTTAGTATATTTCAATATGAACTACTAGTACATACTCCAAACACTGATGTATATAGACGTATTTTAGAGTGTACATTCAGTCATTTTGCTCCGTATGTAGTAGCACTCTCCCTTGCCCCTCGACCCTCGCCCACGTGGTGGACGTGCAGCAATTCATTCACTCTCATATAGCCAGAACGATATATACTACACTACCATTATTGCTCGACTTCCCAAAGAGGCGAAGAGCCAATCGCAAGGTTAATATTTTGGAGATGCCAAGCGCAAGGTTATAGGAGAACGAGTAGTACATGCCGGGTCATTTATAAATAATTTTTTTCTTCAATGGCACGTACGCAATATGATAGGTTCATATGGAGAGAAAAGGAAACCGCTCCACTATATAAAAAGTCAGGACGGGCCAACCTACATGGTTGCTTGCTGGGGTTGCTCTCTTCACACTCTCTCACACAAAACGACTGTGGCCACATCTCTAACATCCCGGTGGATCACGTCCGCTTGGGGAAGGGGTGGATGCTTAGTGTAGATGCGGTGTCCGTCACCGACGGCGAAAACCCACTTTCGGCACGTCCCATTCAGGGGTCCCTGCCGTTCTCTCTCACAAAGCCGGTGAGGTTGCCTTCGTCCCTTGCTCCTTTGCCGCGGCGTGGGCGATTCTTGCCTCCCGCCGCCCTCCTCAAGGTCGAGCCACGTCCCTCAGTACAACTCCCTTTATGTACCGGCTTGCACTTTGCTCCATTGCCCACATCACTCCCTTTGGATATTTCTCTACTTCTTTGCCCACACATACTGATACCTCTCTTGGCTTCTACGTCTTGTATTTGTGATGAGTTTATGTCTCATCAACTAGTCCTAGTAATCTTATTCTAATCACACTTCTTCAATTTCTTTGCCACAGGGATGCTCATCTCGATTTTGGTGAAACTGCACAAAATGATCCGATGGTCAAAAGGTTGCAAACTTCATTTATTAGGAAAATTTGGAACATTGCTGACAAATTGAAGCCTAGTCGGGGTTCATGGTTCAAGGGCTAGGTACTACATGGATCGCTTTTTTATTTAGGCGCCTCTGTTCCAAAATAAGTGTCAACTTTAGTAGTAGTACAACTTTGTACTAAAGTTTGCACAAAGTTGAGACACTTATTTTGGAGCGGAGGAGTACATATTTGCTATGATCATCAATCATTGAGATGCAATAGCATGCATGTTAGTCTCCTTTGTATTTGATGAAATGTTGCAGCAGGCAACCTTGGACGCAAGATACATGTAACGAGGCTGGAAGCTTCATAGCATTGTACAAATTTATCTCGCTAATAAATTCTGATGCGTACTAGTACTATACTAGTACTTCCTCATTCCTAAATATAAGTCTTTGTAGAGATTTCACCATTAACCACATGCAGATGTATATAGATGCATTTTAAGTGTAGATTCATTCATTTTGTTCCGTAGGTAGTTCACCTAGTGGAATCTCTACAAAGACTTATATACTAGTAATAGCTAGCCCCCACTACTAGGAATTCTCTATCCTCTCCTTGAGCCACATCATCAAAATTAACGTAGCCGTTAGATGAAGTAAATCAGTCATAATAGCCGTCTGATCTAGACATTGAGAGGCTCGACACTAAGCCACATGCAAGCATGCCAAAATACAGTGGCACATGCATGTGAGTGGGTTTTAAATCACATCAACATGTCTGCATGCAAGCATGCACCGGTAGCATGCATGTAAGTGAGCTTTTAAGTCCCATTAACATGTCAAAAAGAAAATTATAATCCCATTATGCAGTAGGAGTTGGCTGATCATTTTTCCTTATGTGGGATGATCTAAATGATAATGGGAGTTTATTTAGTTTGGCTAACACATTTGTCATGCGGTTATAGATTTTTTTTAGTTCTATGAAATCGATAATTTTCTTGAGAGAGATATACCATCGTTCATGACAGCAACGAGCGGGGCTCTTCTAGTAATATTTAGGATCGGAGGAGTACTATGTAAAGAGTTAGGTGTCGCATACGGTGATAGTGTGAGGTGGGCCATGTAATCACCGAGCCTGCGTGTTTTCACTTTGCTCTTGCACTCCTTCATTTGTAAGAATGGAGAAAATTGTAATCTACTACCTCCTTTCGCGAAAAGCGTGGGACATCCAAAGATCCTACCACCTCGGTAATAAAGACCAATGAGCCATCAAATCACATAGACCCAAAGATTGTAAGTTATGCAGACGAAGCAACCATCACTCTTGCGCCCGGTGAGAGGTCGCGTCCGCTCTGCCCGAGCATGAATGCGGCACCGATTCTTTGGAGCAGCGCCGAACCATTTCAGGCGGGAAGTCTTGTGGCGGTGGAGGGAGCTTTGGGTGGGCCAGGCTGGTCGAGGCCAGGCGTGGCTTTGTCGCATGTCCCTACCGGACACGCCCGGAAACGAGAGGATGCACCGACTCTCGCGGCTAAAATCGTACACTACACACCATATCTCTGTAGGAGTAGGTCGATCTGTCACACTCTCTAACACACACATGCTGTTAAACACACACACGCACCTTGGTCCCGTTGCACCTTCTAACGTGACTTATTACACCTAAGCGGAGGGAGTAGTAAGTATCACGAGATACGGTGGCACACTGTGACTTAAGTTGAATACAAGTGCCCAAAATTTGTGTGCATGTTATAATAAGGATTCACTTAAAATAGTGCATTGGCGAGCAGAGGGATCAATTGGACGGTGTTCCCGAGCAGTAGCGAGATGTGTGAGTACTAAGATACACATTGGCGCTTTTAATTTTTCTTATTAATTTGTTTGTTTCACCCTCATTGGTGGGACCCAACGTACTACATGGAGAGAGGTAAGGTGACTAAGGCTGCATTATTTGTGCACCACTGTGGATAGTCTTACCACCAAAGCCACATGACACGATTATGATTGAAATCCTAATGACTCCCACACACACACACACACACACAAAAACACGGCATGCCTGTCACACGAATGCAGGAATGTATAAAAGGTTATTTTCCTCTCGTTGAACATAACAGGGAGGGTTGTGTAACTTGTTAGCTTGTTCGCTCATCAAACTTGAGGTCTCGGGTTCATTAACTACACTTGAGCATAATTTTGCCGGGAGGATTCTTTGACTGGTCAAAATGTTTTCTAGGGTTTGCACGCTACACACTCTCTCTCCAGTATATATATACACGCTGGAGCCTCAGCGCTCGTAGTTGCTCTCTTCACACTCTCTCGCCCTCTCCCGCTGGAGCTGGATCCTCAGCGCTTGTAGTTGCTCTCTTCACACTCTCTCGCCCTCTCCAGATCTAAACAAGACTTCATTGGCCTCTCTCTCCCCTCACTGCTGCTCAAAGAGCCGGCAAGATCCGTCCGTCGGGAAGGGATGGAGTCTTAACGCTGTCACCGTCGGCGAGGGAGGGAATACACTATCGGCGCTGTTGTTCACTTTCCACCCAGCGGCGGCGCGGGAGGGCCTCCGACCCTTCTTCTTCGCCGCCATCCCGTCGCACACCGAACCACGCCTCAAGAACCTTAAGGTATATTTTACTTACTCCACATGCATTGCTCTAGCTGCATGTATACCATGAATCTAGGACGTGGTTCAAAGAGGAAAGGAGTGGGGGAAAGTAGTGGGAAAAGTTGTATATAGCATGAATCTAGGACGTGGTTAAAAGAGGAAATGAAGGGGGAATGTCGTATAGCATGAATCTAGGACGTGGTTCAAAGAGGAAAGGAATGGGGGAAAGTTGTGGGGAAAGTTGTATCGCATAAATCTAGGACGTGGTTCAAAGAGGAAAGGAAGGGGAGAAAGTACTAGTTCAAAAGGAAAGGAAGGGACAAGGCTGTAGAGTTTGAGCGGGGACTAGATTTGTTGCGCTCACATAGGGAAAGGTGTCTAAAGATAACAAAGCTGGGACCAACACAAATATGCTCCTTGGTTGTTTGTTCTTTGTTGCAACAGATTGTGCATGACCACGATGCCCGGTAGATGCACATGGTGCCGGAAAAGGCCCACTATCCCGTGCAACTCATTAGGCTGTTGTTAATCTATGGCCTGTTTGGTTAAAAACTCCCTAGTCCCTACCTGCTTGGTTCGAGGGACTAAACATGGACTAGAGGTTATTAAATGACATGATAAAGACCATGTTACCCCTAGTAATGAACTAATAGAAACAAGGTGCGATGCGTGGCGAGGGCATTTGTTGGAAAAAAGTCCCAAAAGACTCCCTCGGGGTCTTCTTTCTTTAGTCCCAAATGCCCACTTTTAGTCCCGAAAAGTCCCTCCTATTTGGTTTAGATGTGGTGACCACGGAGTTTTTTTAGTCCCTACACCAAAATGTCCCTGTAAACAAACATCCTCTAATAATGCCGCTGGAAAATTGATGCAATGCCACAGGTAAAAGCAAATTACATGTTTAACGAATTTTATTGTTAATATAATCTCTATTTTAATATTAATCAATGCCACCGTTTGAGAAATGATATTGTCTTGCTTTCTTTCCCATTTAGATAAGGTAGATGCTTCTTTTTGTTGGCTTCTGTATCATCCACCATTATTGGCCACTAATTGTTTCCTTTGCACCTCTGTGTAAACAGGGTTATCCACTTCACCTCGTTGCCATTGTGACCTTTTGTTGCACTGCACAAAACACTTTTGTTTTAAGAGTATTTTGTGCAGTTCAACCAAAATGTCACACCGACAATGTTGCTTGATTTCTTGATCTTAGTGGAACTGCACAAGAGGAGATCTTACTTCCTATCCGTTAAGGCAAATTTGGTTCAGATCTTCTTCTTGTGAGTTGTTTGAATTCCGCATCATGAGAGGTCAGTACTAGCCTTCTTTCACATGATTCTGCAGTGTGCTTTCATACGTTGTGCTACTTATGCGATAATGTTGCTTGATTTTAGTGAACTGCACAAATGGAGACAAGACTTCCAATCTGTATGTGCAAGTAATATCCCATTGAGGTAAGATAAGGATATTTCACAACGGTGGCACAGTATTTTTCCACTTTCATCAGAAGATTAAGTTTAGTACTATACTTGTGCTCCCTAATTGACATGCCAAATCTTACATTGAAGGCGAAGCTTGTCTGTTATTGAACCAAGTGATGACGGGGAAGAACAAGTGGAAGAAAAACAAAAATCAACTCCCGGTCTTTGTAATGAAGCCTTTGGGCTGTGATGACACAAGTAATGATATAGTTTTGCATCTTAGTTTATTGATATGGCTGGAGCGAGCAATTGTTTTGCCAGCGATTTGATGCCATACGTAATTATCTCTACTTGTGCAAACAGGATCTTCTTTGAAGATACCATATATTTTAGTGGAACTGCACAAGAAGATGTTGGAAACATTAAACTAATCGAGGAGTATATAGTAAGCATGGCCACCCCGTAGATAGCAACAGATGGTTCAGAGAAGTGCTTCATCTGTATGCTCTACACAATCAGCCTCGACAAAGGTTGGTACTAAGCCCTTGATTTCATCCATATGATTGAGCTTTGTCATCTCTATTGGTGTTGTGCTCTTGTTTAGATCTTGTCATGAAAAAGTGGTATTGTCCTTGGGAAGTGCTTCATCGTGTTGTTTTAAATATTTCCTTTTTTTTTCGAGCAAACATGGATGCTAGCATTTAGTAGTCCTCTTGTCTTTACTGTGAGGATCATCTTCTGTGAAGAAGAATATGGAGTGCGTGAAGTGACTAGTTCCTATTATGCCGGGATGAAGAAGCACTTGTCTATCTTCTCATCGGAAGGAGGAGTTGAAGGATGGTTACATTACTCCCCACAAGACCAAACTAACTTCATTTCGGAAGGGTGACAAATCTCCATTTTTTACGTGATCTTGCGAGTACAATGTTGTTCTAGGATTCTTTCTAGTGAGTTCCATTTTCTAAAAGTGTGCTCTACATGGACCATGTATGTACTGTTGAAGCTGTCAATTCATAGTACAGTTTGCTTTATACTAATCAGTTTTTGTATTTGTGCAAACATGGGTGCTCGACTTGATTTCAACGGAGCGCACAAAATGTTCATGAATACATCGAATCATTCATTTCCACCACAAGAAAGGAGGTGCCCATAAGTTCAAGGCGTTGCAACATATAAGGCGAAAATCATACAAGCTCTGTAGCGAATTTGGTTGATTTTGGTGGGCGCACAAAAAGAACGGTGGTTTGTTTAGCACGAGTTGCCATGTCAATGTCCGAGGCGATGGCAAACCACGCCCATTCCACAATCGTAGGCATTTGATATTTTGGAATGGGACAACCTTGTCAAATTTTGCTCATTGATTTTAGCAAGATATGCGTTTGATATTTTTGAATGGGGCGCCCTTTCTTTGTCGACAATGGCGATCAATTTTTCTTTATTCTTTAGTTGTGAAGTAAATATTGCCTCGACATGTGAGTGTTTGAGATGCATAATCATCGATTGTTTTGAATGTTCTCTATGAATTGCCGGACTGTGTGTTTGATTGCAATGTACAAAAACACTAAAAAGCTGCTCAAACTCTTTGTACTCATACATTTCCTTTTTACTTAGCACATTGTGAAAGTGCATACTTTTTGTATAAGATTGGTCAAAGTAGAGATACTTTGAGTGCGAGACAAAACTTGTATCTGGACTAGAAAGAACCGGAGGAGTACATGTAAGCTTCTTAAAGCGTGGTGATCACCACAGGAATAATGCTAGTACATATTGTTTTGCATGTTCATCCAATGCGGTGTCTGAGAATTGAACTAATCAAAATAAACTCATTCATACACGGTCGGATTTCATATAAACATGCCGGATTTCATTACATTTCATACATTCTTCAACTAAAAAGGGGTGTTTGTGGCGCATGCATCTCCCGAATCTTTGAGGCGAGAGTCATCCTCCTTTTCGAAAGAAAAACTAAAAAGGGGTGTCTTTGGAGGTATAAATAATTAGCAAAGCTACCCACTGTGTCCCTCGAGCGAGCAGAAGCTTGATGACTTAGCTGCAGTGCGATTGCGTAAGCGACATGTGGCCAGTGGGCCCATGTGCCGATTAGCCAACTGCACCAGGCGAAGTAGAAGCGATGTTCTTCTCTAAGCAGCTCTCCGACTCCACGTCGCCGCCAAGAAGCTAACCGTAGTCAATGGTCAACCCGCCTCGCTTGGCTTCAACCGGAGGGTAGCAACGGTGGCCTTACTTCGACCCGAGCGGCGGCGACCTACCGTGTTCTACTCTTCCTCGTTTTCTGTGTGGCGCGGCCTCGTTTGCAGCGGGGCGGGGCCTCGACGAAGCCGGCGATGCCTCTGTCTCGTTGCCGGCGGGCGATGCCTCAGCGGAGCGGTGGAAATCCTCCCCCACATTGACGGCACGGTGGGGCCTCGGCTGAGCCGGCGATGTCCTCTACCTCGTTGTTGGCAGGGCGGGGCCTCGGCGGAGCCGGCGGTGTCCTCTGCCTCGTTGTTGGTGCCGCGGGGCCTCGGCGGAGCCGGCGGTGTCCTCTGCCTCGTTGTTGGCGCCGCGGGGCCTCGGCGGAGCAGGGCGTCGTTGACGCCCAATGAGCGAGGACTTCGTCGGGCCGGCATTGTCCTGCCTCGTCCTCGGTCTCGTAAACAGCGCCTCGCCCGCTTCATCACCCTTTTGCTAGCCTCTTTGTAGGTGGCGCGGCCTCCGCCACCCACATGCGGTACCGCCCGGCTTCGGCGGCCCTTGCGGCGGAGCCAGTGCAGTCGGCAGTGCCTCCTACTCCGCCCGCTCCACGGTGATCTGCTCCTCCGCTGCGGTGCTCTGGAGGAGATGGTGGTTGTAGGCGGCGTCGGCTGCGCCTCCGGAACTGCTCCTCACGCATCTGCCTCACCATCCCATATATTGAGCACGGGCCCCGCCGATGGTCATGGTGTAATGCCGGCGAGGATGGCGCGGAGGAGGGGTTGGCGCCGGATAAATCGACTACCATGTTCTCCATTGGGACGTCATCGTCCTTGGTGCATGCCGGACCGGCCGGTCGGCGGCAATGGCTGCTATCTCCTTGTGGTCCATCGTCGCCCGTCCCAAAAAGCGGCTGGGCGTGAGGAAGCCATGGTGGGCGATAGTGGTGTGAACAAGAGAAAGGCAGCGGATGTGGATGGCTGCGGCTATGGCTGGCGCAGCGGTTTATATAACAATGGTGGGCGGGCGGAGGGGCGGACGTGTGGCGCCGAGTAGCCGCCTCGGCAACCGCGTATCATTAATGTGTGCGGCAGATGGGCCAGACGGGCGACACTTGTGTCGGTTGAAAGCGAACAATCGCACCTGCCGAAGCGAAGCGGCCGGTCTTGGATTTGGCGGAAGCAGCGCGCAGGCGAGAGATCACTTTACTTGGATAGGATGACAATGGGGACCCACAGGTCCATAGCCTTACGTGCATAAGTGCCTCCTTATTATATATATATATATATATATATATATATATATATATATATATATATATATAACTATAATTTATTTTGCTTCCTCCTGGTTTCCTGACATCACGGTCCCACACCATTGTCTACCTATGTACTCCCTCCTTTCCGGTTTATAGGGCTTATCTCAAAATTTTAGTTTTTCCATTTTATAAGGCTCAATTTGGTTGTTTCCCATCACATGTTCAGATTCCAAGGTGCATTAAATCATTGCATGCAAGTATTAAGAGAAAATTGACCAATGCATGTACTTTATGCATGCATGCATTACAATTAATGCATTGATAAACATAATTTTGTGAGGAAAACTAGAGCATTAATTAGGTGCTTTTGCAAAACTAGAAAAAGTATTCCACCACTCGCCATCTACCTTGATTGGTGAGATTTTGAATTGAGCATTCTAAACCGGAAAGGAGGGAGTAGTCAATAAGCGAGAGAATTGCACAAGAAGCGGTAGGCCAATTTGGGACCAAGCAGCTCGAGCAGTATTTGTGTTTTTGAGGTGTGAGCATTGCAGAGTTTTTCGATGTTTACCCCAGATATTAATTTTTCTCCTCTGAATAACCACGAAAACATCACTGCATGTATAAACTGGGCGGGCTATGGCCCGTCTAGCCCGAACGGAATATCCAACCGGATATTAATTTTTTTCAAGTTGAAAATGGCTAGCCAAGCTATACTTTTTTTAGGAATACCCAGGCAAGGTCAAGTTGTTATTCTCCGCCCCGCTAGGCTGCAAATCGTTCCTAGGAGGGATGCATTAGGCTTAACAAGAAAATGGGCTTTAAGAAATAATAAATGGGATGTAATTATAAAAACTGGGTAGTAACTATAAAAAATGCACCAAACAGTGATTACTTTATAAAATATTATTTTTGGAATATTGAAAATTTTAATTTTATTAATTGTTGCGAGCAGAATGTTTCGTTGGATTTTTACGCAATATAAATTTATATTGAAATTGTATTTAATCTGACTAAAATTTCGGGATAATAATATTCGGATCCCATCAAAATGTGGGAAATTATATTGAATTCTGTTTTGAACGGTTGGTTGAAATGGGATGTAGTAAATTCCATTAGAATTCAAAAATGGGCTACACATTCTTACAAATCTCAAATGGGCTATAAGTTCTCTGCCACACACTTCTGGCCTTACTAAGTTGTGCGTCCCTAAAAAAGCAGAGTTGGCGGGTATGCAAGGCTTTGTCAACTTATAGTCAACACACGGTTCTAGCACCAGTGGCCGTTGGATGTCCATCCAACGGATACCGTGCTTCTTCTTCAATCTCGGATATTATAGCTTCACCCGCCCAAAAAATGATTCATCCCTCTGACATCTGGGATGCACCGTTTCGAAAGCTGACCTGTGGGCCTACTAAGTTGGCGTACCAAGGGCTTTGTCAACTTAGTCAATATAAACGATTCTAGATGCAGTGATTGTACGATGCCCATCCAACGACCGTCGTGCTTCTTCAACCTCTGGTCTTCTTGCTCCAACCTCCCAAAGCAGCACCGGTCGTGCTTTGCTCCTGCCTCCCGTGGCCGTGTCTTTGTGAGGCCTCACCACCCCTACTACTCCCACCGCTGGCTAGGCCATCCCTCCACTCACCCTTGAACCACACCCCTGTTATTCTGCGGCGGCGTGCCAGAACTAGTGAACCCTCGTACTCCTCTCCGCGTGTGCATCCACTGCCGCGTCTTCCCCGGCTCCACGTCGTCCCCTTCCTAGGCCTCACCGTCGTCCACCGCCGTGGTGCTCTCGGCGCGGCATGGTCAACGTGGCCAAGGAACGACTTCCATCAGACATGGACTGTACGTGGAGAGGCTGACAGCTAGGTCCACGGCAGCCGCAAGGAAGTGCCTCCTTATTACGCACAAAATAATTATTCCTCCACCTGACAGCGAGGACCCACCGGACGGGCCACCGTATTTCGCGAAAAAAATGATTCGCCCCCTGACTGCTGGGACCCACGAGCTACATCTTCGCACGCAAGGAATTGCGTCCAGGAAAAAAACGATTCGCCCCCTGACTGCTGGGACCCACCAGCTACATCTTTGCACGCAAGGAAGTGCGTCCGAAAAAAGCGATTCACCCATTGCTGGGACCCACCGGCTACAACCGCACACAAGGAAGTGCGTCCGCAAAAACGATTTGCCTCGATTGCTGGGACCAATGACTACACCTTCGCACGCAAGGAAGTGCGTCCGGGCAAGAAAAAGCGATTCGCCCCGATTGCTGGGACCCAGGCTACACCTTCGCACGCAAGGAAGTGCGTCCGGCAAAAAGCGATTCGCCCCGATCATTGGGACCCACCAGCTACATCTTCGCAGGCAAGGAAGTGCCTGACAGTCGGGACCCGCCTGGTCGAAGCATACGCAGCGTTGTCATCCTGGTCGCGAACGTGTACGTACATACTGGTTGATGTAGAGGCGCGGACGTGTCGTAGTAGAGGCGCGCACGTGTCGTAGTAGAGGCGCGCACGTGTCGTAGTAGAGGCGCGCACGTAGCATGTACACGTACGTACAGCGGCCAGGGTGCAAGAAAGAAAATACGGTCACGTATGTGTACATATGGGCGGGGTCTCGAAACGGAGGTCCTGTTGATCGGTAGGGGTGTGGCGTACTGGAAAACGGAGGAAACGGACCTCCTACGGTCGAAACGGGGGTCCTGTTGATCGGGAGGGGTGTGGCGTACCACAAAACGGACGAAAAGGACCTTCTATGGTCGAAACGGGGGTCCTGTTGATCGGGAGGGGTGGCGTCTGCCAAAAGCGGACAAAACAGGACCTCCTACGGTCGGCAGGGGTCTTGTTGATCGGGAGGGTGTGGCGTGCGTAAAAGCAGACCGAAAGCAGACCTCCTACGGTCGGAGCAGGGGTCCTGTTGATCGGGAGGGTGTGGCGTCTGCCAAGAAGACGGGCCAAGCGGACCTCCTACGGTCGAAACGGGGAGTCTGTTGATCGGGAGGGTGTGGCGTGCCATAAGCAGGACTCCACGGGATACTGTTCATCTCCACCGTCGACCTCCTCCAGCCTCCACGGGCTACCGTCGACCTCCTCCAGCCTCCACGGCCTCCTGTTCATCCAGCCTCCACCGCGCGCTACTCCACCGGCTACTGTTCAACCACCCCTCCACGGGCACCCCTCCACTGTCTATTGTTCATCCAGCCCTCCACACCACGGGGTCCTGTTCAACCACCCCTCCACGGCCACCCCTCCACCGTCTACTGTTCATCCAGCCCTCCACACCACGGGTTCCTGTTCATCCAGAGGCAACACCCCCGCTCCCTGTTCATCCAAACCCCCATAGCGCTCCTTTGTTCATCCAGGCGGCATCGATCGGCTTGATTAGCGGCGATGGCGAAGAATCGCTCCATCGGGTTGATTAACGACCATCGATCGATCCCTCGGGTTTAGTAACGCGTAACCTGCTGAGGCAATCGCCGGGTTGATTAGAGCCCAATGCCTCGCTCGGCTTGATTAGAGCCAACGCCTACACACCTGCAGCAGCGTCGTACAAGAGAAACACGCATCGCTCCGCCCCCGACCTCCCACCGTAACTAGCAACTCCCCAAAATTTTCCTCCCCCTTGCTTCTACCACGGTTTTTTCCGTCATGGACGGCCCAAAGAATGTCATGCAGCTGCGTCTCGAGCCCGCCGGGACGAAAAGCCCATTTACATCATGATTTTTGTCATAGAAGTAGGAGCCCACCACATCTATGATGATACCGGGTTTTGTCACAATTATCGTCATAGAAGTGTCATATGTATGACAGAAAAAAAAATTCGTTTGGCCCAAAATGTCACGGATGTGTCTTTTTTTGTAGTGTTATCACATGCAAAGACAACTGCTAAGAATTCTTTTTCAGTAGTAGCATAATTTCTCTGGGCAGCATCAAGAGTCTTACTAGCATACTGGATAACATTCAGTTTCTTATCGACTCTTTGCCCTAAAAACAGCACCTCTGACATAATCACTAGCATCGCACATAATTTAGAAGGTAAATTCCAATCGGTAATTTGAACAATAGGTGCGATGATCAAAGCTTTCTTAAGTGTTTCAAATGCTTCTACACAATCATCATCAAAGACAAAAGGAATATCTTTTGCAATAAATTAGTCGAGGCCCGGAGATTTTAGAAAAGTCTTTAATGAACCTCCTATAAAAACCGGCATGACCAAGGAAACTTCTTATACCTTTTATGTCCTTGGGACATGGCATCTTTTCAATAGCATCAAATTTGGCTTTATCAACTTCAATACCCGTCTCGGAGATCTTGTGCCCCAAGACAATGCCCCCATTAACCATAAAGTGACACTTCTCCCAATTCAGGATGAGACTAGTGTCTTCGCATCTCTGCAAAACTCGATCAAGGTTCTTTGAAACAATCATCAAAGAGGATCCATAGGCGGAGAAATCATCCATGAATACCTCACAAATCTTTTCACAAAAAAGAGAATATAGCCATCATGCATCTTTGAAAAGTAGCAGGTGCATTACATAAACCAAAAGGCATCGTCTATAAGCAAAAGTACCAAAAGGGCAAGTAAAAGTAGTTTTAGATTGATCCTTCTTTGACACGGTATTTGAGAGAAGCCGAATAACCATCTAGAAAGCAAAAATGTGTGTGTTTGGATAGTCTTTCTAGCATTTGTTCAATAAAGGTAAGGGGTAATGATCTTTCTTAGTAGCTTTATTTAACTTACGAAAATCAATTACCATCCTATAACTGTAATGATTCTTTGCGGGATCAATTCATCTTTATCATTAGGAACAACGGTAATACCTCCCTTTTGGGGACATAATGGGCGGGGCTTACCCATTCACTATCGACAGCGGGATAAATAATACACCGCCTCAAGGAGTTTTAGAATCTCCTTTCTTACCACTTCCTTCATTTTGGGATTTAATCGTCTTTGAGGATCTCTAACTGGTTTGGCATCTTTCTCCACTGAAATTTTGTGTTGACATAATGTGGGACTAATGCCCTTAAGATCATCCAGAGTATATCCAATAACAGCTTGGTGCTTCTTCATAGTTTTCAATAATCTTTCTTCTTCTTTCTCTGAAAGGTTAGCACTAATAATAACAGGATATATTTCTTTTTCATCAAGATAAGCATACTTAAGATTATTAGGTAAAGGTTTGAGTTCAAATACGGGATCACCCTTGGGTGGAGGGGGATCCCGAAGAATTTCAACGGGAAGGTTATGTTTTAGTATAGGTTCTTGTTTAAGGAACACTTCATCTATTTCTTCCCTTTCCTTCATAAACATATCATTTTCATGGTCTAACAAATAATGTTCTAACAGATCGGTTGGAGGAACATCAATAGAAGAAAGACCAATAATTTCATCCTTACTAGGTGGTTCCCATTCACGAGGTTGTCTATTAAGCTTGGCAAAATTGAACTCATGAGACATACCATCTATGCCAACAGTGACTACTTTCCTTTTACAATTAATCTTAGCACTAGTAGTATTCAAGAAAGGTCTACCAAAAATAATGGGACAAAAATCATCTTGTGGGGAAGCAAGAACAAGAAAATCAGCAGGGTATTTAATCTTCCCACACAAGACTTCAACATCTCTAACAATCCCAATAGGTTTAATGGTGTCCCTATTAGCAAGCTTAGTAGTAACATCAATGTCTTCCAATTCAACAGGTGCAATGTCGTGCATAATTTCTTTATATAGATCATAGGGTATCGCACTAGCACTAGCACCCATATCGCATAAGCCATGATAACAATGATCTCCTATTTTAACAGAAATAACAGGCATGCCTACAACAAGTCTACGTGTCTTAGTATCGGGTCTAGCAATATTAGCAGTTTCACCCACGAAAGAGATAACATGCCCATCTAAGTCCTCATCCAAGAGATCTTTAATCATAGCAATACCAGGTTCAACATTAATTTGCGCAGGAGGTGTATAAGTCCTAGTATTACTCTTACGAACAACAGTCGAAGATTTAACATGATCTTTTATCCTAACAGGAAAAGGAGGTTTTTCAACATAAGCAGTAGGAACAATAGGATCACTATAAGTAATAGTCTTTTCTTCTAATTGTAATAGGTGCAACTACTTTCACTTCAACAGGAGGATTATATTTAAACCACTTCTCTTTAGGGAGATCAACGTGAGTAGCAAAGGATTCACAAAAAGTAGCTACTATCTCAGAATCAAGTCCATACTTAGCGCTAAATCCACGAAAAGCATCGGTATCCATAAAAGATTTAACACAATCGAACTTAGGTGTCATACGACTCCTTACCATCGTCTGAACCCCAATCTTCGAGAGTTGCGTTTAATTCTTTCCAATAAGTCCCATTTGAAATCAATATTCTTCAACATATAGGAACCGGCCACGGGAAGTATCGGCGAGGTTGCGATTATTAAGAGAAAGCCGAGCATAAAAATTCCGAATAATCATTTCCCGAGAGAGCTCATGATTGGGGCATGAATATAACATTGACTTAAGCCTCCCCCAAGCTTGAGCGATGCTTTCTCCTTCGCGAGGCCAGAAATTATATATGTAATTACGATCACGATGAACAAGATGCATAGGATAGAACTTCTGGTGAAATTCGAACTTCAATCGCTTTTAATTCCAAGATCTCGTATCATCACATAGCCTATACTATGTCAATGCATCTCCCTGTAAAGATAAAGGGAAGACCTTCCTTTTAACAACATCATCGGGAACAAAGTATTGTCGGTGTACTAGAGTAGGGGTACCCTAGTATCCCGAACTCGTGCACGGGCACTTGTAGCACCCCGCGGCGAGGCTTGCCTAGTGACCGCCAAGATCCTCTGTGGTTCCTTTGGAGCCATTCAAGAACAAAGTATTTAACCAAGAAGACAATGCCCCGGCAAGAGGAGCTTGCCGGGAAGGCCACTCAAGGCACGCAGAAGACAAGACCCCGGCAAGAGGAGCTTGCCGGGAAGGCTCGGAGAGCGACAAGCTTCCAGGCGCGACAAAGATTTAGCCGCGGCAAGGCCCTTGCCGCGGCAGGCAACCTCTCTTCATCTCCGCTCCAGCTCATCCACCAACGTGTCGCCATGAGACCATTCCATGCGCGCGTGTCAAGAGGTCTGGCAGCCCGTGAGGGGAAGCGGCGATAACCGTGACAAAGCTTACCATCGTGGCAAGCGGTGGCACACCGACGGTCCCTAATGCCTTTGTTTAAGCGGCGAGGGCGGGCATTTAATGCTTTTGTCCCTTGCCGTCAGGTTAGGTAGAGTACATCATACCTTTGTACAAGTAGGTGTACCAACTACTGTTTTTCCATTTGTACCCTCATCTACGCTGCCACAGCCGGAGACCCTTGAGCATATAAAAGGAGGCCCATGCATAGCGTAGAGGAGGCTCGGTTGGTTCGACTCATTCGAGACCAGAGACACTCACGCTAGGTTTTGTAGCTCTCTATGCTCCCTAGTAAGAACACAATACAATCAGACAAGCAGCAGTAGGAGTATTATCTCTCCGGAGAGCTCCGAAGCTGGGTAAACTGCTCGTGTGCATCGCCTCGATCCGCTCTTCGCGCGATCTCCGCCCCCCTCCGAACCAAAAGGGACTCGGTCCGCCGGTCCCATAGGTGTTCATCAGCTTCTCCACCACCGGAGGATCGCCGGCGCTGCCCCTTGTCGGAGAAGCTTCCCTTGTCGGAGAAGCCTCCCTTGCCGGAGAACGCTCCCTTGCCGGGGAATTCTCCCTCGGCGGCGTAGTCGAAGTAGAGGGTATTTCAGGAGCAGTTCCCGGACACTCCTGGTGAGGCTGCTCTACTCCTACACAAACCAACAAGTCAGATATCAACAAAGAAGAAGCACTCATGCACATGTGAAAGAAATAAAGCTGTATACTTACTGAAATTTGTCTGGGGCTACTTTGAGGAAGGTTGCTGGTCCGGCAAGGGAGTCTCGAGAGCGCCTCCTGCCGCCAGGGGGATCGTCTTCGATGACAACCACCGGCGTCTTGGCTCTCTTGACGCCCTCGAGCCAGCGTCTGAAAAGGGAAAGAGTTCGAGAATGAAACCGTCGAGATACAAGACAAAACAACCAAATTGAAGAAATACAAGCACAGATAGAAACTTACTCTTCTTCTTCTTCCTCGTCGAATTTGGCGCGGAAAGGTCAAATTCCGGCTCGCCTCCGGTGCGAAAAGGCGGAGGGTAGGTTCTCTTGACCGCTTAAGCGGGGGTGGCAGCGGTGGCACGAGAAGATCTGCCTCGGTTGTTGCGGCGGTGTGGGGTGCTCCAGCGGCGTGATGCTTGGAGCGGTGGAGCGCGTCGCGGCATGCTGCATGGCCCGTCTGCCGCCCCGTCTCGTCCCCGGTCTTGCGGAGATGCCTCCTTGGTGGAGCCGGGAGCTCCGGTTGCCGCTAGCTACTTGAAGGTGTGGAGGAGGCGCCCTCGACAGACCCGCTCGGCTCAACTTCGGGCTCGGCCTGCTCCTCCTCGCCGACAAGCTCCTCTGGATCGGCAAGGCTTGCCGCCTCTGCTGCCTCTGCCTCCTCCACGGTGAACCCAAATACGCCCGGTAAGCAATCTTGCCGCCTCCTCAACCTTGTGGCAATGCGCACCATCTCTTCGTCGGTGGTGTCGCGGGTGAGCCTCTTCTTCTCGTCGGGGCGGATCGGCACTTCTTCCAAGCTGTCGAAGAACTGCCGCACTACGTCGTCGGAAGGCTCTTGCCAGGTTGGAACGATCCCATGCGAATCTCACAACGGCATCATTGCACGGATGCGGTCGAGCGAAGAGTTGTTGCATAATGGGACGACCCCCCTCAGCAACATAAACCACTCGGGGTGATCGGGGTCGTGCTTGAACAGCTCTAGCAGCATTGCGTCCAACTCCAAGACAGTGAAATTCTAGTTAAGGCCCGGGCGCAGCCTCATGATGTCCGCCGCATTTTGGAACTCCCAAGCAGGTCTCCTCCTCTCCTGCAAGGGAGCGATGCGGCGGCGAAGGAAATCTGCGCCAACGGCGCCTACAAGTCCGGCAAGCCTGAGGCGCAAAATCCGGGTCACAGCTATCTTCAACCTAGCATCCTCCGGCGCCAAGTTGCTCCAATCGTTGCCTCGCACTATGGGAGTTTGGCGCTGGGCAGTGAAGGGATGTGGGTTCTCCTCAATGATCCAGCACCAATCGGCTCTCCACTCCTCCCACTTGCTACGGAGCTCTCCTTCCAGATAGGCTTCTTGCCGATCCTGGAGATCCAAGCAATTCCTCCGGCAAGTGGCTCTCCTCTCTCAACGCGGGGCATGAAGAAGTGGCGGTAGAGTGCTACGTTTGGGTGGACTCCGACAAAGTTTTCGCAAAGGTGTGCGAAGCGCCATGGTCAGGACAGCGTTGGGGGTGAAATCAAGGAGGCGGAGACCGTATGTGTTCATGATATCACAAAAGAATTCAGAGAAGGGCGGGCAGAGCCCGCAATAGAAGAAGAGCGCGAAGAAGGGGTACCCGCTCGGAGCCAACTACGATCTTGGCGGTGAGAGTACCCTCGCGGCGGATGCGCCGCGTCTCCGTCGACCGAAGAGGTAGTAACCCTCCCTCGGCTCCTTTGCGTCGGAAATGGGAAAACGGCCGCTCCTTCCACGGTAGCCGAGGCGCGCCTCGGCCGACTCCACGCCCTTCCCCTTGTCGGCCTTCGGCGCCTGGGGGGTGGTGGTGGAGACGGCCGACGTCGTTGATGGCGCTGGTGGCGATGGGGCGAACCTTTGCTCTCTGCAGAACCAGGGGAAGAAGGGGAGCGGCGGTGGTTTCGAGATGGGACAGACAAATGGCGAGGTGGGCGACCTGCCCTGTTTCCCCGTATATAAGGAGGGAGCGGCGGACGTTCCGCTTTTCCAATTAAAGAAACCCCACGATCTCTCCCCACGACGCCACGTTCGGCGGCGTCTGTTAAATGGGGGCGTGGTGGTCCGGATCCGATTCTGGCGTGATCTAGGCAGCGTGCCGTGCCTTTGTTTTGGGCTGGCCCAACAACGCTGCAAGACCGTGTGTGGCCAGGGGGAGCTCTGCCGGTGTACTAGAGTAGGGGTACCCTAGTATCCCGAACTCGTGCACGGGCACTTGTAGCACCCCGCGGCGAGGCTTGCCTAGTGACCGCCAAGATCCTCTGTGGTTCCTTTGGAGCCATTCAAGAACAAAGTATTTAACCAAGAAGACAATGCCCCGGCAAGAGGAGCTTGCCGGGAAGGCCACTCAAGGCACGCAGAAGACAAGACCCGGCAAGAGGAGCTTGCCGGAAGGCTCGAGCGACAAGCTTCGGTAGCGACAAAAGATTTAGCCGCGGCAAGGCCCTTGCCGCGGCAGGCAACCTCTCTTCATCTCCGCTCCAGCTCATCCACCAACGTGTCGCCATGAGACCATTCCATGCGCGCGTCAAGAGGCTGTGCAACCAGCGGGGAGCAGCGATAACCGGCGCTGACAAGCTTACCATCGTGGCAAACGGTGGCACACCTGACGGTCCCTAATGCACTGTTTAGGCGACAGGGACGGGCATTTAATGCTTTTGTCCCTTGCCGTCAGGGTTAGGTAGAGTACACTGTACACTGTACAAGTAGGTGTACCAACTACTGTTTTTCCATTTGTACCCTCATCTACGCTGCCACCTGTCGGAGACCCCTTGAGCATATAAAAGGAGGCCCATGCGCAACGTAGAGGAGGTTCGGTTGGTTCGACTCATTCGAGACCAGAGACACTCACGCTAGGTTTTGTAGCTCTCTATGCTCCCTAGCAAGAACACAATACAATCAGACAAGCAGCAGTAGGAGTATTATCTCTCCGGAGAGCTCCGAAGCTGGGTAAACTGCTCGTGTGCATCGCCTCGATCCGCTCTTCGCGCGATCTCCGCCCCCCTCCGAACCAAAAGGGACTCGGTCCGCCGGTCCCATAGGTGTTCGTGGGTTACGATCAGCTTCCCCGACAGTGGATCAAAACTTTTTAAACCCAACCATTTTGTCAATTGTGCATTAAATATGTCCTAGTATTTTAGAAAATTGATTTGGTCCAAATTTGCAACAATTATTTGGGAGGTCCTTCACAAAAAACCTCCTTTTGGGCACTCGAAAAATGGAAAATGGTTTTTTCGTCCAAAGAAAATGAAAACTTCCTTAGGCAACATTGTTTGCCATTCCAATATGCACCCTTGTGCACAATATGAGATCATTTGAACAAACTATGCCATGAATGTGGCCATAAGATTGATCATTTGGCTTGAAAGCCATTGATCTCCTGCGTGATAGCTCATTTACGAGAACACTTTTTACAATAATTGTCATTATTACAAGTTTGTTATTTTTCCTGGGAACTTGGCCACATATAATGACACAATGCGAAGGTCTCCCAATTTTTTAATTTTTTTTGAATTTTTTATGCCCATTTCAAAATGCGGTCAAAACGGCGGGAATGACCGTTCCTAGCTAGTGGTTGAATTTTGGAATTTTTTTGGTGTTTCTCTAATTAAATAGATACTTATGTACCTAGAAATGATTTTTGGGAAAAAATAAATAGCAAACTATAAGGCAGCTGCAGTTCAAATTTGACCCGCTTCGAGCTGAATCGGCAGAAATATTTGGGAGGTCCTTCACAAAAAAACCTCCTTTTGGGCACTCGGAAAGAGGAAAATGGTTTTTTCGTCCAAAGAAAATGAAAACTTCCTTAGGCAATATTGTTTGCCATTCCAATATGCACCCTTGTGCATAATATGAGATCATTTGAACAAACTATGCCATGAATGTGGCCATAAGATTGACCATTTGGCTTGAAAGCCATTGATCTCCACACATGATAGCTCGTTTCTGAGAACTCTTTTTTAAAATAATTACTGTATTACAAGTTTCTTATTTTTCTTCGGAACTTGGCCACATATAATGACACAATGCGAAGGTTTCCCAATTTTTTTGATTTTTATTGAATTTTTTATGCACGCTTCAAAATGCGGTCAAAACGGCGGGAATGACCGTTCCTTGCTAGTTGTTGAATCTTGGATTTTTTTTGGTGTTTCTCTGATTAAGTAGATACTTATGTACCTAGAAATGATTTTTGGAAAAAATAAATAGCAAACTATGAGGCAGCTGCAGTTCAAATTTGACCCGCTTCCAACTGAATTGGCAGAAAATTGTCTTTTTCACGAGAGGTGGATCAAAACTTTTTACACCCAACCATTTTGTCAATTGTGCATTAAATGTGTCCTAGTATTTTAGAAAAAAAATTGGTATAATTTTGCAACAAATATTTGGGAGGTCCTTCACAAAAAACCCTCCTTTTAGGCACTCGAAAAATGGAAAACGGTTTTTTCGTCCAAAGAAAATGAAAACTTCCTTAGGCAACATTGTTTGCCATTCCAATATGCACCCTTGTGCACAATATGAGATCATTTGAACAAACTATGCCATGAATGTGGCCATAAGATTGATCATTTGGCTTGAAAGCCATTGATCTCCACACGTGATAGCTCATTTAAAGAACACTTTTTTAAAATAATTGTCATTATTACAAGTTTGTTATTTTTCACAGGAACTTGGCCACATATAATGACACAATCTGAAGGTTTCCCAATTTTTTTGAATTTTTATGCCCATTTCAAAATGCGGTCAAAGCGGCGGGAATGACCGTTTCTAGCTAGTGGTTGAATCTTGGATTTTTTTGGTGTTTCTCGATTAAATAGATACTTATGTACCTAGAAATGATTTTTGGGAAAAAGTAAATAGCAAACTATAAGGCATTTGCAGTTCAAATTTGACCCGCTTCCAAGTGAATCGTGGAAATTTGTCTTTTTCACGAGAGGTGGATCAAAACTTTTTACACCCAACAATTTTGTCGATTGTGCATTAAATATGTCCTAGTATTTTAGAAAATTGATTTGGTCCAATTTTGCAACAATAATTTGGGAGGTCCTTCACAAAAAAACCTCCTTTTAGGCACTCGAAAAGAGGGAAATGGTTTTTTCGTCCAAAGAAAATGAAAACTTCCTTAGGCAATATTGTTTGCCATTCCAATATGCACCCTTGTGCACAATATGAGATCATTTGAACAAACTATGCCATGAATGTGGCCATAAGATTGACCATTTGGCTTGAAAGCCATTGATCTCCCTGCGTGATAGCTCGTTTCGAGAACACTTTTTAAAATAACTGCCGTATTACAAGTTTCTTATTTTTCCTCGGAACTTGGACACATATAATGACACAATGCGAAGGTTTCCCAATTTTTTGATTTTTATTGAATTTTTTATGCATGTTTCAAAATGCGGTCAAAACGGCGGGAATGACCGTTCCTTGCTAGTGGTTGAATCTTGGAATTTTTTTGGTGTTTCTCTGATTAAATAGATACTTATGTACCTAGAAATGATTTTTGGAAAAAATAAATAGCAAACTATGAGGCAGCTGCAGTTCAAATTTGACCCGCTTCCAACTGAATTGGCGGATATTTGTCTTTTTCATCAGAGGTGGATCAAAAATTTTTACACCCAACCATTTTTTCAATTGTGCATTAAATATGTCCTAGTATTTTAGAAAAAAATTTGGTATAATTTTGCAACAAATATTTGGGAGGTCCTTCACAAAAAAAACCCTCCTTTTAGGCACTCGAAAAATGGAAATGGTTTTTTCGTCCAAAGAAAATGAAAACTTCCTTATTCAACATTGTTTGCCATTCTAATATGCACCCTTGTGCACAATATGAGATCATTTGAACAAACTATGCCATGAATGTGGCCATAAGATTGATCATTTGGCTTGAAAGCCATTGATCTCCACGCGTGATAGCTCGTTTCCGAGAACACTTTTTTTAAATAATTATCATATTACAATTTTGTTATTTTTCCTGGGAACTTGGCCACATATAATGACACAATGATAAGGTTTCCCAATTTTTTTTGATTTTTTTGAATTTTTTATACCCGTTTCAAAATGCGGTCAAAACGGCGGGAATGATCGTTCCTAGCTAGTGGTTGAATCTTGGAAGTTTTTTGGTGTTTATCTGATTAAATAGATACTTATTTACCTAGAAATGATTTTTGGGAAAAATAAATAGCAAACTATGAGGCAGCTGTAGTTCAAATTTGACCCGCTTCCAGCTGAATCGGTGGAAATTTGTCTTTTTCACGAGAGGTGGATCAAAACTTTTTACACCCAACCATTTTGTCAATTGTGCATTAAATATGTCCGTGTATTTTATAAATTTTATTTGGTACAATTTTGCAACAAATATTTGGGAGGTCCTTCACAAAAACACCTCCTTTTAGGCACTCGAAAAATGGAAAATGGTTTTTTCGTCCAAAGAAAATGAAAACTTCCTTAGGCAACATTGTTTTCCATTCCAATATGCACCATCATGCACAATATGAGATCATTTGAACAAACTATGCCATGAATGTGGCCATAAGATTGATCATTTGGCTTGAAAGCCATTGATCTCCACACGTGAAAGCTGATTTCTGAGAACACTTTTTTAAAATAATTGCCGTATTACAAGTTTGTTATTTTTCCTGGGAACTTGGCCACATATAATGACACAATGCGAAGGTTTCCCAATTTTTTAATTTTTTTCGATTTTTTATGCCCATTTCAAAATGCGGTCAAAACGGCGGGAATGACCGTTCCTAGCTAGTGGTTGAATCTTGGATTTTTTGGTGTTTCTCTGATTAAATAGATGCTTATGTACCTAGAAATGATTTTTGGGAAAAAATAAATAGCAAACTATAAGGCAGCTGCAGTTCAAATTTGACCCGCTTCCAACTGAATCGGCGAAAATTTGTCTTTTTCACGAGAGGTGGATCAAAACTTTTTAAACCCAGCCATTTTGTCAATTGTGCATTAAATATGTCCTAGTATTTTAGAAAATTGATTTGGTCCAAATTTGCAACAATTATTTGGGAGGTCCTTCACAAAAAACCTCCTTTTGGGCACTCGAAAAATGGAAAATGGTTTTTTCGTCCAAAGAAAATGAAAACTTCCTTAGGCAACATTGTTTGCCATTCCAATATGCACCCTTGTGCACAATATGAGATCATTTGAACAAACTATGCCATGAATGTGGCCATAAGATTGATCATTTGGCTTGAAAGCCACTGATCTCCACACGTGATAGCTCATTTACGAGAACACTTTTTAAAATAATTGCCGTATTACAAGTTTGTTATTTTTCACGGGAACTTGGCCACATATAATGACACAATCTGAAGGTCTCCCAATTTTTAATTTTTTGAATTTTTATGCCCATTTCAAAATCACGGTTGAAAAAGCGGGAATGACCGTTCCTAGCTAGCCAGTTGAATTTTGGAATTTTTTTGGTGTTTCTCTAATTAAATAGATACTTATGTACCTAGAAATGATTTTTGGGAAAAAATAAATAGCAAACTATAAGGCAACTGCAGTTCAAATTTGACCCGCTTCCAGCTGAATCGGCAGAAATTTATCTTTTTCACGAGAGGTGGATCAAAACTGTTTGCACCCAACAATTTTGTCGATTGTGCATTAAATATGTCGTAGTATTTTAGAAAATTGAATTGGTCCAATTTTGCAACAATTATTTGGGAGGTCCTTCACAAAAAAAACCTCCTTTTGGGCACTCGAAAAGAGGAAAATGGTTTTTTCGTCCAAAGAAAATGAAAACTTCCTTAGGCAATATTGTTTGCCATTCCAATATGCACCCTTGTGCACAATATGAGATCATTTGAACAAACTATGCCATGAATGTGGCCATAAGATTGACCATTTGGCTTGAAAGCCATTGATCTCCACACGTGATAGCTCGTTTCTGAGAACACTTTTTTAAAATAACTGCCGTATTACAAGTTTCTTATTTTTCCTCGGAACTTGGCCACATATAATGACACAATGCGAAGGTTTCCCAATTTTTTGATTTTTATTGAATTTTTTATGCATGTTTCAAAATGCGGTCAAAGTAGAATGACCGTTCCTTGCTAGTGGTTGAATCTTGGAATTTTTTGGTGTTTCTCTGATTAAATAGATACTTATGTACCTAGAAATGATTTTTGGAAAAATAAATAGCAAACTATGAGGCATTTGCAGTTCAAATTTGACACTTCCAACTGAATTGGCGGATATTTGTCTTTTTCATGAGAGGTGGATCAAAAATTTTTACACCCAACCATTTTTTCAATTGTGCATTAAATATGTCCTAGTATTTTAGAAAAAAATTTGGTATAATTTTGCAACAAATATTTGGGAGGTCCTTCACAAAAAACCCTCCTTTTAGGCACTCGAAAAATGGAAAATGGTTTTTTCGTCCAAAGAAAATGAAAACTTCCTTAGGCAATATTGTTTGCCATTCCAATATGCACCCTTGTGCACAATATGAGATCATTTGAACAAACTATGCCATGAATGTGGCCATAAGATTGACCATTTGGCTTGAAAGCCATTGATCTCCATATGTGATAGCTCGTTTCTAAGAACACTTTTTTAACATAACTGCCGTATTACAAGTTTCTTATTTTTCCTCGGAACTTGGCCACATATAATGACACAATGCGAAGGTTTCCCAATTTTTTTTATTTTTATTGGATTTTTTATGCACGTTTCAAAATGCGGTCAAAACGGCGGGAATGACCGTTCCTTGCTAGTGGTTGAATCTTGGAATTTTTTTGGTGTTTCTCTGATTAAATAGATACTTATGTACCTAGAAATGATTTTTGGAAAAAATAAATAGCAAACTATGAGGCATTGCAGTTCAAATTTGACCCGCTTTCTACTGAATCGGCGGGAATTTGTCTTTTTCACGAGAGGTGGATCAAAACTTTTTACACCCAACTGTTTGGTCAATTGTGCATTAAATATGGCCTAGTATTTTAAAAATGATTTGGTCCAATTGTGCAACAATTATTTGGTAGGTTCTTCACAAAAAAACCTCATTTCGGGCACTCGAAAAATGATTTTAAATAGCTAGAAAGATTAGAAATGCATACAAATTGGTGCTCATTTCTAAAATGTGGTTTAACTTGAATGAAAATTTGTGTGGTGCCTCTATGTAAAATATTTTTGATAGCTGCTTCACAAAATCTTCTTATTTTTAGGACTTGGAAACTAATTTTAAATCACAGATTTTTTCAACCAATCAGGACTCTTCTCACGGATCACCGCACCGTAGCCGATCTGAACCGTCCACACACGAGGGATCCAACGTCTCTCACTCACCTGTCTGCAGCACCACCCAAACCCTAGCAGCCCGCGGCACACTCTCCTCCTCCCCCGCCCCACCACCTCTCTCTCCCCCTCCCCGATCCAGATCGATGGCACGTCCCTCCGTCGCCGCCCCCTCCTTCCCCATCCCCGGCCACACTCCCTTCCACCACCTTCTCCTGTCCCAATAGCTCCCCTTTGTCCTCCCGCAGCAGATCAAGCGTGCCACCCAACTGCTGAGATCCGCATCGCAGCACCTGCGCCATCGCGCCTACTCCTCCACTGCCTCGCCGCAGCACAAGGTGGCCATCGTCGGCGCGGCGGGCGACATCGGCCAGCCGCTGGCGCTGCTCATGAAGCTCAACCCGCTCGTCTCCTCCCTCTCCCTCTATGACATCGCCGCCACGTCCGGTGTCGCGGCCGACGTCTCCCACATCAAACCCGCGCCCTGGTACGTCCCCACTCCCCCATGCCTTTGCCTGCCCCACCACTCCCTCCGCTTGATCTGTATCTCACTGGTCCAATGGGGTCGCTGCTCCTACAGGTGAAGGGCTTCGTCGGGGACGACCAAATCTGTCTCCTCCCTCCCTCGATCCGCGCCATGGCCGCCGCCCGGCAACCGTGAGTCATGACCACGCAGGCACTGGGCGGGCACCGGAACACGCACCGGTGGGAGCGCACGCTGGCCCGGCGCGCGGTGCTGCAGCTACCGGAGCGCGCCCATCAGCTGCGCTGGCGCGTGCGCAGTCGATCCCGCGGCCGTCGTCACGCGGACCACCACTGCCTCGTCGCTGATAAGGCCACGATGGAAAGAGCCGCCGCTGCCGCCGCGGGAAGCCGCCCTCGTCGCCGCTCCTCTGCTTCTTCGCCATGTCCTACGTTGCTGCTCCTCTGCTTCTTCTCCGTGGCGCCTCTCCACTCCTTCGAGCACAAGCAGCAGCAGCACTTGGCGGCGAGCATGTACACACTGCACACAACACTTGGCGGCGAGGTATGCGAACAGGCTGGTTGATCGATCTTTGCAAGACAAGCACGTACACAGCTGCCTAAGAAGCTTAATTGATTCCGACTATGTGTAGTGTAGGTACCAATTGCCCTGCATATTTTTCTTTAGTGATGACAAGAACATAATCTTTTCGTATTTTCCATCTGAACAAGTTACTATTATCCAAATGATTTTGCCTGCAATAACCTAATCCACGTGAACATCAACAATGTCGTAGATGTTGGCTTGGATATTCCAGACATTTATTTCTGTTGGAATTAGAATAATCTAGTACGGTCTGTTCCTGATGCAGCTGCAGGACTGCACCTTCGTGCGCGACACCTTCAGAAACATCAGCCAGAACTACTGCCCGGCGCTTGAGCGGTACAGCAAGTGGGTGTACATCGGGCTGGTGCTGGTGTCCACGGCGGTGATGCCGTCCCTCATCTTCTGGGTGATCTCGCCAGAGGCGGGCGCCACCGGGCATACAACAAGGCGCCGGGGCAACAAGCCAACGCCTATGGTGAACGCTGATCCACGATGATCGTTTCGTGCATTTGGTCGGCATGGACAAAGTCGGTGAGTGTAGAGAGTAGAGGACATTTGTGTGGTTGACTTGATTGTTGCATGTTGTTTGATTCTTCTTTCGTTTTCTTGAATCGATGCTTGCTAGTATTTTTTGTGTTCTGCTTTCGGTTGATGTATAGTTTGTGATAGAGTAGGAAGGATTGCGTGCTTGTTAGCGCTTGCCTCATTGATTAGTATCATCTTGCACTATGTCTCTTATTTTGCATTGAGATTGAAATTACACGAGGTAGCTTTTAGCACCATACTTAGGTATACAAATGGTCTTGGTGCGAGGTCTTGAACCATGCTCCGTATTTGTTTGGTGATTATTTTGGATACATGTTCTTTTTCTCTGAAATATGTTGTGGTTCCTTCTTTGAATAAATAAGTAACGATTATAGATAATCATTTTAAAGTACAACTCTTGGAATTCTTGTTTTCCTTGTTGTAAAATTACCTATTTGTTGTTTACTTGTTGCTATCGATTAATCATACTTTATTCCTTTTATTGAGCCGCTCGCCACCTCACTGGCGTCTTCATGGAAGTATGTGACGGTAGGCAGTCATGGGTGTGATGGACTGCTTTGCTGCTGCTTGTCTTCCTCGACCACTTACTGAAATTTGCTCCTGTGAAGCCCTCCTCAACTTTGCCTACTTTGTTCTTCTTTGGTGAGACAATTTCCTCGATCTGTCGCTTCTTCCTCCACCAACTACATATGTGACGATTACATGCTTGCTCTAGTTTGGGTGTAGGCTGTAACTCTTTGTATTTTGGGTGTGATTCGATAAAAGCTATGTGGTTTGGGGTTAAGGAGATCGTGTAGCATTTGAAGCTGTAAAAGCTATGTGGTTTTACTAGTCATCCGTATTATGCTTATCAGCTTTAAAATTCTAAGACATCATGTATTGTTTTCCTTTGCTTATTTATAATTGTGTAGCATATGAAGCTGTAAAAGCTATGTGGTTTTACTATTCATTGGTATTATGCTTATATTGACTTTAAAATTCGAGACATCATGTATTGTTTTCCTTTGCTTATTTATAATATATATGATTGTCTTTCTTATTTTCATGTGTTACGCTTCTTGCTTGATCCATTCGCTCGTACCCTTTTCTTTGGTTTGGCTTGAGTTATGTTTGTCTTTCTTATTTTCATGTGCTCGCTTGTCGCTTGATCCATTCGCTCGTACCCTTCTTTGGTTTGGCTTGAGTTATGATTACCTTTGTTTTCTTCCATAGGTTGAGACCAACGAGGCATGGCGGATCGTGCCTCTACCCCCCCACCCTGCGGACCACACCATCCTCCCTAAGGGAAATACGAGGCCAAGTAAGTGCTCTCTTCGTCTCACGCCCATTTCTAGAAGTTTACGTATGCTCGTCTTTGGGTTTGTGTGAAGCCCTTACATTTGAGTGAGACACGAATCGCTATTGTGATAATGCGAGTTGGTGTCTATTTCTCCATGGAGATTTGAGTTTCTTCTTTTTGTTTATTACGTGTGTGGTGTTAGTCCGATGGTTTATTGCAAGATGGCTGTATGGATAACTCAGCTTTGTGTGTTTATGGAATTTCCTAGAGGGTTGATAAAGCTGTGAGTCTGTCGACTTGCTTGGAACCAATTGTTATGTGTTGCTTTGTGTAGTCTTGATTTTATTGATATGAACTTACAACAAGATTTACATTGTAGTGTTTTACGCATGTTGTTGTATCACTAGTTCCATCTTTGCCTACACATTTGAGTCTATTACTTATTTTTGTTTTTATCCTTGATTAGTATTAATTGTTGTATTGTAGACTTAAAATTGTGGTGGTTCCTCTTTTACAGAAGCTCGAGTGTGAAGTGTGAAGCCGTGAAGTGTGAAGCCAAGTGTGGAGCCGTGAAGTCCAACTCAGTAAAGAGTAGCATATTGTAGAATATCTGTGTTGTAAAGATTGTAATAAATTTATTTAGTGGTATATTTGATGAATTTTATGTGTTTGTTTTATTTGAAGTATTGATTATGTATGCGATTTGGAAACTTGTGAAATGGAAACACATCGGTGGGGCCACTTATGAAAATAATTTGTCAAATTTGTACATTTCTGACATGTGGGACCAATGTGAAAGATGAACATGACAAGTGGGACTAGCTTGAATATATAATGGTTGAAAATAGAAAATCAATAGACTAAAAGGCTATGACCCAGAAAATAAAAAGGCTGAATTGTTGGGCCAGGCCCATGTAGGTGATCATAATTGATAGGAAAAAAAATCATAGATGGACTGAATTGTTGGGCTAGGCCCATGTAGAAAACCGAATTGGACCGGGCTGAATCTTGTGCCACATCAGCTTACCACGCTGGATGCCTACGTGGCCTGGGGAGGTTGCTAGTGACCAAAACACCACAGTGGACATATTTTGGTCATAAACGTCTACGACCTTCTCACAGAGAAGGTCGCTATAGTCAGTTAACGACCGCAAGCTTTTGACCTTCTCTTTTTGGTCACAAAAAGGTCGCAAATGAAAAACCATGACCTTTCAGTGACCAATAGTCAAGGTCACAAGTTGACATATTTCTTTTAGTGCTAGAGCCCTGTGCCAGTTTCTGTTTTTTCTTTGTTTTTGAGTATCGCAGAAAAGGAAAATCAAACGGAGTCCAATTGACCTGAAATTTCACGGAGCTTATTTTTGGACGGAAGAAAGCCATGGAGTAAAGAGTTGGGCGGAAGAGTCCCAGGGCCCTTACGAGGGTGGGGGCACGCCCACCCCCCGAGCGCGCCCCCCTACCTCGTGGACAGCCCGGAGACCCCCCCTGACTTGTTTCCGACGCCAAAACCTCTTATATATTCAGAAACCCCTAGAACATAACCTAGATTGGGAGTTCCGCCGCCGCAAGCCTCTGTAGCCACCAAAAACTAATCGGGACCCTATTCCGGCACCCTGCCGGAAGGGGGATCCCTCACCGGTGGCCATCTTCATCATCCCGATGCTCTCCATGACGAGGAGGGAGTAGTTCACCCTCGGGGCTGAGGGTATGTACCAGTAGCTATGTGTTTGATCTCTCTCTGTCGTGTTCTTGAGTTGGCATGATCTTGATGTATCGCGAGCTTTGCTATTATAGTTGGATCTTATGATGTTTCTCCCCCTCTACTCTCTTGTAATGGACTGAGTTTTCCCTTTGAAGTTATCTTATCAGAATGAGTCTTTAAGGATTTGAGAACACTTGATGTATGTCTTGCATTTGCTTATCTGTGGTGACAATGGTACATTCACGTAATCTACTTGGTGTATGTTTTGGTGATCAACTTGCGGGTTCAGTGGCCTTGTGAACTTATGCATAGGGGTTGGCACACGTTTTCGTCTTGACTCTCTGGTAGAAACTTTGGGGCACTCTTTAAAGTTCTTTATGTTGGTTGAATAGATGAATCTGAGATTGTGTGATGCATATCGTATAATCATACCCACGGATACTTGATGTGACATTAGGGTTTTGGTTGATTTGTGTCTTTAGTTGTTATTCTAGTACGAACTCTATGATAGATCGATCAGAAAGAATAACTTTGAGGTGGTTTCATACCCTACAATAATCTCTTCATTTGTTCTCCGCTATTAGTGACTTTGGAGTGACTCTTTGTTGCACGTTGAGGGATAGTTATATGATCCAATTATGTTATTATTGTTGAGAGAACTTGCACTAGTGAAAGTATGAACCCTAGGCCTTGTTTCCTAGCATTGCAATACCGTTTATGCTCACTTTTATCGCTTGCTACCTTGCTGTTTTTATATTTTCAGATTACAAAAACTTATATCTACCATCCATATTGCACTTGTATCCATCTCTTGGCCAGAGCTAGTGCACCTATACAATTTACCATTGTATTGGGTGTGTTGGGGACACAAGAGACTCTTTGTTATTTGGTTGTAGGGTTGTTTGAGAGAGACCATCTTCAACCTACTCCTCCCACGGATTGATAAACCTTAGATCATCCACTTGAGGGAAATTTGCTACTGTCCTACAAACCTCTGCACTTGGAGGCCCAACAACGTCTACAAGAAGAAGGTTGTGTAGTAGACATCAAGCTCTTTTCTAGCGCTGTTGCCGGGAGGTGAGTGCTTGAAGGTATATCTTTAGATCTTCCAATCGAATCTTTTAGTTTCTTTTTTATCACTAGTTTAGTCTACAAAATAAAACTACAAAAAAAATGGAATTAAGGGTGCCTCATATGCTTTATCTTTTTAATGTCTTCCGTGAAAATAAAGATTCCGATTAATTGTGCTCAATTGCTAGAGGAAGAATGCATTAAAATGTTTGGCACTAAATATTTGAATGATGAGCATGATTGCAATATTGTTAGTATGAATTCTTTGAATACCCATGATGCTAATGATATGCAAAGCCACAAGCTTGGGTATGCTATGTTTGATGAAGATGATATGTTTAGTCCCCCAAGTTTTGATGAGCAAATTTATTATGATGAAAGCATGCCTCCTATTTATGATGATTAATGTGATGACACATATGCTATAAAGAATAAATATAACCATGAAACTTGTCATCATGATTTTAATTTTCAATTGGATTATGCTTCACATGATATTTATTTTGTTGAGTTTGCTCCCACTACTATTCATGAGAACAAATTTGCTTTTGTGGAGAGTAATAAAATTTCTATGCAAGTAGATCATGAAAAGAATGATTTATGTGCTGGTTATATGGTTGAACTCATTCATTATGCTACTGAAAATTATTATGAGACAGGATCATATGCTTCTACATATTGCAATAATATCAAGTTTCCTCTCTATGTGTTGAAAATCTTGAAGATTTGCTTGTTTTACCTTCCTATGCTAGTTGTTTCATGTTACCATAATTTGTTTGCTCAAAACATCCCTATGTATAGGAAGTGGGTTATACTTAAATGTGTTAGTAATATGCTTCATGATGCTCTCTTTATGTTTCACTTCATATCTTTTATGCGAGCATCATTGAAATCATCATGCCTAGCTAGGGGCATTAAACGTTAGCGCTTGATGGGAGGCAACCCAATTTTACTTTTGTTCTTTTCTTTTTGTACTATTTGGTAATAAATAATTCATGTAGACTCTGTTTATATGTGGTTTTATGTTTTAATTACTGTTTGTGCCAAGTAGAACCTTTGGGAAGACTTGGGTGAAGTCTATGTGATCTTGCTGTAAAAAACAAAAACTTTTGCGCTCACGAGATTAGCTGCCATTTTTTTTACTGGAGAGTGCTATTAGGTTGATTCTTTTTGAAGGTTATTAATAGAAAAATTCCTCACATCCACCAATTTATTTAAGAATTTTTGGAGTTACAGAAGTATTCGAATGATCTGATTACTACTGATTACGATTTTGATGATTTCTGTTTTCTATGTATTGTCTGCTTATTTTGATGAATCTATGAGTAGTATCGGAGGGTATGAACCATAAATAAATTTTAATACAATAGATATTACACCAATATGAAATTAGAATGAGTTCACAACAGTACCTAAGTGGTGATTTATTTTCTTATACTAACGGAGCTTACGAGTTTTCTGTTAAGTTTTGTGTTGTGAAGTTTTCAAGTTTTGCGTAAAGATTCGATGGACTATGGAATAAGGAGTGGAAAGAGACTAAGCTTGGGGATGCCCAAGTCACTCCAAGGTAATATTCAAGGACAACAAGGAGTCTAATCTTGGGGATGCCCCAGAAGGCATCCCCTCTTCCGTCTTCGTTCATCGGTAACCTTACTTGGAGCTACATTTTTATTCACCACATGATATGTGTTTTACTTGGAGCGTCAATTTATATTGTTAGGATTTTCTTTCTGTTATTTATATTAATGTTTTGCATCTTTATTTTCTATAAAAATGTCAAGGATAGCCCTTACCATGCTTATTTTGCAAGTATACATGTTGCTGTTTCAAAACAGAAAGTTTACCGCTGTTGCAAAAAGTCCCAAGAAAAGTCAGAATATGATAAAATGTTGAAACTTTTTGCATATTGATCTCTGATAAATTTTCTACAGTTTGGTAGAATTTCATAATGTTTGGAGTTAGCGAAGTATGATGAATCTTGCATTCTTTATAGATTGTACTGTTTTGGCAGATTGCTGTTATGTTTGCATTGTTTGCATATGTTTGCTTGTTTGATGATTCTATTTGAGGATAGGAGTATTAAATATGCAGAAACATTTAGTATGCAATGTTGAATATTTTTTTTTGTGATTTTCTACAATAGAGTATGATAAGGTTTTTGCATTGGTTTATACTAACTTATCTCACGAATTCTTTTATTGAGTTTTGTGTGGATGAAGTTTTTTTTTTGAAGATTTAGGGAAACCATGATATGAGAGGAATTAAGGAGACGCAAAAGTTCAAGCTTGGGGATGCCCAAGGCACCCCAAGATAATATTTCAAGAAGTCTCAATCATCTAAGCTTGGGGATGCCCCGGTAGGCATCCCACCTTTCTTCTTCAACAATTATCGGTTAGTATCGGTTAAGCCTAAGTTTTTGATGGGTGCTATCCTTGAAATGCCATTTATTTTATTTTGTTTCGCTTGCTGTCTGAATAAAATACCAAGATCTGAAATTCTTAAATGTTACAGAGTCTTCACATAGTTACATAATTATTCTACTACTCATTGATCTTCACTTATATCTTTCGGAGTAGTTTGTCATTTGCTCTAGTGCTTCACTTATATCATTTTAGAGCACAGCGGTGGTTTTATTTTGAAGAAATAGATGAACTCTCATGCTTCACTTATATTATTTTCAGAGTCTTCAGAACAACATGGTAATTTTCTTTGGTTATAAATATAGTCCTAATATGATAGGCATCCGAGAGGGATCTAATAAAAACTTTCATATAAAGTGCATTGAATACTATGAGAAGTTTGATTCTTAATGATTGTTTTGAGATATGAAGATGGTGATATTAGAGTCATGCTAGTAGAGTAATTGTGAATTTGAGAGATACTTGTGTTAAATGGTGTGATTCCCGTAGCATGCACGTATGGTGAACCGTTATGTGATGAAGTCGGAGCATGATTTATTTACTGATTGTCATCCTTTGTGTGGAGGTCGGGATTGCGCGATGGTTAACTCCTACCAACCCTACCCCTAGGAGCATGCGCGTAGTACTTTGTTTTGATGACTAATATATTTTTGTAATAAGTATGTGAGTTATTTATGACTAATGTTGAGTCCATGGATTATACGCACTCTCACCCTTCCACCATTGCTAGCCTCTCTAGTATCGCGCAACTTTCACTGGTACTATACACCCACCATTACCTTCCTCAAAACAGCCACCACACCTACCTATTATGGCATTTCCATAGCCATTCCTAGATATATTGCCATGCAACTTTCCACCATTCCGTTTATTATGACACGCTTCATCATTGTCATATCTCTTTGCATGATCATGTAGTTGACATCGTATTTGTGGCAAAGCCAACTTTGATAAGTCTTCCATACATGTCACTCTTGATTCATTGCACATCCCGGTACACACCCGTAGACATTCATATAGAGTCATATTTTGTTCTAAGTATCGAGTTGTAATTCTGAGTTGTAAGTAAATAAAAGTGTGATGATCATCATTATTAGAGCATTGTCCCAGTGAGGAAAGGATGATAGAGACTATGATTCCCCCACAAGTCGGGATGAGACTCTGAACGAAAAATAAAAATAAGATAAAAAAGAGGCCAAAAAAAGAAGAGAAGGCCAAAAAAAAAGAGAGAAAAAGAGAGAAGGGGCAATGCTACTATCCTTTTACCACACTTGTGCTTCAAAGTAGCACCATGATCTTCATGATAGAGAGTCTCCTATGTTGTCACTTTCATATACTAGTGGGAATCTTTCATTATAGAACTTGGCTTGTATATTCCAATGATGGGCTTCCTCAAATTGCCCTAGGTCTTCGTGAGCATGCGAGTTGGATGCACACCCACTTAGTTTCTTTTTGAGCTTTCATACACTTATAGCTCTAGTGCATCCGTTGCATGGCAATCCCTACTCACTCACATTGATATCTATTGATGGGCATCTCCATAGCCCGTTGATACGCCTAGTTGATGTGAGACTATCTTCCTCCTTTTTGTCTTCTCCACAACCACCATGTTCTATTCCACCTATAGTTCTATGTCCATGGCTCACGCTCATGTATTGCGTGAAAGTTGAAAAAGTTTGAGAATACTAAAGTATGAAACAATTGCTTGGCTGAAACCGGGGTTGTGCATGATTAAAATATGTTGTGTGATGAAGATAGAGCATAGCCAGACTATATGATTTTTTAGGGATAGCTTTCTTTGGCCATGTTATTTTGAGAAGACATGATTGCTTTGTTAGTATGCATGAAGTATTATTGTTTTCATGTCAATATTAAACTTTTGTTTTGAAACTTATGGATCTGAATATTCATGCCACAATAAACAAAATTACATTGATAAATATGTTAGGTAGCATTCCACACCAAAAATTCTGTTTTTATCATTTACCTACTCGAGGACGAGCATGAACTAAACTTGGGGATGATGATACGTCTCCAACGTATCTATAATTTTTGTTAGTTCTATGCTATTATATTATCTGTTTTGGATGTTTAATGGGCTTTAATATGCACTTTTATATTATTTTTGGGACTAACCTATTAACCTAGAGCCCAATGCCAGTTTCTGTTTTTTCCTTGTTTTTGAGTATCACAGAAAAGGAAAATCAAACGGAGTCCAATTGACCTGAAATTTCATGGAGCTTATTTTTGGACCAGAAGAAGGCCATGGAGTAAAAGAGTTGGGCTAGAAGAGTCCCGGGCTTCCCACGAGGGTGGGGGGGCGCGCCCACTGTCGGTTCAATATCCGGCGTATCTCGTAGTAGGGGTCCTAAACTAGGCGTCTTGGAGCGATGGTAACATGGACACGGGGTTTTACCCAGCTTCGGGCTCTCTTGATGAGATAATACCCTACATGCTGCTTTTGATTGTATTCTACCACGAGATTGTAGTAATGAATATGAGATTGTCTATTGACTAGCCTGGCCTCGGTTTATATAAGACACCGGAGGCCTAGGGCTTAGGAGAGTCCTTGTCTTGGGCGCCAAGTCTTGTGGAGTCTTCCTTGTATCTGGCGCGAGGCTCGTCCGAATCGGCCCATGAGTATCTGACCATGGGGGTCCTCGGCCCAATCCAACTGATCGGGAGACGACGTGGTGAGTACCCCCTAGTCCAGGACACCGTCAGTAGCCCCCTGAACCGGTCTTCAAGTTGGGGACGCTCCTCGATTCTTCCAAACTATTCTTCACCTTCGGTCGTTGGTCTTGAAAACTGGTTCAACAAATCTTTCCATCTTCGATCTTGAGGATCGCCAAAGTGAATCCGAAGAGTTCACACGTCGGGTATCCGAGGAGCCCCTTTAAGTTTCCAGCCTTTATCAATGCCTTGTTATTTTTATGCCACACCTCGGGTTTGAAGTTGTTCCCGGGAGGCAGTGTCTTCTTGCGTCCGAGATCCAATGCCGGACGACATTCGAGGTATCCATTGCAACCGAGCACCAACGTCGGACCGCTTTCGAGCTCCAACGCCGATATGTATCCGAGCTCCACCGCCGGAATGTATCCGAGCTCCACTGCCGGAATGTATCCAAGCTCCAACGCCGTACTATGTCCAAGCTCCAACGTCGAACTATGTCCAAGCTCCAACGCCGGACTAAATTCGAGGTGTCATAGATCACCTTGGTTCAAAAAAGTTGAAGGAGTTTAGCCGAGCTTAATGCCGGAGATGCCATGTACGGAGCCAGACACTAGCGTCCGAGCTTTATGCCGGACTGCTTCCGGGGTGTCTATTGTAGTCGAGCACCAACGCCGGACTGTATCCGAGGTGGTGCACCACCTCGGCCATGGGCTGATTTTTATGAATTTAATTTGAAATTGTGCAATGTAATCTCGCCTGAGATGTATAGCCAGTAGCCCTCAAGGTGCATGTTGGCCTAATATCCGGGATGCACACGAAGGAAAAAATCAAACCGGCCCGACCCTAGTAGCCCTCGAGACTCGGTCGATTCATAAAATCAGCACGAGGATCAATTCCCGACTTCAATGACATACTTAGGAATAGAAACGTGGTGTGCAAAGTCCTTGAGACTCAGGTTGGGTGCGTCCGACCAACCTGAGGATAATAATCTCCTCGAAAACTATATTGCACTTTAAATTTCTGCATTGGATTGTCAATGCAGTAGCCCCCGAGACACTGGTCGGGTGGCGACACTAGATCAGGGGATCGATGTACCCCTTTAATATTTGTAAATGATAAGCATGAAGCCCAGTAGCCCCGAACCTTAATGTGGGCACGGGAGGCCGAATTAAGGATTGATATCCATAGTAAAATCACAAGTTATATGTATTGACTCTATGTATCCAAGTACTTTACGTCATTAATGCTCGGCTCCGCATTGTACAAAACTTTGTTGACTGACCATCGGCTCCAACCTCCTCGGCCAGCAGCCGAGGGGTGTTTGTCCTACTTTATAAAGCCTTTATGAGGGCAAAGATTTACGGCAAACAAGGCAATCCAGCCATACGGTTTTATAAACAAAGGTACGCGGAGAGACATGTTATATTATTGTTTAGAGATTGTTTAACATAAGAAACATCGTCCAAAGAAAATAGTCCCGCTATCAGTTCCTTTCTTTGGGTTGTCATGCTAAGCATGATCATGAAACCTCAGCTCCGATCAACGCGGGAGGAAAATACTGAGGATCTAGTTCGGGGAAAGCTTCCAAACTCTGTGGTCTAAATGAACCCAAAATTTCACTTCCGTTGCGACTGTTTATAATCTGTAAGTGGCCCATCATTGGCTTATACCCCCTTGTAGATGCTACGCAGTGTGTTTCCAAAATAACAAAACAACCCTTAGCCGATGTCTCGGTGCCCGAAGGCGGTTGTGTTTAGCGGAAACGAGGCAATCAGATATGCGGGCTTTATAACTTTCACCTAGTCATAGGAGGTTAAAGTTGGGAGGCCAGCAAGTAGCCCCCGGGTTGGTGTTCGGCGACAGCCGAGGTCAAGCCGTAAACACTTCGGCCAATGTTATGAATGGCCCGTCATTTAATCTGATCATCGGGCTGACCAGTTTACGCTTATTGTGACAGTCAGTTTTCGTCTTTCTCCACTGAGGTGCTTAACCATGCGAGCTGGAAGCACAATCGCGGTGCACCTAGCCGAACAAAGCAGAATGTAGGAGGCAAGCACAGGAGCCGGGCAACACAACTATTGACCGAAGACACAATTCGAAACTGATGCATATATAGCAATATCCGAGAATTTTTGCCGAATCTCTAAAGGTGTCCGGCGTTGCACTGCGAGACTTATGCGGAAAACACACAAATGGTTGAAAAGTGCCATAGGATTGGAAAACCAAAAAACGTCAATAAAAACTAGACGTTCGAACTAGACCAACTGTTCGGTGCTGATACCTCTCCAACGTATCTATAATTTTTTATTGCTCCATGCTACTTTATCTACTGTTTTGGGCAATATTGAGCTCTATTTTCCACTTTTATATTACTTTTGGGCCTAACCTATTAACCGGAGGCCTAGCCCAGATTTGCTGTTTTATGCCTATTTGAGTATTTCGAGGAAAAGGAATATCAAACGGAGTCAAAACGGAACGAAATCAACTGGAGAAGTTATTTTTGGAAGGAAAGCCACCCGATGGACTTGGAGTGCACGTCAGGAAAGAAGGGAGGTGCTCACGAGGGTGGGGGCGCGCCCACCCCCCTAGGGCGCGCCCCTGCCTCGTGGCCCCCCCTTCGGTCCACCGACGTACTTCTTTCACCCATATATACCTACGTATCGTAAAACTTCCAGAACAGAAGATAGATCGGGAGTTCCACCACCGCAAGCCTCTGTAGCCACCAAAAACCTCTCAGGAGCCCGTTCCGGCACCCTGCCGGAGGGGAAACCCATCACTGGTGGCCATCTTCATCATCCCGACGCTATCCATGATGAGGAGGGAGTAGTTCACCCTCGGGGCTGAGGGTATATACTAGTAGCTATGTGTTTGATCTCTCTCTCTCTCGTGTTCTCTCTCGTGTTCCCTCTATGGCACGATCTTGATGTATCCTGAGCTTTGCTATTGTAGTTGGATCTTATGATGTTTCTCCCCCTCTACTCTCTTGTGATGAATTGAGTTTCCCCTTTGAAGTTATCTTATCGGATTGAGTCTTTTATGAGAACACTTGATGTATGTCTTGCCGTGTTTATCTGTGGTGACAATGGGATATCATGTGCCACTTGATGTATGTTTTGGTGACCAACCTGCGGGTTCCGCCCATGAACCTATGCATAGGGGTTGGCACACGTTCTTGACTCTCGGTAGAAACTTTGGGGCACTCTTTGAAGTACTTTTACATTGGTTGGATGAATCTGAGATTGTGTGATGCATATCGTATAATCATGCCCATGGATACTTGAGGTGACAATGGAGTATCTAGGTGACATTCGGGTTTTGATTGATTTGTGTCTTAAGGTGTTATTCTAGTACGAACTCTTTTATAGATCGATCCGAAAGAATAGCTTTGAGGTGGTTTCGTACCCTACCATAATCTCTATGCTTGTTCTCCGCTATTAGTGGCTTTGGAGTGACTCTTTGTTGCATGTTGAGGGATTGTTATATGATCTATCTATGTTATTATTGTTGAGAGAACTTGCACTAGCGAAAGTATGAACCCTAGGCCTTGTTTCCGATCATTGCAATACCGTTTACGCTCACTTTTACCTTTAGTTACCTTGCTGTTTTTATATTTTCAGATTACAAATACCTTTATCTACCATACATATTGCACTTGTATCACCATCTCTTCGCCGAACTAGTGCACCTATACAATTTACCATTGTATTGGGTGTGTTGGGTTCACAAGAGACTGTTTGTTATTTGGTTGCAGGGTTGTTTGAGAGAGACCATATTCATCCTACACCTCCCATGGATTGATAAACCTTAGGTCATCCACTTGAGGGAAATTTTCTACTGTCCTACAAACCTGTGCACTTGCAGGCCCAACAACGTCTACAAGAAGAAGGTTGTGCAGTAGACATCAAGCTCTTTTCTGGCGCCATTGTCGGGGAGGTGAGTGCTTGAAGGTATATCTTTAGATCTTGCAATAGAATCTTTTTTTTGCTTGTTTTAGCACTAGTTTATTTTATAAAAGAAAATTACAAAAAATGGAATTGAGTTTGTCTCATACGCTTCATCTTTTTTATATCTTTCGTGAGTATAATGGGAAGGAAAATTGTGCTCAAGTACTAGAAGAAGAATTGCATAGAATGCTTGACACTAAATCTTTGAATGATGAGAATGATTGCAATGTTGTTAGTATGAATTCCTTGAATATCCATGATGCTAATGATATGCAAAGCCACAAGCTTAGGGAAGCTATGTTTGATGAAGATGATATTTTTGTCCCCAAGCTTTGATGAGAAAATTTACTATGATGAAAGCCTGCCTCCTATCTATGATGATTATTGTGATGAAACGTATGCTATAAAGAATAATGATAACCATGAAACTTGTCATCTTGATCTTAATTTTCAATCACATGATAGTTGTTTTGTTGAGTTTGCTCCCACTACTATTGATGAGAAGAATTTTGCTTATGTGGAGAGTAGTAAATTTTCTATGCAAGTAGATCATGAAAAGAATGCTTTAGGTGCTGGTTATATTGTTTAATTCATTCATGATGCTACTGAAAATTATTATGAGAGAGTATCATATGCTTCTACATATTACAGTAATATCAAGTTTCCACTCTATGTGCTTAAAATCTTGAAGTTGTGCTTGTTTTACCTTCCTATGCTTGTTGATAATTGTTCCCATAAGTTGTTTGCTCACAAAATCCCTATGCATTGGAAGTGGGTTAGGGTTAAATGTGCTAGTCATATTCTTCATGATGCTCTCTTTATGTTTCAATTCTTATCTTTTATGTGAGCATCATTGAAATCATCATGCCTAGCTAGGGGCGTTAAACGATAGCGCTTGTTGGGAGGCAACCCAATTTTATTTTAGTTTCTTGATTTTTGCTTCTGTTTAGTAATAAATAGTCCATCTAGCTTCTGTTTAGATGTGGTTTTATGTTTTAATTAGTGTTTGTGCCAAGTAGAACCTTTGGGAAGACTTGGGTGAAGTCTTTATGATCATGCTGTAAAAAAGAGAAACTTTGGCGCTCACGAGATTAGCTAGAAATTTTTACCGGAGAGTGCTACTTAGTTGATTCTTTCTGCAGATAATTACTAGAAAAATTCCTCAGGTCCACCAATTTATTTTGGAATTTTTGGAGTTCCAGAAGTTTGCGTTAGTTACAGATTACTACAGACTGTTCTGTTTTTGACAGATTCTGTTTTTCGTGTGTTGTTTGCTTATTTTTATGAATCTATGTCCAGTAAAATAGTTTATAAACCATAGAGAAGTTGGAATACAGTAGGTTTAACACCAGTATAAATAAATAATGAGTTCATTACAGTACCTTGAATTGGTGTTTTGTTTTCTTTCACTAACGGAGCTTAGGAGTTTTCTGTTAAGTTTTGTGTTGTGAAGTTTTCAAGTTTTGGGTAAAGATTCGATGGACTATGGAATAAGGAGTGGCAGGAGCCTAAGCTTGGGGATTCCCAAGGCACCCCAAGGTAATATTCAAGGACAACCAAGAGCCTAATCTTGGGGATGCCCCGGATGGCATCCCTCTTTAAATCTTTGTTCATCGGTAACTTTACTTGGAGCTATATTTTTATTCACCACATGATATGTGTTTTGCTTGGAGAGTCATTTTATTTTCTTTAGCTTTGCTTGCTGTTATTTAGAATAATGTTTTGCATCTTTAGTTCCAATAAAAATGTCAAGGATAGCCTTTGCCATGCTTATTTTGCTAGTATACATGTTGTTGTTTGAAAACAGAAAGTTTACCGCTGTTGCAAAAATTCCCTAGAAAATTCAGAGAGTGGTATAATGTTGAATCTTTTTGCATATTGAGATCTGATAAATTCATTACAGTGGGAATGTTAGTTCATAATTTTTGGTGTCAGGGAAGTATTAATACTCTTGCATTCTTTACAGACGGTACTGTTTTGGCAGATTGCTGTTATGTTTGCATGTGTTTGCTTGTTTAATGATTCTATATAAGGATAGGAGTATTAAATATGCAGAGGCATTTAGTATGAAATGTTGAATAATAATGTTAGTGATTTGTTACAGTATAAAATGATAAGGTTCTGCATTGGTTTATACTAACCTATCTCACGAGTTCTTGTTGAGTTTGTTGTGGATGAAGCTTTTGATAAAAAGAGAAACCATGATATGAGAGGAATTAAGGAGACACAAAGGTTCAAGCTTGGGGATGCCCAAGGCACCCCAAGATAATATTTCAAGAAGTCTCAAGCATCTAAGCTTGGGGATGCCCCGGTAGGCATCCCACCTTTCTTCTTCAACAACTATCGGTTAGTATCGGTTGATCCTAAGTTTTTGCGTCTTCACATGAATTGTGCTATCCTTGCATTGTCATTTTATTTTGTTTTGCTTGCTGTTTGAATACAATACCAAGATCTGAAATTCCTTAATGTTAGAGAGTCTTCACATAGTTGCACAATTATTTAACTACTCATTGATCTTCACTTATATCTTGTTGGAGTAGTTTGTCGTTTGCTCTAGTGCTTCACTTATATCTTTTAGAGCACGGCGGTGGTTTTATTTTGTAGAAATTAATGAACTCTCATGCTTCACTTATATTATTTTGAGAGTCTTAAACAGCATGATAATTTGAACGAAAACTTTCATAGGAGGTGAACTGGATGCTATGATCAATTTGATACTTGATAATTGTTTTGAGATATGGAGGTAGTGATATTAAAGTCATGCTAGTTGGGTGATTATGAATTTAAAGAATGCTTGTGTTGAAGTTAGCAAGTCCGTAGCATGCACGTATGGTTAAAGTTGTGTAACAAATTTGAAACATGAAGTGTACAGCTTGTGCATCCTTATGAGTGGCGGTCGGGGACGGCGATGGTCTTTTCCTACCAATCTATCCCCTAGGAGCATCTTGCGCGTAGTACTTGATTTTGATGACTTCTAAATTTTTGCAATAAGTATATGAGTTCTTTTGACTAATGTTGAGTCCATGGATTATCGCACTTTTACCTTTCCGCCTTTGCTAGCCTCTTGATGCCGTGCATTGCCCTTTCTCACCTTGAGAGTTGGTGCAAACTTCACGGTGCATCCAAACCTCGTGATACGATACGCTCTATCACACATAAACCTCCTTATATCTTCCTCAAAACAGCCACCATACCTACCTATTATGGCATTTCCATAGCCATTCCGAGATATATTGCCATGCAACTTTCCACCATTCCGTTCATCATCATCATGACATACTTTACTTTTGTCATATTTCCATTGCATGATCATGTAGTTGACATCGTATTTGTGGCAAAGCCACCATGCATTAATTTTCATACACGTCACTCTTGATTCATTGCACCATCCCGGTACACCGCCTGAGGCATTCATATAGAGTCATATCTTGTTTTAGTTTCAAGTTGTAATCATTATGTTGTAATCAATAGAAGTGTGATGATCATCATTATTAGAGCATTGCCCAAACAAAAAAAAGGCCAAAAAGAAAAAAAAGAAGGCCCAAAAAAAAGAAAAAAATAAAAATAAAAAGGGGCAATGCTACTATCTCTTTTTCCACACTTGTGCTTCAAAGTAGCACCTTGTCATGTAGTGAGTCTCATATATTGTGCTTCAAAGTAGCAACATGTTTCTCATGTAGTGAGTCTCATAAGTTGTCTTTTTCATACTAGTGGGAATTTTTCATTATAGAACTTGGCTTGTATATTCCTACGATGGGCTTCCTCAAATGCCCTAGGTCTTCGTGAGCAAGCAAGTTGGATGCACACCCACTAGTTTTCTTTTGTTGAGCATTCATTTATAGCTCTAGTGCATCCGTTGCATGGCAATCCCTAGTCCTCATGTTGACATAAATTGATGGGCATCTCCATAGCCCGTTGATTATCCTCGTCAATGTGAGACTTTCTCCTTTTTGTCTTCTCCACACAATCCCCAATCATCATATTCTATTCCACCCATAGTGCTATATCCATGGCTCACGCTCATGTATTGCGTGAAGGTTGAAAAAGTTTGAGATTATTTAAGTACGAAACAATTGCTTGGCTTGTCATCGGGGGTATAGAAGTTGGAAACATCTTCGTGTGACGAAAATGAAGCATAGCCTAACTATATGATTTTGTAGGGATGAACTTTCTTTTTCCATGTTATTTTGAGAAGACATGATTACTTTGATTAGTATGCTTGAAGTGTTACTATTTCTTTTATCAATATGAACTTTAATTTTGAATCATTTGGATCTGAACATTCATGCCACAATAAAGAAAATTACTTTGAGAATCATGCTAGGTAGCATTCCACATCAAAAATTCTGTTTTATCATTTACCTACTCGAGGAATGACGGGGAATTAAGCTTGGGGATGATTGATACGTCTCCAACGTATCTATAATGTTTGATTGCTCCATGCTACTTTATCTACTGTTTTGGGCAATATTGGGCTTTATTTTCCACTTTTATATTACTTTTGGGACTAACCTATTAACCGGAGGTCCAACAATTCTTTGTTTTATGCCTATTTGATTATTTCGAGGAAAAGGAATATCAAGCGGAGTCAAAGCGAACGAAATCAAGCTGGAGAAGTTATTTTTGGAAGGAAAGCCACCCGATGAACTTGGAGTGCACGTCAGGAAAGAAGGGAGGTGCTCACGAGGGTGGGGGGCGCCTGCCTCGTGGCCCCCCTTCGGTCCACCGACGTACTTCTTTCACCCATATATACCTACGTATCGTAAAACTTCCAGAACAGAAGATAGATCGGGAGTTCCGCCGCCGCAAGCCTCTGTAGCCACCAAAAACCTCTCGGGAGCCCGTTCCGGCACCCTGCCGGAGGGGGAACCCATCACCGATGGCCATCTTCACCATCCCGGCGCTATCCATGACGAGGATGGAGTAGTTCACCCTTGAGGCTGAGGGTATGTACCAGTAGCTATGTGTTTGATCTCTCTCTCTCGTGTTCCCTCTGGCACGATCTTGATGTATCCCGAGCATTGCTATTGTAGTTGGATCTTATGATGTTTCTCCCCCTCTACTCTCTTGTGATGAATTGAGTTTCCCCTTTGAAGTTATCTTATCGGATTGAGTCTTTTATGAGAACGTTTGATGTATGTCTTGCCGTGTTTATCTGTGGTGACAACGGGATATCATGTGCCACTTGATGTATGTTTTGGTGACCAACTTGCGGGTTCCGCCCATGAACCTATGCATAGGGGTTGGCTGCGTTCTTGACACTCGGTAGAAACTTTGGGTCACTCTTTGAAGTACTTTTATGTTGGTTGGATGAATCTGAGATTGTGTGATGCATATCGTATAATCATGCCCACGGATACTTGAGGTGACAATGGAGTATCTAGGTGATATTAGGGTTTTGAATTATTTGTGTATTAAGGTGTTATTCTAGTACGAACTCTTTTATAGATCGATCTGAAAGAATAGCTTTGAGGTGGTTTCGTACCCTACCATAATCTTTACATTTGTTCTCCGCTATTAGTGGCTTCGGAGTGACTCTTTGTTGCATGTTGAGGTGTTGTTATACGATCTATCTATGCTATTATTGTTGAGAGAACTTGCACTAGCGAAAGTATGAACCCTAGGCCTTGTTTCCTATCATTGCAATACCGTTTACGCTCACTTTTACCTTTAGTTACCTTGCTGTTTTTATATTTTCAGATTACAAATACCTTTATATACAATCCATATTGCACTTGTATCACCATCTCTTCGCCGAACTAGTGCACCTATACAATTTACCATTGTATTGGGTGTGTTGGGGACACAAGAGACTCTTTGTTATTTGGTTGCAGGGTTGTTTGAGAGAGACCATCTTCATCCTATGCCTCCCACGGATTGATAAACCTTAGGTCATCCACTTGAGGGAAATTTGCTACTGTCCTACAAACCTGTGCACGTGCAGGCCCAACAACGTCTATAAGAAGAAGGTTGTGTAGTAGACATCAGGTGCCAATCAGAAAATTGGTCTTAGAAAAAAAAGAATTGTGCTTCTGTCGTGCTTTAACATGACACATCCTATCTCAAGACTTCAAGCAGGTCAGCCTACGGCTTCAACCTCCTATCCCGAAGGCGGAGTACTTCTCATTAGGCCAGTTTAACAAACTTTAGCGGCTTTTAGAGAGAAATTAGGCTCCCCGGCTATTGACGACACACCCGCGTCGAAAAAAGGAGTGATAGAAAAAAGACTTTGCAACGACTAAGAAGAAGAACACTTATTATAAAATAGCTCACATAAATCTAAGAGCCCCAAGTGACTTGGGTAAAAGAATTTTATGTATAATGATTGTATGTACCGAAGTACTTATATCATATCTGTGTTCACACGAACTTTAAACGCGTCTTTAGCTTAATCGGCTTCTCCTCTTCGCCAAAGGCGAAAAGTGTTATGTACTCCACATTGCCGAGAATATCGACGGTGTTTCCGATAACCGTGCAATCAGGCCATAAGGCTATAACGAGACAAAAGCGCTCGGGGACTTATGCTATATTACTAACGAAGTGTAAGAAGCATCTTCGAAGAAAATAGTACCCCCACCGATACCTTTCTTCGGTTGCTCATTGCTGCTATGAGACTTGTGCAATAGATTTTTTGTACTCATGAGTTCCATTGTGTGCCGACCATAATTGAAAACAATAAGAGTGCTAGCTTCCGGCTTCACCCAGTCTGAGGTCAGAACTCGGAGGACCCGGTCGTGACAATCGCAGAGGTGCTCCCTTTACTCCCAGGAGCAAGGCAACCTAGCTTGCAAATCGCTTAGGTCAACATGGTGCATATTGCGGCGTAATACACGAACAAGGAACGAAGCCGTACAAGTATAATCATATGCAAGAGGAAAATCTCCATCAAGGGAGCCCCCAAATAAACGGGGTATTTGAATATGTGCGTCAAAAACAAAGTTTGGACAAGGAAGTTTTTCACAAACAACTTTTTGCTGAAAAAGGTATAGTGCTTGGTCGAACCGAACAAAATTTAAAACTAAAAGTTTTTTAGCATGAAAGCGACTTAGCTGGTTAATGTGCTCGGTGTTGATGACGCGGTCCGAGCTTGATGCGGGAGGTCTCAGCCCCCAAGCCCGATGTGGCCGAGCGAAGAGCTCGACACTCCGAAGAGGTGACACAGCACGCCCGCTGTGGAGAGGTGAAGCTCCCAGTTTAGACGATGTGACGAAGCAGGTCGGCGGGGTGATGCCGGAGTCTCCGGCCGAGTAGGTTGATGAAGTGGCGACGTGGGGTTGCCAACACAGGGCAGCGCGCCAAGGCGATGACACAATTAAGTTGCGGACGTCGGCATGCCGAGGTGACAGTGCGGCCCGATCTAAGTCACTTGCCTGCACAGGTAAAATAGTGCAAGCCAGAGATAATAATAATAATAAATCCTTTACTTAATGAATTTAAGTAAAGTAAATAATTAGAGAAATATGGCTTGGATCGCCTAAGGTCGTCCTGACAGAGTGGCAGTGCAGCACAAGGACGCGCATCGAGGTAACCGCACAACTTGGTCGGCAGGGTTGACGACGACGATGTCGGCTTGCCAGTGGCGTGGCCGAGGCGAGGTCGATTATCTGCATGCATGAACTAGCACAAGACAGATAATGATAATAAAATAAATATTATTTACAAAATTATTTATGCAAAATAAATTGCTAAAAAGGATGTGGCCTGGCGCGAGGCCAACACTGACACAGGACGTCAGCGAGACGAGGTGACAAAATCCGAATTCGCTGGGTCGCCCGAATTACGAACACGATGCGCATGACACTGATGGCATATTGGTTCGCCCTGAAACGACAACGGCATACCAGATTTGGAAAACCTGCAGCACTAAACAAGTGTTGACGAGCAGAAAATACTCTTTATTACTAATATGCATAGTGCGAATAACTAGAACAATTGCACCTGGCAATTTATCCGACGACATCCATACTGATGGCGGACGAGATGGTTACAGACTAGGACATCTTGGCCGGAGTGCCTCAAGACTGCCTCGGGTCGATAAGTATACAGAAAGGCCAATCTAGAGTAAGTTATCTAGTGCATGTTGTGTTCGCCGACCTGCATTCAAAAATCCATGCTCCAAATTGCTAACAATTAGCATTAATATTAGTATATATGGCAAGTGCTTGAAGCGACAACTGGTCAAAGTATAGTCCGGCTCTGCACTGTAACAATTAAACAATAAGGAAGGCTCTTGACGGCCTTGGCCTTGGCCTTTGGCCCTATGTGTACTAGCCGCAGGGCCGCACCAAGGCACTACACATGGAGTGGAGATCGAGTCGTCCGACGATGCACAGAACAAGACTGCCATCCTTTGGTCCTGATTTTTAGGCAAGAGAAGAACCGATATCGCTTACCGCTCTAGAACACTAGTACTCAATTTAGTAGTACGTGTACTTTCCATTCAAAAGTAATGGAGGATTAGCATTAGCGCAAATACTATATTAAAAGATAAAGAGAAGGAAAAATGCCTCCCTGGTTCCCATGTTTGACTTTAGAGGCCACCACATGGAGTAATTGTCCTTGCCATCATGATTCAGTCGAGGAGAAGCATTGCCTGTATTTCTTATTCCTTGGGCCCTATATACACTTAGCCCTTTCGATTGATCTCAGGCGAATCTGATCGTGTGCGCATCGCTTGCTTCGACGGGTTCGCGGTGGAGACTGCATCGAGCCTTGCTGAAAAGAAGGCTACAACAAAAACTAATCCTCGGATCAGGTTGTTAGCTCGTCGCCGTAGAAAAATTTCCACCGCTTGCGGATAAACCCTTGAACCGAATATAGTCCGAACAAGGAACAATAACTTGTAAAAAGATATAAGATGCGGCATAGATCTAACTGAAAGTATAGCACCTGATTCAAGCCGCCGATGAAATTCTTGCCCATCAATCCATGTCGATCGCCTAGAAGGCTCTCAGTGAAAGCACCAATGTCGGTTCAATATCCGGTGTATCTCGTAGTAGGGGTCCTAAACTAGGCGTCTTGGAGCGATGGTAACATGGACACGGGGTTTTACCCAGCTCTGGTCTCTCTTGATGAGATAATACCCTACATGCTGCTTTTGATTGTATTCATATGGGTGTAGTACAGATTACATGTATCTACCACGAGATTGTAGTAATGAATATGAGATTGTCTATTGACTAGCCTAGCCTCGGTTTATATAAGACACCGGAGGCCTAGGGTTTAGGAGAGTCCTTGTCTTGGGCGCCAAGTCTTGTGGAGTCTTCCTTGTATGCGGCAGGGGTCGTTCGAACCGGCCCATGAGTATACGGCCATGGGGGCCCTCGGCCCAATCCAACTGATCGGGAGACGACGTGGTGAGTACCCCCTAGTCCAGGACACCGTCACCCACCCCCTGGGCGCGCCCCCTACCTCGTGGACAGCCCGGAGACCCCCCTGACTTGTTCCCAACGCCAAAACCTCTTATATATTCAGAAACCACCAGAACATAACCTAGATCGGGAGTTCCGCCGCTGCAAGCCTCTCAGAGCCACCAAAACCAATCGGGACCACCATTACGGCACCTTCTTTGGAGGGGATCCCTCACCGGTGGCCATATTCATCGTCCCAGCGCTCTCCATGACGAGGAGGGAGTAGTTCACCCTCGGGGTTGAGGGTATATACCAGTAGCTATGTGTTTCATCTCTCTCTCTCTCTCTCTCTCTCTCTCGTGTTCTTGATTTGGCACGATCTTAATGTATCGCGAGCTTTGCTATTATAGTTGGATCTTATGATGTTTCTCTCCCTCTACTCTCTTGTAATGGATTGAGTTTTCCCTTTGAAGTTATCTTATCAGATTGAGTCTTAAAGGATTTGAGAACACTTGATGTATGTCTTGCATGTGCTTATCTGTGGTGACAATGGGATATTCACGTGATCTACTTGGTGTATGTTTTGGTGATCAACTTGCGGGTTCAGTGACCTTGTGAACTTATGCATAGGGGTTGGCGCACGTTTTCGTCTTGACACTCTTGTAGAAACTTTGGGGCGCTCTTTGAAGTTCTTTATGTTGGTTTAATAGATTAATCTGAGATTGTGTGATGCATATCGTACAATCATACCCACGGATACTTGAGGTGACATTGGAGTATCTAGGTGACATTAGGGTTTTGGTTGATTTGTGTGTTTAGGTGTTATTCCAGTACGAACCCTATGATACATCGATCAGAAAGAATAACTTTGAGGTTGTTTCATACCCTACAATAATCTCTTGATTTGTTCTCCGCTATTAGTGACTTTGGCGTGACTCTTTGTTGCATGTTGAGGGATAGTTATATGATCCAATTATGTTATTATTGTGTAGAGAACTTGCACTAGGGAAAGTATGAACCCTAGGCCTTGTTTCCTAGCATTGCAATACCGTTTACGCTCACTTTTATCGCTTGCTACCTTGCTGTTTTTATATTTTCAGATTACAAAAACATATATCTACCATCCATATTGCACTTGTATCACCATCTCTTCGCCGAGCTAGTGCACCTATAAAATTTACCATTGTATTGGGTGTGTTGGGGCACAAGAGACTCTTTGTTATTTGGTTGCAGGGTTGTTTGAGAGATACCATCTTCAACCTACTCCTCCCACGGATTGATAAACCTTAGGTCATCCACTTGAGGGAAATTTGCTACTATCCTACAAACCTTTGCACTTGGAGGCCCAACAACGTCTACAAAAAGAATGTTGTGTAGTAGACATCAAGCTCTTTTCTGGCGCCGTTGCCGGGGAGGTGAGTGCTTGAAGGTATATCTTTAGATCTTGCAATCGAATCTTTTAGTTTCTTGTTTTATCACTAGTTTAGTCTATAAAATAAAACTACAAAAAATGGAATTAAGGGTGCCTCATATGCTTCATCTTTTTAATGTCTTCCGTGGAAATAAGGATTCCAATAATTGTGCTCAATTGCTAGAGGAAGAATGCTTTACATGTTTGGCACTAAATCTTTGAATGATGAGCATGATTGTAATGTTGTTAGTATGAATTCTTTAAATAGCCATGATGCTAATGATATGCAAAGCCACAAGCTTGGATATGCTATGTTTGATGAAGATGATATGTTTAGTCCCCCAAGTTTTGACGAGAAAATTTATTATGATGAAAGCATGCCTCCTATTTATGATGATTATTGTGATGACACATATGCTATAAAGAATAAAGATAACCATGAAACTTGTCATCATGGTTTTAATTTTCAATTGGATTATGCTTCACATGATATTTATTTTGTTGAGTTTGCTCCCACTACTATTCATGAGAACAAATTTGCTTTTGTGGAGAGTAATAAAATTTATATGCAAGTAGATCATGAAAAGAATGCTTTATGTGCTGGTTATATGGTTGAATTCATTCATGATGCTACTGAAAATTATTATGAGAGAGGATCATATGCTTCTACATATTGCGATAATATCAAGTTTCCTCTCTATGTGTTGAAAATCTTGAAGATTTGCTTGTTTTACCTTCCTATGCTAGTTGTTTCATGTTCCCATAAGTTGTTTGCTCACAAAATCCATATGCATAGGAAGTGGGTTATACTTAAATGTGTTAGTAATGTGCTTCATTATGCTCTCTTTATGTTTCATTTCTTATCTTTTATGCGAGCATCATTGAAATCATCAGGCCTAGCTAGGGGCGTTAAACGTTCGCGCTTGTTGGGAGGCAACCCAATTTTATTTTTGTTATTTGCTTTTTGCTCATGTTTAGTAATAAATAATTCATCTAGACTCTGTTTAGATCTGGTTTTATGTTTTAATTAGTGTTTGTGCCAAGTAGAACCTTTGGGAAGACTTGGGTGAAGTCTATGTGATCTTGCTGTAAAAAACAGAAACTTTTGCGCTCACGAGATTAGCTGCCATTTTATACTGGAGAGTGATATTAGGTTGATTGCTTTTTCAGATTATTAATAGAAAAATTCTTCACGTCCCGCAATTTATTTCAGTATTTTTGGAGTTACATAAGTATTCGAATGATATAGATTACTACAGACTGTTCTGTTTTTCACAGATTATGTTTTCTATGTGTTGTTTACTTATTTTTATGAATCTATGAGTAGTATCGGAGTGTATGAACCATAGAGAAATTGGAATACAGTAGATATTACACCAATTTGAATTTAGAATTATTTCACAACAGTACCTAAGTGGTGATTTATTTTCTTATACTAACGGAGCTTACGAGTTTTCTGTTAAGTTTTTTGTTGTGAAGTTTTCATGTTTTGGGTAAAGATTCGATGGACTATGGAATAAGGAGTGGCAAGAGCCTAAGCTTGGGGATTCCCAAGGCACCCCAAGGTAATATTCAAGAACAACCAAGAGCCTAAGCTTGGGGATGCCCCGGAAGGCATCCCCTCTTTCATCTTCGTTCATCGGTAACCTTACTTGGAGCTACATTTTTATTCAGCACATGATATGTGTTTTACTTGGAGCATCAATTTATATTGTTAGGATTTGCTTTCTGTTATTTAGATTAATGTTTTGCATCTTTATTTTCAAAAAAATGTCAAGGATAGCCATTACCATGCTTATTTTGCAAGTATACATGTTGCTGTTTCAAAACAGAAAGTTCACCGTTGTTGCAAAAATTCCCTAGAAAAGTCAGAATATGATAAAATGTTGAAATATTTTGCATATTGAGCTCTGATAAATTTTCTACAGTTTGGTAGAATTTCATGGTGTTTGGATTTAGGGAACTATGATGAATCTTGCATTCTTTACAGATTGTACTGTTTTGGCAGATTGCTGTTATGTTTGCATTGTTTGCATATGTTTGCTTGTTTGATGATTCTATTTGAGGATAGGAGTATTAAATATGCAGAGACATTTAGTATGCAATGTTGAATAATAATTTTCGCGATTCGCTAGAGTAGAGAATGATAAGGTTTTTGCATTGGTTTATACTAACTTATCCAACGAGTTCTTGTTGAGTTTTGTGTGGATGAAGTTTTTTTTTAAGATTTAGGAAACCATGATATGAGAGGAATTAAGGAGACACAAAAGTTCAAGCTTGGGGATGCCCAAGGCACCCCAAGATAATATTTCAAGAAGTGTCAAGCATCTAAGCTTGGGGATGCCTCGGTAGGCATCCCACCTTTCTTCTTCAACAATTATCGGTTAGTATCGGTTAAGCCTAAGTTTTTGCTTCTTCGCATGATGGGTGCTATCCTTGAAATGCCATTTATTTTCTTTTGTTTTGCTTGCTATTTGAATAAAATACCAAGATCTGAAATTATTAAATGTTAGAGAGTCTTCACATAGTTACATAATTATTATACTACTCATTGATCTTCACTTATATCTTTCGGAGTAGTTTGTCATTTGCTCTAGTGCTTCACTTATATCCTTTTAGAGCACGACGGTGGTTTTATTTTGAAAAATAGATGAACTCTCATACTTCACTTAAATTATTTTGAGAGTCTTTAGAACAACATGGTAATTTGCTTTGGTTATAAATTTAGTCCTAATATGATAGGCATCCAAGAGGGATATAATAAAAACTTTCATATAAAGTGCATTGAATACTATGAGAAGTTTGATTATTTATGATTGTTTTGAGATATGAAGATGGTGATATTAGAGTCATGCTAGTAGAGTAATTGTGAATTTCGGAGATACTTGTGTTAAAGGTTGTGATTCCCATAGTATGCATGTACGGTGAACCGTTATGTGATGAAGTCGGAGCATGATTTATTTATTGATTGTCATCCTTTGTGTGGAGGTCGGGATCGCGCGATGGTTAACTCCTACCTACACTTCCCCCAGGAGCATGTGCGTAGTACTTTGTTTCGATGACTAATAGATTTTTGCAATAAGTATGTGAGTTCTTTATGACTAATGTTGAGTCCATGGATTATACGCACTCTCACCCTTCCACCATTGCTAGCCTCTCTAGTATCGCGCAACTTTCGCTGGTACTATACACCCACCATTACCTTCCTCAAAACAGCAAACATACCTACCTATTATGGCATAGCCATTCCGAGATATATTTCCATGCAACTTTCCACCGTTCCGTTTATTATAACACGCTTCATCATTGTCATATCGCTTTGCATGATCATGTAGTTGACATCGTATTTGTGGCAAAGCCACCTTTCATAATTCTTCCATACATGTAACTCTTGATTCATTGCACATCCCGGTACACCGCCGGAGGTGTTCATATAGAGTCATACTTTGTTCTAAGTATCGAGTTGTAATTCTTGAGTTGTAAGTAAATAAAAGTGTGATGATCATCATTATTAGAGCATTATCCCAGTGAGGAAAGGGAGATGGAGACTATGATTCCCCCACAAGTCGGGATGAGACTCAGGATGAAAAATAAAAATAAAATAAAAAAAGAGGCCAAAAAAAGAGAAGGCCCAAAAAAATGAGAGAAAAAGAGAGAAGGGGCAATGCTACTATCCTTTTACCACACTTGTGCTTCAAAGTAGCACCATGATCTTCATGATAGAGAGTCTCCTATGTTGTCACTTTCATATACTAATGGGAATCATTCATTATAGAACTTGGCTTGTATATTCCAATGATGGGCTTCCTCAAATTGCCCTAGGTCTTCGTGAGCAAGCGAGTTGGATGCACACCCACTTAGTTTCTTTTTGAGCTTTCATACACTTATAGCTCTAGTGCATCCGTTGCGTGGCAATCACTACTCACTCACATTGATATCTATTGATGGGCATCTTCATAGCACGTTGATATGCCTAGTTGATGTGAGACTATCTTCCTCCTTTTTGTCTTCTCCACAACCACCATGTTCTATTCCACCTATAGTGCTATGTCCATGGCTCATGCTCATGTAACACCCCGAGAATCATGCTACAGTGATCTCCCTCTAATGGCGGTCATGTCATTATGATCACTAAGCTAATTTTTCACTTGTCCAAAAATCAAAGACTTTTTCAAATTGAAAATAAGTCGAATAAATTATTTCTTCGAGCAGTAAAACAAAAATGTTTGTTGGGTTTAAAATTTTCACTAACTAATTATCATATAAGACCCAACCTTAGTTGAGTATCTGAAATGCCATTAACCTATTTGGACTTGGACCAGTAGCATTTAATTTATCGTTTACAATTTAAATAAATGGTGAAACTTCTCCAAATAAATTGAGACCTTGTGTGTGGCTTCAGAATCCTACCTAGTAATTATGTGCAAAGTTGCACCTATAAACAAATTCATTTAGTACTACCTCAAAATAATGCAAAACAGAGGTGAACTAAAGAATAGCAGTATATAAACAAAACAAAAGGAGCCCAGCTAACTCATACGCACCGGGCCCTAATGGCCCCAAAGACACAATCGGCCCAGCCCATTCACGCCTCCTCCTACCTCCTGCTCACCTCGCTCCCGTGGACGCCTGCGCCGTCATTCAAAGACGCTGGATGTTGTCTTGCCGCCCATCCATGGTTGAAGAGTTGGATAAGAGCCCTCCCTCGACGCCTCTCTCCGCCATGAACCCTAGCTCCTCCATTTTTCCCCTCCGGCGCTGTTCTCCACCAAATCGAGCCGCGTCGAGAGCTCCCATGGTTGCGCCCGTCGACGTTGGCGCGACACCGCCTCCTCGCCTATCCAAAGAGGTCCAGAGACGTGCACCTTCACCTCTTCGCTTCACGGCAAGTCACAGTAGGGACGCCTCACGCCGTCGCCGCAATCATTGATCCCCATTGTCGGCCGTCGCTTCTACCTCGTCATCGACGAATCGCCACCACGAAGCGCAACCCCGAGCTCGCTACGCCGCCGTCGAGTGCGCTGTGAGCCGCCGTTCCCCATCCCTCTATTTTCCACGACGAATCATCGCCAGTAGTCGCTGCTTCGCCAGACCTCCCCTCGGTCCGCCAGATGACCGCGCCTCCGCACGTGCCCACATGTAAGCCTTGGCCTCATCGCTGCTGCACACACGCCCGCCACCGCTGCTCCCTTCCCGTCCCCGCAAGCCTTCCCACGCGCCGCCTTTGGCCGCTTCGCGCCCGGTCGAAGCTCCACCCGCCCTCGTCCGCCTCGCCTTGTTGTAGCCGGTTGCCGCCACCGCCGCTTGCCGTCACGCTGGCCGGGGGCCGCTCCCTGCGCACCCGCTCGCGTTGGGCACCGCCGGCGGCGCTCGTGAGCGGCCGGGCGTGCTCCCAGCCGTGGCCTCTGGCCTCTTCACGATTGGGGCCGGCCAGGCTATTTGGGGATTAGCCTTATTTTTATTATTAGCTTCATTAGTTAGATGGGTCTATGACCAGCGGCCCCCACTTCTAATTAATCTAAGATAATTAAAGTCTATCTAAGTCTAGTCACTGCCAAGTGGCCCCCAGTCACCCCTTTGACTAGTCAAAGCTGACTAGTCAACTATTGAGTCAACAGTTGCCCAAGCCCACCAGTCAGCCCCTCGGTGGGTATATTTCTGGGTACACTTAGCCTTTTCTGTTTTAAATTTCGGTTTATTAATAAACCCAGGATTTTGAAAAAAATCAGTTAAACTTTGAAAAATCATATAAAATAAACCCTAAGTCAGATGGAAATGTTTTCTATATGAAAGTTGCTCAGAAAAATCTAAAGAATCCGATTACGCGGTTCGTTCATCTGTCACATGCCCCTAGAATGCCGGACATGGAACCGTTCCCTCTCTTTCATCTACCCGAAATCCGCCTACCGCTGTGAAATCATCCTGATGTTTCCCCTTCGTTTCACAACGTGTAGTACCGCGCTAGAGCACGTCTGCCACTACGTATCGTCATGTCATGCTTAGTGATATCTCTGTTTGCTATGTATTTACTGTTTCTCCCCCCTCTTCTCTTCGGTAGACCCCGAGACCGATGCAGCCCCCCTGTGATCGACTACGTCGACGACGACCCCTCCTTGCCAGAGCAACCAGGCAAGCCCCCCCCTTGATCACCAGATATCGCCTATTCTCTTCTATACTACTTGCATTAGAGTAGTGTAGCATGTTACTGCTTTCCGTTATTCCTATCCTGATGCATAGCCTGTCCTTGCTACTACTGTTGATACCTTTACCTGCAATCCTACATGCTTAGTATATGATGCTAGTATTCCATCAGTGACCCTACATTCTTGTCCGTCACTGTTATATACTATCGGGCTGTGATCACTCGGGAGGTGATCACGGGTATATACTATATACTTTATACATGATACATGTGGTGACTAAAGTTGGGTCGGCTTGTGGAGCACCCATGAGTGATTCACTTGATTGGGGGCTGAAAGGACCTTTGTCCCAACGGCTCTCTGGTGGATCTTTGTGGCGAGCGAGGCAGGATGAGACTACAGGGTGAGAGGTGGGCTCGGCCTGTTCGGGCGCTCATGGATACTTAACATGCTTAACGAGATCTTGGTATTTGATCTGAGTTGGGTCGTTAACCTTATACGCACTAACCGCCACGTGGGACAAGATATGGGCAACCGCGCCGTGGTATCACCAAGCATTTTGTGACGCCAAGAACGGAGCGGCACGCTGGATTGGACCGAACGCCACTAGGCTAGGTCTGCTTCGGCCGCCACGCAACATGCGGGTGTGCTAAGGCGATGGGCCTGCACCCTGCGCATAGGTTTAGACCGGCGTCTTGACCTCTCTGTTATGCCTAGGTGGGGCTGCGACGTGTTGATCTTCCGGCCGGGCATGACCGAGAAAAGTGTGTCCGCCAAATGGGATCGAGCGTGTCGGGTAATGTGGTGCACCGCAGGGAAGTTAATCTATTCGAATAGCCGTGATCTTGATAGCAGGGTGACGACTTGGAGTTGTACCTTGACCTTATGACAACTAGAACCGGATACTTAATAAAACACACCCTTCCAAGTGCCAGATACAACCCGGTGGTCGCTCTCTAACAGGGCTATGAGGAGAGGATTGCCGGGTAGGATTATGCTATACGATGCTACTTGGAGGACTTCAATCTACTCTCTTCTACCTGCTGCAAGACGGAGGCGACCAGAAGCGTAGTGTTTGATAAGACTAGCTATCCCCCTCTTATTCTGGCATTCTGCAGTTCAGTCCACCGATATGGCCCTTTACACATATATCCATGCATATGTAGTGTAGCTCCTTGCTTGCGAGTACTTTGGATGAGTACTCACGGTTGCCTTGTTCCCCCTTTTCCCCTACCTCTACCCGGTTGCTGCGATCGACGATGGAGCCTGTGAGCTGACGCCACCGTCCGATGACGACTACTACAACAGAGGTGCCTACTACTACGTGCAGCTCACGACGGCGACCGAGGAGTAGTTCAGAGGATCCTGTGGAGGAGGCCTGCGCCTCTTCGATCTCAGTATCCCAGTTTGTGCTAGCCTTCTTAAGGCAAACTTGTTTAACTTATGTCTGTACTCAGTTATTGTTGCTTCCACTGACTCGTCTATGATCGAGCACTTGTATTCGAGCCCTCTGGCTTGTATTATGATGCTTGTATGACATATTTATGTTTTAGAGTTGTGTTGTGATATATTCCTGTGAGTCCCTGATCTTGATCGTACACGTTTGCGTGCATGATTAGTGTACGATTGAACTGGGCGCCACAAGTTGGTATCGAGCCGATCGCCTGTAGGAATCCCCTTCCAACTCCTTGGCCGAAGTCGAGTCCAGACAGTACAAAACTTTTACTAACATGGCTGTGTGCCTCATGGGCCCACGTCGCCATTGGGTGGTATTAGGATCTTTTACTCCTCGATCCTTACTCTGGGACTCTTACATCTCTTCTATTCGGGTTAAACTATTTTACTAACTCTGACTCTAGGTTCTCGATAATACTTTCTCCCGGAGAGCCCCTTATTACAGATGATCGTCTGCTGCACCAGAAGAATCCGAAGATACTCTCCGATGTTCTCTTGAGACTTTATGGCGTCGCTTTTGCAATTCCCCTCCATCGATAACCCCTATGGATAACAACCTACAATTTTCGTTCATACCTTCATCCTCAGTTGCTCTTGTTATTACAAGATGCCCTAAATTGCTCTCTGTTGTTTCGAAAATCCTTTAAGCTTACTGCCTTGCAGTTCTTTACCACATGAATACCCCTATTGAAAATTCCTCGCACTTATTGAGTATCTGTTCATCCCTAGTTGTTCGTATGCTTCATAAGATACTCTGAAATACTATCCGACCTTCTGAGCCTCCTTTTCAAACTTTTGCTCTGCAAATACTTGTATGCTTACGTTATGGATGCTCCCATATCACTAGCAATATTCACTAGTATCTTTTGACACCGTCATTTTGATCCTATTAATTCAACATGTGTGCGAATGTACACAATCATCAATCAACCCTTCTAAGTTATCTTTCCGGCTTAGACGTCATTTTGAACATGAGCTGGTTCTCGACCAAACTATTTGTCTTCAATTGTGCCTCTGGTCTAGCCAACTTATCCATCCTTGATCAGAGCGTCTGCTTCTGACCCTTTGTTTTGGAAATCATAATTCCTTTGTTATCTAAGCATCGAATTTTTCGGATGTTCTATAATATGATGCCCGTGCATTCTTTCTTCCTCTGATTGAGTACCAATACTCACATCAGCTCCATTGTGGATCGCCCGATCCATTGTTGGATTTCATCCGACACCGTCCTTCACATTCAATAACCTTGTGAGCCTTTCCACGGGTAGATAATGCCTTTGGTAAATTGTATCCTCTGATTTCTCAACCATGCTCTGTTTTCGAGCTGGTGGTATTCACTATTGAAGCTTGTGGTATATGTTTCCACGATACCCTGACGGGTTGAACCTATGCCTTCCTTAATATGTGTGAACTCGGAAGTTTTCACGAGTCATACTCATCTGGTATTTCACCAGGTAAAACGTTCAACACTAATGCCTTCATCAAAGCGAGAAGTGAATGGAAGGTTATACATTGAAGAAGTGGGAGTCGACCTTGAACTTTGTGTTCATGCCCATAGACGCGATGTAGATCTTATCATGAAAGCTTCTCTTAAATTAATTATCCCCTTGGTATAAGTTCATCTTATATCTGGGATTTGATCTTTACAATCGTGGTTCCGGCCATATTGTTCTTCTTTGATCCCGTTTCTCGGACAAGTTAAATTACTTGTCTTCTGCACCTCATTTCACCTGTCAAGCATCTATTCTACTCCACCTTCGAGTATTACCCCCCTGGTACCTCAAGGATGTCAACCCATTGTACTTCCTCTTATGAATTTCTAATGAAGTAATACCTTTCCCCCTCATAGTCACTGCACGGGTTCTGGGTTGTTGTCAACCGAGAACACCGATTAGTGAATCGAATCAACACTGTGATTCAATACTCCTAGTACTTTGTTGTTGAGACATTTAATACTCCATCACGTTACTCCTAGCCTGACCGGTTACTTCATGATCGTGCTAATTTTAGTTGTGCTACCTGGGCCTTCTTCCCGGAGCACAAATTTCGACGGTGAGCTAATCTTACTTCGATCTTCCTCGTCATATCATTTCTCCTTAAACAACAAGCTTGATTTCGAGTTTGTGTCATACCCATGGTTCCAATAACCTTTCGCTTCATCATCCCTTTCAACTTGATGTCATCGCCGATCGATTACATCTTCATGAGATCTCTCGATAAATGTGTCGTGATCATCATGAGCATTCTGAGCTCTTCCAGGATATCAATTGAATTCATGATGAGAAATACCATCCTTACCTCTCGATGATTTGTGTCAGCATCGACAACATTCTTGTCTTCCCCCCAACACAAACTTGTTCATATTAATTTTGGTAATACATCCTTTTTGAAATGTCGACGGATTGTTGTTGAGCCCGGCCACACCCTCATCTTTTCCTTGCGGAAATTGTATGACTTATTTTCTAAGTTGTGTCCGTGGATCCTTTGTGTATTCGAAGTCTGACCTTTCCCTGATGACCATGTCAACACTATCCCGAAGCATGTGTGTGGTACTCCGATCATCAACAAGAACATTGGGAGCATAATGCTAACTGTTCTTGATATATTATCCAAACATCGTTGTATGGGTAATATCCTAATTCTTCGCTCACCCCTTTATCTAAATGCTTTTGCAGTTAATGTCCTATCATGTATATCATGCCCCGCTTTTCTTTGGGAAGGATATACTCCCAATTCTTGTGTGAAACACATTTTCCTTTCCATTGGTTTGTTTAAACTTTCTTCTGATATATATGATATAAGCAGAAATAAATCCCTACTTATAGAACACCCCGATGTACAACCTTGTCAGTGAGACCCTGATACTAATTTTGCTGACATTTCGGTATCACCGATGGACGAGAACTTTGCCTATTGGTCCGCCTCGTTCAACGAAAGGTGAAAATGGTTCTCTTCGTCCCTCGCCCTTGGTACCAACGTTGTTGCCAACATAATCGACATGCTATACTATGACATGCCTTGCTATCTTATCCGCAAGGTGTCGCCGCTTCTTCCTACTCACGAACACAGGGTGGGCCCATAACCCACAGTTCCCACAGGATCGAACCTGACTCTCCTGTATATCCTTTATTCCGAAGTATCTTTTGCTCTTGGCTTTGTGTGTTTTCACGAGCCACCGTCCGAGAGATGATCTATTCCCGATGCTCTGAACCCCCTTCTCACACTCTGTTCAGGTATCGATCGTTTGTCCATTCGCTTGGAACTTCTTATTGTACCTTCATATTTTGCTCTCGGCGTTTTCTTAAATTTCAACTCGAGAGATACTTACATCACATTCCTGCATTGTTCACGGACATAATTAACCCTATAAGGGTCGGTTTACCCGGTTACTCTTTACTTCCCCACTTAAATCTCTCGGACGAGATTTCTTGTAGTGGAGGAGATTTGTAACACCCCGAGAATCATGCTACAGTGATCTCCCTCTAATGGCGGTCATGTCATTATGATCACTAAGCTAATTTTTCACTTGTCCAAAAATCAAAGACTTTTTCAAATTTAAAATAAGTCGAATAAATTATTTCTTCGAGCAGTAAAACAAAAATGTTTGTTGGGTTTAAAATTTTCACTAACTAATTATCATATAAGACCCAACCTTAGTTGAGTATCTGAAATGCCATTAACCTATTTGGACTTGGACCAGTAGCATTTAATTTATCGTTTACAATTTAAATAAATGGTGAAACTTCTCCAAATAAATTGAGACCTTGTGTGTGGATTCAGAATCCTACCTAGTAATTACGTGCAAAGTTGCACCTATAAATAAATTCATTTAGTACTACCACAAAATAATGCAAAACAGAGGTGAACTAAAGAATAGCAGTATATATAAACAAAACAAAAGGAGCCCATTAACTCATCGCGGCACCGGGCCCTAATGGCCCCAAGACACAGTCGGCCCAACAGATTCATGCCTCCTCCTACCTCCTGTTCACCTCGCTCCCATGGACGCCGTCTGGCCCAAGACGCTGGATCTTGCCGCCGCCCATCCTGCTGTTGAGGAGTTGGATAAGAGCCCTCCTCGACGCCTCTCTCTGCCATGAACCCTAGCTCCTCCATTTTTCCCCCTCGCGCCGTTTCTCCACCAAATCGAGCCGGCGTCGAGAGCTCCCATGGTTGCACCGTCGACGTTGGCGCAGACACCGCCTCCCTCGCCTATCCAGCAGGTCCAGAGACGTGCACCTTCACCTCTTCGTCTCACGGCAAATCGCGCGGTAGGGACGCCCTCACGCCGTCGCAATCATCGATCCCCATCGCCGCCGTCGCTTCTACCTCGTCGTCGACGAATCCGCCACCACGAAGCGCAACCCCGAGCCTGCTACGCTGCGCTGTCAAGTGCGCTGTGAGCCGCCGTCGCCCCCATCCTCTATTTTCCACGACGAATCGTCGCCCGTAGTCGCCAGGTTTCGCCGCACCTCCCCTCGGTCCGGTACGATCAGCGCCTGCTGCGTGCCGCCTGTAAGCCTTGGCCTCTCTGCTGCTGCACACACGCCCGCTCACCTGCTCCCTTCCCCGTCCGTGAGCCTTCCCACGCCGCTTCGGCCGCTTCGCCCGCCTCGGCCGAAGCTCTACCCGCCATCGCCTGTCCGCCTCGCCTTGTTGTTAGAAGCTTGCCGCCGCCGCCGCTTCCGTCCACGCCTTGACAGGCCGCCTCGCACCCCCTTCTTCGGGCAGACCGGCCACGCGCTCCCGTGAGCGGCCGCAAGGCGTGCCTCAGCCGTGGCCTCTGCCACTTCACGATTAGGGCGGCCGGGCTATTTGGGGATTAGCCTTCTTTTATTATTAACCGTTAGTTAGATGGGTCTATGACCAGCGGCCCCCACTTGTAATTAATCTAAGATAATTAAAGTCTATCTAAGTCTAGTCACTGCCAAGTGGCCCCCAGTCACCCCTTTGACTAGTCAAAGCTGACTAGTCAACTGCTGAGTCAATGAAGTTGCCCAAGCCCACCACCAGCCCCTCGGTGGGTATATTTCTGGTACACTTAGCCTTTTTCATTTTAAATTTCGGTTTATTAATAAACCCAGGATTTTGAAAAAAATCAGTTAAACTTTGAAAAATCATATAAAATAAACCATAAGTCAGATGGAAACGTTTTCTATATGAAAGTTGCTCAGAAAAATCTAAAGAATCTGATTACGCGGTTCGTTCATCTGTCACATGCCCCTAGCATGCCGGACATGGAACCGTTCCCTCTCTTTCATCTATCCGAAATCCGCCATCACGGAAATCATCCTCGGATGTTTCCCCCCCCCTTCGTCTACAACGTGTAGTACCACGTTAGAGCACGCCTGGCACTACGTATCGTCATGTCATGCTTAGTGATATCTCTGTTTGCTATGTATTTACTGCTTCTCCCCCCTCTTCTCTTCAGTAGACGCCGAGACCGATGCTGCCCCTGTGATCGACTACGTCGACGACGACCCCTCCTTGACAGAGCAACCAGGCAAGCCCCCCCCCTTGATCACCAGATATCGCCTATTCTCTTCTATACTGCTTGCATTAGAGTAGTGTAGCATGTTATCGCTCGTTATTCCTATCCCGATGCATAGCCTGTCCTTGCTACTATCGTTGATACCTTTACCGCAATCCTACATGCTTAGTATAGGATGCTAGTATTCCATCGGTGACCCTACATTCTTGTCCGTCTGCTGTGCTATACTATCGGGCTGTGATCACTGGGAGGTGATCACGGGTATATACTATATACTTTATACATGATACATGTGGTGACTAAAGTCGGTCGGCTTGTGGAGCACCATGAGTGATTCACGGATTGGGGGCTGATAGGACATTTGTCCCAGTGGCTCTCTGTGTGGATCTTTGTATGAGCGGCAGGCAGGTTGAGACTACACAGGTGAGAGGTGGGCTCGGCCTGTTCAGCGTTCGCGGATACTTAACACGCTTAACGAGATCTTGGTATTTGATCTGAGTTGGGTCGTTGACCTTATACGCACTAACCGCCACGTGGGACAAGATATGGGCAACCGGCGTCATGGTATCAGCCGAAGCATTTCTTGACGTCAGCGACGGAGCGGCGCGCGCCGGATTGGACTGGAACGCCACTAGGCTAGGTCTGCTTTCGGCCGCCCACGCAACATGCAGGTGTGCTAAGGGCGATGGGCCCAGACCCCTGTGCGCTTAGGTTTAGACCGGCGTGCTGACCTCTCTGTTATGCCTAGGTGGGGCTGCGACGTGTTGATCTTCCGCGACCGGGCATGACCCAGAAAAGTGTGTCCGCCAAATGGGATCGAAAGCGTGTCGGGTAATGTGGTGCACCCTGCAGGAAGTTAATCTATTCGAATAGCCGTGATCTTGGTAACAGTGACGACTTGGAGTTGTACCTTGACCTTATGACAACTAGAACCGGATACTTAATAAAACACACCCTTCCAAGTGCCAGATACAACCCGGTGGTCGCTCTCTAACAGGGCTACGAGGAGAGGATTGCCGGGTAGGATTATGTTATACGATGCTACTTGGAGGACTTCAATCTACTCTCTTCTACCTGCTGCAAGACGGAGGCGACCCGAAGCGTAGTCTTCGATAAGACTAGCTATCCCCCTCTTATTCTGGCATTCTGCAGTTCAGTCCACCGATATGGCCCTTTACACATATATCCATGCATATGTAGTGTAGCTCCTTGCTTGCGAGTACTTTGGATGAGTACTCATGGTTGCCTTGTTCCCCCTTTTCCCCCTATCTCTACCCGGTTGCTGCGATCAAACGATGGAGCCCAGGAGCCAGACGCCACCGTCGATGACGACCACTACACCAGAGGTGCCTACTACTACGTGCAGCCCGCTGACGACGACCAATGAGTAGTTCGGAGGATCCCAGGCAGGAGGCATGCACCTCTTTCGATCTGTATCCCAGTTTGTGCTAGCCTTCTTAAGGCAAACTTGTTTAACTTATGTCTGTACTCAGTTATTGTTGCTTCCGCTGACTCGTCTATGATCGAGCACCTGTATTCGAGCCCTCGTGGCCCCTGGCTTGTATTATGATGCTTGTATGACTTATTTATGTTTTAGAGTTGTGTTGTGATATCTTCCCGTGAGTCCCTGATCTTGATCGTACACGTTTGCGTGCATGATTAGTGTACGATTGAATCGGGGGCGTCACACACTTATAGCTCTAGTGCATCCGTTGCATGGCAGTCCCTACTAACTCACATTGATATCTATTGATGGGCATCTCCATAGCACGTTGATACGCCTAGTTGATGTGAGACTATCTTCCTCCTTTTTGTCTTCTCCACAACCACCATGTTCTATTCCACCTATAGTGCTATGTCCATGGCTCATGCTCATGTATTGCGTGAAAGTTGAAAAAGTTTGAGAATACTAAAGTATGAAACAATTGCTTGGCTGAAACCTGGGTTATGCATGATTTAAGTATTTTGTGTGATGAAGATAGAGCATAGCCAGACTATATGATTTTGTAGGGATAGCTTTCTTTGGCCATGTTAATTTGAGAAGACATGATTGCTTTGTTAGTATGCTTGAAGTATTATTGTTTTCATGTCAATATTAAATTTTTGTTTTGAATCTTATGGATCTAAATATTCATGCCACAATAAAGAAAAATACATTGACAAATATGTTAGGTAGCATTCCACACCAAAAATTCTGGTTTTATCATTTACCTACTCGAGGTTGAGCAGGAATTAAGCTTGGGGATGTTGATACGTCTCCAACGTATCTCTAATTTTTGATAGTTCTATGCTATTATATTATCTGTTTTGGATGTTTAATGAGCTTTAATATGCACTTTTATATTATTTTTGGGACTAACCTATTAACCTAGAGCCCAGTGCTAGTTTCTGTTTTCCCTTGTTTTTGAGTATCGTAGAAAAGGAAAATCAAACGGAGTCCAATTGACCTGAAATTTCACGGAGGTTATTTTTGGACCAGAAAAAGGCCATGGAGTAAAAGAGTTGGGCGGAAAGAGTCCGGGCTGCCCCCGAGGGTGGGGGGCGCACCCACCCCCGGGGCACGCCCCCTACCTCGTGGACAGCCCGGAGACCCCCTGACTTGCTCCCGACGCCAAAACCTCTTATATATACAGAAACCCCGGAACATAACCTAGATCGGGAGTTCCGTCGCTGCAAGCCTTTGTAGCCGCCAAAAACCAATCGGGACCCTGTTCCGGCACCATTCTGGACGGGGGATCCCTCACCGGTGGCCATCTTCATCATCCCGGTGCTCTCCATGACGAGGAGGGAGTAGTCCACCCTCGGGGCTGAGGGTATGTACCAGTAGCTATGTGTTTGATCTCTCTCTCTCTCTCGTGTTCTTGATTTGGCACTATCTTGATGTATCGCGAGCTTTTCTATTATAGTTGGATCTTATGATGTTTCTCCCCCTCTACTCTCCATTAATGGATTGAGTTTTCCCTTTGAAGTTATCTTATCGGATTGAGTCTTTAAGGATTTGAGAACACTTGATGTATGTCTTGCATGTGCTTATCTTTGGTGACAATGGGATATTCACGTGATCTACTTGGTGTATGTTTCGGTGATCAACTTGCGGGTTCAGTGACCTTGTGAACTTATGCATAGGGGTTGGCACACGTTTTCGTCTTGACTCTCTGATAGAAACTTTGGGGCACTCTTTGAAGTTCTTTATGTTGGTTGAATAGATGAACCTGAGATTGTGTGATGCATATCGTATAATCATACCCACAGATACTTGAGGTAACATTGGAGTATCGATGTGACATTAGGGTTTTGGTTGATTTGTGTCTTTAGGTGTTATTCTAGTACGAACTCTATGATAGATCGATCAGAAAGAATAACTTTGAGGTGGTTTCATACCCTACAATAATCTATTCATTTGTACTCCGCTATTAGTGACTTTGGAGTGACTCTTTTTGCATGTTGAGGGATAGTTTTATGATCCAATTATGTTATTATTGTTGAGACAACTTGCACTAGTGAAAGTATGAACCCTAGGGCTTGTTTCCTAGCATTGCAATACCGTTTATGCTCACTTTTATCGCTTGCTACCTTACTGTTTTTATATTTTCAGATTACAAAAACCTATATCTACCATTCATATTGCACTTGTATCACCATCTCTTCGCCGAGCTAGTGCACCTATACAATTTACCATTGTATTGGGTGTGTTGGGGACACAAGAGACTCTTTGTTATTTGGTTGCAGGGTAGATTGAGAGAGACCATCTTCAACCTACGCCTCCCACGGATTGATAAACCTTAGGTCATCCGCTTGAGGGAAATTTGCTACTGTCCTACAAACCGCTGCACTTGGAGGCCCAACAACGTCTATAAGAAGAAGGTTGTGTAGTAGACATTAGAAACCACTGTCTCTGTATGTCGTGGGCTATGCATACCTAGGCCTAGCTGATACTTGTTCGCCCTCTGGAAAAAATGATGGTACCAGCTAGATCCCCGAGCGAACTCGATTAAAGAGGGGGCCGGCGGCCCGACTGAAGAAGCATATCAGACATGATTTTTCTTCTTCAGTGGATGGCTCTCCATGGTGTTTTTTACTTGCCTCTACACCATACAACTTATATTTTTAGCCTCCCAGTCCGTGGTGGACCAGCAACCAGCACTCGATTTTTTATCAAGCCCCAAAAACAACGCAATACTATGCTTGTTTTGAGGCCGAAAACATTATGGCAGGGGTTGAGAGGGGGAGGGGGGAAGACAGAGAAAAAATATTAAAAAGAGCTGATGCGCCGTTGCTACCCTAACAAACCAGGTGCAATTCTTCTCGGGAAGAAGGTGTGCCGTTGACACCCACACGTCACAAATCCCACAGTAGACATACTAACAAGTTCACACACAAGTACAACAGAACATGTAAACATTCATATCAAACTCAGGTTCACAGGACATGTTCATATTCATAGCCAACACTCACAATCAACAACTCAAAAGTTTCATATATACACAAGTTCAGCATGTCTATGCATCCAAATGATTGGTAGATCACACGATAATATTCATAGATAATTCACAAAAAGATTCAGATATACACATGTTCAGTATGTTTATGCAACCAAATGATTGAGATCACAGCCAATATCATCCGTGGACAAACTTTAGTTACCTAGGGTACAGACTGGTAAATGGTGTTCAGTCAAAGGTACTTCTTGCTAAAATTAATGCTTGTATGAGTAAACTTTCGAGTACATAAGAGGCGGCACAGACAATCTGAACTTTACTTGTAGGTTTATCCTCAAATAGTTGTTTCGCGTCGAGGGCGCTTTGAGCAACTTGGCCACTACTTTCATCCAACTAGTTCTTGGCTCATCTTGGTCCCGTAGCTTGCCAAAATTCTACATTGCGCATGTAAAGGAGGCGGTTGAGAAAATGAACCACCCAAATTTTTTGTGCAGTTCAACTGAAATGGAGCATCATTTGGCGTGCGTGACCGATTAAGTGCCAGATGAATATACGCGTCAACCAACTTGTCTGGAATCTTTAGACTCCATGCCATACAGTTCGCTACCATATGTGCCGATAACCAAAAGGCACAAGTTGGGAGCAAAGACTGGATTGTGTTTTTCTGGGCTATGCGCCAAGCAATATGTTTGCCGTTCACTCTCCTAATACTTGGAGTTTGACAACTGGTTGACACCAGTTGATACTTGAATGAATATAGGCACTTCTTCTTGTCAACATCGATGCTTGTCTGAGTGAACTTTGGAGTACATAGCAGCAGCATAAGTACCTGTCCATATGACCTTTTTGTGCAGTTCTACTGAAATCACCCAATGTAATGATTTTCCTGCGAGTTAAGGCTCCAAGTTACTCCTTTATGAAATTGGCAAACAGTAGCACAATACCAAATTACCAATACATATGACAAGCACAATAATCAGGATAAAGACCAGAGGTAGCATATCAATTACTATTTCCTTTGACTGGAAGCCGAGATAAGCCAAGCGACTGACAGCAAAGGAAGGAAGCAAGCCCAAATTAGCGACTGATGGGAAAGGAAGGAAGCTGTCGAGGCAATGAAGCACCCAAAGTTTTTGTGTAGTTCCACCAAAATCGAGCATCCCTGTTGGCACATATATTGAGAGAGTGGGATTACTGTAATAGTGGGACTAGTTGATGAAACATACACTAACAAATAGAAACACCCTCATTATCTTAATGGGTAAAGTTAGCAACATAGTAGTCTTGCTTAAAGAGAGGTATTAGTTTATTTAACAAGTGCCAATTAGCTCAACACTCAAAGCATTGTTGTATCATAGGTTGCAAAACTTTAGCATGCAAAGATAAAGGAGTTTCTCATGACAGTAGCACGATACAAATAGATATGACAGCAAACTAATATGGATGAAGGCCTTAGGCTGGTACCAACCTGAGCAAAAAAGCTTATTCATGTAGTCCTAGAAGAGATGATAAAGCACTCACTGGAATCACTCAATAGTATATATTTTTATGCACTTCAAATGTATGGTTGAAATCACTCTTGTTTACCAGTGCTGAGATTATATCGAAAGATTATCAAGAACTTCCAGTAGAGTTAAAGCATTGGCTGGGATACAGTTCATTGTATTGTCTTGTGTAGTTCCACTAAAATGTATGCTTGCCACAACATGATCCCTGTTTGCACAAGTAGGAACAAGGTGAAACCTTCATTAGCTTAGTGAGAAAGGATAGAAAGACATTAGCATATTACTCTAACAGTAGTATCATGGACAATACGCAGAAGTGGAAGGGCTCCCTGAAGGATCGTCTCACATGTAAGGTAGACGTTGTCGGAGCCCTTGAATGGCCTCGACTGAGGCCTCGACTTCAGCAATATCACCTTGGCACTGTTTATTCTTCTTCTTCTTCCTCTTCATGCTCTGTTTCTCTTTCTCCTCACCAGTTGGTGAAACCAAGTACATGATTGGCCTTCTAATTCGAAATTGGTTTTGTCAGTGAGGGAGTACAAGTGTACTAGTAAACAATAGCATTATTTTCTCATGGCAGCCGCAAAATAGAGATGAACACATGCATTAAATATCATTCTTACCTAAAGGAAGGTTATGGTGCCAATGTGGATGATGAGGATCGGAACACAGATCTCCCTTTGTGCAGTTCCACCGAAATGAACCAACTGTTCCATTCTGACATTCCAGTTAAACAACACAAAGTCACTTCTTTTAAGAAGTTTTTTGTGTAGTGCACCAAAAGGTCACAACAGCAACCAGGTGAAATGGATATCCCTGTTTGCACAAATAGCTATAGAGGAAACAGTCAGAGTCTCAAACAATTACAGGCAAAAACATTTGGCTAAACTTGCCATGGCTTATAACAGTGGCATAGCTTCATTTTACCAGGGGCATTAGATTAAGAACAACTAAATATTTGGTATAAGGGCATGGGACAGTGGTGCGGTAAGTCCAGCACCATGTACCTAAACCGGGGCATAAAGTGGTGATTCAGTGTTTGTTGCCCCGAGAAACAAACATCGAAGAAACATATCTGGGTTGGTCCCATTTTTGTTCACTCTAGCCACCTACTCCTAAGTTTTTTTGGAAATGGAGGCGTTCTCGCCTCTCGTGATCATAATGATGCATGCAGCCATCTTATGTGTGGATAGCAAATCTAGTCCTGGTCATACCACTATGTACAGTGTTTCTATATTTCCCTTTTCGACCAAGAGACCGGTTGGATGACCAACAGTACTACTTTCACCCCCTATCCTTCCTGTTTGTACCAAGTCCGACGTACATACTAAATTCCCCCACCCCCAGTTTATTTCTTGTTTGAACCAAGTACAAGATTCGACTCCATGAAGTAGCTTTACCTCTAACAATAGAAGAAAAAATATGTGTCGTTTGACCATCCGATCAAGAGGGGCTGAGAGGTAGAAAATGATGCACATGCAGCGACGTAGCGAGCTGGGGAAGTAGATCTAGGGAGGTTTCGAAGGAATATATACCTGAAGGTCGTTGGGATGTGGATAGGTGGGCGGCGGGAGGCTGGATCCTCCCACGCTAGGGCAATGATGAAGGGTTCGGAGGACCTCCCGTGCTGGCTCTCGGCCAGAGATAACGGTGCGGCCGGCAGTGGGTCTCTTCCCTCACTGTTGACGATGGCCTAAGTGTTGCCCCTCCTTCCCTTCACCGGGGGAGGGGGATACGTCCGGATCTGTAACCAGTGGTGAGGATAGAAAGATGCTGTTTTTTGAAGGGAGAAAGACAGTGTTACCACCGCTATCTTGTTTAGATCTGGAGAGGATGAGAGTGTGTGAATAGAGCAACCCTAGCAAGCAAGCGTGGAGGCTCCGGCCTATATATACGCTAGGGGTAGTTTTCCTTTTTCACTCCATCAAAACAATCGCTTAAAATTGTGTACGTGCCAGTCGCCGCTTTTTTTTGAGTTGTTGATTATTTTTGAGATAGCTACCCGCTTATTCCAAGTGGTGTTACGGTGTGCTAGGTCGCACTTTGTATCGTTCAAGTCTGGTACAAGACCCTCCATTAAATGAACAACCACCCCCTCGTAAAATTTGTGAACAAGCCCACGGCTAAAATTATCGGAAACGTGGGCTGCCCCAGCATGCATTATTACCTGCCCCAGCATGCATTATTATTTATATTTTCTATGTGGGAGTATCCTCAAAACAAAATGTGAGAGTACAATATTTATTGGGCCCCTTTGTAATCGGTGCTAAATTTTAACCAAAGATTTAACTGACAAAATGTTAGTGCATGTTGACAAAAATTATATCGTTTGATTCGTATTTGAACATAGTTTTCAATTATGTAATTTTTTGTGACATGCATGAACATTTGGTTAGTTCAATTTATAGTCAAAATTTGGCAAGGTGCATTAAATCAACACATGCAAATATCAAAAGGAGAGTCACATCATGCATGCATGCGTTGCAATTAATGCATCGGTAAATGCAAATTATTGAAATATATCGAGTGCAGTGCTTTGATGTGTCGCGTCAATTTGCACAAGAACGAGAAGTTTGATTACTACAACGCCCTTTCCCTTGTGCAACTGCCTTTGGCTGCATGACAGGTGGGCCACCCACCTGTTGGGCCTACCTGTCATACACGCAAAGGCAGGAGCAGTAAGTCAATGAAGCTGCATCCCTCCCTCGCCCATGAGCGTGGTGGCTGGCAGGACTAGGAGAAGCTTTCGTTCGCTACACGCTCTCCCTCCCGCACGCGGTGGACATGCAGCAGTTCAATCGGTGTCAGATGGCCAGAAGCATACTGTAGTACTCCTCCACTACAGTAGTACTCCATCATTGTTTGACTTCCCGAAGAGGCGAAGAGCCAAGCGCAGCCCAGACGCTCGTGTGGCACTTTCATGTGTAGAGTAGTCTAGGATAGCGTGTACCGTGCATGTAAGCTTAAAATCTTTGGGGTCGGGTCCATGCTTTTGTTGGTTACAACAATCTTATGGCCCTACCTGTCATCCTGGTGATTGTAGTTTGCACGCTCATCTGGTCAAGACAGAAATATATATATTAATTTGTGGTGGGGTAAATGTTAGAGGTTGTAGCAAATATAGAGTATACAACAAGCTATCCCCCCCGCACGCGGTGGCGGACATGCAGCAGTGGATTCAATACTGTAGAAGTAGTAGTAACATCATTGTTCATCTTCTCGAAGAGGTGAAGAGCCAAGCGCAACCCGAACGTGGCAGTTGCGAACGCTCACCACAATGTGTTTGGTTGCATTATCATCTCAGCATAGTTGTTCCCTCTTCGTGCATGCTCATCCCAGCACCCCTCTTCATGCATGCTCTTCTCATGCATGCTCCTAGTGTATTTGTGTTAAGCTAATGTGGACTCATGCACCCTTCATACACCCTATCAAACATCAAAGCATCAAAGCATATCACAAAACATCCGGGCCCGCATGCCGTCCACCAAATCACAGTGAGGTGCTATAGTCGAGACTCACCGATCACCCCGGTGTGGCCGTCATGACCCATCATATCACAAAACCCACACCTTTACCAAGAGTGGTAAAGTGGCCTCAAAGTTGGATTGGACGAATCTACCATCTTTTCACTGGAATGCTCGTTCAAGCCCTTTATCGACTTTCTCGAAGATTACCTCATTCCAGGCTACTCACTTCTGCCATTTTTCTTCTGTACCGACGAAGGAAAGGTGGGCGAATCAGTGATGCTACTATATTTTCATTCCAAGAATCTTCTTTTTGCGAAGCACCGACCGATTCTCACCGACTATTCTTTTCCTTTTTTCATTGCGATTGTGGTTTACTTTCGATTGCTTTTTGTTTGTCAGTTCATTGATGGATCCTGGAGCACTAAGCAAAGAGTTGTCGGCGGACAACCCACTGGAGACAGCGCTCTCCAGGAAGCGAGCACCGACCAACGAGTTGACCATGTTGGCGGGCCAACCCATGGAGACGAAGAACTCGAAGAAACAAGCACCGCCAAAGAGTTGACGACGCTATGCATTTAACTCCTCAAAGAAAGTTGGAAGAACTGCTAGGGCCCCACCATGCCTACCCCAGAAACTCTAATGGCCACCTATGCGAGGCTCAAGGCCGAGTTTGAGGAGATAGTCGCCGTTGAGAAGCAGTATTCCCCTGGTAAGGTGATGGCCCCCATCGAGGATGAGGAGATGGCCCCCGAAGGGATGTGATCCCCCGGTGAGCTACACAAGGTAAAAAATAATGGCTTACCATAGTTGTGGTTTTTGATTATTTGCAATGTGCTTGCTAATATGTTAGGGTTGTGCAGGTGCCGGTGGACGTCCTTGATGATTCCGATGTCGCGGCCCGTCCTGTGGACAATGCCCCAGAGATCGTTTCGATGTCGCGGTCCGTCCTATTGACATCGCCCCAAAGATCGATTCCGATGCCGCTGTCCATCCTGTGGACATCGCCCCAGAGATCAATTCCGATGTCGCGGTGGACATCGCCCCAGAGATCAATTCCCATGCCGCTATATGTGCTATGCTCATTGCCCGAGAGATCGATGACAAGAAATAGTTGGCCGCGCTAATCCTTCAGGGTAGTTTGCATTGTGTTTAATTACCAAAACGATGCGTGTTGTCAAACCATCTTAGGGATAGTGCACTGTCTTGTGCGGGAAGTACTTGCTACTTTTGTTTGATAGTGAATCATGCGAACCCTCTCCGAGTTGTGGAAATAGATGTATCCTCACCGGCTTTTGATGTAATATATGGCATGCTTAGATGTAAGTTTGAACTGTTTATCATATTAAAGGTGGCTTATTTGATGATTCTTGGTGTTAGTAGGCTAGCTACTGTGCAAGCTATAGTACTTGCAAAACACTCACCGAAGAGAAGCGTTGGGGCTGATGAGCTCGTGGTACGCTTATACTAATCCGTCGTCGATCGGCCAATAGCCCAAGCTCCTAAAATTGTAGGCTTAGCGATCGATCAGACAATAGTCGACACGGATACATTCAGGCCTCATTTGGTTCATAGGGTAGGAAAATTGTAGCAAAAGTACAGAGATGTACAACACAAAATCATAGCAAGATAGTAGACGCATTCTCTGCTCCAAAATAGATGACTCAACTTTGTACTACTAACTTTGAAACGGAGGGAGTGCAAATCCTAGGTGGGCTAGTTTGGCCTAGTGGGTTTCAGTGATATGACGTGGTACAATGCCCACATGTCTTCGCGTGTGGTAGCATTACTGCGGGTACAGTAAGTTTTCTTGAAGAAGCGGAATTCAACAAAGTCATGATGGTTCCTTCGGTTGACCAACTTACAGTGGGAAAGGTTGGGCCTGCGCTACGCCCGGGGTGCACCAGGATAATTTTGTGCATGGCAGGTGGACCAGGATGGTTGACGTCCCACATGTCGGCGAATGAAAGTATTCTTTCCGATATAGTGGACGAGCAACGAGTATTCATTGTTTATTTTTGATGAAAGCTATTGTCTCCACTATTACGACAGAGGAGTGTGAAACATGGCAGCCAAGTGAACTTGGCATGTGCACCACTCCCTCCTTCCTCATGTAATACTACCATAGTGTTGACTATAAGGTTGGCTATAAGGTTACAAATTTTTCTCACTTTCTCTCTATCTATTTCCACTCAAAAAAATTCACCTTTCTTTTTTGAGACACAATTGTTTTTTACGCCTCTTTTAATAGAATTGGTTTTTTATACCTAGGAGCACGTGTAGAGACGGGCTCCTGCAGATCCCACTCCTTGACTTTGTCAATTCCTCTCTCTCTCTCTCCTCCACATAAGCGGGCTTAGGGCATGTACAATGGTTCTATTGTAGGGATGCCACATAGGATAAATGATGAGGTGGAGGAAAGAGAAATCATAAGAAAAGGCTTGTCTTCTCTTATTTAAGAGAAGACAAGAGATGATCTCTTAGCACAATATGTTTCACCATGTTTTTAGGAATAACTAGTTATTGAAGATAAGGCTAAGAGATGATCCATTGTACACATGTTTTTTGTCATCTCTAAATTACATGCAAGACTTATGATAAATACTATCTTAGCAACCATTGTACATGCCCTTATAGCCCAGAATTTTACTGGTACTACTTGCTATGAATGCGGGCAGCTGGCGTTTGAGGGGGGAGCGCGCGCGGGGAGGTGGTGGGGTGGGGCGGGGGGTTCCGTGGGCAGGCAGGAAGCAAGGTGCTTGGAAGGTGCGGACTCCGCATGGCCCACCTCACATTATCACCATATATATTTCTTGGAGTCGGTCGCGGTGGGATGGCGATCTCTTCTCCCTCCCCGCCTTTTCTTTCTCTTCTCACCGACGTCACGAGCGATTAGATTTCGGCTATCGACGGTTTATTCAATTGCAGTCCCACATGTCAGTGAAAATGCAGGACAACGCGTGTCCCCTCTAGTGAGCGGCGTGCGAGCCGGACTGTCGGGGGTGCAACGCGTATGAGTCGTAAGTATTCCACCTTTTCCTTTTGAACTTGCAAAGCGTAACATTTTCGTGCGATCGATCATAGAAATCCAGAACAAAATGACGAGGGAGGTGCTTTCCCGCGCGTTAGGCGGGGTAGTTTGAGTGATATGATGTGCTACAAAGGCCGCCCACTTGCTCCATTTTTATGTAAGCAAGAGTCTACACTCTACGTGGGAGGAGTGCGAAACACGATCGATCTGATTTTATCGAGGGATAACTGTTCCTCGCGAAATAATGGAGCATCATTAGCGATTATAGCATGATAGTTAGGGCATCTCCAGTGCTGGCCCTCAAATTTACACCGGCATCTGTCCGAGGACACTGATGGATGCCATCCAATGCTGCCCGCATACCTTTCAACAACTATATGAACTAACCGGACAAAATTCATGCAAACAAAGCAAATTTCAAATTAACCAGATGAAATTCATTACATTTCGAAAACTTTTCCTATAAACTGGAGAGAATTCATTACATATTTCGCCACAAACCATACTAAAACCTACTATAAACCTAATCTAAACAATCGCCAGCGCCCGACCACCATGTCCGGCCATGAACCCGAGAAAGCCGGCCATTGCCTTTGCCTCCTCCTCATCCGCCTTGATAACCTCCTCCTCTGGAGCACAAGGTTCTGAAGATTTCTGCCTCCACGTCGCCGTCAAGCGGCTAATGGGTTGCCGATGTTTATCCCACCAAGCTTGGCATCGACTGAGTGGAGGAGCGGTGGCCTTCCTTGGACCAGAGCGCGGCGACTCACCGTGCACTACTCTTCCTGCCGGCTGCGCCACAAGACGCTGCCGGCCAGGGTCTTGGCGGCGGAGGGCAGCCGGGGGGGGGGGGGGGGAGCCGGTGATCTCCTTCGTCTGCTCCTGCGATAGTACGTCCAAGAGAGCCTTGGAGCGCGCCCGGAGCGAAGCCGCTGATGTCCTTCATCTGCTCTTCCGACAGTACGTCCAAGAGAGCTTTGGAGCGCCAGGAGGCCATGGTTGGAGTGGTGCCGATAGAAGGAAGGGATCGGAGGAGAATGAGTGTGGGTCTTTGGCTATGGCTGGGAGCTGGGGCTCAAGTTAATATAGCGGGCGAATGGCAATGAGCCGCGACAGACGGATGGACGGCTGGCGCCGGAGTAGGTTTGTCGGCAACCGCGTGCCATTAATGTGGGCGACGGATGGAAGGATAGCCATGGTGTCGTTAACGCGGAACAGTCGCTTACACTGGGATGCCGCGCGGGTGGCGCTCTCTCGGCCGTCGCGCTGCTGCAATGCTGGCGCCAGTGAGAGGCCGCGTCGGGCGTGAACGCAGACGCTGCTTCAGTGACTTCACCGCAGGTGCGTTGGATCACTGACATGTGGGCCCAACGGGCATGTGGCCCGCATGTCAATGACACACCAACTGCACCTGTAGTTAAGTCCGGTGAATGCGGCATTGACGTTCTGGAGAGACGGTGACCGTTTCAGGCGGGAAGCGCACGCTAGCGATGGAAAGGGTTTCGGTAGGCCAAGGCGGTCAGATGCTAGCGTCGTGGTAAAATGTGAACTCATGGATGACAAGCCTTTGAAGCGTATGCGGCACGTATTGACAACCAGGCGTCCATGCAACCGCTCTTGTCGCCAGCTAGCCTTTGACGACCACCATTTGACACCACACAACCATGCATAACTTATGAATAATGGACGAATCGATCAACACACACTCGTGTGCAGTGGAACTATGATCGGTTGCTCACGATAGTACATAATCTGTACCATAGTACCCTCTCTAGCTAGCTATTTTTTAGATTGTCATTGTGATGGACAATATACATGAGCAAGGCGCCGAGTCACAAGTATGACCGTTGGTGTTGAGCCTGGTGAATACATGCTCGGTGCTCACGGAGGCCTCCAAAGAACGCCTAAACAAGAACGCCACGCACCGGGTTTGACAAAGATGAGCGTGAGTGTTCCGGTTTCATCTGCACGCGTACATGCTACTTGCCTCTATGGACGGTGTGCGCTAATGTGTGCATCACGTATAATATAAAAAATCCGTTTGTGCATTTAAATTAAAGTATTTCATTTTCATTTGGCTGACGGGTGTGCGTTGTAGTGACGAGTCCATGGTTTCATTCCTCACATACGCATAATTTTGGTTTTCATTTCTTTCTCCACTGACAGGTAGGCCCGCATAGATAGATATATAAAGAACACTAGATGATGAGGCGCATGCATACTTTTTTACTCGTCAACCAGACAAATATGGAGCTATACGCTGAGCCAGTGATCGCATAATCACCATATCTCATATACAATGATCAAAGTGAGCTATCAAGACAAATTCTATGACCACCAATGCATTTTACTCGGTAATAAATGACCAGGATTGAAGGGGAATCCGAATTTCCTTCGTCTTCTGTCCTTGAGCTCTTGACAAACCAATGCACTTTACGGTTGTCCGGCCACTCCACCCAAGAGCTGTCACCAAGCGTCGTTCATGCCACCGTGGCGCACACTAACTGGTAAGGAAGCGATGGCATCCCTCCGCACCAAGTTCCTCCTGCCCATGACCGCACACAGAATGGTAGGGAAGCGATGGCATCCCGTCGTGCTAAGTTCATCGCCGCTCGCGACCTCACACGTATGTGGGCGGAATTTGAAGCTGCCAAGGCCGAATGGGCGGTAGAGCAAGAGGCGGCCAAAGCCGCACAGAGGGAGCAGAAAAGTCAGAAAGCACACAAGAAAAGAGAGGCCCACCGCCACAAGAAAGAAGAGGACGCACGCATTGCTGCGGAGAGGTCGGCGGAGATCCAAGCACGGTGGGGTGTCACCGACAAATCCGGGAAGGAGAACGACGGCATCTGGCCAGCATGTGAGAAGTAGTAGTACTAGTAGTTAGTGTGTGTGTCTGTGTCGCCCGTATGTTTGTTTAATTAATTACAAGCATGTACCAGTACTACTAGTTACTATTGTAGTTTTTAGAGTAAATTACCATTACATTAGCCTAGACTCAATGGAAAAATTCCTATCCTATGCATCAAATGGCATATCTTTCTCTATAGGAATTGAGATGCATGTCATCTCACTTCCTATGTTTTTCATATTCCTATAAAATTCCTATCCTACGAACCAAAGGAGGCCTCTGCCGGAGTAACCATCAGAGCTAGCAAGATCGCTGGTACATGAGTTTTCTTCAAGAAGCGGAATTCAATGAAGTCATGATGGTTCCTTCATCCGAGCAACTTCACAGTGGGAAAGGTTGGGCCTGTGATTTGACGGCTCATTAGTAATTACTGCGGTGTGACGACCGGGGTGAATCTCCCTTGGAGTTCTGCGGGCATGGCAAGTGGACCAGGATGGTCGACGTCCCACATGTCGGCGAACGGAAGTATTATTTCTGATATCAAGGAGCAAGGAAACCGCGTGGTATGGTATCACTGCTGATTTATATTTATTTTTTATTTCTGATGAATGCTAGCGTTTCAACTCTTACAACGAAGGAGTGCCAAACACGGCATGTGCTGGATGTCCCACACGTCAGCAAAAGGAGTGGGACATGAACAGCGTGGTAGAGAGTCTCCACTTCTGGGTCGGAGACCACACATAGTAGTACTAGTGGTATGAATGATACAAAGTGCGACCCAGAGAGAAAGACACGTCTAGTTGGAAGGTCTCAGGGCATACACGTAAACAAATATAAAACCTAATATGTGCCTCCAATTAATATAGTAGTAGTAGAGTACTTAGGCACGTACTCCATAACATCACCGGGCATTGCACGTACAACATTTAGTGGTAGTAAGAGACAAATACCTATATGCCACGCATGTTCATACTATTTGTGCCTTTCTACTACACTTACTGCGCTACATTACTCAGGTTCGTACGTCCACTCCTGGGTACATGTCCGTCTCGTAGTTCCAGTCCCACGTGTTCTTCATAGATGGAACGATCCATATCTGTGGGCAAGGGCAGCCCATATCATCGCAGTTAGAGCACGGTTAATAGTATAGCCAGCTGCTAGCAATATGGTCTTTGCCACATCATCTATAGCCAACCTTATAGCTAGAAAATACAATAGTTGGATAGAAACTTGTACTACCTTTTTGCTACATGGCCCACCTTACTTTCTCACAACATGCATGCCTAGGAGCATGTGCTGCAGCAGGCTATTAATCAGTAGCCCGCTTCCCTTATCTCTCCTCCTCTCTCTCCTCCAACTCATCCAAAATATAATAGATAAAGGCTTACAGCCCGCCTACATCATCCTATTGTACTTGATCTTAGTGTGGCTCCCCACGATGGAGACTCATCCAAACTATGGCCAGCCACGACGCGGAGCAGTACCACAGCATCGGAAGCGACGCCTCTCGGCCGTCAAGGCCGCTACAAAGCTGGAGCTGTGAGAGGTCGCCCGCCTCGGCCGGGCATTAATGTGGCATCGACGCTCGGGGCGACGCCGACCGCTTTACGCAGGAAGCGCCCGCAAGGAGGGAGGGGGTTGGGTCGGCCAGGGTGGTCAGACGCGGGCATGGTGGTAGTATTGGTTTTGAACCGTTTCAGGTGTAGTACTGGTAGTTTGCAAAACTACTCAATTATTGCACTCATTTTCCTAAGAAAATATGGTAAAAAACGTTACTGCATAGCCCGCTTCCCTTCTCCTTCATCTTCCACCGCCTGCGCACGTCCGCGGGAAGCGACTGGTCAACCCTTATATAGGAGTGCTAGCACAAAAAGATGCATGCATGACCACTAAAATTTCTAGATTAAAGCATCGCTCCGGCGGGAGTATGGCGTATGTCGTTACCTTCGGCCGGGCCATGGCTACGGGGCTATGGTGACCAGAGAAGAGGCGGCGGGAGGGGAATGAATGCAGCTACTGTTTGGGTTCGCCGTCCGGCTTAAATAAATGCGCACCATCACGTGTACCCGCGGGTGCACAAATTGTAACATACGTGTCTGCTTAAGTGGGCGCCACGTAATCGGTGTGTGTGAGAGATTCGAGAGACAGAGTGCGTGTAAAAGCGACTCTACTCTTCGGACATGTACTCAACCTTTTGCATCGAGATACAAGTGTAATGGTATTACACTTTAGCTAGTAATTTATGTGGCCATGTTAACGTGGTTGTGTAAAAAAATGTCACTTCCTGCTCGTGATTTGCATTATATAATTACTAGCAAGATGCACGTGCATTGCACGGAACATCAATATGCATTTTTTTAAAAACAACTGCTGTGATTAACCCATGCAGGAGTAATCACATGTGTAAAAACTAATGATATCTCGAGAATTTTATCAGAAAAATAGTATCTCGACAATTTCATCGAAATAATGAAAGATGAGAGACAAGGTGAGGAGGAGTGGAGCGTGGTGGTGACTGGTGGTTGGACTTGGCGGAGGCATGGGGATGGACGACGCCGGCAGGCGGCAGTGGCCACCATTCTAGATTGTTCCAGAGACTTCCTTTTTTTAATTGCTCAAAGAATGAGGTTGTGGGAGATAAGGGCGATGAACGAGGCAAGGCCTTGTGTGTAAATGTGGAGAGAGGTGCGGGTATCTTTTGTAAAATTGTCATAGTTTGTTTTCTATCCACGATATAGATCGGACGGTCTATATTACAAGATGGCAGGCACACCATCATCACCAACTCGTTTTCTTATAAGAGTAGAGATGATAAGTTTGCTAACTACTAAAGTAAAGTGGAATTTTTCCATGTTATACAAGTAAATTAAGGTGATTGCTTATCATACGGGTAAGGTTGGACGAAGGGTGGTAGGAACAAATGCTCCGCCTAGAGCATGTGTGTGTGAGATGGAGTCTTAGTGTTTGTGTGGGGTTGGGTGCGTGTGTGTGTGTGTGACGTAGGGTCCTCGGTGGCGGATGTAATTTAAGTGTGCATGGCTTCATCATAGTGTATGACAGGGGCCACCAACGAGGGGGTGCGAGAGAGAAAAGGCCCGTAGAGAGGGAAGAGAAGGCGTGTGCGCGTGAGAGGAGTCGACATCGAGAGAACGTGTTTGTTCGAGAGACACCAATGAAGACTACTATATATCGTTGGTGCATGTAGGCAGGAATTAAACGAAGGGATGGTCTTATTGGTTTTGGGGATATAGGGGAAGAGTGAGGGGTAGCTAGAAGGAGATTGTTAAGTGTGAGTTTGTGTTTTACCCATCCAGGCGGAAGTTATGTGCACACAAGAAGAGAACAATTCGATGTGGCGTTAGGGTTGAGGGTAATTAACTATGTATGGAGACATAGGAGACCTTGAACGTGCATGTGTGAGAGGTATACATGTATATGTGGGATGTGTGTAAGATGCCATGAGCATGATCGAGATAAAAGAAAGAAGACATAAGTCATAAGATCAACGATATGGGAGAGATCAGTATGACAATATGCATGCATGTGAGAGTGCAGGGAAGAATGCTCGATAATTGAGCATGTGTTTTTGTCTTTATGAGATAGTGGCGTGGGCTGGAGCATGCATCTATGGAGAGCAGAGGGAGCGAGACACAACGATTGTGCAAAAGAGATCAACCTATAAATGCATGTATGCAGAGACATATATAGTGTGGGTGATAGGAAGCAAGAGTGCGTGCGAGAAAGAAATGTTGACGGAGAAACTACAAATAGATACAGAGATAGAGATGCTATATAGAGGGACATCGGCTAGTTTGAGTGTTGGAGATGACTGCCGGGTGGTTCAGAGGGTGAAGTTATGTGTGTGTGAGAGAAAGATAAAAAGAGGGCACTTGACTGCATGTAGATAGAAACATATGTAGTGTGTGTGATAGGAAGAAAGAGTCAGGGCGAGAAAGAAGGTTGATGGAGAAACAGATAAATAGAAAGATAAAGATGCTAGCTAGCTAGTGTGTGTTAGAGATAGGAGTCGAGTGGATCAGAAGGCTGAGTTATGTGTGTGGGTGTGAGAGAGATAGAGAGAGTGTGCATGTGAGTCATATACAAACAAATATAAGAGAAATGAGATCCCGAGAGACGGAGTTTTGTGTCTGCGAGAGAGAAAGATATTTCACAACGAGAGTGATAGCTAGAGAGACATATGAGGGAACACAAGATATCTCTAGGGAGATAGTGTGTGTGTGAGCGACATACAAGAGAATGGTGGAGAGATATGAGACCCTGGGAGACAGAGTTTGTGTTTGTGTGTGAGAAAGAGATATTTAAGAGGAAGAGTCGTAGCTTCTCATATCTAAGGAACGAAAGACATCTCTGTGTGAGAGGGGGTGTGCGAGTGTCACATAGGGGAATAATAGAGAGAAATGAGACCCCGGGAGATGAAGTTTGTGTTTGTGTGAGAGAAAGAGATTTCACATGGAGAATCATAGTTAGAGACACATAGCAGGGAGCGAGATATACTTAGAGAGAGATAGAGTGATGGGAGAGAGTACCGTTAGTGTGTTGTGAAGATAAAAGATCATTGTCGACATACAGGTAGCACGAGAGATACCCGAGAGACGATGAACACGTATAGGTCTAGAGAGATACTCCTATATAAGCATGACTGATAGCTATATGAGACGAATATCTGGATTAAAGGGGATTCAAATATTTAAAATAGAGATCACGACATCGATAATATCATAACGCAAATTGGTGTATGAAACATGCATATTCATTTGAATTTGGGGACACGTGTAATGTTATATAGTTTATCAATATTAGTGGTCCGTAGATTCTTTAATTAGAGACAATGCATGATTTATATGCAATTAATGTCTAAACGGGATTACACTATATGTTGCGTGTGTGAAACACATTATACATGTTTGAGAAGTAAAAAACCCGCATGAAACACACATTAATTGGAGACAGTTAGCGAGGAATGCATACATTGGATTTCAACATAAAGTGTTTTAAAATATTTGGAAATCCAAATTAAGATGGATACAACCTTATGGATCTAAGATCATGCCATTTGTAAACCATATTTATGTATAAAGGGTGTTGTGCTTTTGAAAGTATATATAAAAAATGATGTATATTCTCAGCAGATGCATACACGGCGCCGCACCAGAGGCGGTCATGTGGTGAATAAAAACATAGCCTCAAGTAAAGTTACCGATAGATGAAGACGAAAGAGGGGATGCCTTCCCGGGGCATCCCCAAGCTTAGGCTTGTTGACATCCTTGAATATTACCTTGGGGTGCCTTGGGCATCCCCAAGCTTAGGCTCTTACCACTCCTTATTCCATAGTGCATCAAATCCTTATCCAAAACTTGAAAACTTCACAACACAAAACTTAACAGAAAATCTCGTAAGCTCCCTTAGTACAAGAAAACAAATCACCACTTTAGATACTGTTGTGAACTCATTATTTATTTATATTGGTGTAATATCTACTGTATTCCAACTTTTCCTTGGTTCATACCCCCGATACTAGCCATAGATTCATCAAAATAAGCAAACAACACGCGAAAAACAGGATCTGTCAAAAACAGAATAGTCTGTAGCAATCTGGATAGTTCGACTACTTCTGTAACTCTAAACATTCTGAAAAAATAGGACTGCCTAGATAATTTGTTTTTAATCTTCTGCAAGAACAATCAACTAAAAAGAACTCTCTGGCTAAAAATAAGAATTGTTTTCATGAGCTCAAAGTTTCTATTTTTCAGCAAGATCAAATTAACTATCATCGTAGGCTATCCCATAGGTCTTACTTGGAACAAACACTAATTTAAAACACAAAACCACATCTAACCAGAGGCTAGATGATTTATTCAAAGCAAAACAGGACCTAAAAAGCAAGAAAAAATAAAATTGGGTTGCCTCCCAACATGCGCTATTGTTTAACGCCCCTAGCTAGGCATAAAACACGAATATATCTATATGTAATCATAATAATGATAAGGTAGATCACGAAAACACATCTCATACTCCGTACGTCCAGCAACAAGTTTTCCTTGTGGCAAGCAAAATTAACCCTTAATCAAAAAGGCTAAATTTAATAGGATAAGAGTCCCCAAGATCGATTTCGGGAGGAATTGGTTCCTCCTTCGGCTCTTCATATTGTATGACCAACTCATCATTATAAGCATTATTTTGGAAAAAAGTCATGAGCTTGTGTCCAAGCGAGAAACCTAAGCCATTGTTTTGAATAGCAAAATCATCATTAAGCTCGGAAATCTTATTGACTAAAACATCGGTAGGAACCCTCTTTCTTAAATTTTCATTATAAGCAACATGATCTAAAGACCGTAAACGCATTATCTCCTCTTGATTAAAGAGAATTCCCTCTATGGGAGGGCGACCACCATCCACTTTATAGGGACAATTGCATTTTTGCCCCTAGTTGGAACCTACCCACGGGTTTTGCCCTTACTTTTTGACTCTACTCAGTTTTGCCCTTAGATTTTCCTCCCAGGTCGCCCAAATGCCCTTTGACCGTTTGACCAATACTTTGAAAATTCATAAAAAAATTGATATGAACTCATAAAAATGTAAATAAGATATCAAAATATTCAGATAAACATTACCTTTATGTGTATGTCATTTGCATTCAAGACAAAAGTACTGTTTAAACAACCTAAGGTTATTAATGTTATTATCATTATTAAAACTAAAAAGGTATAAACAATTTTTTTCAAGAATAAAAATTACATGCAAATGTGGGTGATGTTTTCTGAACATCCTGATATCTTATTTGCATTTTTGTGAGTTCATATCAACTTGTTATGAATGTTCAAACGACTTTGACCATTTTTTTTGGAACTTCATAACAAGTTGATATGAACTCACAAAAATGAAAATAAGATATGAGGACTTTTAAAAAACGTCAAGTACATTTGCATGTAATTTTTATTCCTGAAAGAAGTATTGTTTATACCTTTTTATTTTTAATAATGTTAATAACATTAATAACCTTAGGTTGTTTAAAGGTACTTTTGTCCTAAATGCAAATGACATACAGTTAAAGGTAATGTTTATCTGAACATTTTGATATCTTATTTGCATTTTTCTGAGTTCATATCAATTTGTTATGAATTTTCAAAGTATTGGTCAAACGGTCGAAGGGCATTCGGGCGACCTGGGAGGAAAATTTAAGGGCAAAACTGGGCAGAGTCGAAAAGTAAGGGCAAAACTCATGGGTAGGTTCCAACTAGGGGCAAAAATGCATTTGTCCCCACTTTATAATGAGCAAAAATTTCACTAGCTTCTTTCATAATAAATCTAAACTCATGAGCTAGGAATATAGTAGTGGCACGCTTAATGGAAGAATTCTCAATATTAGAAAACTCTAGAAAAATCCTTTATATAGATGGATGCATGTGAACAAATTGTCTTTCAAGTTCAACAACAAGCAAAGATATAGCATACGCAAGGCTACTAGTTTTATGGAGGATAGATCCACCATAGTGGGGAGTGCATCGGCACAAGTAAAGAAATCTTGAATAACCCCCTTTCCAATATTATTTCCGCTACCTATGCGGAATTTCTTAGCGTGCAAGATAGTAGATTCTTCATGAGGATTAGAATTAGCAAAAGCATCAAAGTTTCCCCCATTGTTACTACTATCCTTTTCAACAATAACCTCCCAAGTTTCAGACATGGTGGTGATAAACGTGCAAACAGAAAAGACGAACAGAAGAGGGGCGAAGAAAAGGCGAATATTTTCGAAAATCATTTTAGAAGTGGGGGAGGGGAAAACGAGAGGTGAATGGCGAATAATGTAATGCGAGAGATTAGAGTTTATGATGGGTACTTGGTATGTCTTGGCTTGGCATAGATCTCCCCGGCAACGGCACCAGAAATCCTTCTTTCTACCGCTTGAGCTTGCGTTGGTTTTTCCCTTGAAGAGGAAAGGGTGATGCAGCAAAGGGGCGGAAGTATTTCCCTCAGCTTTGAGAAACAAGGTATCAATCCAGTAGGAGACTACGCAACATGCCACCGAATACCTGCACAAACAAACACCAACTTGCAACCAATGCGACAAAGGGGTCGTCAATCCCTTCACGGTTATTCACAAAGTGAGATCTGATAGAGATGGATAAACGGTAAAGTAATACTTTTGGTATTTTTGGTTTATGGAACGGAAAGTAAAGATTGCAAAGTAAAGGAACGGTGACAGAAATTGGCAAGTTGACATGAAGTAGAGGAATTAACTCAAGCAATATGATGAAAATCCCATCTTTTTATCCTCGATGGAAACAATACAATACGTGCCTTGCTTCCCCTACTGTCACTGGGAAAGGACACCGCAAGATTGAACCCAAAGCTAAGCACTTCTCCCATTGCAAGAAAAACCAATCTAGTTGGCCAAACCAAATCGATAGTTTGAAGAGACTTGCAAAGATATCAAATAATGCGAATCAGAATTCATAGGAGATTCAAATAATATTCATAGATATACTTATCATAAATCCACAATTCATCGGATCTCGGCAAACACACCGCAAAGGAGTATTACATCAAATAGATCTCCAAGAACCTCGAGGAGAACTTTGTATTGAGAATTAAAGAGAGAGAAGAAGCCATCTAGCTACTAGCTATGGACCCGTAGGTCTGAAGTGAACTACTCATGCATCATCGGAGAGGCACTGGTGTTGATGTAGAAGCCCTCCGTGATTGATTCCCCCTCCGACAGGATGCCGAAAAAGGCCCCAAGATGGGATCTTGCGGATACAGAAGGTTGCAGCGGTGGAAAAGTGGTTTCGTGGCTCCCCTGGATGTTTTTGGGGTATAAGAGTATATATATAGGTGAAAGAATTAGGTCAGAGGGGCTACGAGGAGCCCACAAGGTTGGGGGCACGCCCCACCCTCTGGGCGCGCCCTCCACCCTTGTGAACGCCTGCGGATCCTCTGACTTGTACTCCAAGTTTCCTGGGTGTCTTCTGGTCCAAGAAAAATCATGGCGAAAGTCTTATTCTGTTTGGACTCCATTTGTATTCCTTTTCTACGAAACTCTAAAACAAGGAAAAAACAGAAACTGGCACTGGGCTGTAGGTTAATAGGTTAGTCCCAAAAATCATATAAAATAGCATATTAATGCATATAAAACATCAAAAACAGATAATATAATAGCATGGAACAATCAAAAATTATAGATACGTTGGAGAGATACGCTTCCCGAGATAAATCCACCCTGATCGCATCATGTAATGCCCCTACCCAGATGGATGTTGATCCCGCTCCTCACTTCACCGCACCACAATTGGAAGAGGAAGAAAGGAAATCTGATGGGTCGATGGCTCAAGAAGTAATTGCTCCACCAGTTGTGCCCCAATAGTCTGAGAAAGAGGTTGTTGTGGCTCCAACCGAAGGAAATACATTTAAAGAAAAGGCCCTAGTGCCCGAAAGCCAGAAAGCTATTGAAGGAGTTCCAGCGAGAAAAAATGATAGATAGTCAAGTTCCTCAAAGAAATTTGTACAAGAGAAATCAAGGAAGCCTCATGCTCCTCTCAAGCCTATTGAGGAAGGTGTGCCTGCACTTGATGACATTCGGACCTGGATTATGGGTGAAGAGGAACAACTGAGAAACCCATTGGAAACCTTTCCCTTGTTTCCTGTAGAAGATGGCCTGAATGGTCCTACCTTTAATGAGCAATTTCATCATTCGAAGCTGTAACATCCCAAAATTTTAAATTTTTAAATGTTATAATAAATAGATAGTTTTGATTGATTGTTGATTGATTGACTGAGAATGAGTGAACTCGAAACTTCTTGAAAGTTAAATGAGAGGGAATAAAAGGACTTTCCCATACTTTCATTTTTGCTTTTATGATCTTCGGGAATTCAAATTCTTTTCATCACAAAACCCTGGAGAGAAGATGACATGACTTCTTCCATTTATTTAAATGACAAGGGGTGTTGAAAATATTTGAATTTCATTTGAGAATATTTCAAATTCTGAAACTTCATGCAACTCAATGATTTTCACGAGCGAAGATAAAATGACTTCTTCAAAACATATGAAATATGAGTTGGGAGTTTCAAAGAATTAAATTCAATGTTCTTTTGAATTTATTTTTCAATTTGGAATTATTTGAGTTTTATTCAAATTATTTTTCTCCAAATATAAAATATATGGAAAATAGGGTAACATGATTCCCTACATCAGAAAATTGGAGAGAAATAAATTTGAATTAATTTTGGTAATTTTAAAATGATTTTCAGTGGATTTTATTAGAGCAGTAGCACTCTTTGAATTATCTGAACTTCTGTGGATTTTATTTGGCATTATAATAATGTTCATGTCGTAGAAAATCTTTTTCTGAAAATTTTGATATATTATATGCCTATATAATATATTTGTTTTATTCTAATTTTTTTATTTTGTCTGAGAAAATGTTTTATAAAAAACTTTTTCAAAGGCCATGTCAAGCCCAAAGATCGCTCACTCTCCCTCTCCGGACCGAACTGGGCCGCGGCCCAGCCAGCCAGCCCAGCCGGCCCACCTTCGCGCCCGTCTCCGACCTCCCGTCGGACTCCGACTCCAGCACGCGTCGCCGCCGCCGCCGTGACCTCCGCGGACTCCTCGCGCCGCCTCTCCCTTGCCCCTCTCCCACGCCACCTCGCCCCTCCCCTCCCATAAATACTCCGCCCGGGCCCCGTTCCTCTCCTCCCCGAGCCGTCGTTGGAGATCCACCGCCGCCGCCCCCGCTCCATTCCGTCGCCGGAGAACACCGCCACCACCGCCACCTCCGACTCACGCCGTCGCCGCCATGTCGCCGCCGAGCCGCCCGCCTCGCTGCCCGCTCGCCGGAGAGCACCGCCACCGCCGCCCGGACGCCCGTGCCGGAGTTCGCCGCCGGCCGGATCCACCCCGCCGCCCGCCCTGGTTTTCGTCGGAAAACCCCCGAACCGGTAATAAACCGTCCCGGTCCGGTTATCCCTATTTGGTTTTCTACGGTTTTCTTTTCAGCCGGTTTAATTTTTTTAGTTAGACTCTTTACGAACGCTCACTGGTTAGGTATTCACAGTGAACGGTTTTTGTTCGTTAGGGTTTCATAGAGAATGTTCGTACATTAGAATGTTTCTTTTTTTATTTATAGTTTTCGGCCACGGACCTATTTGTGATAAATTTCTTCACAGATTAGTCCCTGTACTTCAAACGAACACATCTTTTCACTCGTTAGTCCAAGTTCAACGAAACCAACGCTCACGTCTTCGTTATGATCCCCTCTATCCAGATAATCAACTTAAACATGTTTTTGGAAAAATTAAAATTTGAATTAGATCAAATTTGAATTCAAACTTCGTTTGATCATAACTTGAGTTTCGTAACTCCGATTTAGTTGATTCTTTTTCCAAATCGAAGCTCTTGACCTAAACTTTCTGATAAGGCCAAATTCACATAATTTTGGTACTGTTAGAAATTGTTTCATGTTGCAAGAGTTATTTGCTTGGTTTTGATGTTTTTCGAATCGTCTTCTTCGTTCTTTCTGATCTTTTGAGTGATTGCTTATGTGTGGTTACTATTGCTTGCTTACGATAGATTGACCGGAGTGTGACGAGTAGAGCTATCAAGAGTTTTGAGTGCGAATCATCTTCATCAGCTTTGCAGGCAAGTAACACTTTGATCATACTCTTCTCATACCCAGTTTTTATGCATTAGATCTATCCTCAAACACTTGCATGATAAGGATCTAATTAAATTGTGGGTTATGGGAAGTAGATGAGGTAGTACCTATAACCTGTTTTATTATCAACCCTTGGGAGTTACTTCTACGTTTGCTTATTATGCTATGCTATGCTAGTAGACGTGGATTGGGTGAGTGTATCCATGACAGATGTGAGATTGTTATTTAATGGTTTATTTAAGGTGGCAACTTAAACACACATCCGGGTGGATTGAGGCACCGGTTTCTATCAGGACTTGCCTCGTATTTCTTGGACCGCCACCTGTGCTCAAAGGGATCATGAGATTATTCAAACTAGAAACTTCCGTGGTGCGACACAAGCCATTATGGGCTCGCATAGTTGATTAAGTTGTGCGAACTGTTACGGTAGGCTAGCTGATGTAGGGGATGTAGGTTGGTATGGTCTACCCACATGTAAGGTGCTAGCGCACGAAAGACTATGTCTCGGTCATCCGTCTCTCAAACACCATGTAGTGCGAGAAACCAAACGGAGGCGATCGAGTCTTGTGGGGAAAAGTGCACAAACCTCTGCAGAGTGTATAAACTAATCATGGTTAGCCGTGTCCCCGGTTATGGACAAACTTGAGTATCTAGTTCTTGGATTTATCCTGTTGATCTCATCATGTTACTTCTAAATTAATATTGTTGGGTTTTTTAATGAGTACTTTTTAATTGGGATTGAGAATGCTGTCAACCATTCTCAATGTTTAGCAACCACCTTGATAGTTAAATAAATTTATTCCTTTGCAGTAGGGAAAAATTGGCTTTTCGCAAAACCATTATAACCATAGAGCTTTTGCACCAGCCATATATGCATGTAGTATAGGCTTATTCTTTCATTATTCTCTATGTGTTACTTTGCCAAAGATATTCCATGTGTCAATTGACCCTTTTCGGGCTGCAACTTTTCATGTTGCAGACTTTTCAGACGACGAGTAAGTGATACGTTAGGGTTACGATTTCTACACTCAACTTTTCCGTTGGTGTTGATGGGAATCCACAACCTTGTTGCTTCCGCTATTTTTGGGCTGAGGTAATAATACTTACGTTATTTATACATGTGATTTACCTCTGTTATAAATCCTTCGTAATCGTGTGTGTCAAAGATACCGATCCGTGGATGACACTTAAGCACAGAGACTTGATCCATTCGGGTCAGGTCGCTACAAGATGGTATCAGAGCACATGTTGACTGTAGGACGTGACCCTAGAAAATGGCAAGCCCATAGGAAAGATTTTTCTCTACAACTTCCTTTTTCAAAAAGATCTCTTACCTCTCTTCTCTTCTGAGCTTGTTCAAATATTCCCTTTAGTGAGACTATACCCTTTCCCCCTTTTTGACCACGAAGATTCAGCTGATGGGATCACTCCAAGAAGTACAAGATATCAGACAACTAAGACTATTTTGGAATAAATAGGATTTTTACCGTGCATTACAATGACGGAAACTGCAACGGTGAAGACTCCGAAGACTTGGAGAATTTGAAGGCTTTGAAGCATTCCCAGATTTGTATGACCTAGGAAGGCTACCTTTATGGAACCTGGCAGACTATGGAAGCTGTCAATACCCAAGATCAAGGTGTATCAGAGAAAGACTGGAACTTGGAGCATTAGAACTCAAAGTTTTGTCAAGAAAACCCTAAGACAGGAGATATCAATTAGGGAATGAAAGCTCATGGCAGTAACATGGGCATAGACATGGCTAACCATGGTGTTATTGCCCGCCTATGATATTGTCACCATGCGGAGTTAAGCGTGCAGATGCATGGAAGAATTGGATGGTAGAAGGCTGAAGGAGCATCTGTCAGCGAAGGATGCAGTTTTAACCTTAGCCGGTGTATCACCAGGATCTGGATTGTTACATCAAGAAGTTAAGATGGACCTACAAGAAGCAGTATTTGATAAGGAAGCGTTTCGTGAAGAACTCAGGATCCAGAATTTGAGAGTAGCCAAGCTGGAGGAGCAAAACCTCGAGATATCGGAGATTCGTCAGGAACTGAAAGACAGTAGGACCATGGTTCATGTCAAGGATGTTGAAACCCAGAAGTTTGGAACGCAACTCCAGAATATTGAAGGATGCCACGAGAGACTTTGCGACAACAGAGATGATCTAGCAAAACAACTTGAGAAGGACAAGCATGATTAGAAGAAGCCATCAGAGACATGAACAAGAATCGAAGAGTTTGATGACTTTGAAGATTTATTGACCATTAGAAGACCAAAACCCTGTTTATACCTGCGTTAGATGCGACGATTGTGAGCTGTCATTTGTTTGATGTTTTTTTTCGACAACCACAATAAAACCCGTCTTTTCAAAACTATTGTTTGCATTGTGTGTATCCCTCCCTGTCTATCTCTCTTATCTCACCCCAAAACCCATGGACCCAATAGAGGATGAATGGAGATGAGCTCGTATTTTCGGGACCGATGAGTCAATTGGAGACGGACCGATGGATTCAGAACATGGAGGATCACATGGAGAATAACCCTATAGCCGGAAAGGATATGGCCCAGCAAGCTCTTCAATGCTTTGAAAGAGGTGCTGCTACTTGGTGGAGGATGTACCAAACCATCAATGGATGGCAAGGAGTAACCAGTTGGAAAGAATTTAAGTTGACTTTGTCAAAGTCTAGGTTCGTATCCCAGAAATTGGAGCCTTATGGAAATGATATGAAGAAACTTTGCCCATGCAAGCTTTGTGGAGAAATAGGACACAACCATATAGAACACAAAGATGAATGCTCTAGTTGTGAAGGAAGTCACCCAGCTAAAGAATGCCCAACTAGGCAGATCACTTGTTTCTTGTGTGAAGGGACTACCCACTACCCTGCACATTGTCACATTTACCCCATGGTACAAAAAATCATCCAGCAGAAGAAGGAAGAAATGAAAGGAGCCCTCACGGAAGTTCTAAGAGAAGCTGTGATAAAGGAAGAGATGGAGGACACACCCAAAGAGGAACCAATTAAATCCTGCACCAAGTCTTGCTATTCATGGTGTGACGAAGGGCACATCTCCCAAAATTGTATGAATCGGGATATAGTAGAATTCCCGACAGAGGAAGTAGAGTATGACCCACAGGAAATAGAAGCCCTGATTGGAATGGAAAAGTCCAGAAAGAGAAGTAGATTGGATCCCAGGAAGGACTGAGTCATATCACCTGTTATAGGTGCAAGGAGTCGTGGCACTACCTCAAAGAATCGCCCAAAAAGGAAGCCAAGGACCCACGGAGGCTATATAATCACAAGGAAACCTCAAACTTGTCAAGTAATATGTTTCCGTTGTAATATAGCAGGGCACTTTGCCGTAGATTGTCCAAGGAGAAGGAGACTGTGATAAATAGTTGAATTTGTAATGAAGAAATGGAGTAGTAGAAGTGAGAGCTTTTTTTTTATATTGAGGTGTTGAGTTGAGACATGTAATGGAAAAGCGAGAGATTGTAATAATTTAAGAATCAATAAAGTTAGCAGTGTTGGTACTGCTTTGGATTTTATGAGTTACCCTATGAGGAAAGATATTGACCAATTTCGAGGATATGAGAAATATGGTCTATGGAATATTGGAACATTTTAAGGGTGGCAAGACTGTAAGAACCGCTGACCACCGGAAAAGATAAGGATACTCCATCGAATGGATTTCAGACAAAATGAATACGAAGTTTTGTTTCGATATGTTTGATACCCCAAGAGTGTGTGAGATGACGTTGGAGACCGCTGCTTGTTTGGACCAAATGTGATCAAGGAGTCAAGAGAATGTTAAGTTGATTCGAGATAGACCAAGGTAGCTCGCCAGTGTAAGAGTTATGCAGACTCAAAAAACGAAAGGAGGTAGTCTATGAAATTGGAGACAGAGCATGTCTTCATGTGTCCCCTCTATGAGGATTTAAACTATTTGGAGTTAAGGGAAAGTTAGCTTTGAGATTTGTAGGACCATACTGAGTTTTGGAGCGTATGGGAGAAGTTACCAACAAGTTGGAATCACCCGAAGGACTGTCAGGAGTTCATGATGTGTTTCACGTTTCCCAGTGAAGAAGTGCCATGCAGAGATGGCCAATATTCCCCTGTAAGTACGCTTGACCCTGGAAAGGATAATGATGTTCCACGAAGTGGAGTATGGACTTCTTAAGTATAAGTTTTTATCTCAGTATGTGGGACATCCCACGAGGATGAAGAGATAAATTACTATTGGACATAAAGGAGGTATGATGTTGGAAATATGGATCAATGGAAATTCCATGATGAGTCTGAGTAATCATGTCCTAGTTTGGTGCCAATAGAAGGAAGAAGGACAGTACAATTGGGTGGAATTAAGTATGCTATGAACTTGGATGTTGGATTAAGGATCAGTTGCCCCGATGATGAATTCAAGGTTTGCAAGTGATGAGATGGGCTATAACCCATGTGCCCTGTGACCTCGCCAAGAAGCAAGCACACTATTGCTCAAGGAAAACCTGGAAGAAGTTATGATTTTATCAACCGACGATTCTATAGGAGTTTACGCAAAACCTGAGAGTTGTTAAGGAACGATAGATGTTTGTTTGGCTTGCAGAATCAATGGATTTATCCGAACTTGGTTCATCGAGAAGAGGAAATTCTGCAATGCTTGTGAGGATGACCGAGTGTTAGAATGCGAGATTCGCTAAACCATGTACAAGTTAATGATTTGGGTGCGGGATGGATTGATCACCATACCGACTTACTCTTATTATTCGCTTTGCTATATGGGATGGTAAATCTGAGTGACCTACCTATAGTAGAGAGACGACGATCAAAACCTTGTTTGAACCTTAGAATGGTATAGGTATTTTTCCCTTGTACAAGGCAGCTTTTGCCAAACTGTAGGTTATACGGTGAGGTTCAACCCAGACCCATTTCCTGCAGGACAAACCATAAATTGTTGACCACCATGAGATACCGATAGTTGTTTAGAATTGGTGCCAGACCCGTCAGCTATGAAGACCCAATCTCGGAATAACCTTACCAAGATAAAAGGGCAGAAGAATTGAGGAAAAGGTTATGCCACCACCGAAAGAACCCAGAGAAGGAATTATACTGAAGATCTGAGAAGACCGACACTGTCAGTAATAAGGATGGAGTATATGAGTTTTTGATGGAACCTTAACAATGCTTCTAAGGGTGGTAGCACCCGAGACCCCGGAGACGATCGATGGATTTTGAGAAGACCCCAAACCCTAACCTATTTCTTTCTAGCCTCTCCGAATCTCGAGGACGAGATCCATTTTAAGGGTGGTAGTTTTGTAACATCCCAAAATTATAAATTTTGGAATGTTATAATAAATAGATAGTTTTGATTGATTGTTGATTGATTGACTAAGAATGAGTGAATTCGAAACTTTTTGAAAGTTAAATGAGAGGGAATAAAAGGACTTTCCCATACTTTCATTTTTGCTTTTATGATCTTCGGGAATTCAAATTCTTTTCATCACAAAACCCTGGAGAGAAGATGCCATGACTTCTTCCATTTATTTAAATGACAAGGGGTGTTGAAAATATTTGAATTTCATTTGAGAATATTTCAAATTTCAAAACTTCATGCAACTCAATGATTTTCACGAGCGAAGATAAAATGACTTCTTCAAAACATATGAAATATGAGTTGGGAGTTTCAAAGAATTAAATTCAATGTTCTTTTGAATTTGTTTTTCAATTTGGAATTATTTGAGTTTTATTCAAATTATTTTTCTCCAAAAATAAAATATATGGAAAATAGGGTAACATGATTCCCTACATCGTAAAATTGGAGAGAAATAAATTTGAATTAATTTTGGTAATTTTAAAATGATTTTCAGTGGATTTTATTAGAGCAGTAGCACTCTTTGAATTATCTGAACTTCTGTGGATTTTATTTGGCATTATAATAATGTTCATGTCGTAGCAAATCTTTTTCTGAAAATTTTGATATATTATATGCCTATATAATATATTTGTTTTATTCTGTTTTTTTGTTTTGTCTGAGAAAATGTTTTATAAAAAAAACTTTTAACAAAGGCTGTGTCAAGCCCAAAGACTACTCACTCTCCTCTCCGGACGAATCGGGGCGGCCCAGCCAGCCAGCCCAGCCGGCCCACCTCCGCGCCCATCTCCGACCTCACGCCGGACTCCGACTCCAGCACGCGTCGCCGCCGCCGCCGTGACCTCCGCGGACTCCTCGCGCCGCCTCTCCCTTGCCCCTTTCCCACGCCACCTCGCCCCTCCCCTCCCATAAATACTCCGCCCGGGCCCCGTTCCTCTCCTCCCCGAGCCGTCGCCGGAGATCCACCGCCGCCGCCCCCACTCCGTTCCGTCGACGGAGAACACCGCCACCACCGCCACCTCCGACTCCGCCGCCCCGTGCCGCGCTCGCCGCCATCGCCCCCCTGCCGCGCCGGAGCCGCCGTCTCGACTTGCCCCGCCACGGAGAGCACCGCCATCGCCCGGGACGCCAGCCGGAGTTTGCCGCCGGCCGGATCCGCCCGCCGCCCGACCAAAACCGCCCGCCTGGTTTTCGCTTGAAACCCATTTAACCGGTAATAAACCGTCCGGCCCGTTATCCCTTTTTTGTTTTCTACGGTTTCTCTTCACGGTTTAATTTTTTTAGTTAGACATTTTACTTAACGCCACCGGTTAGGTATTCACAAGTGAACGGTTTTTCGCTCGTTAGGGTTTCATAGCTAACGCTTGTACAGAGAATGTTTCTTTTCTTTTATTTATAGTTTTCGCCAGGACCTATTTGTGATAAATTTCTTCACAGATTAGTCCATGTACTTCAAACGACCACATCTTTTCACTCGTTAGTCCAAATTCAACAAAACCAACGCTCACGTCTTCGTTATGATCCCCTCTATCCAGATAATCAACTTAAACATGTTTTTGGAAAAATTAAAATTTGAATTAGATCAGATTTGAATTCAAACTTCATTTGATCATAACTTGAGTTTCGTAACTCCGATTTAGTTGATTCTTTTTGCAAATCGAAGCTCTTGACCTAAACTTTCTGATAAGGCCAAATTCACATAATTTTGGTACTGTTAGAAATTGTTTTATGTTGCAAAAGTTATTTGCTTGGTTTTGATGTTTTTCGAATCGTCTTCTTCGTTCTTTCTGATCTTTTGAGTGATTGCTTATGTGTGGTTACTATTGCTTGCTTATGATAGATTGACCGGAGTGTGACGAGTAGAGCTATCAAGAGTTTTGAGTGCGAATCATCTTCATCAACTTTGCAGGCAAGTAACACTTTGATCATACTCTTCTCATACCCAGTTTTTATGCATTAGATCTATCCTCAAACACTTGCATGATTAGGATCTAATTAAATTGTGGGTTATGGGAAGTAGATGAGGTAGTACCTATTACCTGTTTTATTATCAACCCTTGGGAGTTACTTCTACGTTTGCTTATTATGCTATGCTATGCTAGTAGACGTGGATTGGGTGAGTGTATCCATGACATATGTGAGATTGTTATTTAATGGTTTATTTAAGGTGGCAACTTAAACACACATCCGGGTGGATTGAGGCACTGGTTTCTATCAGGACTTGCTCAGATTTCTTTGGACCGCCACCCAGGCTCAAAGGGATCATGAGATTATTCAAACTAGAAACTTCCGTGTGCAGCCACAAGCCATTATTGGCTCTGGCATAGTTGATTAAGTTGTGCGAACTCTTACGAGTAGGCTAGCTGATGTAGGGGATGTAGGTTGGTACGGTCTACCCACATGTTAGGTGCTAGCGCTTCTGAAAGACTATGTCTCGGTCATCCGTCTCTCAAACACCATGTAGTGCGAGAAACCAAACGGAGGCGATCGAGTCTTGTGGGGAAAAGTGCACAAACCTCTGCAGAGTGTATAAACTAATCATGGTTAGCCGTGTCCCCGGTTATGAACAAACTTGAGTATCTAGTTCTTGGATTATCCTGTTGATCTCATCATGTTACTTCTAAATTAATATTGTTGGGTTTCTTAATGAGTACTTTTTAATTGGGATTGAGAATGTTGTCAACCATTCTCAATGTTTAACAACCACCTTGATAGTTAAATAAATTTATTCCTTTGCAGTAGGGAAAAATTGGCTTTTCACAAAACCATTATAACCATAGAGCTTTTCCACCATCCATATATGCATGTAGTATAGGCTTATTCTTTCATTATTCTCTATGTGTTACTTTGCCAGCATATTCCATGTGCTGACCCGTTTTCGGGCTGCAACTTTTCATGTTGCAGACTTTTCGCATTTACGATGCAGTAAGCGATACGTTAGGGTTACGATTTCTACACTCAACTTTGCCGTTGGTGTTGATGGGAATCCACAACCTTGTTGCTTCCGCTATTTTTGGGTTGAGGTAATAGTACTTACGTTATTTATACATGTGATTTACCTCTGTTATAAATCCTTCGAGTACTGTGTGTGTCAGCATACCGATCCAGGGATGAACTTAAGCACAGAGACTTGATCCATTCGGGTCAGGTCGCTACAGAAGCTTGCATTCTTTGGTACCAGCCCATATGATGGAGAAAGAACTTCATTGTCACCAAGATTCTGGACAAAGGAACAAGCCATGTACGATGCTCGCATACTGTATGAAAAGTATCACATTTTCAAGCACAAGATTTTGGATTTCGTAGAGCTCCGAAGTCTACCCTGCTTCGAGCAGATTGAACTAGTCTTCCTAAAGTGCTTTCTTCGTTTCAATCATGGCTACAATCGTGAAGTGATTGTTCAGTTCTATGCCACTCTTTATATCTCAGGGGACCTTGCAAATAGCAGTACTTGGATTCTAGAATGGATGACAGGAGAAGAAAAGATCAAATGTTTGGCTGACCAGTTCTTAGCACTGTTGAATCTTCCTTGGTGCGAATTTGATGCTACTCGTGAGCATAGACTGAACTATTGGGATGTATCCGAAGCTCAACTTCATTTGCTGATGGACCCCAAACTGGTTGGTGATGAATGTACAGAGGCAAATCCAAAGAATCTGGCTTATGAGAACAAAGTATTGTTCTATATCCTTTGCAACTCCCTCACGCCAACAAATAGGCTAGAAATCATTCATGGCATCATGGCAAATGCTCTGTTAGCCACAACTCAGGGTATTCATTTTTGACATTCTGGATCTTTTCACTCGCAATTTGGCCTGCGCGGCTGATAGCCCTCAAGCTTTGAAGCCTTATGGACCTTGGTTCATGTTTGCCATTGAGCAGCTTATTGAGGAAAAGTTTTTCTGCCCACATGTCCCGAAAGTTTATATGCCACCCGTCTGCGACACTCCCCGGATTGTGAAGGACATCGGTAAAGGGAAAATACCGATTGATGCTACTGTCTCTGCTTCTATGGCTGCTTCTGCAAAAGCTCCAAAGTTCAAGAAGGCAAGAGTTGAAATCCCTCATGAAGAGAATCCTTCGATGTACGAGATTTGTCTTTGCACTCAGCAAGCCCTGGAAAGTCATATCAAACTCGACTAGAAAGTAATGTTGGAAATGATGATTGAGATAAATCTGCTTCACAATTATGCTCGCCAAGTTCTCCCGTATGAGAAGGAACAAAAGAAGTGCTCCTGGACCCTTCTGCACAAGCATTATTCTCGCAAACAACTATCTGCCAAGGGTATCGAGAAAGAGTACGAGCATCTGGACTTGTTTGAAGTTCCTCGCATCCGAAGGCAAACCCCAGTGCTTCCTCCACATTCCGCCTCCATCGACCTACTATTTGTTGAACCAGATGATGTTCTTGAAGACACATCAGGCACATTTATTTTCAAGCCAGATGCACCTCACGCTGCTACTCCCGAAGCTGATCCTGAAGCCCATGATGCGTCTCCAACTCCTGCTTTGGCCTCGACCATCGCTCGCTCTGCTTCGCCGAACAGCTCGAGTTCTGATTCCGATAATCTTCGGATAAGTAGTTCCTCACATGCATTCTCTTTCCTTTTTGACACTTGTTGACAAAAAGGGGGAGAAGAACATCAAGTGATAGATAAGTGAGTTATTTGCAGGGTGTTTCCTTTCGCCATTTGCTTTTCCGTCGAACTATTTGGTTTTTGTCAACTATTTGCTTTTGGAACTTGGAGCACCGCCTATGGTGTTGGAAAACTGGGCCGTCATGTACCGTTATTAACCCCCATGCAATGCTGTTCGCCTCCACTTATCTGTTTGCAGGTGAAATCGAAAGCTTACTTTCTTGAAATAATTATCCTCGATACTTATCTATCGAGCAGGGAAAGCAAAATCATTTCAAGGAGGATTGGAAATCATGCTTCTCTAAAAGAGATATTTCACTCCTTGAAACTATATGTATCTCATGCTTAGATATTCTATAATGATTATCTTTCACTTTCTAACTTTGCAGCAGAAGAAAAGTTAGCTTCAGATTAAATTTATTGAGTTTGAAAGAGAACTCTCTCTATCTGTCTCATAAGCTGTTTCCCTCGCATATCTCCATCGTATAATCCTTGTTGATGGAAAACCTCGTCTGAAGCATATCTCCTATGCATTCTCGAAATACTCCATACCTTCAGGGGGAGCGTGTTTCATCTTCGTAATTATCTCTCATCTTTCGTTATCCTTCGCAATACATTTCATTCTGTTATCTATATTTTGATGTGTTCTATTTTGTCAACAATCATTCAAAAAGGGGGAGATTGTTGGTGCAATATTTTCCCTCTTGTGTTTTGGAGATTGTTGACAAAAACAGGGATGGACTGATTTGTTTTCTAGTTCACATAAAGAGAAATAGTCCATGCAGAACCAAAGAGAATGTTGTCTCTAGTGCCAAGTTCGAGGAACTTCACCAAAGAATATCTGCGTTGCAGAGAAGAATGAGCTACATCTGTTGAAAACATGTAGGCGAGGAGATTGATGTGAAGGAGTTAAACCCTCGAGAATTTATTGCTAATGTGAAGCAATTGGTTTGGAGATTCTGTCCGAAGAAAATTGCCTGCAACGAATGGAAGTCGAAGACAAAGTGAAAACGTAGTATTCATTTCATTGTTCTTCTTTCCTTCATTTGAGTCATAGGACCTCCATACTATTAAGAGGGGTATATGTTATCGAAGCATAGATCCGTTGTGATGCTGCCCAAAACCTATGCAAGACTGAGAGAAATCTCTTTACGTTTCGAACGATTACCTGCCAGTAGTAGACGTTGTTCTTCGTGCTGCAGGAGTTATCTTTCGAACTAAGGAGTTAGCATTACTTGCTCCGCAAGGAATGTTACCGTTGTGTTCAATTTTTGACCGTTGGACTTGTGTCGTTCGGCCATTGGCTGCTTCACATGTCCAATTTGGTCTTTTTCCCTTCAGGGAAGGTTGCGGCTATATATAGCCACCCTGCTCCAACATTGTCCGTGGGCCGCTCCGCTTAAGATTTCTGAGAAGATCTATTGAGCATCCCCTCTCCGAGTGATTTGAGTTTAAAATCCACCGAGAGAAAAATCAAGAGCCGAAACTGAGACAGTGGTTGAGCATCACAGTAGTTCTGAGTTGAGAGTTCTTGTACCTATTACTCTTGAGAGCCGCGCACTCTCTAGACAGATAGGTGTCGGCTCGAGTGTTGAAGAGTTATTGTATTCACCGAGCAAGATCTTCAGCAATCAAGAGTCATTCTGGTTCATGAAGAGGTCCGTCGAAGGTTTGGAGATCGCCGACAAGTATCTACCACGGGTGAAATCAACTGAAGTCTGATCAGCTCCGGGTTGAAGGAGAATAGGGCGAAGAGAGTTTATCTTCTGTGTTAAATCACAACCCCTCCAACCAGACGTAGTCATTTGGCAGAAGGGAGAACTGGTCTACCAAATCCATCTATCGCCATCGAGCACCACTAGTTCACTTTACCTTACTCAGTAGTTTACTTTCATGCTCCATGACGATAGTTTATTTGATCAATCATTGACTGTTGCATATCATTCCTTTCTGTCATCTCTGTCATCCCATTTGTTAACATCCCATCCGTTAACGTTCATTGCTCACTTTGTTGCATTCTCATCATTCAGTTTAGTCGTCCCAGTCGTATAATTTTCTCTTCGCACTTATCATATTAGTATTGGCGTAATTTCCCTGTGTTGGTTGCATTCACCTTGGCATTGATCTTTCTCGTGCTTTTCCTTCATAGTTCATACCTTGTTTTCCCTCATGCCTCTGTATTTGTTCGTATGTTGCATTACCATCATTATTGTCAAACTTGTGATATCCTATACTTGAACTATTATTGCTTCCTACCTTGATAGATATGTTCCTCAATAACATGTTTGATTTAGTTCATTTCTACCGAACCTTATTTCTGCTGCTGTGTTTGGGATCAATTCATGATATTCGCAAGAATTGTTTGAATCTCCCATTCACCCTCCTCTGGTCAATATACTCTCGGTAGTAACATCAATGAGTAAGATGGACGACACACCCAATCGAATAGTAGCAGCACCGAGTGCTCTAAGCAGCACGAAGCAAAAAAAACTTGCCAAAAAAACGGTGATTAGGGCACCACAGTTTCATAAAATGGACCACGCAGAAAGAACCGAAAGAGAGAGCTCACGTTGAAGAGCAAGAACCCAAGATTGGCAGCAACCGAATGACAGGAAGAAACTCGCAATGCCTGCAGGCGCAATGAGAAAAACAACAGCCGATGAGCATGCATATGAGAGCAAACACAAGTGTCGAAGACTATAGGATGCAACTCTATTTTATTCATCGGAGTCTGTTACAATATATAAAGGTGATGTATTGCGTGACAAGCCAACTAATCCCTACAATATCTCTAGTAGTTAATCTATACAAGGCTAGAGATCATAGGGGGGCTTGATGGGCGGCCGGCCGTGGGCCGAGGAGGCTCGGAGCGGGGGCCCGAGGAACCGGCATGGAATATGCATGGACCACATCGGTCCAGGAGTTATACCCCATGAGCTAGGAAGGCGGGGGCGCCGCAACAGATGCAGCGGCCGGGGTGGCAACTTGGCGTGATGTGGAGCTCGGGTTGTGGCCCGCCTGTTGCGCCCCCCGATTCTGCTTCCTCTCGCGGCCATGATTGGGTGCGGCAGGGGGCAGGAGCAGGTGCGCGGGGAGCCGACGGTGGTGCCGACGGTGGTGCCGACGTCAAGGGCTGCGGGAGTCACATATCGGGCTGAGTGGCAGATGCATTTCTCCTCCATTCTAATGTAGGTAACCGCCTTCGTGAAGGTGGGAAGGATGAGGGATAGGTTGGTGGAGGACTAGACGAGGTCGGGGTGGAGGCCGCAGAGGAGGTTGGTGAGGAGGAAGGAGTCATCGATCACCATGCGAACGTCGCGAAGCTCATCAGAGAGCACACCCTCAGCTTCGTGCAGTACTCATAGATCATGAGATCATTTTGTTGAAGTGTGAAGAACTCGCCTTGGAGAAACACACGTCGTTGGAGCTAGTTGTTGAGGAAGAGGTCGCATATGAGCATATCCAAATGATGTGCACGTAGGGGTCACAAATGTTCACCATATCAAGGGCCATCATGAGATCGTGAGGGACAACCACTTGGTGATGCATGCGTCGATGGCAATCGACTCATCGTCATCTTTCATGTCACGGATGTCGATGCTCCCATCGTCATGATCAATGAGACGGTAGGGGCGGAGCAACACGAAGTAGGTGTGCCATGTGTTGTAGGAAGGGGTGTCGAGCTCAAGAACGACGGGAACATGATCCTTGATGGGAAGATCATTGAGTCATTCAGAGGTGAAGATAAGGATGGTGGTGGAGCTTGCATTGGATAGGGAAGAGGATGATCCAACCATGATGATGGATGGGGGAAGCGACGGCTTAGGGAGGAGTGGCGGTGGTGACTTGGAAGAATAAGTAGCAGCGGTGGTGGCTTGGGTAGGAAGCGGCGGAGGCGGCAGGAGGGAAAGAGACGACGAATGCATGGAGGGCGCGACGGCGGCCTGGGGCGGAAGCGATGGAGATTGTTAGGAAACTGATACCATGTAGAAGACTATAGGATGGAACTCAATTGCATTCATCGAAGTATGTGACAATATATACAGGTGATGTCTTGCATGACAAGGCAACTAATCCCTACAATATCTCTAGTAGTTAATCTATACAAGGCACGAGATGATAGGAGGATCAATCAGAGATAAGTACAAATATGTCACGTTCAACAACAAGAAAGAGGGAAAGAACATACGAACCTTAGGTAGCTAGAAGGATGGCCAATGAAAGAGCTCATAGAACCCCTTACATTTCAAGGGAGCGAAGCAAGAGGCTAGAGTGGTTTGCAAAATGTGAGATGGCGGGGACAAAGTAAAGCGACACGTAGGTAAATACCCCATGCGTGATGTACCAACATTGAACAAAATTACCATAGATAAAACCCACACACAAACCAACGTGCGAACTAAGAGGATTACACCACAAAAACGTGGAGCAAGGCAATGCTAAATGATTGAGAAGACGATGTGCTTGTACCCACCGTATGAAACGGGAGACGCTAACAGATGGACCCGACAACAACAACCAGCCGGGTAAATCAAAAAAGTATGGAAGCAATAGTACAGAGAGCCACGAGGGAAGTTACATGTCCCATTCACACCCACCTACCACGTACGGAGAAGAGAAGGTTGAAAAGCCTAATCCCTCAGACGAATAAAAAGTGCCTTGACGTACTGAAAAAAGCTCCCTCCCAACTGGCTATCCCCAGCAGCGTGCAACATCCAAGCACACCGACAGCAAGCGCTCCGCCGAACGGAAAGCCTTAGCATCCGAGTAACTGTAGAGAGAACAACCTTAAACGATTGACTAACCCCAGGACAACGAGTAGAACAACCGTCCGAGGAAGCCAGAACGGAAGTACTATGGAATAAATGACGAGGTAGCCCTAGCCAGGGAAGCCAGAAGTTGGGTGTTCTGAAAGCCCGAGCAAGCACCTCTCTAACACCCGGGAAGAGTGACCCTCACAAACCGAACCGCACATGCAAGGAGCCGGCTCGACAACACTAACAACGACCCATACTATCCATCCCAACCACCTCAACAACATCCACCATCCTACCATATGCAGAAAAGGCCGCCGAGATACATGAAAAAAGTAAAGATAACAATGAACCATACCAGTGGTCGTGACCACCCCGACAACATCCACCATCCGAGCATACACAAACTAGGATGGCCAGACAAGCACACAGACAAGACCTACCAGAAAAGCCCTTCACAATCACACACGCACACCCACACGAATGGCAAGGCCGGTCATGCAACGCTCACTGATCAGTGATATTTTTACACTCATTTCAACCTTGTTTAAACCGAGATATTTCATTAAAATAGACATATTCGCTCCAATATTGCCACTAATGACTAATGAATGCAAAGGATTGCATAAGTCCTCTCTTTAATATTTTTCTACCAGAAATGGGTTGAAAAGGGAAGATATCATGTGGGAGAAAGGAAAGGAAGGAAAATGGAGAACAAATAAATCATCAGGAGGTGTCAGGAGGCCACTAGAGTGAAATACGGTGTTCCATACGACTGCACGTGCTTGCATGAGCGGTCGTTTGGCATGGAAAGTGAGGAAGGTCGTCCACGTGAACAACTTTTATTAAGGGGACCCCATCGAAATGTCAACAAAATGTCGTGTATGTGTAAAATAAAACTGCAATGTTGAAGTATCTCTAGTCTTATTCGTGATTTTCATCCCTGCACGTACCCAGCATCATGGATATTGAGCACCGGTGAGGTTAGGATCAAGGGGACCTTGACGTGTTATATCGAACACCGGTGACAGTAAAGTTTAGTAGGTTAATGATGTCGCTTGAAGCTACGTCGGTATTTCCCCAGAGGAAGGGATGATGCAGCACGACAGCGGTAGGTATTTCCCTCAGAAATGAAACCAATGTTATCGAACCAGCAGGAGAACCAAGCAACACAACGTAAACAGCCCCTGCACACAAATAACAACACCTCACAACCCGACGTGTTAAAGGGGTTGTCAATCCCTTTCGGGTAACGGCACCAGAAATGGTGCGTGGACGGGAGAAAGTTGTAATAGATTGAATAAATAGATCACAAAAAAAAATAAAGTGCAGCAAAGTATTTTTGTATTTTTGGTTCTAATAGATCTGAAAATAAATGCAAAGGAAAAGTAGATCGCAAAGGCAAATATATAAGAAAGAAACACGGCGGTCGTATGTTCCACTAGTGTCTTCTCTCGAGAAAAATAGCAAATGGTGGGTAAACAAATTACTGTTGGGCAATTGATAGAACTTCAAATAATCATGATGATATCCAGGCAATGATCATTATATAGGCATCACATCCAAGATTAGTAGACCGACTCCTGCCTCCATCTACTACTATTACTCCACACATCGACCGCTATCCAGCATGCATCTAGTGTATTAAGTTCATAGAGAAATGGAGTAATGCAATAAGAACGATGACATGATGTAGACAAGATCTATCTATGTAGATATAGAGCCCATCATTTTATCCTTACACTACAAAAAAAAGACACACTTGTGACATTTTGGGCCGAACGATTTTTTTTCTGTCATGCTTATGACACTTCTATGACGATAATTGTGACCAAACCCAGTATCATCATAGATGTGGTGGGCTCCTATCTATATGACAAAAAATTATGATAGAAAATGGGCTTTTCATCCTGAGTGGGCCGGAGACACAGCTGCATGACATTCTTTGTGCCGTCCATGACGGAAAAAACCGTGGTGGAATGGGCGAGGAAAATATCGGGGAGTTCCCGGTAACGGTGGGTGGTCGGGGGCCGAGCGATGCACATTTCTCTCGTACACATAGACACATGGGTGCGAGGCGTTGGGCTCTAATTGAACCCGAGCGAGGCGTTCGTCTACTGAACCAGAGCGATTGCACTGGAGGCTACGCGTTACTGAACCCGAGTGATCGATCGATGGCTGTTAATTGAACCCGATCGAGCGATTCCTTCGCTACTGCTGCTAACTGAAGCCGATCGAACCTGCTGCCTCTTGATGAACAGTGAACGCTGTTGGGGGGGGGGGGTTGGATGAACAGTTCCGGTGGGGGGGTTGGATGAACAGGACCCCGTGGTAGTAGAGGTTGTTGCCGCTGGATGAACAGGACCCCGGTCGATCGAGGCAGTTGGGGGTGGATGAACATGACCCCATGGAGGGCTGGATGAACATGACCCCATGGAGGGCTGGTTGAACAGTAGTCGGTGGAGGGTTGGATGAACATTAGCCCGTGGAGTGGTGGTTGAACTGGACCCCGTGGAGAGGGCTGATTGAACAGTAGCAGGTGGAGGAGCGGTGGAGGCTGGTTGAACAGGAGCCCGTGGATGAGCAGTCGCAGGTGGAGGCTGGAGGAGGTCGACGGTGGATGAACAGTAGCCCGTGGAGGCTGGAGGAGGTCGATGGTGGAGATGAAAAGTATCCTGTGTTGTACCATTTTGCGGTACGCCACACCACTCCCGATGAACATGACTCCCGTTTCGACCGTAGCGCTTCAACACAAGTCTGTTTCCTCCGTTTTGCGGTATGCCACACCCCTCCCGATCAACAGGACCCCGTTTCGACCGTAGGAGTTCCAAGAGAAGTCTGTTTCCTCTGTTTTGCGGTACGCCAGACCCCTCCCGATGATCAGGATCCCGTTTCGACCGTGGTCGGTCGAACACAAGGCCGTTTCCTCCGTTATGCGGTACGCCATGCCTCGTTTCGATCGGCTGTTCCGTCCAAGACGGTTGGCTCCCGATGAACACGACAACGACGCAGTTTCTCCATTTCGACGCAGCCATGTACACGAGCCCTGGCCGTACGTATGCGCGAGTAGGCGTTCGAGACCCCGCCCGAATGTACGTACGTGGCCCAATTTATTTTCTTGCACCCTGGCCGCTGTACATACATGTACACGATATTAACGGGACTGCGTGACATGCTACGTGTGCGCCTTTACTACGACACGTGGGCACCTCTACTACGACATGTGCCCTTCCTTACACGGCCACGGTTCATCGCAACAGCCTGCAGACAGACCGATCAAACAGTATGTACGTACACATTCACGACCAGAATGACAGCGCTACGTACGCTTCGACCAGGTGGGTCCCGACTGTCAGGCACATCCTTGCGTGCGAAGATGTAGCTGGTGGGTCCCAGCAGTAATGGGGCGAATCATTTTTTTGCCCGTAATATGGACGCACTTCCTTGCGTGCGAAGATGTAGCTGGTGAGTCCCAGTAGTCAGGGGGAAATGTTTTTTTCGCAAATTACGGTGGCCCGTCAGGTGGGTCCCTGCTGTCAGGTGGAGGAATCGTTATTTTGCACGTAATAAGGAGGCACTTCCTTGCTGCGGCCGTGGACCCAGCTGTCAGCCTCTCCACGTACAGTACTCTTCTGATGGAAGTCGTTCGTTGACCACATTGACCACGCCGTGCCGAGAGCACCAAGGCGGTGCACGACGACAAGGCCTAGGAAGGGGACGACGTGGAGCCGGGGAAGATGCGGCAGTGGATGCCCACGCCGGATGTGAGTACGAGGGTTCATCGTCTGGCCGCGGCATGAGGCCGCTGCCACCGCAGAATAACAGGTGGTGTGGGTGAGTAGAGGGATGGCCTGGCCAGTAGTGGGAGTAGTAAGGGGCGGTGAGGCTTTCGCGGCAGCACAACCAGGCACGGGAGGCAGGAGCAGGCGACATGACCGGCGCTGCTTTGGGCGGCTGGAGCAAGAAGACCAGAGGTTGAAGAAGCACGACGGTTGTTGGATGGACATCGTATGGTCACTACAGCTAGAACCGTTTATATTGACTAAGTTGACAAAGCCCTTGGTACGCGTCAACTTAGTAGGCCCACAAGTCAGCCTCCGAAACGGTGCGCCCCAGATGTCAGGGGGAGGAATCATTTTTTGGGCGGTTGAAGCTAGAATATCCGAGATTGAAGAAGAAGCACGACATCCATTGGATGGACATCCAACGACCACTGCTGCTAGAACCGTGTGTTGACTATAAGTTGACAAAGCCTTGCATACACGTCAACTTACTTTTTTTAGGGCGCGTCAACTTAGTAGGCCCACAAGTGTGTGGCAGGGAACTTATAGGCCATTTGTGATTTGTAAGAATGTACAACCCACTTTTGAATTCTAATGGAATTTACTACAACCCATTTACAGTTTTTTAAAAGTACAACCCATTTTCTAGCAGGACAACGATTAATAATTTCAACCAAGTGTTCAAAACAGAATTCAATAAAATTTCCCACATTTTGATGTGATCCGAAATATTTTTATCCCGAAATTTCTAGTCAGATTAAATACAATTTAATATAAATTTGTATTACGTAAAAATCCAACAAAACATTGGACGCGCAACAATTAATGAAATTAAAATTTTCAAAATCCAAAAATATTATTTTATAAACTAATTACGTGTTGGTTGCATTTTTTATAGTTACTACCCAGTTTTTATAATTACATCCCATTTATTATTTCTTAAAGCCCATTTTCTTTTTAAGCCTTATGCATCCCTCCTAGGAAAGATTTGCAGCCCAAATACAAGTGAGAATAACAAGTTGACCTTGCTCGGGTATTCCTCAAAAAAATATAGTTGGGCTAGCCATTTTCAGCTTGAAAAAATTAATATCTGGGCTGGCTATCTGCTCGGGCTAGACGGGCCACAACCCGCCTGATTAATACCTGCACTCCTCTAAACAACAACGAAAACATTGCTCAAGAAAACTTCTGCAAAGGTGCTCACACCTCAAAAGACAACATCGCCGAGCTGCTTGGTCCCAAAGAATGACCGCCTCCTTGTGCAATTCTCTCATTTATTGACTACATAGGTTGACAATGGTTTGGGAACATGATGTCAGGAAACCAGGAGGAAGCAAAAAAAATATAGTTGTACATAATGAGGCACTTGCGTACGTAAGACTATGACTCTAGTGGGTCCCTACTGTCATCCAGTCAAAATAAAGTCATCTCCTGAATCCCCATGTTCGTTGACCATGTTGACAATGCTCGGCGCCACGGCGAGCGCAACAACTTGAAGGATGACGGAGAGGGCCTCGCGGGCCCTACAGATGGTCTGATACAGCGCCCGCTGCTCATTCAGGAAGCCAGGATCATCAGACACCTATGAGCACCTTCGACAGACTGAGACGGCATGAAACGGTAAGGCCGCGCTTGGGAGCTATGGTTTATTTCACAACTGTATTAAGATACAAGTGTAATTTACCTGTCATCATAAGCAACGCATAAAATACAGGCGTACTGAAACCGAGGGCCCGAGGTCTGTAACGAAAACCGGCATGTAACGTGTGTAATTTGAGAGACCAGTGTATATTTTACTAGTCGAAATCGACCAACCAAGCGCTTCGTGCTACGTCTTGAGCTTGCGTTGGTTTCCTTGAAGAGGAAAGGGTGATGCAGCAAAGTAGCGTAAGTATTTGCCTCAGTTTTTGAGAACCAAGCTATCAATCCAGTAGGAGGCTCCTCAAAAGTCCCACGCACCTACACAAACAAACAACAACCTCGCAACCAACGCAATAAAGGGGTTGTCAATCCCTTCACGGCCACTTGCAAAAGTGAGATCTGATAGAGATAATATGATAAGATAATATTTTTGGTATTTTTTATGATATAGATTGGAAAAGTAAAACATGCAAATAAAAGTAGATTGAAAGCTTATATGATAAAAGATAGATCCGGGGGCCATAGGTTTCACTAGTGGCTTCTCTCAAGATAGCATAAGTATTACGGTGGGTCAACAAACTACTATCGAGCAATTGATAGAAAAGCGAATAATTATGAGATTATCTAGGCATGATCATGTATATTGGCATCACGTCCGTGACAAGTAGACCGACTCACCGTGCATCTACTACTATTACTCCACACATCGACCGCTATCCAAAGATGCATCTAGAGTATTAAGTTCATAAGAACAGAGTAATGCATTAAGAAAGATGACATGATGTAGAGGGATAAACTCATGCAATATGATATAAACCCCATCTTTTTATCCTCGATGGCAACAATACAATACGTGCCTTTTGCTGCCCTCACATCCTTTGGGAAAGGACACCACAAGATTGAACCCAAAGCTAAGAACTTCTCCCATTGCAAGAAAAACCAATCTAGTAGGCCAAACCAAACTGATAATTCGAAGAGACTTGCAAAGATAACTTAATCACACATAAAAGAATTCAGAGGATATTCGTATATTTCCCATAGATAAACTTGATCATAAACGCAAAATTCATCGGATCTCGACAAACACACTACAAAAAGAGTTACATCTAATAGATCTCCAAGAAGATTGAGGAGAACTTTGTATTGAGATTCAAAGAGAGAGAAGAAGCCATCTAGCTAATAACTATGGACCCGAAGGTCTGTGGTAAACTACTCACAACTCATCGGAGAGGCCTTGGAGATGATGTAGAGGCCCTCTGTGGTCGATTCACCCTCCGGCGGAGCGCCGGCGAAGGCTCCAAGATGGGATCTCACGGATACAGAAGGTTACGGCGGTGGAAATAGTTTTTCATGGTGCTCCTCGAAGGTTTCAGGGTACGTGGGTATATATAGGAGAAATAAGTAGGTCGGTGGACGCTCGAGGGGCCCACGAGGGTGGGGGTGCGCCCACCTGTAGGGGGCATGCCGGGCACCCTTGCGGCCGCCTCCTCTGTTGCTTGACGTCCACTCCAAGTCCCCTAGATCGCGTTTGTTCCAAAAAGATCGCTCCCGAAGGTTTCATTCCGTTTGGACTCCGTTTGATATTCCTTTCCTTCGAAACACTGAAATAGGCAAAAAAACAGCAATTCAGGCTGGGCCTCCGGTTAGTAGGTTAGTCCCAGAAATGATATAAAAGTGTAAACTAAAGCCCATAAACATCCAAAACAGGTAATATAAGAGCATGGAACAATAAAAAATTATAGATACGTTGGAGATGTATCAACATCCCCAAGCTTAATTCCTGCTCGTCCTCGAGTAGGTAAATGATAAAAACATAATTTTTTATGAGGAATGCTACCTAGCATAATTCTCAATGTAATTTTCTTTATTGTGGCATGATTGTTCAGATCCAAATGATTCAAGATAAAAGTCCATAAAACATAAAAATAGTAATACTTCAAGCATACTAACAAGTAATCATATCTTATCAAAATAGCATAGCCAAAGAAAGCTTATCCCTACAAAATCATATAGTTAGGCCATGCTTCATTTTTATTACACAAAATACTCCCATCATTCACAACCCCGATGACAAGCCGAGCAATTGGTTCATACCTTTTAACGCGCTTCAGCCTTTTTCACTCTTACGCAATACATGAGCGCAAGCCATGGACATAGCACTATATGTGGTATATGGTGGTGGTTGTGCGGACAAAAAAAGGAGAAGATAGTCTCACATCAACTAGGCGTATCAACGGGCTATGGAGATGCCCATTAATAGATATCAATGTGAGTGAGTAGGTATTGCCATGCAACGGATGCACTAGAGCTATATATATATATGAAAGCTCAACAAAAGAAACTAAGTGGGTGTGTATCCAACTTGCTTGCTCACGAAGACCTAGGGCGTTTTGAGGAAGCCCATCATTGGAATATACAAGCCAAGTTCTATAGTGAAAAATTCCCACTAGTATATGAAAGTGACAACATAGGAGACTCTCTATCATGAAGATCATGGTGCTACTTCGAACCACTAGTGTGGAAACGAGATATTAACATTGTCCCTTCTCTCTTTTCTCTCATTTTTTTTTCTTTTCTCTTTTTTTTGGTGGGCTTCTTTGGCCTCTTTTTTGTATGGGCTTCTTTGGCATCTTTATTTTTATAAAGTCCGAAGTCTCATCCCGACTTGTGGGGGAATCATAGTCTTCATCATCCTTTCCTCACTTGGTACAATGCTCTAATAATGAAGATCATCACACTTTTATTGATTTACAACTCAAGAATTACAACAATACTTAGAACAAAATCTGAATCTACGTGAATGCCTCCGGCGGTGTACCGGGATATGCAATGAATCAAGAGTGACATCTATGAAAAATTATGAAGGTGGCCTTGCCACAAATACGATGTCAACTACATGATCATGCAAAGAGCAATATGACAATGATGGAGCGCGTCATAATAAATGAAACGGTGGAGAGTTGCACGGCAATATATCTCGGAATGGATATGGAAATGCCATAATAGGTAGGTATGGTGGCTGTTTTGAGGAAGGTAAATATTGGGTGCATGATACCGGTGAAGGTTGCGCGGCATAATAGAGGCTAGAAAAGTGGAAGGGTGAGTGTGCGTATATCCATGGACTCACATTAGTCATCAAGAACTCATATACTTACTGCAAAAGTTTATTAGCCCTCGAAGCAAAGCACTACTAAGCATGCCCCTAGAGGGATAGATTGGTAGGAAAAGACCATCGCTCGTCCCCGACCGCCACTCATAAGGAAGACAATTAAAAGAGCACTCCATGCAACAAATTTGTCACACAACTTTTTACCATACGTGCATGCTACGGGACTTGCCAACTTCAACACAAGTATTTCTCAATTTCATAATTACCCAACTAGCATGACTCTAACATTACCACCTTTATATCTCAAAACAATTATCAAGCATCAAATTGATAATAGTGTTTAATGCACTTTCTATGATAGTTTCAATTATACCCAACTCGGATGCTCATCATTCTAGGACCAAATTTATAAACATAGCAAATACCATGCTGTTCTAAAAGACTCTCAAAATAATATAAGTGAAGCATGAGAGATCAACAATTTCTTCAAAATAAATCCACCGCCGTGCTTTAGAAAATATAAGTGAACCACATAGAGCAAAACTATCTAGCTCAAAAGATATAAGTGAAGCACATAGAGCATTCTAATAAATTCTAAATCAAGTGGGTCTCTCCAAAAAGGTGTGTACAACAAGGATGATTGTGGTAAACTAGAAATCAAAGACTCATATCATAAAAGACGCTCCAAGCAAAACACATATCATGTGGCGAATAAAAATATAGCTCCAAGTAAAGTTACCGATAGACGAAGATTTAAAGAGGGATGCCTTCCGGGGCATCCCCAAGCTTAGGCTTTTGGTTATCCTTGAATATCTTGGGGTTCCATGGGCATCCCCAAGCTTAGGCTCTTGCTACTCCTTATTCCATAATCCACCAAATCTTTAACCAAAACTTGAAAACTTCACAACACAAAACTCAACAGGAAATCTCATAAGCTCCGTTAGTGCAAGAAAAAAAACCATCACATAAGTTACTGTAATGAACTCGCTATTTATTTATATTGGTGTTAAACCTACTGTATTCCAACTTATCTATGGTTCATACCCCTACATACTAGCCATAGATGCATCAAAATAAGCAAACAACACACGAAAAACAGAATCTGTCAAAAATAGAACAGTCTGTAGCAATCTGTAACTTTCGAATTCTTATGGAAATCCAAAAATCCTACTAAAATAGGAAGTCCTAGGGAATTTTTCTATTGATCTACATAAAAAATAATCAACGCAAAATCACGTTTCTGTGATTTATTAAAATTATTTTCGTGCGCGCAAAGTTTCTGTTTTTCAGCAGAATCAAATTAACTAACACCATAGTTTATCCTATAGGTTCTACTTGGCACAAACACTAATAAAAACATAAAAACACATCTGAACAGAAGCTAGATCAAAGATTTATTGAATAACAACAAGGAAAAATATTGGGTTGTCTCCCAATAAGCGCTTTTCTTTAAAGCCTTTTAGCTAGGCATTGATAATTTTAATGATGCTCACATGAAAGACAAGAATTGAAGCGCAAAGAGAGCATCATAAAACAATTGACAAACGCATCTAAGTCTAACATACTTCCTATGCATAGGAATATTATAAGCAAACAAATTTTCAAGGCAAGCAAAAACTAGCATATGCGAGGAAGCGGAAAGAAACAATAGCAATCTCAACATAACGAGAGGTAATTTAGTAACATGAAAATTTATACAACCATATTTTCCTCTCTCACAATAATTACATGTAGGATCATAAGCAAATTCAACAATATAGCTATCACAAAACATATTCTTAACACGATCCACATGTATGCAAAGTTGACACTCTTCCAAAATAGTGGGATTAACATAAACTAAAGTCATGACCTCTCCAAACCCACTTTTATCAAAATACCATAAGATTGAACATTCTCCAAATATGTGGGATCTAAAGTTGACACTCTTCCAAACCCACATTCAATATTATTGCAAACACTATTATCAATCTCATATTCATTATGGGGCTTAAATAAATTTTCAAGATCATAAGAAGAATCACCCCAATCATGATCATTGCAACAAGTAGTAGACATATAAAAACTAGCATCCCCAAGCTTAGGGTTTTGCATATTATTAGCACAATTGACATCAAGAAAATTTATAGTAACATCATTGCAATCATGCTTTTCATCGAAGGAACTACCAAGTATGGGTGCAATAGCAACGATCTCATGTTTAACATAAGGAACTATAGCAAATTCATCTTCATAAATATTGACATCATGGCCACAAGAATAGCAAGCATCATGTTCATCAAGGGATATTTTAATCAAATCATCGGATTCATCATTGTCTATAGATTCATGCATATCATTATTTTCTTCCAAAGCAACAGTCATTCTCTCAATAAATTCTCTGACATAGACATTATGAGCATAGTTTTTATAGCAATATTTAAGTATGTCAAAATTTTCAGATTTGTAGAGAGTAATATCATACTTTTCAATCAAAGAAGCAACTTCATAAGCACCCTTAAAAGCAACAAATTCTTCAATTTGTTCGATATCATAGTAACTATAAACACCCTTTGCATAAGAAGATAAGATTTCATTATCATTAAACTCACATAGGTAGGGAAGGTGTTTTTTAGGGTTCTTAGAGCAACAAGTCAAATAAAAAATTTCACAAAGATTCCAATCATAACATAGCAATCTGTTTATTTGATCCCATAAGAGTTTCCCTTTTTCAGACAAACGGTGACGCAAAAGAGCATGCTCATCTAAAGATTTCCCATGAACTAGGCTAGTTAAGGTTTCAGCACGAGCGCATAAGGATTGAAGATGATCCAAGTAGAACACTTTAAGTGGATCCATAACAATAGATTTTTAGCAAGCAAAGATGCAAGAAAATAGAAGGCACATGGTAACACAAGCAAACAATAGATCTGGCAAAAAAAGGCAAACAAAAAAGAAGGCGAGTAAAACGGCAAAGGTGAAGTGGGGGAGAGGAAAACGAGAGGCAAATGGCAAATAATGTAATGCGAGGGATAAGAGTTTGTGATGGGTACTTAGTATGTCTTGACTTGAGTGAAGACCTCCCCGGCAATGGCGCCAGAAATCCTTCTTGCTACGTCATGAGCTTGCGTTGGTTTTCCTTGAAGAGGAAAGGGTGATGCAGCAAAGTAGCATAAGTATTTCCCTCAGTTTTTGAGAACCAAGGTATCAATCCAGTAGGAGGCTCCTCAAAAGTCCCACACACCTACATAAACAAACAAGAACCTCGCAACCAACGCAATAAAGGGGCTGTCAATCCCTTCACAGCCACTTGCGAAAGTGAGATCTGATAGAGATAATATGATAAGATAATATTTTTGGTATTTTTATGATATAGATTGGAAAATTAAAAGATGAAAATAAAACTAGATTGAAAGCTTATATGATAAAAGATAGATCCGGGGGCCATAGGTTTCACTAGTGGCTTATCTCAAGATAGCATAAGTATTACAGTGGGTGAACAAATTACTGTCGAGCAATTGATAGAAAAGCGAATAATTATGAGATTATCTAGGCATGATAATGTATATAGGCATCACGTCTGTGACAAGTAGACCGACTCCTGCCTGCATCTACTACTATTACTCCACACATCGACCGCTATCCAACATGCATCTAGAGTATTAAGTTCATAAGAACAGAGTAACGCATTAAAAGATGACATGATGTAGAGGGATAAACTCATGCAATATGATATAAACCCCTTCTTTTTATCCTCGATGGCAACAATACATTACGTGCCTTGCTGCCCCTGCTGTCACTTTGAAAGGACACCGCAAGATTGAACCCAAAGCTAAGCACTTCTCCCATTGCAAGAAAGATCAATCTAGTAGGCCAAACCAAACTGATAATTCGAAGAGACTTGTAAAGATAACTTAATCACACATAAAAGAATTCAAAGGAGATTCAAATATTTCTCATAGATAAACTTGATCATAAACCCACAATTCATCGGATCTCGACAAACACACCGCAAAAAGAGTTACATCGAATAGATCTCCAAGAAGATCGAGGAGAACTTTGTATTGATATTAAAAGAGAGAGAAGAAGCCATCTAGCTAATAACTATGGACCCGAAGTTCTGTGGAAACTACTCACAACTCATCGGAGAGGCCTTGGAGATGATGTAGAGGCCCTCCATTGTCGATTCCCCCTCCGGCGGAACGTCGGCGAAGGCTCCAAGATGGGATCTCGCGGATACAGAAGGTTACGGCCGTGGAAATAGTTTTTCGTGGTGCTCCTCGAAGGTTTCAGGGTACACGGGTATATATAGGAGGGGCCCACGAGGGTGGGGGGCGCGCCCACCTGTAGGGTGCGCACCGGGCACCCTCGTGGCTGCCTCCTTGCTACCTCTTGAGCACTGCGTTGGATTTCCCCGAAGAGGAGAGGATGATGCAGCAAAGTAGCGTAAGTATTTCCCTCAGTTTTTGAGAACCAAGGTATCAATCCAGTAGGAGGCTACGCCATGAGTCCCTAGTACCTGCACAAAACAATAGCTCCTCGCAACCAACGCGATTAGGGGTTGTCAATCCCTTCACGGTCACTTACGAGAGTGAGATCTGATAGAGATGATAAATAATATTTTTGGTATTTTTGATATAGAAATGCAAAGTGAAAAGTAAAAGGAAAAGTAAAAATAAAAAAGTGTTAAAGTGATGGAGATTGATATGATGAAAATAGACCCGGGGGCCATAGGTTTCACTAGTGGCTTCTCTCAAGAGCATAAGTATTCTACGGTGGGTGAACAAATTACTGTTGAGCAATTGACAGAATTGAGCATAGTTATGAGAATATCTAGGTATGATCATGTATATAGGCATCACGTCCGAGACAAGTAGACCAACTCACCGCATCTACTACTATTACTCCACTCATCGACCGCTATCCAAAGATGCATCTAGAGTATTAAGTTAAAAATAGAGTAACGCCTTAAGCAAGATGACATGATGTAGAGGGATAAATTCATGCAATATGATAAAAAAACATCTTATTATCCTCGATGGCAACAATACAATACGTGCCTTGCTACCCCTTCTGTCACTGGGGAAGGACACCGCAAGATTGAAGCCAAAGCTAAGCACTTCTCCCATTGCAAGAACTACCAATCTAGTTGGACAAACCAAACGGATAATTCGAAGAGACTTGCAAAGATAACCGATCATACATAAAAGAATTCAGATAAGATTCAAATATTTTTCATAGATAAACTTGATCATAAACCCACAATTCATCGGTCTCAACAAACACACCGCAAAAAGAATATTACATCGAATATATCTCCAATGACGGAGGGGAGAACATTGTATTGAGATCCAAAAAGAGAGAAGAAGCCATCTAGCTGCTAGCTATGGACCCGAAGGTCCAAGTAAACTACTCACACTTCATCGAGAGGCTATGATGATGATGTAGAAGCCCTCCGTGGTGGATGCCCTCCGTGAGCTCAAACAGGCCCCAAGATGGGATCTCGTGGATACAGGAAGTTGCGACGGTGGAATTAGGTTTTTGGCTCCTGCTCGATAGTTTGGGGAACGAGGTATATATAGGAGGAAGGAATGCGTTGGTGCAGCAACAGGGGCCCACGAGTGGGGCGCCCTAGGGGGCGCCCCACCCTCGTGACCGCCTCACATTTCTTGGAGTAGGGTCCAAGTCTCCCGGATCACGCTCGTGAGAAAATCACGTTCGAAGGTTTCATTCCATTTGGACTCCGTTTGATATTCCGTTTCTTGAAACACTGAAATAGGCAAAAAACTGCAATGCAGGCTGGGCCTCCAGTTAATAGGTTAGTCACAAAAATAATATAAAAGTGGAAAATAAAGCCCAATATAGTCCAAAACAGTAGATAAAGTAGCATGGAGCAATCAAAAATTATAGATACGTTGGAGACGTATCAGGCATCCCCAAGCTTAATTCCTGCTCGTCCTCGAGTAGGTAAATGATAAAAAGAGAATTTTTGATGCGGAGTGAATATTCATATCCGAAAGATTCAAGACAGAAGTTCAGATTGACATAAAAATAATAATACTTCAAGCATACTAACTAAGCAATTATGTCTTCTCAAAATAGAATGTCAAAAGAAAGTTCATCCCTACAAAATCATATAGTTAGGCTATGCTTCATTTTCGTCACACAAATATGTTCCCAACTTCTATACCCCCGATGACAAGCCAAGCAATTGTTTCATACTTAAATAATCTCAAACTTGTTCAACCTTCACGCAATACATGAGCGTGAGCCGTGGATATAGCACTATGGGTGGAATAGAATATGATGATGGGGATTGTGTGGAGAAGACAAAAAAGGAGAAAGTCTCACATTGACGAGGATAATCAACGGGCTATGGAAATGCCCATCAATTGATGTCAACATGAGGAGTAGGGATTGTCATGCAAAAGATGCACTAGAGCTATAAATGAATGCTCAACAAAAGAAAACTAGTGGGTGTGCATCCAACTTGCTTGCTCACGAAGACCTAGGGGATTTGAGGAAGCCCATCGTAGGAATATGCAAGCCAAGTTCTATAATGAAAAATTCCCACTAGTATGAAAAAGACAACTTATGAGACTCACTATATGAAAAACATGGTGCTACTTTGAAGCACAATATATGAGACTCACAACATGAAGAACAAGGTGCTACTTTGAAGCACCTTGTATGGGGCTCACTACATGAAGAACAAGGTGGTACTTTGAAGCACAAGTGTGGAAAAAGAGATAGTAACATTGCCCTTTTTATTTTTTTTATTTTTTGGGGCCTTTTTTTGGATTTGGCAATGCTCTAATAATGATTATCATCACACTTCTATTGATCACAACATAAGTATTACAACTCGAAACTAGAACAAGATATGGCTCTATATGAATGCCTCCGGCGGTGTACCGGGATGGTGCAATGAATCAAGAGTGACATGTATGAAAAATAATGCATGGTGGCTTTGCCACAAATACAATGTCAACTACATGATCATGCAATGGCAATATGACAAAAGTAAAGTATGTCATGATGATGATCGAACGGTGGAAAGTTGCATGGCAATATATCTCGAATGGCTATGGAAATGCCATGATAGGTAGGTATGGTGGCTGTTTTGAGGAAGATATAAGGAGGTTTATGTGTGATAGAGCGTATCGTATCACGGGTTTGGATGCACCAGCGAAGTTTGCACCAACTCTCAAGGTGAGAAAGGGCAATGCACGGCATCAAGAGGCTAGCAAAGGCAGAAAGGTAAAAGTGTGTATAATCCATGTACTCAACATTAGTCAAAAGAACTCATATACTTATTGCAAAAATTTAGAAGCCATCAAAAATCAAGTACTACGCGCATGCTCCTAGGGGGATAGGTTGGTAGGAAAAGACCATCGCTCGTCCCCGACCGCCACTCATAAGGATGCACAAGCCAGGTACACTTCATGTTTTAAATTTGTTACACAACTTTAACCATACGTGCATGCTACGGGATTTGATAACTTCAACACGAGCATTCTTTAAATTCATAATCACCCAACTAGCATGACTTTAATATCACTACCTCCATATCTCAAAACAGTTATCAAGTATCAAACTTTTCTTAGTATTCAACGCACTCAAAAGAAAGTTTCACATATCTTGAATACCAAGTATATTAATTCTAAGCAAATTACCATGCTATTAACGACTCTCAAAATAACCTAAGTGAAGCATGAGAGATCAATAGTTTCTTTAAAACAAATCCACAACCGTGCTCTTAAAAGATCTAAGTGAAGCACTAGAGCAAAAAATATAACGCTCAAAAGATATAAGTGAAGCACTATGAGCAAAACTATCAAGCTCAAAAGATATAAGTGAAGCACGTAGAGTATTCTATCAAATTCCAATTTTTGTATGGCTCTCGCAAAAGGTGTGTACAGCAAGGATGATTGTGGTAAACTAACAAGCAAAGACGCAAATAATACAAGACGCTCCAAGCAAAACACATATCATGTGGTGAATAAAAATATAGCTCCAAGTAAATTACCGATGGAAGTAGATTTAAAGAGGGGATGCCTTCCAGGGCATCCCCAAGCTTTGACTTTTTGTTGTCCTTGGATTATCTTGGGGGTGCCATGGGCATCCCAGAGCTTAGGCTCTTGCCACTCCTTGTTCCATAATCCATCAAAAGAATTTACCCAAAACTTGAAAACTTCACAACACAAAACTCAATAGAAATCTCGTGAGCTCCGTTAGAGAAAGAAAACAAAAGACTACTTTAAGGTACTGTAATGAACTCATTATTTATTTATATTGGTGTTAAACCTACTGTATTCCAACTTATCTATGGATTATAAACTATTTTACTAGCCATAGATTCATCAAAATAAGCAAACAACACACGAAAAACAGAATCTGTCAAAAACAGAACAATCTGTAGTAATCTGTAACTAACGCAAACTTCTGGAACTCCAAAATTTATACCAAAATAGGAAGACCTAGACAATTTGTTTTATGATCATCATAAATTGGAATCAGTATTTTATCACGTTCTGGTGATTTTTAACAATTTTTTCGTGAACAGAAGGATTCTGAAAATTACAGCAAGATCAAATAACTATCATCCAAGAAGATCCTATAGGTCTAACTTGGCACAAACACTAATTAAAACATAAAACCACATCTAAACAGAGGATAGATGTATTATTAATTCCTAAACATAAGCAAAAGTAAAAAAACTAAAAATAAAATTGGGTTGCCTCCCAACAAGCGCTATCGTTTAACGCCCCTAGCTAGGCATAAAAGCAAGGATAGATTTAAGTATTGCCGTCTTTGGTAGGCAATCAATAAGTGGCTCTCATGATAGATTCATATGGTAATTTTATTTTCTTTCTAGGAAAGTGTTCCATGCCTTTCTTTAATGGAAATTGGAATCTAATATTCCCTTCCTTCATATCAATAATTGCACCAATCATTCTAAGGAAAGGTCTACCAAGAATAATAGGACAAGAAGGATTGCAATCTATATCAAGAACGATAAAATCTACGGGCACATAATTCGTATTTGCAACAATAATAAAATCATTAATTCTTCACATAGGCTTTTTAATAGTGGAATCCGCAAGATGTAAGTTTAGAGAGCAATCATCAAAGTCACGGAAATCTAGCAAATCACACAAAGTTTTGGGGATAGTGGAGATACTAGCACCCAAATCACACAAAGCATAAAACTCATGATCTTTAACTTTAATTTTAATAGTTGGTTCCCACTCATCATAAAGTTTTCTAGGTATAGAAACTTTCAACTCAAGTTTTTCTTCATAAGATTGCATCAAGGCATCAACAATATGTTCATGAAGGCTTTGTTTTGACTATAAGCATGAGGAGAATTTAGCACGGATTGCAACAAGGAAATACAATCAATTAAAGAGCAACTTTCATAATTAAATTCCTTGAAATCCAATATAGTGGGTTTAGCGACATCTAGGTTTTTATTTCTTTCAATCCCACATTTATCAATTTCATCATCAAGATCTAAATATTCTGAATTTTTGGAACGCCTTCTAGGTAAAGGAAGATCATATTCAGTTTCATCAAGATTCATATTGCAAAACAAAGATTTAATGGGGGACACATCAATAACTTTTAGATCTTCATCTTGATTTTCATAGGAATTGGAAGAACACGCTTTAATAAAGCCATCTTTGGAACCACGCATCCTAGCGGTTCTTTATTTGCACTCATCAATGGAAATTCTCATAGATTTGAGAGACTCGTTGATATCATGCTTAGGAGGAATAGATCTAAGCTTTAAAGAATCAATTTCAAGAGAAATTCTATCAACGTTCCTAGCCAAATCATCAACTTTAAGCAATTTCTCCTCAAGCAAAGCATTAAAATTCTTTAACACTAGTCTCAAATTCAGAGGGCATCTTATTAAAATTTCCATAAGAATTGTTGTTGGAATTTCCATAATTATTAGAAGGATTACTAGGATAAGGCCTAGGATTAAAATTCCCTCTGTACGCGTTGTTACCAAAATTATTCCTACCAACAAAATTCACATCCATAGATTCATTATTATTCTCAATCAAAGTGTACAAAGGCATATCATTAGGATCAGAAGAAACACTCTTAGAAGCAAATAATTTCATAAGTTCATCCATCTTTCCACTCAAAACATTAATTTCTTCTATCGCATGAACTTTTTTATTAGTAGATCTTTCGGTATGCCATTGAGAATAATTAACCATGATATTATCTAGGAGTTTAGTAGCATCTCCTAAAGTGATTTCCATAAAAGTGCCTCCCGCACTTAATCTAAAAGATTTCTAGAAGCAAAATTCAATCCGCATAAAAGTTGTGTATAATCATCCACAAGTTCAAACCATGAGTAGGACAATTACGTATCATTAATTTCATTCTCTCCCAAGCTTGTGCAACATGTTCATGATCAAGTTGCTTAAAATTCATAATATCGGTCCTAAGAGAGATGATCTTAGCGGGAGGAAAATACTTAGAGATAAAAGCATCTTTGCACTTGTTCCAAGAATCAATACTATTTTTAGGCAAAGATGAAAACCACCTTTAGCACGATCTCTAAGCGAAAAAGGAAATAGCTTCAACTTAACGACATCATTATCGACATCTTTTTTATTTTGCATATCACATAAATCAACGAAGCTATTCAGATGAGTAGCGGCATCTTCACTAGGAAGGCCGGCGAATTGATCTTTCATAACAAGATTCAACAAAGCAATATTGATTTCACAACATTCAGTATTGGCAAGAGGAGCAATCGGAGTGCTAAGGAAATCATTATTATTGGTATTGGTGAAATCACACAATTTGGTAGTATCTTGAGCCATCGCGACAAACAAGCAAACTAACACACGAGCAAACAAAAGGCAAGCGAGAAAAAGGCAAACGGGAAAAAGAGGAGGAGATTGGGAAAGAGAGGGCGATTATAACGGCAAGGGTGAAGTGGGGGAGAGGAAAACGAGAGGCAAAGGGCAAATAATGTAATGCGGGAGATAGGGATTGTGATGGATACTTGGTATGTCTTGACTTGAGCGAAGACCTCCCCCGCAACGGCGCCAGAAATTCTTCTTGCTACCTCTTGAGCACTGCGTTGGATTTCCCCGAAGAGGAGAGGATGATGCAGCAAAGTAGCGTAAGTATTTCCCTCGGTTTTTGAGAACCAAGGTATCAATCCAGTAGGAGGCTACGCACGAGAACCTAGTACCTGCACAAAACAATAGCTCCTCGCAACCAACGCGATTAGGGGTTGTCAATCCCTTCACGGTAACTCACGAGAGTGAGATCTGATAGAGATGATAAATAATATTTTTGGTATTTTTGATATAGAGATGCAAAGTGACAAGTAAAAGGCAAAGTAAAAACAAAACAAGTATTAAAGTGATGGAGATTGATATGATGAAAATAGACCCGGGGGCCATAGGTTTCACTAGTGGCTTATCTCAAGAGCATCGGTATTCTACGATTGGGTGAACAAATTACTGTTGAGCAATTGATGTAATTGAGCATAGTTATGAGAATATCTAGGTATGATCATGTATATAGGCATCACGTCCGAGACAAGTAGACCGACTCCTGCCGCATCTACTACTATTACTCCACTCATCGACGGCTATCCAAAGATGCATCTAGAATATTAAGTTAAAAACAGAGTAATGCCTTAAGCAAGATGACATGATGTAGAGGGATAAATTCATGCAATATGATAAAAAAACCATCTTGTTATCTCGATGGCAACAATACAATACGTGCCTTGCTGCCCCTTCTGTCACTGGGGAAGGACACCGCAAGATTGAACCCAAATCTAAGCACTTCTCCCATTGCAAGAAGTACCAATCTAGTTCGTGAAACCAAACAGATAATTCGAAGAGACTTGCAAAGATAACCAATCATACATAAAAGAATTCAGAGAAGATCCAAATATTGTTCATAGATAAACTTGATCATAAACCCACAATTCATCGTTCTCAACAAACACACCGCAAAAACAAGATTACATCGAATAGATCTCCATGAGAGAGGGGGAGAACATTGTATTGAGATCCAAAAAGAGAGAAGAAGCCATCTAGCTACTAGCTATGGACCCGAAGGTCTGAAATAAACTACTCACACTTCATCGGAGAGGCTATGATGATGATGTAGAAGCCCTCCATGGTGGATGCCCCCTCCGGCTTAGCTCCGAAACAGGCCCCAAGATGGGATCTCGTGGATACACGAAGTTGCGGCGGTGGAATTAGGTTTTTGGCTCCTGTTCTGATCGTTTGGGGTACGTAGGTATATATAGGAGGAAGGAGTACGTCGATGGAGCAACAGGGGGCCCACGAGTGGGGCGCGCCTAGGGGAGGGAGCCCCACCCTCGTGACCGCCTCACATTACTTCTTGGAGTAGGGTCCAAGTCTCCTGGATCACGTTCGGTGAGAAAATCACGTTCTCGAAGGTTTCATTCCGTTTGGACTCCGTTTGATATTCCGTTTCTTCGAAACACTGAAATAGGCAAAAAACAGCAATTCTGGGTTGGGCCTCCGGTTAATAGGTTAGTCCCAAAAATAATATAAAAGTGGAAAATAAAGCCCAATATAGTCCAAAATAGTAGATAAAGTAGCATGGAGCAATCAAAAATTATAGATACGTTGGAGACGTATCACTCCTCTGTTGCTTGACGTCCACTCCAAGTCCTCTGGACCGCGTTTGTTCCAAAAAGATCTCTCCCGAAGGTTTCATTCCGTTTGGACTCCGTTTGATATTCCTTTCCTTCGAAACACTGAAATAGGCAAAAAAACAGCAATGCGGGCTGGGCCTCCGGTTAGTAGGTTAGTCCCAGAAATGATATAAAAGTGTAAAGTAAAGCCCATAAACATCCAAAACAGGTAATATAATAGCATGGAAAAATAAAAAATTATAGATACGTTGGAGACGTATCACTTCGCCCGATACCACATGCTTTTATTTACAAGCGTCTATTTTACAAACGGTTTTGGTTGAAAACGACGATCCAATCACGACCTAAGATGGTGAGTTGGTCGGAAGATCATATGGTTTCACCTCTAACCTACCCCAGTTGTCCTATAGGCTATGAATGAAACATAAGACAATGAACTTATTAAGCTCAGAAACAACAGAAGAGGTTGATCTTCATAACATGCAAATCACAGGCATTGGCTCAACATGCAAAACAATATGAAACATTATTCTCAGGAGGCACGGTGAACAGCTCGTGATTTCGCATGCCACAACATTCCAAGCTCAATTTGCAATCAAACTGACAAGGCGTGGCATTACATAGACAACATTCAGAACAAACTCTTAAAATACCTTACATAAGTCAACATTCATGTGACTATGCATCTCAGCAGAGTAAATATTTCTGAATTGAAGACAGGAATAGGAAAAAACGATCGACGATGCTCACAGCAAAGGCTGTCCCACTCAAAAATATCAAATGCATGTCTTCTGGCTAACATCAATGAGCAAAATTTGACAAGGTTTTCCAATTCCAATATATTAAACTAATGTCTTCTTGCTAACATCAATGATTAAACTTTGACAAGCTTTTCCCATTCAAAATATGTAATGCCTATGATTGTGGAACATGAAGGGTTTGTCATTAGTTTGTCACCTGATAGTCTGGTGGCTCAAGGTGACAATGAATGATTAGAGAACCATTCGATGTATTGTGCATGATGAAGTATTATGGAGGACACGAACCATCTGAACATTTTGTACAGTTCCACTAAAATCAAGGTGAGCATCCCTGTGATTTCGTATTTATATGCTGCAAGAAAACAAAGACACATCAGCACACACATGAATATTGGCCCCAGTGTCAACCCACCAGTCGGTGGAATAACAAACTGAAAGTACGGTAAACAGATTACCATACCCAGATGCCCCATCATTGTTGCTTAGAATGACATTGACGGACTTGGAGTCCTATCCTGCCTTCATGTACTTGTTTGGGCACTTTTTGCCCAGTGCACTCCACGTGTTGTAGAGTTGCCTATGCTCTCTGCAAACTAGTTATGTCACCAGCGTCTAGTAATACTCCGTAAAGCTTCTCGATCATTCCTTCTGTAATGTAGCGCAAACGGTGACTGCTTCTTTCTGTAAAGTGGTAAGACCATCTGGACCCACTAATGCAACAGTTTGCCTTAGACACATTGGCTCCTTTTGTGTAGTTCAACTAAAATCAAAGTCGGAATAAAACCGAGCTTTAATTTTGATATCCCTGTAAGCAACAATAGGTATAAGGGAAAGAATTACTGAGAAATAATGGTTGATGACTTGTACTCCCAGAAGAAAAACATCTACTGATCTACCTTATCTTAATGGGAAAGAAAGCAGGAGAGTAGGAATTCTCAATCAGTGTGATGCATTCATATTAACTGAGACATTATCTTAACAATGCCTTGTTTCAACATGTATAAAGAATGACATAGCAGAAAAGTACCATTCATAAAACAATGCGACTGATTCATATTAACATAGACATTATCTTAACAATACCTTGGTTAAACATGTAGAAAGAACTACAAAGCAGGATAGTGCCATTTGTAAAACACTATAACTGATATATAATAACAGAGACATTATCTGAACAATACATTTCTTAAACATGTGCTCCGGCCGATCCCTAACAGAAATGGTACAACCGCCGATCCCTAACAAGTGTTGAAGTTTTGAACTAAGATTCAGTAGTTAATTCTGAGGAAAGTCGGTACTGACCTTTCAAGACCAAGATTTGAAACAACTCGTGAGGAAGACCTAAAAGAGATCTCAACACATATATGGAAATCTGGTCTCCTTCTGTGCAGTTCCACCAAAATTAAGCGAAGCAAAATGTCACAATAGCAAAAAGTTGAATAGATATCCTTGTTTTAACAGAGGCAAAAAAGGAATCAATTACTCGCCAATAAAGGAGGATGAAACATGCGGCCACAAAAATAGTAATCCTGCCAATCCCTAACAAGTGTTGCAGTTTTGAACTAAGATTCAGTAGTTAATTCTGAGAGTGGCATTGCTTAATTTTACCAGCGGCATTAGATTAACAAAAAGCAGAAATAGCCCAGGGAGAGTGGGCGCAACAACACCATGTGCTTCCATCTACTTATAAAGAGGGTGAAGCAGAGTTTTGTTGTAACAAAGGAACAAGCATCATGTCTGGGTTGGAACAATTTTTGCTCACTTAATGGTAAAAGGCAGCAGTTCAATAGCTTCAATTCAACATTTATCCAAAATAGTACCAATACAAGTAGCACAACATCTCAAAGCACACTGTAGTATCATGTGGATGAAAGTCGGTACTGACCTTTCTTGACCAAGATTTGAAACAACTCGCGAGGAGGACTTGAAAGAAATCCCAACATATATATGAAAATCCATGATCTCCTTTTGTGCAGTTCCACCAAAATTAAGCAAAGTCGTCGGTGTGACATTCAATTTGAACTGCACAAAACACTCTTAAAACAAAAGTGTTTCGTGTAGCGAAGCAAAATGTCGCAATAGCAACAAGTTGAATAGATATCCCTACTTTAACAAAGGCAAAAAAGGAATCAATTACTGGCAAATAAAGGAGGATGAAACATGCAGCCACAAAAATGGTAATCCCGCCAATCCCTAACAAGTGTTGCAGTTTTGAACTAAGAATGAGTAGTTAATTCTGAGAGTGGCATTGCTTAATTTTACTAGTGGCATTAGATTAGCAAAAAGCATAAACAGTTCCAGGGAAGAGTGGGCGCAACAACAACATGTGCTTCCATTTACTTATAAAGGGGGTGATGCAGAGTTTGTTGTAAAAAAGCAACAAACATCATGTCTGGGTTGGTCCCATTTTTGTTCACTACTTAATGGGAAAAGACATCAATACAATAGCTTCAATTCAACATTTATTTAAAACAATACCAATACAAGTAGCACAACATCTCAAAGCACACTACACACTCATTTGGATGAAGGCCTGTACTGACCTTTCATGAGTCGACCAAGATAAAATACGAATCTACCTTCACGAATAGGAAATCCAATCTCGTTTTGTGCAGTCGCACTGAAATCAAGCAAAGTTCCCGGTGTGACATTTAAGTTCGATATAGCAACAAGTTGAATAGATATCCCAGTTTTAATAGAGGCAAAAAAGGAAACAATTACTGGCCAATAAAGGAGGATGAAACAAATGGCGACAAAAAGAAGCATCTAACTTATCTTGATGGAAAACAAAGTAGGACAATAACATTCCTAAAGCGGTTGCATTGATTCATATTAAGAGAGACATTCTCTTAAAACAACATTTGTTAAAAATGTAATTTACTTCTAATAGTGGCATTGCTTCAATTTTCCAGCGGCATTCTTAGATTAACAAAAGTAAAATAGTTGTATGGGACATGGGACATGCCAGCACCATGTGCGTCCACACGTATAAATGGGTGATGCGGAGTATGTAGCCAAGAAGCATATCTACGTTGGTCCCATATTTGTTCTCTTTGAACCTTTTTCCTATGTGAGGACAACAAATCTAGTCCTGCACAAACTACCCGACCCCCCCCCACCAGTTTCTTTCCTTTTTCAACAAAGAGATCGGTTCCTTACAGATGTGTGTACTGGGTTACCCCCTTTTTCCCTTTTCGACCAACAAAGCGGCTGGATAGCCAGTCTATACTACTTTCCCTCCCTCCTTTCCTCAGTGAACCACGTCCTAGATTCATGCTCCACCCCACCGCACCCTTCTTTCCTCTTTGAACCAAGACCTGGATTCGACTACAGAATCGAAAAAGATCCGCATGCAGCTAGAGCAATGACGGTTTCAAATAACTTATACCTTAGGGTCATCGGGATGTGGCAAGGCATGCGGCGGGAGGCCAAATCTACCCACACTACGTACGGCAGCGAGGAAGAAGGGGTCGGTGGCCCTCCCAGACAGGCGCCGGGTAAAAGAGAACAACGCATCTGCTACGTCTTGAGCTTGCGTTGGTTTTCCTCGAAGAGGAGAGGGTGATGCAGCAATTGTAGCGTAAGTATTTCCCTCAGTTTTTGAGAACCAAGGTATCAATCTAGTAGGAGGCTCCTCAAAAGTCCCACACAACTACACAAACAAACTGAGAACTCGCAACCAACGCAATAAAGGGGTTGTCAATCCCTTCACGGCCACTTGCGAAAGTGAGATCTAATAAAGATAGTATGATAAGATAAATATATTTTTGGTATTTCATAATATAGATGCAAAAAGTAAAGATGCAAATAAAAGTAGATTGAAAGCAAATATGATAAGAGATAGACCCGGGGGCCATAGGTTTCACTAGTGGCTTCTCTCAAGATAGCATAAGTATTACGGTGGGTGAACAAATTCATCACGAGCAATTGATCGAAAAGCGCATAGTTATAAGATTATCTAAGCATGATCATGTATATAGGCATCACGTCCATAACAAGTAGACCGACTCCTCGCATCTACTACTATTACTCCACACATCGACCGCTATCCAGCATGCATCTAGAGTATTAAGTTCATAAGAACACAGTAACGCATTAAGCAAGATGACATGATGTAGATGGATAAACTCATGCAATATGATATAGACCCCATGTTGTTATCCTTGATGTCAACAATACAATACGTGCCTTGCAACCCTTTCTATCACTGCGTAAGGACACCACAAGATTGAACCCAAAGCTAAGCACTTCTCCAATGGCAAGAAAGACCAATCTAGTAGGCCAAACTAAACTGATAATTCGAAGAGACTTGCAAAGATAACTCAATCATACATAAAAGAATTCAGAGAAGATTCAAATATTATTCATAGATAAACTTGATCATAAACCCACAATTCATCGGATCTCGACAAACACACCGCAAAAAGAGATTACATCGAATAGATCTCCACAAGAGAGGGGGAGAACATTGTATTGAGATCCAAAAAGAGAGAAGAAGCCATATAGCTAATAACTATGGATCCGTAGGTCTGTGGTAAACTACTCAAAACTCATCGGAGGAGCAAGGATGTTGATGTAGAGGCCCTCCATGCTTGATTCCCCCTCCGGCAGAGTGCCGACGAAGGCCCCATGATGGGATCTCACGGATACAGAAGGTTACGGCGGTGGAAATTGTGTTTCGTGGTGCCCCTGGATGTTTTCGGTGTACGTAGGTATATATAGGAGGAAGAAGTACGTTGGTGGCTGCCCGAGGGGCCCACGAGACAGGGGGCGCGCCCTATGGGGGGGGGGCCCTCCTATCTCGTGGAGGCCTCGGCTACTTCTTGACTTGCACTCCAAGTCCTCTGGATCAGGTTCATTCCAAAAATCACGCTCCCGAAGGTTTCATTCCATTTGGACTCCGTTTGATATTCCTTTTCGTCGAAATACTGAAATAGGCAAAAAAACAGCAATATGGGCTGGGCCTCCAGTTAGTAGGTTAGTCCCAAAAATGATATAAATGTGTAAAATAAAGCCCATAAACATCCAAAAGTGGTAATATAATAGCATGGAACAATCAAAAATTATAGATACGTTGGAGACGTATCAAGCATCCCCAAGCTTAATTCCTGCTCGTCCTCGAGTAGGTAAATGATAAAAAGAGAATTTTTGATGTGGAATGCTACCTAGCATAATTCATAATGTAATTTTCTTTATCGTGGCATGAATGTTCAGATCCAAATGAATACAAAATAAAAGTTCATATTGATAAAAGAAATAGTAATACTTCAAGCATACTAATCAAAGTAATCATGTCTTCTCAAAATAGCATGGCAAAAGAAAGTTCATCCCTACAAAATCATATAGTTAGGCTATGCTTCATTTTCGTCACACAAAGATGTTCCCAACTTCTATACCCCCGATGACAAGCCAAGCAATTGTTTCATACTTAAATAATCTCAAACTTTTTCAACCTTCACGCAATACATGAGCGTGAGCCATGGATATATCACTATGGGCGGAATAGAATATGATGATGGGGACTGTGTGGAGAAGACAAAAAAAGAGAAACTCTCACATTGACGAGGATAATCAACGGGCTATGGAGATGCCCATCAATTGATGTCAACATGAGGAGTAAGGATTGCCATGCAATGGATGCACTAGAGCTATAAATGAACGCTCAACAAAAGAAAACTAGTGGGTGTGCATCCAACTTGCTTGCTCACGAAGACCTAGGGCATTTGAGGAAGCCCATCATAGGAATATACAAGCCAAGTTCTATAATGAAATATTCCCACTAGTATGAAAAATACAACTTATGAGACTCACTAGATGAAAAACATGGTGCTACTTTGAAGCACAATATATGAGACTCACTACATGAAGAACAAGGTGCTACTTTGAAGCACAAGTGTGGAAAAAGATATAGTAGCATTGCCCTTTTTATTTATTTTCTTTTTTTGGGCCTTTCTTTTTTTCTTTTTGGCCTTCTTTTTTTTGATTGGGTAATGCTCTAATAATGATGATCATCCCACTTCTATTGATTACAACATAAGGATTACAACTCGAAACTAGAACAAGATATGACTCTATATGAATGCCTCCGGCGGTGTACCGGGATGGTGCAATGAATCTAGAGTGACATGTATGAAAAATAATGCATGGTGGCTTTGCCACAAATACGATGTCAACTACATGATCATGCAATGGCAATATGACAAAAGTAAAGTATGTCATGATGATGATGAACGGAACGGTGAAAATTTGCATGGCAATATATCTCGGAATGGCTATGGAAATGCCATAATAGGTAGGTATGGTGGCTGTTTTGAGGAAGATATAGGGAGCTTTATGTGTGATAGAGTGTATCTAATCACGGGGCTTGGATGCACCGGCGAAGTTTGCACCAACTCTCAAGGTGAGAAAGGGCAATGCACAAGATCAAGAGGCTAGCAAAGGCGGAAAGGTAAAAGTGCGTATAATCCATGGACTCAACATTAGTCAAAAGAACTCATATACTTATTGCAAAAATTTAGAATTCATCAAAAATAAAGTACTACGCGCATGCTCCTAGGGGGATAGATTGGTAGGAAAAGACCATCGCTCGTCCCCGACCGCCACTCAAAAGGATGCACAAGCCAGGTACACTTCATGTTTCAAATTTGTTACACAACTTTAACCATACGTGCATGCTACGGGACTTGCTAACTTCAACACAAGAATTATTTAAATTCATAATCACCCAACTAGCATAACTTTAATATCACTACCTCCATATCTCAAAACAATTATCAAGTATCAAGTTGATCATAGCATCCAATTCACTTCCTATGATAGTTTTTATTATACCCAACTTGAATGTTCATCATTCTAGGACCAACTTTATGACCATAGCAAATACCATGCTGTTCTAAAATACCCTCAAAATAATATAAGTGAAGCATAAGAGACTAACAATTTCTTCAAAATTAAGACACCACCGTGCTCTAAAAGATATAAGTGAAGCACTAGAGCAAAATCTATCAAGCTCAAAAGATATAAGTGAAGCACATAGAGTATTGTAGCAAATTATAATCAAATAGGCTTCTCCCAAAAGGTGTGTACAGCAAGGATGATTGTGGTAAACTAAAAAGCAAAGATTAATATAATACACGACGCTCCAAGCAAAACATTTATCATGTGGCGAATAAAAATATAGCTCCAAGTAAAGTTACCAATGAACGAAGACAAAAGAGGGGATGCCTTCCCGGGGCATCTCCAAGCTTAGGATTTTGGCTATTCTTGAATATCTTGGGGTGCCTTGGGCATCCCCAAGCTTAGGCTCTTGCCACCCTTTATTCCATAGTCCATAAAAGCTTTACCCAAAACTTGAAAACTTCACAACACAAAACTCAAACGAAAATCTTATAAGCTCCGTTAGTGAAAGAAAACAAAACCACCACATAAGGTACTGCAATGAACTCATTATTTATTTAATTTGGTGTTAAATCTACTGTATTCCAACTTCTCTATGGATTATAAAATATTTTATTGGCCATAGATTCATCAAAATAGGCAAACAACACATGAAAAACAGAATCTGTCAAAAACAGAACAGTCTGTAGTAATTTGTAACTAACGCAAACTTCTGTAACTCAAAAAAATTCAGCCAAAAAAGGAAGACCTAGGAAATTTGATTATTGATCAGCAGCAATTGGAATCACTATTGTATCACGTTCTGGTGATTTTAAATAATTATTTTCGTGAGCCGAAAGTTTCTGGAAATTACAGCAAGATCAAATAACTATCATCCAAGAAGATTCTATAGGTTTAACTTGGCACAAACACTAATTAAAAGATAAAATCACATATAAACAGAATGTAGATGGAATATTTATTCCTAAGAAGAAGCAAAAACAAAAAACATAAATAAAATTGGGTTGCCTCCCAACTAGCGCTATCGTTTAACGCCCCTAACTAGGCATAAAAGCAAGGATAGATCTAACGAGTGCCATCTTTGGCACTAAACTCATAAGTAGCACGCATGATAGATTCATAAGGTAATTTAACTTTCTTTCTTGGAAAGTGCTCCATGCCTTTCTTTAATGGAAATTGGAATCTAATATTCCCTTGCTTCATATCAATAATCGCATCAATCGTTCTAAGGAAAGGTCTACCAAGAATTATAGGGCAAGAAAGTTTACAATCACTACAGGAATCAGCTACTTTGCCGTCTGCCATGGCGGACGGCAAAGGCATGAATGGCGGACGGCAAAATCCTTTGCCGTCAGCCGCGGACGGCAACAACAGTTCGCAACGAGGCTACGGTAACAGCTACTTTGCCGTCCGCTTCTGGCGGCCGACGGCAAGGCCCTTTGCCGTCATGACGGACGGCAAAGAGAGCGGACGTCAATAATTGCGCCGTCGATCCGTTAAGTGTCTAACGGCAGTTTTTGCCGTCCGCCGCCGACGGCAAAATTTCTAGTGTCTTTTGCCGTCGCCATCGATGGCAAAGTGCAGGTTCTTTGCCGTCTGCCACTGATGGCAAAGTGACCAAATGGGTCAGCTTCCAGGAAGCACAACTAGATGCCACGTGTCTTCTTTGCCGTCCGCTTTTTGGGTAGCTGATGGCAAAGAGCTTATTTGCCGTCCGCTAGCAGACGACAAAGAGCTGGCAGATGGCAAAGTAGCTGATTCCAGTAGTGAATCTATATCAAGAACGATAAAATCTACGGGCACCAAATTTATATTTGCAACAATAAGAACAACATTGATCCTTCCCATAGGCTTTTTAATGGTGGAATCCGCAAGGTGGAAATTTAAAGAACAATCATCAAGATCATGGAAACCTAGAATATCACATAAAGTTTTCTGAATCGTGGAAACACTAGCACCCAAATCACACAAAGCAAAACACTCATAATCTTTAATTCTAATCTTTATAGTAGGTTCCCACTCATCATTAAGTTCTCAGAGGTATAGAAACTTCCAAATTAAGTTTTTCATCATAAAATTGCATCAAGGCATCAACAATATGTTTGGTAAAAGCTTTGTTTTGACTATAAGCATGAGGAGAATTAACAACGGCTTGCAACAAGGAAATACAACCTTTTATAGAGCAATTATCATAATTAAATTCCTTGAAATCCGAGATAGTAGGTTCAACATTATAAGAAGTTGAGGATTTTCCAATGTCACTTTTACCAAATTTAACATTAAGATCTAAAGACTCCGAATTCTTGGGACGCCTTCTAGGCAAATTTGATTCATCATCAGTCCCATAATCATCAAAATTCATATTGCAAAACATAGATCTAATCGAAGACGCATCAATAACTTTAAGATCCTCATCATTATTTTCATGTAAACTAGAAGAACACGCCTTTATAAAGCTTTCTTTTTTAGCACACAATCTAGCGGTTCTTTCCTTGCACTCTTCAATGGAAATTCTCATTACTTTGAGAGACTCATTGATATCATGCTTAGGAGGGGAAGATCTAATTTTAAGAGAATCAACGTCAAGCGAAAGTCTATCAACGTTCCTAGCCAAATCATCAACTTTGAGCAATTTTTCTTCAAGCAAAGCATTAAAATTCTTTTCAGAAATCATAAATTCTTTCACACTATTCTCAAAATCAAAGGGCATCTTATTAAAATTACCATAAGAATTATTGTAGGAATTTCCATAATTATTAGAGGGATTACTATAAGCATTATTTCCAAAACTATTCATACCAACAAAATTCACATCCATAGATTCATTATTATTCTCAATCAAGGAAGACAAAGGCATATCATTGGGATCAAGAGGAGTATTTTTAGTAGCAAACAACTTCATAAGTTCATCCATCTTTCCACTCAAAACATTGATTTCTTCTATAGCATGCACTTTTTTACTAGAAGATCTTTCAGTGTGCCATTGAGAATAATTAGCCATAATATTATCAAGAAGTTTTGTAGCATCTCCTAATGTGATTTACATAAAGGTGCCTCCCGCGGCCGAATCTAAGAGATTTCTAGAAGCAAAGTTCAATCCGGCATAAATTTTTTGTATAATCATCCATAAATTCAAACCATGAGTAGGGCAATTGTGAAGCATCAATTTCATTCTTTCCCAAGATTGGGCAACATGCTCATGATCAAGTTGTTTAAAATTCATAATATCGTTCCTAAGAGTGATGATCTTAGCGGGAGGAAAATACTTAGAGATAAAAGCATCTTTGCACTTGTTCCACTTAATCAATACTATTTTTAGGCAAAGACGAAAACCAAACTTTAGCACGATCTCTAAGTGAAAACGGAAATAACTTCAATTTGACAATATTGTTATCCGTATCTTTCTTCTTTTGAATATCACACAAATCAACAAAGTTGTTTAGATGAGTAGCGGCATCTTCGCTAGGAAGGCCGGCGAATTGATCTTTCATAACAAGATTCAACAAAGCGGTATTGATTTCACAAGACTCATCATTATTAAGAGGAGCAATCGGAGTACTAAGGAAATCATTATTATTGGTATTCGAGAAGTCACACAATTAGGTATTATCTTGCGCCATGGCAACAAGTAATCCAACACACAAGCAAATGTAAAACGGCAAGCGAAAAAGCGAGGAGGAGATTGGGAAAGAGAGGGCGAATAAAACGGCAAGGGTGAAGTGGGGGAGAGGAAAACGAGAGGCAAATGGCAAATAATGTAAATGTGAGGGAGATGGGTTTGTGATGGGTACTTGGTATGTCTTGACTTGAGCAAAGACCTCCCCGGCAACGGTGCCAGAAATCCTTCTTGCTACGTCTTGAGCTTGCGTTGGTTTTCCTCGAAGAGGAGAGGGTGATGCAGCAAGTGTAGCGTAAGTATTTCCCTCAGTTTTTGAGAACCAAGATATCAATCGAGTAGGAGGCTCCTCAAAAGACCCACGCACCTACACAAACAAACTGAGAACTCGCAACCAATGCAATAAAGGGGTTGGCAATCCCTTCACGGCCACTTGCGAAAGTGAGATCTAATAAAGATAGTATGATAAGATAAATATATTTTTGGTATTTTATAATATAGATGCAAAAAGTAAAGATGCAAATAAAAGTAGATTGAAAGCAAATATGATAAGAGATAGACCCGGGGCCATAGGTTTCACTAGTGGCTTCTCTCAAGATAGCATAAGTATTACGGTGGGTGAACAAATTCTTGTCGAGCAATTGATCGAAAAGCGCATAGTTATGAGATTATCTAGGCATGATCATGTATATAGGCATCACGTCCATAACAAGTAGACCGACTCGCCTGCATCTACTACTATTACTCCACACATCGACCGCTATCCAGCATGCATCTAGAGTATTAAGTTCATAAGAATAGAGTAACGCATTAAGCAAGATGACATGTTGTAGAGGGATAAACTCATGCAATATGATATAAACCCCATGTTGTTATCCTCGATGGCAACAATACAATACGTGCCTTGCAACCCTTTTTGTCACTGGGAAAGGACACCACAAGATTGAACCCAAAGCGAAGCACTTCTCCCATGGCAAGAAAGACCAATCTAGTAGGCCAAACTAAACTGATAATTCGAAGAGACTTGTGAAGATAACTCAATCATGCATAAAAGACTTCAGAGAAGATTCAGATATTATTCATAGATAAACTTGATCATAAACCCACAATTCATCGGATCTCGACAAACACACCACAAAAAGAGATTACATCAAATAGATCTCCACAAGAGAGGGGGAGAACATTGTATTGAGATCCAAAAGAGAGAAGAAGCCATCTAGCTAATAACTATGGACCCGTGAGGGTCTGTGGTAAACTACTCACAACTCATCGGAGGGGCAAGGATGTTGATGTAGAGGCCCTCCGTGCTTGATTCCCTCCCAGCAGAAAGTGTTGCCAAGGCCCCAAGATGGGATCTCATGGATACGTAAGGTTACGGCGGTGGAAATTGTGTTTCGTAGTGCCCCTGGATGTTTTCGGGGTACGTAGGTATATATAGGAGGAAGAAGTACGTCGGTGGCTGCCCGAGGGGCCCACGAGACAGGGGGTCGCACCCTATAGGGGGGGGGGGGCGCCCTCCTATCTCGTGGAGGCCTCAGCTGCTTCTTGGCATTCACTCCAAGTCCTCTGGATCACGTTCGTTCCAAAAATGACGCTCCCGAAGATTTCATTCCGTTTGGACTCCGTTTGATATTCCTTTTCTTCGAAATACTGAAATAGGCAAAAAAACAACAATATGGGCTGGGCCTCGGTTAGTAGGTTAGTCCCAAAAATGATATAAATGTGTAAAATAAAGCCCATAAACATCCAAAAGGGGTAATATAATAGCATGAAACAATAAAAAATTATAGATACGTTGGAGACGTATCAGCAGCCGACAGTGGATTTCCTCCCTCGCCGAAGGCGATGGAGTGAACGCTGCACCTCTGCCCCTTCTCGGTGCGACGGGATCTGGACGTCTCCTTCACCAGCTGTGAGGGGGGAGAGACAGAGGCCAACGCAGTCTTGTTTAGATCTGGTGAAGAGGGTGAGAGACTGTGAATATAGCAAACCCTAGCAAAGCAACGCTGGGCCTCCAGCGTGTGTGTGTGTGTGTGTATATATATATATATAGTGCGGCGATAGTGTGGACTGTGGAGAGTGCAAACCCTATCGAACAAGCGCTGAGGCTCCAGCTTATATAGTACTACATATATCTTGTAAATCGGATCGAGCTCGGTGCCTTGCACCTGCTTTTGGCTGTATGAAAGGTGGGCCAGCCACATTTTGGGCCCACCTGTCATACACCCAAAGGCAGGTGCACTAAGTCAATGAAGCTGCGTCCATATAGTACTCGTGTATACTACTAATATATACTGGAGTGGTTTTTTATTCTCTCCATAACAATCGTTTTAAATTGTGTAAGTACGAAATGAAACTCTTTATTTAACGTACCAGTGAAGAAAACTACTACTTCTGATGAACTAACGATCCACGCGTCCTAGTCGCACTTCCTGTCCTTCACGTGCGATACACTACCCTCCCTTAAGAACAACCACACATGCGCCAAATTATCGGAAACGTGTGAGAGTGTGCATAAATAAGAATTTTAATTTCAATTATCGGAAAGGTTTGAGAGTATGTACAGTTTGCCCTCTCTCAATAATTATGGTTTTTTGTGTTCGGCCTAAACTTGGTCAAACTTTACAAAGTTTGACTACAGTCAAATCTAATATGCGGAGTAAATAAAAATGGAGGGCTACTATGTCCATCCGGGTTTTTAGTCCACACCTTTTTTTAAATCAAAGTTAATAATTGGACAAATAAAATTATAGGGGAGCTGAAGACAAAGTTGTGAGAAGGCTTAGAAATCAATGCAAAACTTATGCTCTTAGTACCAACGTCGATCCTTCTTCGAGGAAACATTTGGTTCATAGCCAATTGTGTGATAAAATTGCACCAACATGAAAGACGACTTCGTCTCCAACGCAACCAATGTGAAGTGATGAAGGATATCATCTTTGTGGGTAACAAGCAAAGAGCACTGATGGAAGACAACTTGTTTTTATGGAAAATCGATCAGCTTCACCAGTTGGCGCAACCATGAGGCGCAACCATGAGCATCCATAGGTCATCATGGTGATGCATCATCCATTTGGCATCAAGTTTGGGTGAGGCGCCTATGAAGTTCGACAAATCCTCACCGTGGTTTGTTTCTTCTCAGTAATCAAGCTCGAGGAATGAAGAACCACTTGGCAGAGGACAGTGAGGCGGAACAACAATGGCCATCCAATTTTGTGCAGTTCCACTAAAATTGAGGAAGACATGCCCGGGTATGGAGATACGCATCGCTGTTTGCAAAAATATAAAAAGGGATATAGTGTTGTTACTTTGTTTTGGCAGTGGTACAAGATTAACAGCGACATCTCAATTGTCAATAAGAATTAATGAAAAGTACACCAACAAACAGAAGCATCATGATTATCTTGATGGGAACTAAACCAGGATACCCGAGAAAAAAAGCATTTCTTCATTTAACCAGTGATATTATTAGATTAGCAGCAGCAATAGGAGCATATGGACAATGACCGCACAACCACCATGTACTTTTGGTCGAAACAACATGTATACCTCCACCGAGGCATAAACCAGGACAACTTTTGGAGTGGCAAAGATCTATCTAGGAGAAGCATAGCAACGAGCGGGGAGAGTGTGTCCACGTACCCTCGTAGACTGAAAGCGGAAGCGTTAAGTAACATGGTTGATGTAGTCAAACGTCTTCGTGATCCAACCGATCAAGTACCGAACACACATCACCTCCACGATCTGCACACGTTCAGCTCAGTGACGTCCCTCGATCTCTAGATCCAGCTGAGGCCGATGGAGAGTTCCGTCAGCACGACGGCGGGTTGACGGTGATGATGAAGTTACCGACGCAGGGCTTCTCCTAAGCACTACGACAATATGACCGAGGTGGAAAACTGTGGAGGAGGGCACCGCACACGGCTAAGAAATCAACTTGTGTGTCTATGGGGTGCCCCCTCCCCTGTATATAAAGGAGTGGAGGAGGGGGCCAGCCGGCCTCAAGGGGCGCGCTCTAAGGGGGTGGGGAATCCTACTCTTACTAGGAGTAGGTTCCCCTCTTTCCTAGTCCAACTAGGAGGGGAAGGAAAGAGGAAGAGGGAGAGAAGGAAAGGGGCGCAGCCCCCCCCCCCCCCCAAATTCGGATTGGGCTTGAGGGGCACGCGCCTCCACTTGGCTGCCTCCTCCTCTCTTCCACTAGGGCCCATGAAGGCCCATTGACCCCCCGGGGGGTTTCGGTAACCCCCCGATACTTCAGAAAATGCCCGAACTTATCCAAAACCTTTCCGGTGTCCAAAATTAACTTTCCAATATATCAATCTTTATGTCTCGACCATTTTGAGACTCCTCTTCATGTCTGTGATCTCATCCGGGACTCCGAACAACCTTCGGTACATCAAATCACATAACTCATAATACAAATCATCATCGAATGTTAAGCGTGCGGACCCTACGGGTTCGAGAACTATGTAGACATGACCGAGACACATCTCCGGTCAATAACCAATAGCGGAACCTGGAGGCTCATATTGGCTCCTACATATTCTATGAAGATCTTTATCGGTCAAACTGCATAACAACATACATTGTTCCCTTTGTCATCGGTATGTTACTTGCCCGAGATTAGATCGTCGGCATCATCATACCTAGTTCAATCTCGTTATCGGCAAGTCTCTTTACTCGTTCCGTAATGCATCATCCTGCAACTAACTCATTAGTCACATTGCTTGCAAGGCTTATAGTGATGTGCATTACCGAGAGGGCCCAGAGATACCTCTCCGACAATCAGAGTGACATCCTAATCTCGATCTATGCCAACTCAGCAAACACCATCGGAGACACCTATAGAGCATCTTTATAATCACCCAGTTACGTTGTGACGTTTGATAGCACACTAAGTGTTCCTCCGGTATTCGGGAGTTGCATAATCTCATAGTCATAGGAACACGTATAAGTCATGAAGAAAGCAATAGCAATAAACTAAACGATCATAGTGCTAAGCTAACAGATGGGTCTTGTCAATCACATCATTCTCTAATGATGTGATCCTGTTCATCAAATGACAACTCATGTCTATGGCTAGGAAACTTAACCATCTTTGATTAACGAGCTAGTCAAGTAGAGGCATACTGGTGACACTCTGTTTGTCTATGTATTCACACATGTACTAAGTTTCTGGTTAATACAATTCTAGCATGAATAATAAACATTTATCATGATATAAGGAAATATAAAAAACAACTTTATTATTGCCTCTAGGACATATTTCCTTGACTGGCTTGATGAAACACCTCACTTCCTTCTTATTTTTTTGCGGGGTACCTCGCTTCCTAGTGACCAGTCTCTGGGCTGGTCGTCCTAAGAATGCTTATATATGAATAAAGCTCTCTCATTTACCCGCAAAAAAGATTAAGCCATATTAACTGGAAAGGAGAGAGTATGGACTAGAACTGCTTTTTGGTGTGTCCCGTCAACTCACAGAATGAGGACAAGCTTGCAGGACAAGGTGAAGTTCGCTTACGCCTTTTGACTAATGCAACCTACCCTCGCCCAGGCGGTGGACATGCAACAGTTCATTCGGTGTCAGATTGCCAGAGGCATACACTATAGTACCCAACATTCAGAGTACCATCATTGTTTGACTTCACGAAGAGGCGAAGAGCCAAGCACAAGGTTTAATAGTATGAGTAGTACTACTACTAGAACCACATGGTGGAGCGTCTGTACTCTTATTTTATTTTAATCTCTCATAATGATAAAGTACACATTTATTCGGGAGAAGGGCGGAAAATGACAGACCAATGGTATTATTAAAAACATCGAACATGTAATGATGATATCAATCAACCATGCTCGAATATATCTTGGCCTCCGTGCGAGCCCGTCTGTGTGTTCTCGCTCCTCGTCTCTCTCAAGGAACGGCGGGCTGGCCATTTTGCCATCAATTGAGATCGGTTTGCTCACACTCCGGTCCCACATGTCAGTGATATGCCAAGAGGAAGTGTGTTGACCGACTGGCCATACACGTACTTGGTTTTGCACCTTCATACTACTCCTCCCTCCGCTGCAGTTTACAAGGTGCGCTTCATTCTGATGCATTTCTCTCCATGCATTTCCACCACCAGAGACTTTAGACGCGTTTGGTTTAATGCTCAATTAATTAGGGCGTGGTAACCGCAATCAAGTCCACAATTTTCTCTCAATGTACTACGGACTGGAGTAAGTGCATGCATGTGTGTACACTGGGTGGAAGCACTGCTTGCATGTGTGTACGCATTATTTCCTCTAATAATAGACGCCGTGCTATAACTACCAATGCTATTTTTCAGGCCGATCGCTAGTCGCCTTGGTCCCAGAGATTGTTTTTTAAGCGCGCTCTATAAACAGTGACGGATGGAGTAGTATGAGCGGATTCAAAGAAGAGTGTATTGATGGTTGCTTCTTTTGAGAAAATTATAGTGGGAAAGGTGGGGCTTATAATTTGACTGCTCATCACTCACTATTAGTGCGGCGCAAAGACCGAGCTGAGTCTCCCATGCGGTTGTGCAATACTCCCTCGGTTCTTAAATATACTCCGGGGTATTTGTGTTTCTAGAGATTTTCAATGAGTGACTACATACGAAGCAAAATGAGTGAATCTACACTCTAAAATATGTCATTTTGAAATTTGTAGAAAGACAAATATTTAGGAACGGAGGAAGTATAATTTTGTGCATGGCACATGGACCAGGATGCTGAAGAGGCTTCTGGCAATGCTATCAAGCTTCCAGCATTTGTTTACATAATTGACGTACTATACAAATAATTTTCCAGCGACATAAAATTGTATAATTCTCTGAGCTTTTAGCTTTTGTTTCGTGTGTCTTGCCATCCATGCTCTTTCATAAACAATAAAAAACTAACTTCCTTGCTAATGCATCTCAATGATTAGCATATCAGAGCTAATATTTACATCACAACTGAAGACAAAGTTGTGAGAAGGTGTTAAATTAAAATTGATCCATGCTTTCATTGGCAGCAACGTCCCCCCAGCTCTGTCTAAGTCAACAAGGCTTGGGAAAAAAGTAGCTGTCTGGAGCATGCAACATTCTGATCATTTTGTGTAGTTCCACTAAAATAGAGCTGAGCGTCCCTGTTCCAAAGATATTAAGTGTGATTACAATAATAGAGGACTGCTGATGAAACAATAAAACACACAAATAGAAGTCGGTCACCTTTGCAGTCTCTCTTAAGAATAACTAGTTGGAGAATATTAAGCAAATAGTTGGAGAAGATTAGGCTCGGAGTTGGAAGGAGGATAGAGCAAAACCAATCTCCCTTTGTGCAGTCACACTAAAATGTAGAGACGTTGCCCATCTGACATTTTAGTACAACTGCACAAAACACTCTTAAGAAAAAAGTGATTTGTGTAGTTCACCAAAAGGTCGCAATAGCAACGAGGTGAAATGGATAGCCCCGTTTGCAAAAAAGAGGTAGAAAGGAAACAAGCATCGCCAATAACAGCTTGATGATGTATCTGACGACAAAAAAGAAGCCTATTCCTTGTCCTAAGGGAAGATAACAACACGGTTGTGTTTGTCTAAAACAGTGTGAGGACGAGATTTCAATATGGAAAGTACGCCGGATGAGCTACGTTTTGGGCAAAGAACTATGGAAGATCCACATGCAAGATTTTCCACATGCAGCGACGTGGGAAGACGGGCAGTGGAGCAAGGCCAGAGGGGATACCTGGTGTAAGTGCATCTAGTGCCCCTTAGTGATTTTGGTGTATTGAAGACTTATAGGTTAAGGGACTGATGCATTTGTGAGTGTACACAGGTCTATAAGTCTATGAGGAGTTTGATATTTACAGAGAAAGTCTAATTCTAAAATGAATGTCTTCAACTAAAGACTTTGGATTTCTGAAGACTTTCTAAAGACTTTGAAAGTGAAGAAATTGGTGTGACCGTGAAGACTTGGATTTCATGCGAGGAACATGTAGTGTGAAGACTTTTGTTTTCGTAGTTTCATTTTCTCTTTCTTGAGTCATAGGAAACACCGTACTATTAAAGGGGGTCGAGGAAAAACTAAGGAAAAGTTTCCAGGTGATAATCATCTCAAAATCCTACACCTACCAATCCTTTCGAGTGAAGCCATTGGAAATCTCATGCAGTTCAGTCAATTTCTTCAGTGACAGAGACGAATTTCTTCTGGTCTCTGAGGAATTTGTTCTGACTGAGGAGTTAGGAATTCGCCAGTGCGGATTTCCTACAAGTGAGGATCATGATAGCCCTGAGGAATTTGATAGTCAAAATTTCCGACCATTGTTGTGCTATGCGCCAGCTGTCCCAAAATATCTACCCAACTAATGGTCATATCATTGAAGGGCATTTATGTCTTATCATGTCTGGCTGCTCCCTAGGCTATAAATAGCCGCTCCCTACAACCACTAGCTGGTTGGCTACTCCGAGAAAAACTAACACTTGTCATTAAGAGCATCCCATCCTCCGAGAACTTTGAGCGAAAATCATCAAGTGAGGAAAACCCAAACCCAAACACCTACAAACCAAAGTGATTGAGCATCACTGAAGAAATTGTCCCTGTGTAGATCCGATGCTTGTTACCTTTGAAGACTGTGCATCTTCCAGACAGTTAGGCATCATGGTCTAGAGCATCCAAGAGGAAATTGTGGATCGCCGAGTGACCGAGTTTGTGAAGGTTTGGAAGTCACATGAAGACTCACCACGAGTGGTTGGGCGAGGTCTGTGTGACCTTAGCTCAAGGAGAATACGGTGAGGACTGTGTGTCCTCAGGTTTAAATATCTAGCCGCTCCAACCAGATGTACAACTGTCACAGCAGTTGGAACTGGTGTACCAAATCACTGTCTTCACCAAGCCTACTGGTTCTATTTCCTCAACCCTTCCATTTCCTCTTTACTGTGTTGTGTGCTTGTTCATATCCGTTTGAAGACTTTGACCGAAGACTTCAATCTCCTCAGTCCAATTTCTTCAGTCTGTTTGTCTTCATTCTGTTTATCATGTGCTTATGCTTTCTGTACTCTGTGTTTGTTTTCATTTCATCATGATGTCTATGCTTATGTTATGTTATGACTGCATCTGAGTACTTACACCGCAGCAAGTAGTTCTTAGCTAAGGAATTTCCTCACCCTGAAATTCCTCAGGGAAGAATTCATAAAAATCGCCTATTCACCCCCCTCTAGTCGACTTAACGCACTTTCAATTGGTATCAGAGCAAGGTACTCCCTTGTTCTATGTGATTTTGGTTTAACCGCCTAGAGTTTTAGTTTTGTCGACCGCATGTATGATCAAGGTCTTTGTTGGGTGTCCTACCTTCGATGGGACGGACTAGCCCTACTAGAAGAATAAGATGCGAATGCATCTTATTGCAATTGATAACGATCTCTGGTATGTTGTGGAGAATGGTGTCCCCTCTGTCACTCCTACCATCAACGCTGCTGACGTGAAGAGATTCAAGCAACTCGACTCTCAAGCGAAGAACATCATATGTGGCCATTTGAGCCAAGGGCAGTATGGCAGAGTGAGTGCTTTGGAGACAACTAAGCTTATCTGGGATAGGCTGTCCAAGGTCAATGAAGGAGTCTCAACACAGCGTGACTCTCGAGTTGATGTTCTCTGCAATCTCTTCAACCGCTTCAAAAGACTCGAAAATGAAAATGTTCTGCAAACCTTCGATCGCCTCACTGACATCTCAAATGAGCTTCAAGCACTTGGTGCCACTGACATCACCGACCATGAGATGGTGAAGAAATTGCTGAGATCGCTTGATTCCTCATTTGACACTCTGGCACTGATGATACAAGAACGTGAGATTACAAGTCACTTGATCCCGCTGATATCCTCGAGAGGCTAAACACTCATGAGTTCTAGCTTGCTGAAAAGAGAGATCTATATGGACCGAGCTATGGCAGATCACGCGCTCTAAAGGCCAAGGCAGTGTCTGAATCTGAAGGTGAAGATTCTTGTAGCAGCCTTGGTGATCCTGAAGAACTGAGCCAGGAGCTAGTAATGATCATGAAGTAATTCCAGAAGTTCCCAAGACGTGGCCGCTTTGTAAAATCCACAAGAACTGATGATTCCTCATCCCGTGACTACAAGAAGAGACTGTGCCACAAGTGTAAGAAACCTGGTCACTACATTCAAGACTGTCCTCACTGGGAAAAGGAATCAAAGAAGAAGAAATACAAGGATTACAGTTTTGATGACTCAAAGAAGAGGAAGAAATCTTCAAAGTATTCATCATCACAATCCTCGAAGTCTTCATCTCACAAGAAGAGCATCTCTAAGAAGGCTCGAGAATTCATTGGCAAGGAAATGGACTCTGAGGTTGAATCTGAGGAACATGAGGAAGAGGAGGCATCTGAGGAGTCAGAATCTGGTGTGGCAAGCCTAGCCCTCGCTACTGCATTCGTCAGCAAGTACATCTTCAACTCCGAGGAGAATGACTTCCCCAACAAGGCTGACGATGGCGATGATGACTACGCTCCAACCTATTGCTTCATGGCAAAGGGTGCCAAGGTACTCAAATATCCCTCCTCTGAATCAAGTGAGGATGAATCTGATGAAAACCTCTATCCTAGCTACTCTAAACTTGCTAAGATTGCTGTGAAACAACAAAAGGCTTTTGAAAAAGTTCAAAACATGCTAGACAAGAGTGATGATATGTTGGGTGAAGCAATGGATCACACCAAAACTTTGACTGAAAATCTTCAGAGACTTCAGTCCAAGTTTGATAATCTTGAAAGTCATCATAACACTCTCTTATCTGATCATGAGGAGCTTTCTTATGATTTTCTTCAAAGAAAGAAAGATCTTGAGAAGCTAAGGGAGAGTTATGAAGATCTTCAGAAGGAGCGTGATTCATTACTTGCTCAACAAATTAGTGTTGTTTAGGAAGAATCTATTCCTCCATGTTTAAAGTGCATTGAATGTGAATCTGCTAATTCTTCACCTGAATGTTCAAATGCTTCTACTACTACAAATTCTTCACCTGTCTCTGCTATCACTAATTCCTCATCTGAGGATATTGCTAGTATCACTAACAATGCAGGGCTGAAGGAATTGTATATGATAGGCATGTACAAAAGCCTCAAAGGGCATCAGGCGCTTTGTGATGCACTTAAAAAGCAGATCCTCAACAGGAACCCTAGGAAAGAGGGTATTGCCTTTGAGAGAAAAGTCAGTGCTGATGGAACATACTGGAAGCCTGAGCAGTTCCCCAAAACCTCATGGGTTGCTGCAAAGGGACCTCCAGTAGATCCATCTACTCTATCTGGCTTTAGCTGTGAATCTCCTCATTCTTCTGATGAGTCATTTGACTCAAACTATAAGCTGTTCAAAAATCAGAATGGTGAAATATTTGCTAGATATGTTGGCACTAACTGCAGGAACGGTTGCCCTATGAAGAAAATCTAGGTTCCCAAAAGGTGCCTTGAAAGTCTTCAGGTGAATGTCCTCATGACACCACCCGTGAAGAATAGGAACCCCAGATCAAAATCTTCATATGGACCAAATTCTTCATATGGATCCAAGTCCTCACGTGGATCAAACTCCTCAAAAGGATCAAAATCCTCATATGAACATCATCATGCTAACACTTCTGTTTCGTAGGGAAGATCTAAGGGCTATGAATATGAGCATTATTCTTCTAACCATTATGTCCATAAGTCCTCGAAGAATTTCTCTGCTTATTCATATGCTTACCTAACTCCTCTTTATGTGAAACAAAGTGGACTGGCTTCTATGCCACCTTTCTCTTATGGAGCTCGTAGAATGATGAACTCTTTGCCACCCCTTCAGATGTGGGTGGTGAAGAAAAAGAACTAATCTCTTATGCAGGTCAGGTCTCCGCATCGCATTTCTTAAACGTCTGAAGAATTTGCTGGAGACCTGAAAATGCTTGAAAGGACGCAAGCTAATCATGAAGAAATGAACTTTCATTTCTCACGTCCTCATACTGCTTTATCTGTTCTATTGCTTGATGAAATTGATCTGATGAAATTGATGTCATATTCTTCACTGATGAAGTATATGAGTTCGTAAGTTGCACTAATTCATCTGCAGGATGATCTACCCAAATCCACTGAGTGGATCCTCGATAGTGGATGTACAAATCACATGACTGGTGACAAGAAGCTATTGATGGATGCTCCCTGATCTCCATCACATCTGAAGCATATCACCTACGTTGACAAAGGAAAAATCAATGTATTGGGTCTATGTAAGGTTGCAATCTCAAAGGATCGACACATGGACAAAGTCATGCTTGTCGAGTCCTTAAGATTCAACCTCATGTCAGTCTCAATGCTTTGTGATCTTGATATGGTTGTTATCTTTAGCAAATATCATTGTGTTGTGATCATGGAAACTGACCATTCCAAAGTCTTCGAAGGCTTTAGGAGAGGAGATCTGTATATTGTTGATTTCTCTACAGGACCACAACCAGCTATATGTCTACTTGCAAAAGCTTTAGAAGGATGGCTATGGCATCGACGACTTGGTCATGCTGGCATGAGGAACTTGCACACGCCAAGAAGAAGCATGTCATTGGCATTGAGAATGTCAAATTCCTCAAGGATCACTTGTGCGGAGCCTGTGAAGCTGGAAAGATGACCAAGGCCAAGCATCCAGCGAAGACTATCATGACTACCACTCGGCCATTTGAATTGCTTCACATGGATCTCTTTGGTCCTAATCATTATTCTACATTCACTAATGATGCATCTCTATATGGATTTGTTATTGTTGATGATTACTGTCGTTACACATGGGTACATATCGTCACTTACAAACGTGAAGTGCAGATTGAGAAAATCATCAGCGACATCAACGCACCAGGTCCTCTCACACGCTCAAAAGTTTCACATTTGTCTAACATTTGTGGGCACTTTGCTTTCGTATCTATCACAGAGCCCACTAAGGTAGATGAAGCATTTCCGGAGCCTGAGTGGATTGAAGCTATGCAAGAGGAATTACATAAGTACGAGCTCAACAACGTCTGGGAACTTGTTAAGCGACCAGACCCTCGCAAGCACAATATCATTGGCACAAAGTGGATCTACCGCAACAAACAAGATGAAAATGACCTTGTGGTGAGGAATAAGGCACGGCTTGTAGCTCAAGGCTACACACAGGTTGAAGGAATTGATTTCGATGAAACTTTTGCACCTGTTGCTAGACTTGAGGCTATTTGCATATTACTTGCTTATGCTAACCATCATGACATCATCTTATATCAAATGGATGTGAAAAGTGCATTCCTCAATGGTAAGCTTGAGGAAGAAGTATATGTTGCTCAACCCCAAGTGTCGGTGTCAAAACCGGCGGATCTCGGGTAGGGGGCCCCGAACTGTGCGTCTAGGCGGATGGTAACAGGAGACAAGGGACACGATGTTTTTACCCAGGTTCTGGCCCTCTCGATGGAGGTAAAACCCTACTCCTGCTTGATTAATATTGATGATATGGGTAGTACAAGAGTGGATCTACCACGAGATCGAGAGGCTAAACCCTAGAAGCTAGCCTATGGTGTGATTGTTGTTCGTCCCCACGGACTAAAACCCTCCGGTTTATATAGACACCGGATAGGGTTAGGGTTACATGTAGTCGGTTACAATGGTAGGAGATCTACATATCCAGACGCCAAGCTTGCCTTCCACGCCAAGGAAAGTCCCATCCGGACATGGGACGAAGTCTTCAATCTTGTATCTTCATAGTCTAGGAGTCCGCCAACGATGATAGTTCGCTATCCGGACACCCCTAATCCAGACTCCCTCAAGAGCCCCTGAACCAGGCTTCAATGACGCATTTAGTCCGCGCGCATATTGTCTTCGGCATTGCAAGGCGGGTTCCTCCTCCGAATACTTCATAGAAGATTTTGAACACAAGGATAGTGTCCGCTCGCAAAACAAGTTCCACATACTACCATAGAGAGAATAACCTTTGCACATATCTCACGACGATTTCGCAACAAGGTGATATCACACCACGGCCGTGCCTTTATACGAATCGCTTTTACTGCTCCACCTCGGTAGCGTTTAGCGAGGCGGTTTCCTTGGCACATCTTATCAAAGCGTAGATCGTGCCCCCTTATTCCGGATTCTCATCAATACGGGCGTGGGTAACCCGGGCCGTGCCTGCTGGCACGCCTCCTCCATCGGCGAGTCCCGAACCGTCACGGGAGGGCTCTTGGTATTCAACCTCTTTATAATGAGACCAAGGCCCGCTCCTTTCTTTCAATCTCAATCGAATCCGCCTCGCTTCGAAGTTCCAACACCCAAAGCTCCAGATTTAGGGCGCTTGGACCTTCAGCCGATGTTCGGCTCCGACCTGCACGGGCCGGTGGATGTCTTCCTCCATCACGGAAGAAGATGTGCTAAAGCTGAGAGACGCCAGTATCTAACCGCGAAATTTCAAGATAGTCTCGCCTGCCCAAGGGCAGGTTATTCCCACTCCCGAGCCCGGTGAGAGCGTGGTATTCGTGTCTCACTTCCTTCGGGTTTAGGCTTCCGACGAACCCCTTTGTGAGGGGCTCATGTTTTATTATGGGCTGGAATTCCATGACTTGGATCCGAGTCCATCCTCCACATCTCGTCGTTCATTGTCGTATGTGAAGCCTTCCTCCGCATTACCCCTCACTTCGGATTGTGGCTCAAGACCTTCAAAGTGGAGCCAAGATGATCAAGGGGCATCGTGCAGACTGCAGAGAGGGGCTGTTATAAGCAAGAATGCAGACGCTCCATGGCCCGAGGGCTCTTTTCAAGAGGAGCTCAATTTATGGCAACAGGAGTGGTTTTATATCACCGCTCCCAGGGGCACCAAATGGGCGGCGCCACCTGCCTTCCGCTCAGGTCCTCCAATGCGGCGGGCATCATGGGTCAATAAAGGGCTCGACTGGGGGCCGTCCAAGGACGTACCTTTGTTGCAGGGCCGTATTCGAGACCTTCGAGAGAGAGAGATCAATCTAGTCGTAGTAGCGCAGGTCATGCTGATTCGTCGCACCTTGCCCTGCAAACGTCGCCCCCTCCGCCTGTGGGAGTTTAATCCGGACGGACCACGAGCTCTCCAACATTTTATGGGCGTAACGCCCGTGGAGATGTACCAACTGTTCTTCGGATCACAAGCAATGTGTCCGGACTTAACCGAGGACGCAGGTCTGAGCTGCAATCGCCCGGATACTCAAGTAAGTAGTCCTCAGACCCGGACATGCTATCCGTGATATTTATCATACACTTGCCCTTAAAAGAGTTGTCCCTTAAACAGGAGTGGATAGCGAAAGCAAAACTGATCAGGTGTCCGGCCCCCCTCCCTGAGACCACGCCGGATCCTGTATTAACCAAGATGCTAGAGGCTGTGCCTTTTGAAGAAGGCGAAGGGGGGAACAAGAGAGCTACTACCTCCGTGAAGGAGGCTATCAAGAAAGGGGGGGTCGAGAATCCCTCCCTCCAAGGGGAGAAGAGGACCGCTTCTGAAGATCCGCACACCAAAGCCTCGAAGCGGGGGAAGAAATCTTCACCAGAGGGTCCTGCGGCGGGAGATGCCCCGGCCGCACTATTTCCCCAAGGAGATCAGCCCTCCAGCGAGCTGTAAGTAAAGGGGGGCATTTTTTTAAAAAGAGAGACATCCCCGTTTTATTTCTGAAGGTAACCGAAAGTTGTACCTTGTAGTTCGGATCTCAGCCCTTCACAGCAGAGCTCGTCTTCAGGGGATCTTGATCCGGAGATGATGGGGAGCGAAACGCCTCCGCTGCATACCGTTATCACGAGGTGGACGACCCTGAGGTGTCGTCGTGGAGGGATTCTCCAAATCTGGCGGGGCCAGAAGGCAACCGTATGTCCCCTCAAAGCCCTCCGTGTCCGGCCTTCGAAAAAGGCCACCGGACGAGTCCGACACCAATGGGTGTTCGGTCGGAGGAGCTGAAGGATCTTCTCGGGCGAGCGTCTTTCTCGGAAGATCACCGTACGTTAATGGGTATGTTGATTGAAAGGATTTCATCCGCTGAGAGCGGATTGCATGAAGCCGTCGTAAGTTTACTGATGGGTTTTGAGGTATGCAAAATGATGTACCTTCTGACAGTATTGCATATAAAATGCGCCCTGTATAGATAGTAGCGCCTGAGACTTGGTGCAAAGGTCGAAAATGACGGGCGCTACCGAGGATCATAAACCTGTATAATATGCGCTCTTCCTATGTAGGTGGCGAAGCGTCCGGTGGCTAGCCGGGCTGATGAATTTGCCGAATCAAGCGGCAACTTGACGTGGGGGATGCGGACATCACGCTTGTTAATAAGCGGCTTGACGAGTCACAAGGTATGCAACTTCTCCGCGGACACCAGGTAAGGGAGCTTGACGCCCATGCCTTACAACATGTACGCTTAATGCAGATGGTGCCGCTGCTATGGAGAGCCTTTTCATGGAGCTCGCCCGAGCCAAGGAGCAAGCCGTGAAAGAGTGATGCGGTTGCTTTAAAGGCGGCCGCAGAGCTAAAAGCCGAACAAGCTGCTCCTTTGCCAAGCAAGAAAGAAATGGCCGAGATGGCTGTTAAATTGGAGAATGCTATCGACCGCTATGAGCTTCTTGAAAAACAAGATCGAGCGAAACAAGAGGACCTGAAAAGGCCGCCATCGAGGTTGTGGATACTCGCTACGCAATGAGAGCTATGAAGGAGGAGCTACGTCGGCCGGAGATATTGCGGCTGGAAAGCCCTTTCGCTATGGAGGAAATTCACGGATCCTAAGTACGCTCAATTGGCCCAGCTGTGGTGTGCGAAGGATGCTTATCTGGACTTGGCGGCGAGTGCCGCAGACGCGGCCGAACACTTCCGAGGTCAAAAGGATCAAGGAATGGAAGAGATTTTTTGGTTGCAGTTCCATAGTCCGGAGCGTCCACTTCCATTAACCGATCGTTTGGCCGAATGGGTTGAGCTGAATAGGTTGTCCGGACTTGCCATGAAGGCTGTCGTGACTCATTTGTGGCCGAAAAGGCCCGAGCCGAAGAGTTATTTTGGCTTGGTGCAACAGTTCCTTGGTGCGGTGCCGCATCGATGCAATGAAGCGGTCAGCATGCATAGAGGGTGCGCGGATGGCTCTTGCCCGTGTCAAGACATACTGGGCGGAGATGAAGGCCACCGACGTTGCATCCCAAGATTCGGACAGAAGCCGAGTACCTGCCAAGCTCTATTTTGAGGAAGACCTGCAGGGCGCTCGTTTAATAGAGACGCAGTGCTCGAAGGATATTATGTTTGAATGAGATGTATGATTTTTGAAAACAATGTTTCAATATAATATAAGAGCTCTTTATACTTGTGCATTCAAGTATTAAAACACCTCCTGTGCGGCCGTTGATGTATATGTGTATATAACCTGAAAGATGGCAGTCTTGACTTCACCCCACACACATAGTGCGGGGTGTTTGCAAAAGGCGATTTTCACATTTAATCCAACGTCTTGGTCCAGTAGAGGAGGTGATAGCGTAGCAAACTAGGAAACCGGACTATAATCCTTTATCACTTTCACTTAGCCATAGGAGTTCGATGGTGGGGCTACTATATAGCCCCTAGGGGCACCGCGCTCCCGAATTCGGGGCGCGTATGTGCCTGACCGGGAAACGGTCCTTTGTTCATGCGGAGGAATTCTAAACATTCCGGTGGGTCATCGAGTGGTTGACCAGTCTCACGCTATATCATGACAGTCAGTTTTAGCTTTCTCCACTGAGGTGCTCAACCTAGCTCAACCGGGGCACAATCGTAGTGGTTCTCCCAGCGCTACCTTAGCCGATATAGCGGAACGTAAGGTACCAAAACATGGGAGCCGAGCAAACCCAACATTTGACCAAAGACATGATTCAGAGCTGATGCATATAAGGCCTAACTCGAGACGCCGAACACTCCCTAAGTTATTCGGTCTTTATGAAAACGGGCAGAATAATGCCCTAAGCCCCTGGTGTCTAGGTACGCGCAAAAATTCTGGTGCGGCCGATGCCAAAACGCCAGCCTCCTCCTCGGTTATAGCAAGAAGCCGGGGGCTGTGTATCAACAAGAGACAGTAAAAAAGGTTTACGCAGGGTCTTAATCTAAAAAGAATCCTTGCAACGGGTCCCTCTGCATCGTCTGCGCTGTGTCTCCGTTGCAGCCGTATCCTCGACGGGTGTAGCACGGTGTTCATCTCAGAAAAGAGAAGAACTTAGTTGAAAAGAAAAAGATCATGCAAAAATGTACTTTATATTAAATAAACAGAGTACGGTTCAAAAGTGAATAAAATTGAGCTTTATTGTCTCTTGTTGTACATATGCAGCCCTTGTACGGGGTATGCCGCTAGTAGGCCTTTATATGTTTACGCCGGACTCGCCTAGCCATGTCTGTGGTTCGAATGACCTATTCAGTGCTTTGATTAGCGAGCGGATTAGTGTGGGGCTGTCAAGGCAGTCTCACGTTCTTCCGCGTTTCGAGTAACACTTGGTACTCCTTTTAATGAGATGATGCCGCGTGGACCGGCATTTTAAGTGTAAGAGATGCATAATGCGGTATCACGTTAAAGCGGGCGAAAGCTTCACGTCCCAGTAGTGCTTGATAGCTACTTTTGAATGGGGCGATGTGGAAGGTTAACTTTTCGCGGCGGAAGTTTTCGGATGACCCGAACACAACTTCTAGCTGTAGGGAGCCCGTACAACGGGCATATAGGCCTGGCATTACTCCTTTGAAGGAGGTGTTGCTATGGCGAATTTTGGTTGGGTCTATCCCCATTTTGCGGATTGTGTCCTGATATAGCAGGTTTAGGTCGCTACCTCCGTCCATTAGGACTTGTGTAAATTGGAGTCCATTGATTATAGGATCTAATATCAGGGCAGTCCATCCTGCGTTCCGGATACGTCCGGAATAGTCCTGATGATCGAAGGTGATTAGTTTTGACAACCATCGTTGGGACTCTGCTGGGATAGACCGTGCGGCGCGTGTTTCTATGGGCGCCGCTCTGTTTTTCCCTTTTGTCACTTGAAGTGAGTTCACTATTTTGACTTTTTGTGGGAAATTCTTTTGTTTTCCGGTGCTCGCTTGTGGGGTTCGCCATCGCCCTCGCTTGGTGTGTCGAGCCCTTGTGTTCGCATTGAGTTTGTCGGACTGCTTGAAGACCCAACAACCTCTGTGGGTATGGTTTGCGTGCTTCCCGAGTACCGTGGATTTGGCATATTTTGTCCAAGATTTTCATTAGGTTGGATAGCTCGTCATTGTTGTCCTTCAGGGCAGTCTTTTATGATTCTCGCCGGAGCTTCGAATCCGGCGTTGATCGCCATGCTCTTCGGCTGTTTCCCTTTGTCCGCGCTGGTCCTTGCTGCGTCGTGGTTTTCCATTTCCATCCTCGACTTCGGATGTACTTGGGTCAGCTGGTATCGTGCATCTTGCCAGCCAACTATCGTCTCCCGCGCAAAAGCGGGTCATGAGGCTTGTTAATGCAGCCATGGTTCTCGGCTTCTCCTGGCCAAGGTGTCTGGCGAGCCATTCGTCTCGGACGTGTTTGAAAGCTGCTAAGGCTTCGGCGTCCGGACAGTCGACTATTTGGTTCTTTTTGATGAGGAACTTGTTCCAGAATTTGCGGGCTGACTCTCCGGGTTGTTGAGTTATGTGACTTAAATCGTCTGCATCCGGAGGATGGACATAAGTCCCTTGAAAATTTGCCCAAAAAGCATCCTCGAGCTCTTCCCAAGTTCCAATGGTATTTTCAGGGAGGCTTTTGAGCCAATGCCGGGCTGGCCCTTTGAGTTTGAGGGGTAAGTATTTTATGGCGTGGATATCATCTCCTCTAGCCATGTTTATGTGGAGGATGTAGTCCTCAATCCAGACTCCAGGGTCCGTTGTTCCGTCGTATGCCTCTATGTTTAGGGGTTTGAATCCCGCTGGGAATTCGTGATCCAGCACCTCATCGGTGAAACACAGGGGGTGTGCGGCACCCCTATATTTGGGTGTGCTATGATGTTCGGATATTTGGCGTGTTGCATTGCTTGGTAGAGCTTGCTTTCTCGGCCCATAGATGGACCTAACTGGGCTATCCTTTTGATGTGAATCCTTGTGCGGATCGCGTGCAGGCTTGTGTGCGGCGCCGCTTGCCGCTCCATGTTTGCCATGTGGTCGTCTATCCGACCGGGCGGCCTCTTTGTTCTTTGATTGTGGGGTTTCACGGCCTCCTCATCGAATTCGGGCAGTAATTTGCGCTTCGGGTAGCTCTTTGTTTGGCGACTGTCGCCGTATTTCCCTGCGGTGTTGAGTACTTTGCTCCATCTGATTTTGAGTGCATCTTCCGCTATTTTGAGCTTCCGCTTCTGCTTTTTCAGGATACGCGCAGTGGCGACAAGCCTTTTGTGGAGGTTCTTCTGCTCCAACAATTTATCCGGCGTGAGATCGTCCGGACTGTTATATTCGCCGGGGACGGGTTGTTTATCCAAGTTGTCCTGTTTGGACGGTTGCTCAATAGCATGTTCGTCGTCCACCGGTTCGCCCTGCTCTATGGCTGGGTCAGTGTGGCTGCCGTCTTTGTCGAGGCGGGACTTGGTGCGGCGTTTATGTTGCCGTTTTGACTACTTTTCGAGGGATTTATCCTTCGTAGTGTCCCGTTGTTCCTCGTCGTCACTTCCTTTAGGTGTATCCACCATGTATACGTCGTGGGATGAGGTGGCTGTCCAAAGATCCTATAGGTGCTGGTTCATGGTTGTCTCCTACATCGTCGTCCATACCGTCGATGTCTTCGGTGTCAAAATCGAGCACGTCGTTTAAGCTTTCGACAGTGGCTACAAAGTGGGCGGTGGGTGGGAGTTGAATTTCTTCGTCGTCCGCATCCCAACCTTCCTGACCGTAGTCCTGCCAGGGCTCTCCTGATAAAGAGAGAGACTTTAGTGAATTCAGGATGTCGCCAAAAGGCGAGTACTGAAAAATGTCCACGGCAGTGAACTCCATAACCGGCGCCCAATTGGATTCGATTGGCAGGGGCGCGGAGGGTTCAGAGTCCGGAGAGGAGTCCGGCACCTTGGAGTCACGGTCTTCGCAAAGGACAGGGATGGAGTTCGGCTCAATCGCCATAGAGATCGTAGCCCCCGAGGCGGTGTCCAACCACTCGCCCTCGATCGGCGGAGTCGGCTCGAGCTAAGGGTCGAGCGACGCTGGTGCGCCTCCGTGGCAATCGCTCGGGCGGTAGAGCTAGATCGTGCCCATCAAGACAAGGCGCGCTTGGCTGTGGCTCGAATCCGTCAAAGATCAAGTCTCCGCGGATGTCGGCCGTGTAGTTCAAACTCCGAAATCTGACCTGATGGCCAGGGACGTAGCTTTCGATCTGCTCCAGATGGCCAAGTGAATTGGCCCGCAGTGCAAAGCCGCCGAATACGAAGATCTGTTCGGGGAGAAAAGTCTCACCCTGGACCGCGTCATTGTTGATGATCGAAGAAGCCATCGGGCCTACGGATGACGCATACGCAGGAACTCTCAATGAAAGCACCAACGCCGGTGTCAAACCGGCGGATCTCGGCACGGGGTCCCGAACTGCGTCTAGGCGTATGGTAACAGGTGACAAGGGTCACGTTGTTTTTACCCAGGTTCGGGCACACTCGATGGATGTAAAACCCTACTACTTCTTGATTAATATTGATGATATGTGTAGTACAAGAGTAGATCTACCACGAGATCGAGAGGCTAAACCCTAGAAGCTAGCCTATGGTATGATTGTTGTTCGCCCCACGGACTAAAACCCTCCGGTTTATATAGACACCGGATAGGGTTAGGGTTACACAGTCGGTTACAATGGTAGGAGATCTACATATCCGTATCGCCAAGCTTGCCTTCCACGCCAAGGAAAGTCCCATCCAGACACGGGACGAAGTCTTCAATCTTGTATCTTCATTGTCTAGGAGTCCGACCAACGATGATAGTTCGGCTATCCGGACACCCCCTAATCCAGGACTCCCTCACCCAAGTTTTGAAGATCCAAAGCATCCTCACCAAGTCTACAGACTCAATAAGGCCCTCTATGGCCTCAAGCAGGCCCCTCGGGCATGGTATGATACTTTGAAGGAATTCCTCATGAAGAAAGGCTTCAAACCCAGTTCACTTGACCCAACTCTTTTAACTAAATCTTATGATGGTGAATTGTTTGTGTGCCAAATATATGTTGATGATATCATCTTTGGTCAGCATCGACCAATGTTACAATCGATTTAATTTGGTTATATGGTGAGGGAGGAATACGAAATGTCTACGATGGGAGAATTGAAATTCTTCTTAGGTCTTCAAATTCGTCAACAACGCAATGGCATATTCATATCTCAGGAGAAATACCTCAAAGATGTACTAAGGAAATTCGGCATGCAAGATTGCAAAGGCGTCAAAATCCATATGCCCACAAATGGCCATCTATGCACTGATGAAAATGGTATTAAATTCGATCAAAAGGTATAGCGCTCCATGATTGGTTCTTTATTGTATTTATGGGCATCTAGGCCGGATATTATGCTTAGTGTTTTGCATGTGTGCCCACTTTCAAGCTACACCGAAAGAATCACACCATAAGGCCGTGAAGCATATTCTTTGATATCTAGCTCACACTCCAACACTTGGATTATGGTATCCCAACGGCTCGGCTTTTGATCTCATTGGATATTCAGACTCTGACTATGCTGGTGATCTTGTGGACCGCAAGTCAACATCAGGCACATGACATTTCCTCGGACGATCCTTAGTCTGTTGGTCCTCGAAGAAACAAAATTGCGTATCATTGTCTACTGCTGAAGCTGAATACATTGCTGCTGGTTCGTGCTGTGCTCAATTGCTATGGATGAAGCAAACCCTCAAGGACTACAACATCAACATGAAGAATGCGCCACTCTACTGTGACAATGATAGTGCCATCAAGATTGCTCATAACCCAATTCAGCACTCGAAGACAAAGCACATTCAGATTCGTCATCATTTTCTTCGTGATCATGTGTTGAAGGGCGACATCTCTATCGAGCACGTGAAGAGTGAAGAACAGCTAGCCGATATCTTCACAAAGCCCTTGGATGAGAAGAGGTTTAGCAAGTTGTGGCGTGAGCAAAATATCTTAGAATCTTCGAATGTCCTTCGAAAAGGACACACATCCTCGCACTTATGCTAAATTGATGACTTAGATGTGCAACACACGAAGTAACGTTTCTCTTCAATCAATGAAGACTAACAATCTAAGTGTGAAGAAATCAACGAAGTATTTCTGCTAAGTTATGAGATCGGACCCTTCCCCCTCTATGCTAAACTCAACCCTCTATGCTAAACTCAATGCTAAATTGATGAATTATATATATATATATATATGAGTTTATGTCCTCTACAGCATTCACTTATTGCTATTTCTTCAAGTTGCTTTTTCTGCTAAGTAAATGTGATCGGACCCTTCCCCCTCTATGCTAAACTCAACCCAGTGTGTTCATAAATTCTTCATGTGCGTTCTATTTGAAATCCATTCAAAATCTTCACTGTGTCCTTGTCAGCTGAAGAATTCGCGAACGAAACATTAAAATTTTCATATCTGAATTTTCGGCTGTTGCCGCTCAAACCGTTCCACATTCCACGATATGATTATCCTATTCATCCATGATCTCACACGATCTCCACCTCTCTATACGTGGGTGACACATGTCGCACGAATGAGAAGGGTCAGGGGCATGTTCGTCCATTTTCCTCGGGTGAGCGGTTTTCCACCTCGGCTATAAATACCCCTCACCCTCCTCAGACTATTTTTACTCCACTCGACCTTACTCCCTCGCTCGAGCTCTCAAAACCTAGCACCGCCGCTACTTCCATCGTTGCCGGTGAGGAAGAGCTTCGCTGCCTCGACCTCGTCGCTATCGTACTCGCGCTGGCCGCGGATTTCTTCACTCTGTTGCCGCCGTAGTTGTCTTCTTCTACCAAGTTAGGGCGTGGAAGATCTGAACCGACAAGCTTCAAATCTACTATTCACAGTTCGTCGTGTTCTTAGTCGAGGGTAATTAAAAGTCATTTTTACTGCCCTTGTTGATTCCTTTGATTTCTACAAATCTTCAAAAGGTGTTTATTCTTCAATCTTCACACTCTAAACACCTCACACAAACATCTGTTCTTGATCTATTTCCCTAAGCAACATTTTTCTTCAAGATTCCTCAATTGTGTGGATTTCCAATCTATACAACTCTGGAACCTAAGTCAAAAAGGCTTAGTGAAATTACTCAAGACACATCTGGTCAAATTCCTCAAACTTGTTCTTTTTGCAAAAACTTCTGAGAACACATATGACCTCTCCAAATTCTTCGCACCTATACTATGTTCACAGGTACACATGTCCGCTGCTGAATCACTAGGTTCTCATCAACTTAACTCAATTGCAGCGTTCCTCGAAGAAAAGTTACATACCTCATCAGAGAAACTCAATTGTTCAGAATCCTCAGCTGAAGAAAATGGCTGATGGCAAGAAACCTCAGAAGGGAGGGAAGAAGTTGGAAGGCAACAATGCTTTTGAGATTCCTGAAGACATCTATGCAGGGTACTGCACTCCTCCTCATGAGACAAAGAATCAGCGTAAAGTGATCATTCAGAGGTTAGAGAGGAGATGGGCCAGAGAATGGAGAGAATATCGCTATGTCACTCCCAAGTACATGAAGAAATTCGTTGTACACCCTCCATGCCAAAGACCTCCATTGGCACCAGGCCAAGAAGCTGATCCCTCTAACATCAGAAGAGGTGAGGATTTCCCCAAGGAGTGGGCCAAGCGTCAAGCTAAGCTGGCCAAAATGGCAAAAGAGTCAGTGAAGAAATTAAATGAAGATTCTGCTGCTGCCACTGCTGAGGCCTCTGCTAGCAAGCCTAAGAAGGCTATGCCCAAGAAGCCTGCACACAAGCCCAGTGCTTCTGCTTCAATGCCCTCACGGCCAATTGTAAGTGAATCTAGTGCCCCTTAGTGATTTTGGTGTATTGAAGACTTATAGGTTAAGGGACTGATGCGTTCGTGAGTGTACACAGGTCTTTAAGTCTATGAAGAGTTTGATAAAGTCGACCCCTAAAACTGAAGTTCTTGCACTGAAGACTTTGGTTTTCTGAAGACTTTCTGAAGACTTTGAAAGTGAAGAAATTGGTGTGACCTTGTGATGACCCACAAGTGTAGGGGATCAATCGTAGTCCTTTCGATAAGTAAGAGTGTCGAACCCAACGAGGAGCAGAAGGAAATGATAAGCGTTTTTCAATAAGGTTTTCTCTGCAAGCACTGAAATTGTAGGTGATAGATAGTTTTGTGATAAGATAAATGGTAACGAGTAACAAGTAAATAAAATAATTAAAGTGCAGCAAGGTGGCCCAATCCTTTATGTAGCAAAGGATAAGCCTGGACAAATTCTAATAATGAGAAAAGGGCTCCCGAGGACACATGGGAATTATCGTCAAGATAGTTTTCATCACGTTCATATGATTTGCGTTCGGTACTTTAATAATTTGATATGTGGGTGGACCGGTACTTGGGTACTGCCCTTACTTGGACAAGCATCCCACTTATGATTAACCCCTATTGCAAGCGTCCGCAACTACAAAGAAGTATTAAGGTAAACCTAACCACAACATTAAACATATGGATCCATATCAGCCCCTAACGAAGCAACGCATAAGCTAGGGTTTAAGCTTCTGTCACTCTAGCAACCCATCATCTACTTATTACTTCCCCATGCCTTCCTCTAGGACCAAATAATGGTGAAGTGTCATGTAGTCGACGTTCACATAACACCACTAGAGGAAAAGACAACATACATCTCATCAAAATATCCGAACGAATACCAAATTCACATGACTACTAATAGCAAGACTCCACCCATGTCCTCAGGAACAAGTGTAACTACTCACAAAGCATATTCATATTCATAAGCAGAGGAGTAATAATATGCATAAAGGATCTGAACATATGATCTTCCACCAAGTAAACCAAATAGCATCAACTACAAGGAGTAATCAACACTACTAGCAACCCACGGGTACCAATTTGTGGTTTTGATACAAGATTGGATACAAGAGATGAACTAGGGTTTTGTGAGGAGATGGTGCTGGTGAAGATGTTGATGGAGATTGCCCCCTCCCGATGAGAGGATCGTTGGTGATGACGCTGGTGATGATTTCCCCCTCCCGGAGGGAAGTGTCCCCAGCAGAACAGCTCCGCCAGAGCCCTAGATTGGTTCCACCAAGGTTCCGCCTCGTGGCGGCGGAGTTTCATCCCGTAAGCTTGCCCCCGATTTTTTCTAGGGTAAAAGCGATGACATAGAAAAAGATGGAGGCCGGAGGCCCATCAGGGGGCCCAGGAGATAGGGGGCGCACCCTATAGGGGGGTGCGCCCCCTGTCTCTTGGACAGGGTGTGGGCCCCCTTGTGTATTTCTTTTGCTCAGAAATTCTTATAAATTCCAAAAACATGTTTCGTGGAGTTTCAGGACTTTTGGAGCAGTGTAGAATAGGTTCCAACGTTTGCTCCTTTTTCAACCAGAATTCCAGCTGCCGGCATTCCCCCTCTTCATGGTAAACCTTGTAAAATAAGAGAGAATAGCCATAAGTATTGAGATATAATGTGTAATAACAACCCATAATGCAATAAATATTGATATAAAAGCATGATGCAAAATGGACGTATCAACTCCCCCAAGCTTAGACCTCGCTTGTCCTCAAGCGGAAGCCGAAATCAAAAAATATGTCCACATGTTTAGAGATAGAGGTGTCGATAAAATTAAAATACTGACATGAGGGCATCATGATCATTCTTATAACAGCAACATAAATAGATTTCATCATATGATTTCTTATTCTCAAGTAACAAGCAATTCACAATATCAAGTATGGTTCAAAAACTTCATTGGGAACTAACAAACTATAATCTTAGTCGTTGAAGCAATTGCAATTTATCGTAACATCAGAAAGAGTCAACAATAGATCTTTTCAGCAAGCTCACATACTCAACTATCTCGTAGTCTTCTACAATTGCTAACACTCACTCAATACTTGTGGTTATGGAGTTTCAGCCGGACACTGAGATAGATAGGGGCTTATTGTGTTGCCTCCCAACGTATTCACCTTTGGGTGATGTCAACAATAATAGCCCATGCTAACTTACATCCAATTGGATATATAAATATCATGATCTTTTAAACACGAGGAGCTTGCCAAAGGATAAAATGAAAAAGGGAAAGGTGAGGATCACCTTGACTCAAGCATAAAGTAAAAACATAAAGTAAAAGATAGGCCCTTCGCAGAGGGAAGCAGAGGTTGTCATGCGCGTTTAGGGTTGATGTACAAAATCTTAATGCAAAAGAACATCACTTTATATTTCCCCTTGTATGTGGACCTTTATTATGAAGTCCGTCGCTTTTATTACTTCCACAACAAGATCGCATAAAGCTTATTTTCTCTGCACTAATAAATCATACATATTTAGAGAGCAATTTTATTGCTTGCACCGATGACAACTTACTTGAAGGATCTTACTCAATCCATAGGTAGGTATGGTGGACTCCCATGGCAAAACTGGGTTTACGGGTATTTGGAAGCACAAGTAGTATCTCTACTTGGTGCAAGGAATTTGGCTAGCATGATGGATAAAGGCAAGCTCAACATGTTTGGAAGGTCAATGACAATATACTTTAACTGAGATGTCGGAAAACATAAACCATTACGTTGTCTTCCTTGTCCAATATCAACTCTTTTAGCATGTCATACTTAATGAGTGCTCCCAATTATAAAAGGTGTCCAAGATAATATATTTATATGTGAACCCCTCTTTCCTTATCACTTCCTATTAATTGCAACGATGACCAAGGCTAAGTTCATCAACTCTCAACAATTTTTATGCCTCATACTTTCTATGTGTGAAGTCATCACTATCCATAAGATCAATATGAACTGTTTTATTCTTTCTACTTTCTCAAGATCATGGAAACAAAGCAAAGCCCTTGACTCAACACTAATCTTTATTATAGATAGCTCACGGACTCGATTACAAAAAGAGATCACAATGCAAAACTCAAACTACTTGATATCAAAACTTCAGTCTACTAGATCAAGATACTACTAAAAGGATCGAACTAAATAAAATGGTAAAGATAGGAGTGTGATGGTGATACGATACCGGGGCACCTCCCCCAAGCTTGGCAGTCTCCAAGGGGAGTGCCCACACCCATGTGATTATGTCCTCGGAGGTGATGGTGGAGTTGTTGCATTTTTCTTTCCTAGCTTGCGTCTGAGGCTAAAATTTTCCTCCCTCAGATCCTCATTCTCGAGCTCAAGTTTCATTATCTTTTTGCATAATGCCGCCTTGCTGTCCTACAAAAAACATGGTGGGATAGATTGGACCTTAGGGAGGCTTGACTTCTTGAACTCCACATGCATATCGCCAGGTTGAGGTAGTAGATCGTCCTCTTCATCGGAACTTGTCTCCTCCTTCCCCTTTGGATCATAATCTTCTTCTTCCTCCGTGGTCCAGCCATAATGTTCCACATCCCCATATGCTTTTGGGTTTGCGATATAATCAGCCATATAGCTCTCTCCCTCCGAATCTTTGGACGACATCTTGCTCCAAACCCTCTACAGAAATAGCTCGAAACGAAAACAGAGGATATTTGCGTGATACGGTGATCAAAACCTTCGGGAGTATATATAATGAATTTTTAACGACCAAAATACATAATATGCAAGAAAACGGAGTTCGGGAGGCACACGAGGTGCCCATGAGACGGGGGGCGCACCCTCCACTCTCGTGGGAGCCTCGTGCCCCTTTCGGACTACTTCTTTCTTCCTAAAATTCTTAAATATTCCAAACTGATAAAAATTGTCATTGGAGTTGTCTTGGAGTCGGTTTACTTACAGTACCACATACCTATACCGTTTTGAAGTCTGGAACGTTCTAGAAAGTGTCCCTTATGTATTCTTCAGGGGTTACGGTTTCAATAATATTAGTTTCAACATTGATAGGATTACCTGAAATATAATGTTTAATTCTTTGACCGTTTACCACCCTTGGACTTGTGCCTTCGAAGTTGTTGATTTTTTATAGCACCAAAACGATAGACCTCCTCGATAACTTAGGGACCTTCCCATTTTGAGAGAAGTTTTCCTGCAAAAAATCTTAAGCGAGAGTTGAATAATAACACATAATCTCCTACGTTAAACTCACGCTTTTGTATCCTCTTATCATGCCAGCGTTTGACTCTTTCTTTGAATAGCTTGGCATTCTCATATGCCTGGGTCCTCCATTCATTAGTGAGCTAATATCAAACGACCTCTTCTCACCAGCAAGTTTGAAGTCATAGTTGAGCTCTTTAATAGCCTAATATGCTTTATGTTCAAGTTCTAGAGGTAAATGACACGCTTTTCCATAAACCATCTTATAAGGAGACATACCCACAGGATTTTTGTATGCAGTTCTATAGGCCCATAATGCATCATCAAGTTTTTTGGACCAGTTCTTTCTAGACCTATTCACAGTCTTTCGCAAAATTAATTTTAGCTCTCTATTGCTCAACTCTACTTGACCACTAGACTGCAGATGATAAGGAGATGCGATTCTATGATTGACATCATACTTAGCAAGCATCTTACGGGAAGCGCCATGAATAAAATGTGAACCGCCATCAGTCATAAGATATCTAGGGACTCCAAACCTCGGAAAAATAACTTCTTTAAGCATTTTAATAGAAGTGTTATGATCAACACTACTAGTTGGAATAGCTTCTACCCACTTAGTAACGTAATCAACAACAACTAAAATATGTGTATAACCATTAGAGGCAGTAAAAGGTCCCATATAATCAAAGCCCCAAACATCAAACGGTTCAATAACAAGAGAATAATTCATAGGCATTTCTTGTCATCTACTAATGTTACCTATTCTTTGACATTCATCACAAGATAAGACAAACTTACAAGCATCTTTGAAGAGAGTAGGCCAATAAAAACCAGATTGTAGTACCTTGTGTGCAGTTCTATCTCCAGCGTGGTGTCCTCCACAAGATTCAGAGTGACACTTGCGTAGGATCTGTTCCTGTTCATGCTCAGGCACAAACGTCTAATAACACCATCTACTCCTTCTTTATAAAGGTGTGGATCATCCCAAAAGTAATGTCTTAAATCATAAAAGAACTTTTTCTTTTGCTAGTATGTGAAACTCGGCGGTATAAATTTTGCAACAATGTAATTGGCATAATCAGCATACCACGGAGCAGTACGAGAAGCATTAACGACCGCTAATTGTTCATCAGGAAAGCTATCATTAATAGGCAGTGGGTCATCAAGAACATTCTCTAACCTAGACAAGTTATCTCAAGAACGGTTCTCAGCTCCCTTTCTATCAATAATATGCAAGTCAAATTCTTGGAGCAAGAGAACCCATCTAATGAGTCTAGGCTTAGCATCTTTCTTTAGCATAAGATATTTAATAGCAGCATGATCAGTGTGACTAGTAACTTTGGAATCAACAATATAAGGTCTAAACTTATCACATGCAAACACAACTGCTAAAAACTCTTTTTCAGTAGTAGCATAATTTTTCTGGGCAGTATCAAGAGTCTTACTAGCATACTGGATAACATTCAATTTCTTATCGACTCTTTGCCCTAGAACAGTACCTACAGCATAATCACTAGCATCACACATAATTTCAAAAGGTAAATTCCAATCAGGTGGCTGAACAATAGGTGCAGTGGTCAAAGCTTTCTTAAGTGTTTCAAATGCTTCTACACAATCATCGTCAAATACAAAAGGAATATCTTTTTGCAATAAATTAGTCAGAGGCCTAGAGATTTTAGAAAAGTCCTTAATGAACCTCCTATAAAAACTGGCATGACCAAGGAAACTTCTTATACCTTTTATGTCCTTGGGAAATGGCATATTTTCATTACCATCAACTTTGGCTTTATCAACTTCAATACCTCTCTCGGAGATCTTGTGCCCCAAGACAATGCCTTCATTAACCATAAAGTGACACTTTTCCCGATTCAAGACGAGACTAGTGTCTTCGCATCTCTGCAAAACTCGACCAAGGTTGCTCAAACAATCATCAAAAGAGGATCCATAGACGGAGAAGTCATCCTTGAATACTTCACAAATCTTTTCACAAAAATCAGATAATATAGCCATCATGCATCTTTGAAAGGTAGCAGGTGCATTAGATAAACCAAAAGGCATACGTCTATAAGCAAAAGTACCAAAAGGGCAAGTAAAAGTAGTTTTAGATTGATCCTTCGCCGACACAGGTATCAGAGAGAAACCAGAATAACCATCTAGAAAGCAAAAATGTGTGTGTTTGGATAGTCTTTCTAGCATTTGATCAATAAAAGGTAAAGGGTAATGATCTTTCTTAGTAGCTTTATTTAACTTATGAAAATCAATTACCATCCTATAACCTGTAATAATTCTTTGCGGGATCAATTCATCTTTGTCATTAGGAACGACGGTAATACCTCCCTTTTTGGGAACACAATGGACAGGGCTTACCCATTCACTATCAGCAACGGGATAAATAACACCTGCCTCAAGGAGCTTTAGTATCTCCTTTCTTACCACTTCCTTCATCTTGGGATTTAATCGTCTTTGAGGATCTCTAACTGGTTTGGCATCGTCCTCCAATGTAATTTTGTGTTGACATAACGTGGGACTAACGCCCTTAAGATCATCCAGAGTATATCCAATAGCACCTCGGTGCTTCTTTAGAGTTTTCAATAATCTTTCTTCTTCTTTCTCTGAAAGGTTAGCACTAATAATAACATGATATATTTCTTTTTCATCAAGATAAGCATACTTAAGATTATCAGGTAATGGTTTGAGTTCAAACACGGGATCACCCTTGGGTGGAGGGGGGTCCCCAAGAATTTCGACGGGAAGGTTATGTTTCAGCACAGGTTCGTGTTTAAGGAACACTTCATCTATTTCCTCCCTTTCGTTCATAAACATTTTGTTTTCATGGTCTAGCAAATATTGTTCTGACGGATCAGTTGGAGGAACAGCAATGGAAGCAAGACCAATAATTTCATCCTTGCTAGGTGGTTCCCTTTCACAAGGTTGTCTACTAAACTTAGCAAAATTAAACTCATGAGACATACCATCTATGCCAACAGTGACAATATTCTTTTCACAATTAATCTTAGCACTAGCTGTATTCAAGAAGGGTCTACCAAAAATAATGGGACAAAATAATTTTGTGGGGAACCAAGAACAAGAAAATCAGCAGGGTATTTAACCTTCCCACACAAAACTTCAACATCTCTAACAATCCCAATAGGTTTAATGGATTCCCTATTAGCAAGCTTAATAGTAACATCAATGTCTTCTAATTCAACGGGTGCAATGTCGTGCATAATTTCTTTATATAAATCATAAGGTATTGCACTGGCACTAGCACCCATATCACACAAACCATGATAACAATGATCTCCTATTTTAACAGAAATAACAGGCATGCCTACGACAGGTCTACGTGTCTTAGTATCTGGTCTAGAAATATTAGCAGTCTCACCACAGAAAGAAATAACATGCCCATCTAAATCCTCATCCAAGAGATCTTTAACCATAGCAATACTAGGTTCAACATTAATTTTCTCAGGAGGTGTATAAGTCCTAGTATTACTCTTACAAACAACAGTCGAAGTGTTAACATGATCCTTTATCCTAACAGGAAAAGGAGGTTTTTCAACATAAGCAGTGGGAACAATATTGGATCACTATAGGTAATAGTCTTTTCTTCGACTATAATAGGTGCAACTACTTTCACTTCAACAGGAGGCTTATATTTAAACCACTTCTTTTTAGGGAGATCAACGTGAGTAGCAAAAGATTCACAGAAAGTAGCTACTATCTCAGAGTCAAGTCCATACTTAGAGCTAAATCCACGGAAAGCATCGGTATCCATAATAGATTTAACACAATCGAACTTAGGTGTCATAACGACTCCTTACCATCGTCGGAACCCCAATCTTCAGAGTTGCGTTTAATTCTTTCCAATAAGTCCCATTTGAAATCAATAGTCTTCAGGATATAAGAACCAAAGACAGAAGTATCGAGCAGGTTGCGATTATCAAGAGAAAGCCGAGCATAAAATTCTGAATAATCATTTCCGAGAGAGCTCATGATTGGGGCATGAATATAACATTGACTTAAGCCTCCCCAAGCTTGAGCGATGCTTTCTCCTTTGCGAGGCCAGAAATTATATATGTAATTACGATCACGATGAACAAGATGCATAGGATAGAACTTCTGGTGAAATTGCAACTTCAATCGCTTATAATTCCAAGATCCCGTATCATCACATAGCCTATACCATGTCAATGCATCTCCCTTCAAAGATAAAGGGAAGACCTTCCTTTTGACAACATCATCAGGAATACCTGCAAGCTTAAATAATCCGCAAACTTCATCCACAAAGATAAGGTGTAAATCGGGATGCAATGTTCCATCTCCTGCAAATGGATTAGCTAGCAGTTTTTCTATCATACCCGAAGGAATCTCGAAGTAAATATTTTCATAAAGTTCAGTAGGTTGAGGAGAAACTCTTTGCTCTTCTGGTTGGGGTGAAGATACCCCAAACAAGCCCCTCAAAGGATTAGTTTCCATAGTGACAAGTAAAAGAAAATTTCAGCACACTATATAAATGTTTCCTTACCAAGTTCCACTCACCAAAATCGCTACACTCCCCGGCAACGGCGCCAGAAAAGAGTCTTGACGACCCACAAGTGTAGGGAATCAATCCTAGTCCTTTCGATAAGTAAGAGTGTCGAACCCAACGAGGAGCAGAAGGCAATGATAAGTGGTTTTCAGTAAGGTTTTCTCTGCAAGCACTGAAATTGTAGGTGATAGATAGTTTTGTGATAAGATAAATGCTAACGAGTAACAAGTAAATAAAATAAGTAAAGTGCAACAAGGTGGCCCAATCCTTTATGTAGCAAAGGATAAACCTGGACGAATTCTAATAATGAGAAAAGGGCTCCCGACGACACATGGGAATTATCGTCAAGATAGTTTTCATCACGTTCATATGATTCGCGTTCGGTACCTTGATAATTTGATATGTGGGTGGACCGGTACATGGGTAATGCCCTTACTTGGACAAGCATCCCACTTATGATTAACCCCTATTGCAAGCGTCCGCAACTACAAAATAAGTATTAAGGTAAACCTAACCACATCATTAAACATATGGATCCATATCAGCCCCGAACGAAGCAACGCATAAACTAGGGTTTAAGCTTCTATCACTCTAGCAACCCATCATCTACATATTACTTCCCCATCCCTTCCTCTAGGCCCAAATAATGGTGAAGTGTCATGTAGTCGACGTTCACATAACACCACTAGAGGAAAAGACAACATACATCTCATCAAAATATCGAACGAATACCAAATTCACATGACTACTAATAGCAAGACTTCACCCATGTCCTCAGGAACAAGCGTAACTACTCACAAAGCAAATTCATATTCATAATCAGAGGAGTAATAATATGCATAAAGGATCTGAACATATGATCTTCCGCCAAGTAAACCAAATAGCATCAACTACAAGGAGTAATCAACACTACTAGCAACCCACATGTACCAATTTGTGGTTTTGATACAAGATTGGATACAAGAGATGAACTAGGGTTTTGAGAGGAGATGGTGCTGGTGAAGATGTTGATGGAGATTGACCCCCTCCCGATGAGAGGATTGTTGGTGATGACGTTGATGATGATTTCCCCCTCCCGGAGGGAAGTGTCGCCGGCAGAACAGCTCCGCCAGAGCCCTAGATTGGTTCCGCCAAGGTTTCGCCTCGTGGCGGTGGAGTTTCGTCCCGTAAGCTTGCCCCCGATTTTTTCCAGGGTAAAAGCGATGATAGAGCAGAAGATGGACGGCGGAGGCCCACCAGGGGGCCCAGGAGATAGGGGGCGCGCCCTATAGGGGGGGTGCCCCCTGTCTCCTGGACAGGGTGTGGGCCCCCTGGCGTATTTCTTTTGCTCAGAAGTTCTTATAAATTCCAAAAACATGTTTCTGGAGTTTCAGGACTTTTGGAGCAGTGCAGAATAGGTTTCCAACGTTTGCTCCTTTTCCAGCCAGAATTCCAGCTGCCGGCATTCCCCCTCTTCATGGTAAACCTTGTAAAATAAGAGAGAATAGCCATAAGTATTGAGATATAATGTGTAATAACAGCCCATAATGCAATAAATATTGATATAAAAGCATGATGGAAAATGGACGTATCACCTTTAAGACTTAGAATTCATTCGAGGAACATGAAGCGTGAAGACTTTTGTTTTCGTAGTTTCATTTTCTCTTTCTTGAGTCATTGAAAACACCGTACTGTTAAAGGGGGTCGAGGAAATACTAAGGAAAAATTTCCATGTGATGCTCAACTCAAAATCCTACACCTATCAATCCCTTCGAGTGAAGCCATTGGAAATCTCATACAGTTCAGTCATATTCTTCAAAGGATGTAGACGAAGTTCTTCTGGTCTCTGAGGAATTTGTTCTGACTGAGGAGTTAGGAATTCGCCAGTGCGGATTGCCTACACAGTGAGGAACATGATAGCCCTGAGGACTTTGAGAGTCAAATATTCCGACCGTTGCTGTGCTACGCGCCAGCTGTCCCAAAAACTTTTACCCACCTAACGGTCATATCTGACAAGGGCATTTATGTTTTATCATGTTGGGCTGCTCCCTAGGCTATAAATAGCCGCGCCTTCAACCACTAGCTGGTTGGCTGCTCGAGAGAAACCGACACTTGTCATTTGAGAGCATCCCATCTTCTGAGGACTTTGAGCGAAAATCATCAAGTGAGGAAAAACCCAAACCAAAACCCAAACACCTACAAACCCAAAGTGATTGAGCATCACTGAAGAGATTGATCCTGCGTGGATCCGACGCATGTTACCTTTGAAGACTGTGCATCTTACAGACGGTTAGGCGTCATGGTCTAGAGCATTCAAGAGGAATTGTGGATCGCCGAGTGACCGAGTTTGTGAAGGTTTGGAAGTCACCTGAAGACTTACCACGAGTGATTGGGCGAGGTCTGTGTGACCTTAGATCAAGGGAAATACGATGAGGACTAATTGTCCTGGACTGCATGTTCAGGATTGGGTGTCCGGGACTGTGTGTCCTCAGGTTTGAATACCTAGCCGCCCTAACCAGCCGTACAACTGTCACAGCAGTTGGAACTGGTCTACCCAATCATTGTCTTCACCAAGCCTACTGGTTCTATTTCCTCAACCCTTTCATTCCATCATTACTGTGTTCTGTGCATGTTCATATCTGTGTTTGAAGACTTTGTGTCGGTGTCAAAACCGGCGGATCTCGGGTAGGGGGTCCCGAACTGTGCGTCTAGGCGGATGGTAACAGGAGACAAGGGACACGATGTTTTTACCCAGGTTCGGGCCCTCTCGATGGAGGTAATACCCTACTCCTGCTTGATTAATATTGATGATATTGGTAGTACAAGAGTAGATCTACCACGAGATCAAGGAGGCTAAACCCTAGAAGCTAGCCTATGGTATGATTGTTGTTTGTCTATCGACTAGCCTGGCCTCGGTTTATATAATGCACCAGAGGCCTAGGATAACAAGAGTCCTCCCCGAATCGCCCGGTGGGGAGGAGTCCTTGTCTTGATCGCCAAGTCTTGTGGAATCTTCCTTGTATGCGGCAACTGTCCGGACTGGCCCATGAGTATACGGCCATGGGGATCCTCGGCCCAATCCACCTGATCGGGAGACGACGTGGTGAGTACCCCCTAGTCTAGGACACCGTCAGTAGCCCCCTGAACCGGTCTTCAAGTTGGGGACGCTCCTCAATTCTTCCGAATTGTTCTTCATCTTCGGTCGTCGGTCCTGAAAACTGGTTCAATAAATCTGCTCATCTTCGATCTTGAGGATCGCCTAAGTGCATACGAAGAGTTTACACGTTGGGTATCCGAGTAGCCCCTTAAAGTTTACGGCCTTTATCAATGCCTTGTTATTTTTATGCCACGCCTCGGGTTTGAAGTTGTTCCCGGGAGGCATTGTCCTCTTGCGTCCGAGCCCTAACGCCGGACTGCATTCGAGGTATCTTTTGCAGTCGAGCACCAACGCTGAACTGCTTCCCAGCTCTATCGCCGGACTATGTATCCGAGCTCCAACGCCGGACGGTATCCGAGCTCCAACGCCGGACTATGTATCCGAGCTCCAACGCTGGACTGTATCCGAGGTGGCGTAAATCACCTTGGTTCAAAGAAGTTTGAAGGAGTTTAGCCGAGCTTAATGCCGGAAATGCCCTCTATGGAGCCAGCCACGAGCTTGCGTGCTTTATGCCGGACTGATTCCGTGGTGGTGCACCACCCTGATTGTGGGCCGATTTTTGTCATGATTTTTTATTGGTGCAATTTATTCTCTGCCGAGATACATAGCCAAGAGCCCACAAGGTGTGTATCGGTCTAAAACCGAGATGCACTGAAGGATGACATAAGACCGCTGATCCGAGTCACCGAGACTCAAAGTTGATTTGCAAAATCGGCCCGAGGATCAAGTCTTAGCTTCGGCAGAATACTTGGGACACAAAAAGCGGCGTGCTCGATCCTCGAGACTCGGGTTGGGTGCGGCCGACCAACCCGAGGATCAAAAGCTCCTCGGAAATTGTATTGCACTTAAAATTTTACGCATAGAACAGGCAATGCAGTAGCCCTCGAGACATCGGGTCGGGTGGCAACACCGGATCGGGGATTGATGTGCCCTTTAATATTTGTAAATAATAAGCCCGAAGCCCAAGAGCCCCGAGCCTTAATGCGGCACGGGTGGCGAATTAAGGATTGATATCCATAGTAAAATCACAAACTATGTGTAATGACTCTATGTATCCAAGTACTTTATGTCATTAATGCTCGGATCCGCATTGTACAAAACTTTGTTGACCGACCATCGGCTTCAACCTCCTCGGCCAGGAGCCGAGGAGTGTTTGTCCTACTTTATAAAGCCTTTATGAGGGCAAAGATTTATGACAAACAAGGCAATCTGGCCATACGGTTTTATAAACAAAGGTACGCAGAGATATGTTATATTACTATTTAACAGAAGAAATGTCTTGCAAAGAAAATAGTCCCGCTGTCGGTTCCTTTCTTTGGGTTGTCATGCTAAGCATGATCATGAAACCTCAGCTCCAATGTAAGAGCAAAATATTGAGGATTTAGTTTGGGAGGCCAGTTACTAGCCCCCGGTAGTGTTCGGAGACAGTCGAGGTCAAGCCGGAAACACTTCGGCCAATGTTATGAATGGCCCATCATTTAATATAGTCATCGGATCGCAGACCAGTTTACACTTGTTGTGACAGTCAGTTTTCAGCTTTCTCCACTGAGGTGCTTGACCATGCGAGCTAGAAGCACAATCGCAGTGGTTCTCCCTTTGCACACCTAGCCGAACAAAGCAGAACGTAGGAGGCAAGCGCGGGAGCCGGGCAACCCAACTATTGACCGAAGACACAATTCGAAACTGATGCATATATAGCAATATCCGAGAATGTTTTCACCGAATCTCTAAAGGTGTCCGGCGTTGCACTACGAGACTTGTGCTGAAAACTCACAAATAGTTTAAAAGTGCCAAAAGTTTGGAAAACCAAAAAACGTCAGCAAAAACATGACGTCCGAACAAGATCAAGTGTTCGGTGCCAATCCGAAAATTGGACTTTAGAAAAAAAAGTGCTTCTGCTGTGCTTTAACATGACACATCCTATCTCAAGACTTCGAGCGGGTCAGCCTACGGATTCAGTCTCACATCACGTAGGCGGAGTACTTCTAACTAGGCCTGTTTATAAAACTTAACTCTAGCGGTTTTGAGAGAGAAATTAGGCTCCCGACTAGTGACCGCACACTTTCGTGTCGAGAAAAGGAGTGATAAATAATAATAAAAACTCTGCAGCGACTAAGAAGAAAAACACTTATTATAAAACGGCTCAAATAAACATAAGAGCCCCAAGTGACTTGGGTAAAAGAATGATTGTACGTACCGAAGTACTTATATCATATCAATGTTCAACCGAACTTTAAACGCGTCTTAACCGACCGTCGGCTTCTCCCTCTTCACCAAGGACCGAAAAGTGTTATGTACTCCATCCGTCGAGAATATCGACGGTGTTTCCAATAACCGTGCAATCAGGTCATAAGGTGTAATGCATAAAGCGCTCGGGGAACTTATGCTACATTCTTGATAAAGTGTAAGAAGCATCTTGAAGAAAATAGTACCCCACCGATACCTTTCTTCGGTGCTCATTGTTAATATGAGGCTTGTGCAATAGATTTTTGTACTCATGAGTGCCATTGTGTGCCGACCATTATTGAAAACAGTAAGAGCGCTAGCTTTCGGCTTCACCCAGTCTGAGGTCCGGCTCGGGTGACCCGATCGTGACAATCGCAGAGGTGCTCCCTTTACTCCCTAGCCGAATAATCGGGAACATAGGGGTAAACATAGGAGCCAGGCAACCCAGCTTGCAAAACGCTTATGTCAATATGGTGCATATTGTGGCGTAATACACGAACGAGGAACGAAGTTGTACAAGTATAATCATATGCAAGAGGAAAAAGCTTCATGAAGGAAGCCTCCAAGTAAACGGGGTATTTGAATTTGCGCGTCACAAACAAAGTTTGGACAAGGAAATTTTTACAAGCAACTTTTTTTAAAAAAAGTATAATGCTTGGTCGAGCCGAACACAAGTTAAAAATTTAAAACTTTGAGCATGAAGGCAACTTAGCTGGTTAATGTGTTCGATATTGACGACGCGGTCCGAGCTTGATGCGGGACAAGGTTCCATCCCCCAAGCCTATCCCGAGGTGGCGGAGCAAAGAGCTCGGCACTCCGAAGTGGTGACATAGCACGGTCAATGCAGGACGGCAGATTGATGCGAAGTCCCTGCATGGGGTAATGAAGTGTTGACGAAGCCCCCGTCCGGCCGAGGTGACACCAAAGGATATAGTCTGGCTGGATCATTTTCCCGTGCACAAAAAATATAGTGCAGACGGGATAATAGTAATAATAAGAATTAAAAAAGTTGCATAATAAATAATTTATGCAAAGTGAGTAATAAAAGAAATATGGCCTGGCGCCAAAGTCAATGTCGATGCAGGTCGTGACGTGGTCGATGCCGGCTTGATGAAGCGACCGTGCGGCGATGCCGGTATGCCCGCTCCGTTTAATCCGTGGGGCGGCGATGTTGGTGATGATTTATCCTTCGCGATGTCGGACTCTTGTTCGGCTTGCCGAGATGATGATCCGAAGAAGTTGAGCTCGGCTCAACAAAGTGACGACGTGTCTAGCGTAGGTCGGCAGCTGTGGAGCAATATTGCTGGACTGGTTTGACACCAGCATAATATTGAAGATAGTGGGATGTGTTCGGAAACAAAACACAACACCCCATACAAAACTTCCTTCAAAAAGGATGTCCGAAATCCCGTTCATGAAAAAGACAAACTCGGGTCGGATTCGTTTTTGCGCAGAAAACAGATCCGAAAAGTGATGCACTAATCGGAAGGTTCCTGGAGTTTGGACGGTCGGATCGAGCTGAAATTTTGAGGGGTGGTAGATATAGGAATTCCGCAGCCGATCAACGGTTGAACCTTCCAAAGGAAGTCCGAGCTAGAAGCTGGACACCACGCCCTAAACCCGTCCAGATTCTCGTCCAGATTCAATGTGGCTCCGGTATATCGGAGATTGCCAGAGATTCCTCCATTGGAACTGGACGAAATTTTACAGGGTTGTTGTAGACTCAATTCCGCACAATTCCACCGAAGTAATCGTTAAAAGGACGCTTGAGGGGGCGGTGGCGGCGGACACAAGTCCGCTGTCCAGAAAAACAGTATGGTCGCCCGGAGGCAATGTTGACGTTGAGTCCCCGGGCTCCCTGGATGATTCCTCCATGATCTTGATAGAGATTGGAGTTGATGTTGATGAAGGCCCTCATCCGAACATGACGATCGGAGGTAGGGCGCAGTCCTTGGTCGGACCAAGGTGACCAGTCGAGCTGGTGATGAAGATGACGAAATCGCAGTTGATCTGCAGGCGAGCCATCCACCTTTTGCCGAACACACAGCGGAACTCTCAATGAAAGCACCAAGGTCGGTGTCAAAACCGGCGGATCTCGGGTAGGAGGTCCCGAACTGTGCGTCTAGGCGGATGGTAACAGGAGACAAGGGACACGATGTTTTTACCTGTGTTCGGGCCCTCTCGATGGAGGTAATACCCTACTCCTGCTTGATTAATATTGATGATATGGATAGTACAAGAGTAGATCTACCACGAGATCAAGGAGGCTAAACCCTAGAAGCTAGCCTATGATATGATTGTTGTTCGTCTATCGACTAGCCTGGCCACGGTTTATATAATGCACCAGAGGCCTAGGATAACAAGAGTCCTAGCCGAATACGCCGGTGGGGAGGAGTCCTTGTCTTGATCGCCAAGTCTTGTGGAATCTTCCTTGTATGCGGCAACTGTCCGGACTGGCCCATGAGTATACGGCTATGGGGATCCTCGGCCCAATCCAACTGATCGGGAGACGACGTGGTGAGTACCCCCTAGTCCAGGACACCGTCACTTTGACTGAAGACTTTCTCATTTTCCTCATCTCAATTTCTTCAGTCTGTTTGTCTTCGTCTTGTGTTATCCTGTGTTTATGCTTTTAGTACTCTGTTTCTGTTTTCATTTCTTCATGATGTCCATGTTTATGTTCTGTCATGTATGCATCTGAGTACTTATTCCGCTGCAAGTAGTTCTTCTCTAAGGAATTTCCTCACTGGCAAATTCCTTAGTGAAGAAGTCATAAAAATCGCCTATTCATCCCCTCTAGTCGATATAACACACTTTCAATTGGTATCAGAGCAAGGTACTCCCTTGTTCTGTGTGATTTTGGTTTAACCGCCTGGAGTTTTAGTTATCTCGACCGCAGGTATGATCAAGGTCTCTCCTGGGTTTCCTACCTTCGATGGAACGGACTACCCCTACTAGAAGAATAAGATGAGAATTCATCTTGAGGCAATTGACAACGATCTCTGGTATGTTGTGGAAAATGGTGTTCCATCAGTCACACCTTCTCTAAAGGCTACTGATGTGAAGAGATTCAAGCAACTCGATTCTCAAGCAAAGAATATCATATGTGGCCATCTGAGCAAAGGACGATATGGAAGAGTGAGTGCTTTGGAAACTGCTAAGCTTATCTAGGATAGGCTGTCCAAAGTGAATGAAGGAGTCTCAACTCAGCGTGACTCTCGTGTTGACGTTCTTCGCAATCTCGTCAACCGCTTCAAAAGACTCGACAATGAAAATGTCCAGCAAACCTTCGATCGCCTCACTGACATCTCAAATGAGCTTCAAGCGCTTGGCGCCACTAACATCACCGACCATGAGGTGGTGAAGAAATTGCTGAGATCGCTCGATTCTTCATTTGATACTCTGGCACTGATGATTCAAGAGCGTGCTGACTACAAGTCACTTGACCCCGCTGATATCCTCGAGAGGCTAAATACTCATGTGTTCCAGCTTGCTGAGAAGAGAGATCTCTATGGTTCGAGCTATGGCAGATCACGTGCTCTGAAGGCCAAAGCAGTCTCTGAATCTGAAGATGAGGACTCTGCTAGCAGCCTTGGTGACCCTGAAGAACTGAGCCAGGAACTAGCACTGCTCGTGAAGAAATTTCAGAAGTTCTCAAGGCGTGGTCGTTTTGGAAAACCCTCAAGGAGCAATGATTCCTCATCCAGTGACTAGAAGAAGAGGCTTTCCACAAATGCAAGAAAACTGGTCACAACATCCAAGATTGTCCTTAGTGGGATAAGGAATCAAAGAAGAAGAAGTACAAGGATTACATTTCTGATGACGCAAAAGAAGAAGAAGAAATCTTCAAAGTCTTCATCATCAAAATCCTCGAGGTCTTCATCTCACAAGAAGAGGAGCTCCAAGAAGGTTCGGGCATTCATTGGCAAGGAAATGGACTCTGAGGCTGAATCTGAGGAACATGAGGACGAGGAGGCATCTGAGGAGTCCGAGTCTGGTGTGGCGAGCCTAGCTCTCGCTACTGCATTCGTCATCAAGTCTATCTTCAACTCTGAATAAAATAGCTACACCAACAAGGCTGATGAAGGCAATGATGACTACGCTCCCACCTATTGCTTCATGGCAAAGGGTGCCAAGGTAACTAAATACACCTCCTCTGAATCTAGTGAGGATGAATTTGATGAAAACCTCAAGCCCAGCTACTCTAAACTTGCTAAGATTGCTGCGAAACAACAAAAGGCTTTTTAAAAGGTTCAAAACATGCTAGATAGAAGGGATGATATGTTGGGTGAAGAAATGGATCACACTAAAACCTTCACTGAAAATCTTCAGAGACTTCAGTCCAAGTTTCACAACCTTCAAGGTCATCATAACAGTCTCTTATCTGACCACGAGAAGCTTTCTTATGAATTTCTTCAAAGAAAGCAAGATCTTGAAAAGCTAAGAGTGGATTATGAAGATCTTCAGAAGGAGCGCGATTCATTACCTGCTCTACAAATCAACGCTTCTCAGGAAGAATTTGTTCCTCCATCACTAGTAGAAAAAGGGGCTATCGTCCACCCCGGTTTAGCCCATTAGTCCCGGTTCAATCCAGAACCGGGACTAATGTGAGCATTTATCCCGGTTCGTGCGGCTAAGGCATTAGTCCCGGTTCACTTGTGCCCTTTAGTCCCGGTTTGTGCCTCACACCGGGACTAAAGGGTGCGATGCCCATTAGTCCCGGTTCGTGCCTCAAACCAGGACTAAAGAGTAGACCTTTAGTCGGTTTGAGGCACGAACCGGGACTAATGGTTAAGACTTTAGTCGGTTCGTGCCACGAACCGGTACTAAAGGTCCCATTTTCAAACTCTACCCCCCCCTGTGGATCGCCTTCTCTATTTGAAAAAAATAAAACAAAATGATGGAAATGTCAAAAAATAAAAGAAAATAAGTTTTCCATGTGATATGTGGTCTAGTTGTTGGGAAAATTTGCAAATGTGAATTTCGACTTTATTTGCAAAATCTCTCCGAAAGTTGTAAATATGGGCATAACTTTTGCATACTAACTCGGATGAAAAAGTTTTTTATATGAAAAATCATCTACTCGAAAAGTTACATCCAAATTTAACCGGGGGAACCCCGTTAAACATTTTCAAAATCCTCAAAAACCTAACAGAAAAAAAAGTTACGGGCCTTTTTAGATCTAGAGTGGAAAAACGAAAAAATTTCAAACTGTGGTCAAACAATGGTCAAACCATGGTCAAACTGATTATTCTAGAATATTAGTGTTACTAAATAATTTATTCAGTTATTTTGAATTTGGTCAAATCTGGTCAACCTGTGGCCAAACTATGGTCAAAACATGGTCAAAACATGGTCAAACCATGGTCAAACTAATTATTCAAGAATATTAGTGTTACTAAATAATTTGTTCGATTATTTTGAATTTTGGTCAAATCTGGTCAAACTGTGGTCAAACTGTGGTCAAACTATGGTCAAACTATGGTCAAACCATGGTCAAACTAATTATTTAAAATAACTATTGTTTTCTAAATAATTATTGTTTTTGAAAACAATAGTTTGAAACTCAAACAGTGAAATGTGTCAATTCATGCTCAAGCAAAATTCACGAGGGTTAATAGGATTGACATCTTACTATTGTCGAGGAAAACACCAAGTGCGAGACTTGGAAGCGAGGAGAATAGAACCCGGAAGTTAAGCGTGCTCATTTGGGGAATGGGAGGATGGGTGACCGTTCGGGAAGTTATGTGATTTGGAATGATGAGGGTGATTAGACAAGAGTATAAAGTGAGCAGTGAGGAGGGGTCCTGCATAGAGATTAGGGATTAAAATAATTCAGAAATTTGAAAATAAAATATTATTCAAAAAAATTTTCAAAAAAATTCAAAAAATTTTCAAAAAAAATTCATAAAATTTCCATTAGTCGGTTGGTGTTACCAACCGGGACTAAAGGTGGAGCCCCACGTGGTCATGACCTTTAGTCCCGGTTCTGGATTGAACCGGGACTAAAGGGGGGAGGTATTAGTACCGACCCTTTAGTCCCGGTTCACCAACCGGGACTAAAGGCCCTTACCAACTGGGACAACATGCCCTTTTTCTACTAGTGCATGTTTGAAGTGCATTGAATGTGAAACTGCTAATTCTTCACCTGAAAGTTCAAATGCTTCTAATGCTACAAATTCTTCACATGTCTCTGCTATCACTAATTCCTCATCTGAGGACATTGCTAGTATCACTGACGATGCAGGGCTGAAGGAATTGTACATGACAGGCATGTACAAAAGCCTCAAAGGGCATCAGACTCTTTGTGATGTGCTGATGGAACATATTGGAAGCCTGAGCAGTACCCCAAAACCCTAGGAAAGAGGGTATTGCCTTGGAGAGGAAACTCAATGCTGATGGAACATATTGGAAGCCTGAGCAGTACCCCAAAACCTCATGGGTTGCTGCAAAGGGACCTCCAGTTGATCCATCTAACCTATCTGGCTTTACATGTGAATCTCCTCATTCTTCTGATGAGTCATTTGACTCCAACTATAAACTGTTCAAAAATCAGAATGGTGAAGTATTTGGTAGATATGTTGGCACTAACTGCGGGAACGGTTCCCCTATGGACAAAATCTGGGTTCCCAAAAGTTGTCTTGAAAGTCTTCAGGTGAATGTCCTCATGACACCACCTGTGAAGAACAGGAACTCCAGATCAAATTCTTCATATGGACCACATTCCTCACGTGGATCCTCAAAAGGATCTAAGTCCTCATCTGTCCATCATCGTGCTAACCCCTCTGTTTCGCAGGGTAGAGCTAAGGGCTATGAATATGAGCATTATTCTTCAAATCATTATGTTCATAAGTCCTCGAAGAATTTCTCTGCTTATTCATATGCTTACCCTAACCCCTCTTATGTGAAATGAAGCGGACTGGCTTCTATGCCACCATTCTCATATGGTGCTCGCAGAGTGATGAATTCTTTGCCACCCCTTCAGATGTGGGTGGTTAAAAAAAGAACTAATCTCTTATGCAGGGTCAGGTCTCCAGACGTGCTCAAAACGTCTGAAGAGTTTACTAGAGACCTGAACAGTGTCTGATAGGATGCAGGCTAATCATGATGAAATGAACTTTCATTTCACACGTCCTCATATTGTTTATCTGTTCAAATTGCTCGAAGAAATTGATCTGATGATATTGATGTCATATTCTTCACTGATGAAGTATATGAGTTCGTAAGTTGCACTAATTCATCTGCAGGATGAACAACCCAAAGCCAATGAGTGGGTCCTCGATAGTGGATGTACGAATCACATGACGGGTGACAAGAATCTATTGATGGATGCTCCTTTATCACCGTCACATCTGAAGCATATCATCTTCGCTGACAAAGGCAAAAGTCAGGTATTGGGTCTAGGTAGGGTTGCGATCTCTAAGGACATACACATGGACAAAGTCATGCTTGTCGAGTCCTTAGGATACAACCTCATGTCTGTCTCAATGCTTTGTGATCTTGATATGGTTGTTTTCTTTGGCAAGTATCATTGTGGTGTGATCATGGAAGCTGACAATTCCGAAGTCTTCAAAGGCTTTAGGAGAGGAGACTTGTACATTGTTGATTTCTCTACAGGACCACAACCGGCTGTATGCTTACTTGCAAAAGCTTCAGAAGGCTGGCTATGGCATCGACAACTTGGTCATGCTAGCATGAGGAATCTGCACACGCTCGCGAAGAAGAAGCATGTCATTGGCATTTAAAATGTCAAATTCCTCAAGGATCACTTATGCGGAGCCTGTGAAGCTGGAAAGATGACAAAGGCCAAGCATCCAGCGAAGACTATCATGACTACCACTCGACCATTTGAATTGCTTCACATGGATCTCTTCGGTCCTAATCATTATTCTGCTGTTACAAATGATGCATCTCTATATGGCTTTGTTATTGTTGATGATTATTCTCATTACACATGGGTACACATTGTTACTTACAAACATGAAGTGCAGGAAGTCTTCAAACGATTTTCCTCGAGGGCTTCAACCAACTTTGGTGTGAAGATCAAGCACACCAGGAGTGACAATGGAACTGAGTTCAAGAATTCTTGTCTTGATGACTACCTTGATGAACTTGGTATTACTCATGAGTTATCTGCTCCTTATACTCCTCAACAGAATGGCGTCGTGGAGCGCAAGAACATAACTCTTGTTGAGATGGCTCGCACTATGCTTGATGAATACAAGACACCTCGTCGGTTCTAGATTGAGGCTATTGATACTGCGTGCCACATCATGAACAGAGTATATCTTCACAAATTCTTCAAGAAGTCTGCTTATGAACTCCTCACTGACAAGAAACCCAATGTGAGTTACTTCAAAGTCTTCGGTGCTAAATGTTGGGTTAGAGATCCTCATCACAATTCTAAATTTGCACCGAAAGCACATGAGGGTTTTATGCTTGGTTACGGAAAGCACTCACATACCTACAAAGTCTTCAACAACGTTCTTCACAAGGTTGTTGAAACTGTAGATGTGCGGTTTGATGAAACTAATGGCTCGCAAAGAGAGCACCTACCTTCTGTGATAGATGAACCAACACCTGAGGATTCTATCAACTTCAAAGCTACTGAGGATGTCATTCCCACTAAAGAATCTGCTGAAGAATTTATTCCAGAACGTGATGAACGTCGAGCTGGCGCACCTGAAGAAAATGGTGCTGAGGAAAATGCTCCTGAAGAAAATGCGGATCAAATTCCTCGAAGACAACTCGCTCATCCTCGTATTGCAAACGAAGTGCAAATCGAGAAGATCATCGATGACATTGAAGCACCAGGTCCTCTCACACGCTCAAAATCTTCACATTTGTCTAACTTTTGTGGGCACTTTGCTTTTGTCTGTATCACAGAGCCCACTAAGGTAGATGAAGATTTCTAGAGCCTGAGTGGATTCAAGCTATGCAAGAAGAATTACATCAGTTTGAGCTCAACAACGTCTGGGAACTGGTCACACGTCCAGATCCTCGCAAGCACAACATTATTGGCACAAACTGGATCTACCGCAACAAGCAAGATGAAAATGGCCTTGTGGTGAGGTATAAGGCATGGCTTGTAGCTCAAGGCTATACACAGGTTGAAGGAATTGACTTCGATGAAACTTTTGCACCTGTTGCTAGACTTGAGGCTATTCGCATATTACTTGCTTATGCTAACCATCATGATATTATCTTACAACAAATGGATGTGAAAAGTGCATTCCTCAATGGTAAGCTTGAGGAAGAAGTATATGTTGCTCAACCCCCAGGTTTTGAAGATCCAAAGAATCCTGACAAAGTCTTCAAGCTCAACAAGGCCCTGTATGGCCTCAAGCAAGCCCCTCAGGAGTGGTATGATACTTTGAAGGAATTCCTCATGAAGAAAGGCTTCAAATCCGGTTCACTCGACCCAACTCTTTTCACTAAGTCTTATGATGATGAATTGTTTGTGTGCCAAATATATGTTGATGATATCATTTTTGGCTGTACTGACCAACGATATAGTGATGAATTTGCCTATATGATGAGTGAAGAATATCAAATGTCTATGATGGGAGAATTGAAATTCTTTTTAGGTCTTCAAATTCGTCAACAGCGCAATGGGATATTCATATCTCAGGAGAAATACCTCAAGGACGTATTGAGGAAATTCGGCATGCAAGATTGCAAAGGGGTCAAAATTCCAATGCCCACAAATGGCCATCTATGCACTGATGAAAATGGTAAAGACTTTGATCAAAAGGTATACCGCTCCATGATTGGCTCTTTGTTGTACCTATGTGCATCTAGGCCGGATATTATGCTTAGTGTTTGCATGTGTGCCCAATTTCAAGCTACACCGAAGGAATCACACCATAAGGTTGTGAAGCATATTCTTCGATACTTAGCTCACACACCAACACTTGGATTATGGTATCCCAAGGGCTCTTCATTTGATCTCATTGGATATTCAGACTCTGACTATGCTGGTGATCGTGTGGACCACAAGTCAACGTCAGGCACATGTCATTTCCTCGGATGATCTTTGGTCTATTGGTCCTCGAAGAAACAGAACTGCGTATCACTCTCCAATCGCAGGTTGAGTACATTGCTTTCTTTGGATCGTCTTTGTGCTCAACTACCATGGATGAAGCAAACACTCAAGGACTATGGTGTCAACGTGAAGAATGTGCCTCTCTCTTGTGACAATGAGAGTGCTATCAAGATTGCTCATAACCCGATTCCACTTTCGAAGACCAAGCACATCCAGATTCGTCATCATTTTCTTCGTGATCATGTGTTGAAGGGCAACATCTCCATCGAACACGTTAGCATCAAGATCAATGGCCGATATCTTCACTAAGCCCTTGGATGAGAAGAGATTTAGCAAGTTGCGGTGTGAGCTAAATATCCTAGAATCTTGAATGTTCCTGAAATAGACACACATCCTAACACTTATGCTGACTTGATGACTTAGATCGCAACACACGAAGTAACGTTTTTCTTCAATCAATGAAGACTAACCCTCTAAGTGTGAAGAAATTAATGAAGAAATTGATTCTCAGAGCCCTACGACAATTGTACGCGGTGTCTAAAATCAGCTTTCTTATATGGTGGGTTACGTCACCACCCAAAGTTGAAAATATTCTATTTGAGTTTTTCTTCGTTTTTGAAATTCCTCAGTTTTTCAAATTCTTCAACTTTGCTTTGTCTTCGCTGCTTCCGTGTTGTTCTTCATTTGAATATATATTTATGAGTTTATGTCCTCTACAGCATTCACTTATTGCTATTTCTTCAAGTTGATTTCTTCTGCTAAGTGAATGTGATCGGACCCTTCCCCCTCTATGCTAAACTCAACCCAGTCTATTCACAAATTCTTCATGTGCGTTCTATTTGAAACTCATTCAAAATCTTCACTGTGTCCTTGACAGCTGAAGAAATTGCGAACGGAACTTTTAACTTATCTTATCTAAATTTTCGGCTTTGCCGCTCAAACCGTTCCGCTTCTCACGACAATACTTATCTATTCACCCACGATCCTCACGATCGCCACCTCTCAGTACGTGGGTGACACATGTCAAGCGAATGAGAAGGGCCAGGGGCACATTCGTCCGATTTCCTCGGGTGTACAGTTTTTCACTCCCTCTATAAATACCCCTCCCCTTCCTCACTTCACTTTCACCTCGCTCGCTCTCACTCCCGCTCGAGCTTCCCAAACCCTAGCGCCGCCGCTACTTCATCGTCGCCGGTGAGGAAGAGCTTCACTGCCTCGACCTCGTCGTCGTCGTACTCGCACAGGTTGCGGATTTCTTCACTACGCTACCGCCGTAGCCGTATTCCTCTGCCGAGTTAGGGCGTGGAAGATCTGAACTGACGAACTTCACATCTACACTTCCCAGTTCGTCGTGTTCTTCACTTCGGGTGTGGAAGTTACTTTTACTGCCCTCTTTGATTCTTATGCTCTCTTCAAAATCTTCAAAGGTGTTTATTCTTCAAATCTTCACACACATGAACACCTCACATGTCATCGGCTCTTGATTCATTTCTCTAAGCAATGATTTTCTTCAAGATACCGCAATTGTGTGGATTTTCAATCTATACAACTCTGGAACCTAAGACAAAGAACGCTTAGTGAAATTCCTCAAGATTCATCTGGTCAAATTCCTCAAACCTATTCATTTTTGAAAAACCTTCTGAGAACGCATATGACCTCTCCAAATTCCTCGCAACTATACTGCATTCCACAGGTACAATGTCATTCTTTGAATCACTAGGTTCTCATCAACTTAACTCATTTGCAGCGTTCCTTGAAGAAAAGTTGCACACCTCTTGAAACTTCAGTTGTTCATATTCCTCACCAAGAAAATGATCAAGGTAAGAAGCCACAGAAGGGTGGGAAGAGACCTGAGGTCAATACTGCTTTTGAAATCCCTGAGGACATTTATGCTGGATATTGCACTCCTGATGAGGCCAAGTTTGGCAAGGAGGACAAAAATTCATGCAAGGTGCGCATTCAGAAGATTGAGAGGAGATGGGCAAGAGAGTGGAGGTAGTACAGATATGTTACTCCCAATTACATGAAGAAATTCGCTCTTAACCCTCCATGTCAAAGACCTCCATTGGCACCAGGCCACTTGGCAGATCCCACCAGCCTCAAGCGCGGTGAGGATTATCCTGATGAATGGGCAAAGCGCTAGGTCAAATTGGCCAGACAAGCCAGAGAAGCAGTGAGGAAATTCAACGAAGACTCTGCTGCTGCTGCTGAAGCCTCTGCTAGTAAGCCAAAGAAGGCCATGGCAAAGAAGTCTGCTTCCAAGCCAAGTGCTTCACCCTCAATGCCCTCACGGCCAAGCTCCTTAGCAATGCCCTCAAGGCCAGATTCTTCAAAGCCCTCACGGCCAATTCCTCAGACTGCTCCTTTAAAGTCCTCAGCTCCTCCGACAAAGTCTTCAGCTGCTCCGACCAAATCCTCGGCACCTGTGCATCTCGCCACGTGCCAAAGGACTCAAGGCATCTCAATTGCCTCTGGAGCATCTGCCAGTTCCTCGGCTGCACCAAAATCCTCAGCTGGCCCCTCTCTGCTCAAGAAAAAGGCCACTACTGGACGAGCCCTTCGTCCAAGTCCTCACAAGAAGCAGGTCGCCTTCCAAGTTCCCTCTGATGACGATGAGGCTGATGATGAAGAACTTGCCGAAATCATCAGAGACAGGCAAGCCAGGGCCGCTATAGCCAAAGGTAGCAAAGTGCCACTGATGTTGGATCCAAAGTTGATCCTCGATTACATTGACCTGTGGCACAAGGACCCTAACACGCCTTTGCTGGAGATGAACCTCACTCCTGGTCAAAGTCATGTTCTGACTGCCTTCATTGAGGAAGAAAAAGTGGAAATTTGAACAAGGCAGAAGTTTGAAGAAAGCGCAGTACAAGAAACAGCGCTACCTCAAGGACAATGTCCTCACTCTCACACCTGATCAGCTCATTTCTTTGCAAGCTGAAATCAAGCAATTGAGTGATGAATTCGATTGCTACTATGCTGATTGGAAGGGCGCCAAGGTGCGGTTCGACAATCTGACGAAGAAATTCACTTCAAGTGCTGCTCCTCCTGTGCACATTGAAGTTACACCGGCTGAAGCATCTGCTCAGCCTACTGAAGAACATGCCAGCACCGCTGATGACAATCAGCTCTTTGAAAGCCCGAGAGTGCCAGGCTGATGACGCATTCCACCGAAGAAATTGTCGGGGCATCCACTAGTGGTGCGCTGAAGAAAGTGAACAAGTCAGCAAGCTGCATCGGGCCATACTCGAGGAAAATGATCCAAAGTCCTCTGCACCTCCTGCGCCTACACCAACTCCGATCCTTCCATCTGCATCTGATGTGAAGAAGACCAAGGCTGCAGAGTATGCAGCTATGAAGAAAAGGAAGGCATCAACTTCATCAAATTCTTCAGCTCCGAAGAAGATGAAGCCTCTGACTAGTTCAATTGCAACCCAATTGATGCCGTTCCAGTCTCCTTCATGCCATCAAAGGACCTTGTTCCTTTTGGTGAAGATTATGTGATTCCCAATGAATCAGATGAAGAAACTCCTTCTGCTGCTTCTACAGAGCAGTTGGACGAAGAAGTTGAAGTGGATGAAATCCCTTCAACCCCAGTCATTTCCTCACCCATGCCTCAGTTCACTTCTAAAGAGGCAGGTGTCGAAGAAATGGAAGATGAGGATGTGGACATTGGCTGTACCACTCCTGTGCTCAATGATGACTTTTGGGACAGTCAGCACCCCAACTCTCCAATGTTCACTCCACTCCAAGAAATTCTACAGTCCCCTGCTGCTACTGAAGTGCTAATGGGATCTGAAGAACCTCATGCAACCCCAAGTGTTCATGAAGAAATTCCAGCCACTAGTGCTGAAGAAAATGTCAATGAAGAAATGAAGACCCAGGCTGAAGCTGCAGTCGAGCCTGAAATTCCTCAGCCTGAGGAACCTGAGATTGCGATTCCTGAGGTGGTGATGCAATTGACTGAGACTCCTCAGCCCAAGCCATATGATCCTTTCTCAAAGAAGCAAAAATTCAAGGATGATGATTTCTTCGGCGAGCGTGTGTTCTTCACTGAATTCAACCCATATGACAATGCTCGTCTTAGAAGGAAGTGTTTCTGGACTGCAAGCCAGGCCAACTTCTATTCATCACTGCTTTTCAATAAGGACAAAGTCTTCGACCACAAGCACATTCCTCATGTGGACATGGAATCACTGCCATGCTTCTCACCTGTCCTCAACATGCTTCATGACGCAGGCCTCCTCAACTTTTGCACAGACATAGTTGATTGGAATGAAGAGCTCATTCTTCAGTTCCATGCAACACTGCACATCACAGGTGATGCTGATGACGTCAACTCTTGGGTGTTGGACTGGATGACTGAAAACACTCATTACAAGGCACCGGCCTCTGAATTGCTTCGTGCCTTGCCAATCAGTCCTCCACCTGACGGTGCTCGTTGATTGTATGATGAGCCTGAACTTACTGCTCACTACATGCAAGTGCTCATGAAACCGCTGAAGCCTGGTCAAGCCCTAAGGACCAAATTCCTCGTGAAAGAATTGCTCTATGTGCCAAGAACCATCTAGCGCATTCTGACAAAGACCATGAGTCCTATCAAAGGCCATGACTCATCCGATGAAGAAATTATTGGGATGATGAAGAATATGCTTTTCAACATAATGCATGGCATCCCCATAAACTATCATGATTTCTTCATGAGGACTCTGGCGAATGTTGCACTTTCACCATTTGAGTTGAAGCCTTACGCGCCCTGGATCATGAGATTCCTCAGAACAAGGTCTTTACTCAACTATAAAGCTGATTTTCAGAATCATCTCAGCTACTTGCCCCCGATTGAAGTCCTCAAGTGGACAATTTCCTCAGCTGATGAGAAGGGCAAGGCGCCAGCTATTATAGATGAAGGCATTCGTCCATTGGATGGTCAGTTCCGTAAAGCTTCACCTTACTCCACCAATGATGACTCTGCCACTCATGATTCTGCTGCCAATGCTCCCAAGTCAAGTCCTCAAGCTACTGCTCCGCGTGTGATGACTGACCGTGAGCTGCTTCTAAGTCTTCACCACAAAGTGGATCGAAACCACAAATGGGTTAAGCGTCAGTTTGGCTCTATTCTTCACAACATGACTTCTACACATAATGCAGTGAAGAAAAGCCATTACTACCTCCATGAAATTTTTGATCGCACCTGGGCTATTCTGTCACATCTATATGGTGAAGAAGATCTGAAGAAAATGGGCATCAAGGAAGATTTTGACTGGTCTGCTCCACCACCGAAGAAATACAAGAAGGTCAAGGTTCCTTCCTTGGTCGCCAGTTCATATTCTTCATCGTGTGACACGGACGAGTATGAAGACTTGGACGACACTGCTGCAGGCCCTACAATGACTCACGACTCTGGCAACGCTGGCGCTCCTCCATCATCATGATATTCTTCAGGGGTGTTAGTCCTCAGTTTCAACCCTTTTGGTCATTCGATGACAAAGGGGGAGAAATTTGAGTTAGTATTCAAGCGGGTCTATCTTATATGTGCGTTTTTTGCTAAGTTACAACTCTCGTTCTTCTGATGACTTTACTGGATCGAGTTGTAATCTTAAACATTATGGTGGCCTGATACTTTTGCTGTGTTCTTCTGCATGCTTATTCCTCATTTATGTCAATGCACGCATGTTGAATTACATCAGTCACCATATTTCATGATGCATTCAAATTCTTCATATTATATGTCAAATGCGTGTATGAATCACAAGATATAGGGGGAGATCTCCATGATTATACCCTTCAAGTGTGCATGGCTTCAAAAGAAAATTCCTCATTACGCACATCTTCAAGGGGAGCTCTTCTATATCTTGTAATCAAATTCCTCAACATCAGTATTTACACTTCATATGTTTATCCTCGTCGAAAACATAACCTATATTGTCATCAATCACCAAAAAGGGGGAGATTTTAAGTGCATCTAGTGCCCCTTAGTGATTTTGGTGTATTGAAGACTTATAGGTTAAGGGACTGATGCATTTGTGAGTGTACACAGGTCTATAAGTATATGAGGAGTTTGATATTTATAGAGAAAGTCGACCCCTAAAAATGAAGTTCTTCAATTGAAGACTTTGGTTTTCTGAAGACTTTCTGAAGACTTTGAAAGTGAAGAAATTGGTGTGACCTTGAAGACTTGGAATTCATTCGAGGAACATGAAGCATGAAGACTTTTGTTTTCGTAGTTTCATCTTCTCTTTCTTGAGTCATAGGAAACACCGTACTTTTAAAGGGGGTCAAGGAAATACTAAGGAAAAATTTCCATGTGATGCTCAACTCAAAATCCTACACCTACCAATCCCTTCGAGTGAAGCCATTGGAAATCTCATACAGTTCAGTCATATTCTTCAGTTACAAAGATGAAGTTCTTCTGGTCTCTGAGGAATTCGTTCTGACTGAGGAGTTAGGAATTCGCCAGTGCGGATTGCCTACACAGTGAGGAACATGATAGCCCTGAGGACTTTGAGAGTCAAATATTCCGACCGTTGCTTCGCTACGCACCAGCTGTCCCAAAATATCTACCCACCTAACGGTCATATCTAACAAGGGCATTTATGTCTTATCATGTCGGGCTCCTCCCTAGGCTATAGATAGCCGCCCCCTTCAACCACTAGCTGGTTGGCTGCTCCGAGAGAAACTAACACTTGTCATTTGAGAGCATCCCATCCTCTGAGGACTTTGAGCGAAAATCATCAAGTGAGGAAAAACCCAAACCAAAACCCAAACACCTACAAACCCAAAGTGATTGAGCATCACTGAAGAGATTGATCCCGCGTGGATCCGATGCTTGTTACCTTTGAAGACTGTGCATCTTCCAGATGGTTAGGCGTCATGGTCTAGAGCATTCAAGAGGAATTGTGGATCGCCGAGTGACCGAGTTTGTGAAGGTTTGGAAGTCACCTGAAGACATACCACGAGTGATTGGGTGAGGTCTGTTTAACCTTAGCTTAAGGGGAATACGGTGAGAACTAAGTGTCCTGGACTGCGTGTTCAGGACTGGGTGTCCGGGACTGTGTGTCCTTAGGTTTGAATACCTAGCCGCCTTAACCAGACGTACAACTGTCAGAGCAGTTGGAATGGTCTACCAAATCATTGTCTTCACCAAGCCTACTAGTTCTATTTCCTCAACCCTTTCATTCCATCATTACTGTGTTCTGTGCGTGTTCATATCTGTGTTTGAAGACTTTGACTGAAGACTTTCTCATTTTCCTCAGCTCAATTTCTTCAGTCTGTTTGTCTTCGTCTTGTGTTATCATGTGTTTACGCTTTCAGTACTCTGTTTCTGTTTTCATGTCTTCATGATGTCCATGTTTATGTTCTTTCATGTATGCATCTGAGTACTTATTCCACTGCAAGTAGTTCTTCTCTAAGGAATTTCCTCACTGGAAAATTCCTCAGTGAAGAATTCATAAAAATCGCCTATTCACCCCCTCTCTAGTCGATATAACGCACTTTCACCAATCGCCTCAGAAATGCCTTCATGGCCTAGCTCTCCAAAGCCCTCACGGCAAATTCCTCGAGCTTCTCCTTCTACTCCAAAGTCCTCGGCACCTGTGCATCTCGCCTTGTGCCAAAGGACAACTGGCATCTCAATTGCCTCAGGAGCCTCTGCAAGTTCTTCAGCTCCTCTGAATTCCTCAATAGGCCCTACCTTGCTAAAGACCAAGGCCACTGCTAGACGAGGCTCTAGATCAAGTCCTCACAAGAAACAGGTTGCCTTTCAAGTATCGTCCGATGAAGACGAAGCTGATGATGAGGAACTTGCATAAATCATCAGAGATAGACAGTAGAGGGCGCTAGAGCCGAAGGAAGTGAAGTTCCTCTCCTACTAGATCCAAAGTTGATCCTTGAGTACATTGATCTCTGGCACAAGGACCCCAACACTCCTATGCCCGACTTCAAGCTGACTCCTGGCCAAAGTCACATGCTGACCACCTTCATTGGAGAAGAAAAATGGAAATTTGAAAAGGCCAAGCAGCTGAAGAAAGCTCAATACAAGAAGGAGCGACTTCTGAAAAAGAACATTGTGAAAATGACCACTAATGAACTCATTGCTGCTCAGACCGAGATCAAAAACCTCAGTGATGAATTTGACACCTACCATGCAGGCTGGCTAGGAGCCAAAGTTAGATTTGTCAAATTGGCGAAAGGATTTCCTTCAAATGCTGCTCCAACGCACATTGAAATTCCTCAGGGTGAAGCATCTTCTCAACCCACATAAAAACATGCCAGCACCGCTGATGAAGATCAGGCTGCTGATGACAATGAGAGTACCAGGGCTGATGCATCTATTCCAGCCGCTGATGAAATTGCCAGGGTAACCACTAGTGTCACGCCTGAAGAATAAGCCAGGCCAGCTGAGGCATCAACCGCCGAGCCTGAGGAAAATGAACAAACCAGACCAACTACATTAGTTGTACCTGAGGAAAATGAACCAATTTCCTCTGCTCCTCCTACACCAACACCAAGTCCAGTTCTTCCTTCTGCATCAGAAACGAAGAAAACTAAGGCTACGGAGCGAGCAGCAGTGAAGAAGAGTAAAGCATCTGCTTCATCACATTCTTCAGCACCGAAGAAGATGAAGATATTGATAAGCTCTTTTGAGAATCCCATTGATGTTGTTCCCGTGTCAAGCATGCCATCAAAGGAAATCATTCCTTTTGGTGAAGATTAAGAGATCCCAAGCGGATCTGATAAAGATGTTCCTTCTGCTGCTTCTTCAGAGCAGTTGGATGAAGAAATTGAAGTGGATAATATCCCTTCAACCCCAGTTGTCTCATCGCCTATGCCTCAGTTCACAACTGAAGAGGCGGGCATTGAAGAATTGAGCGAAGAAGATGAAGACGTGGACATTAGGAGCACCACGCCTATGATGAATGATGACTTTTAGGAAAGTCAGCACCCCAACTCTCCTTTGTTCACGCCACTGCAACAAATTCCTCAGTCCTTAGTGCACACTGAAGTTCAAATGGGCTCTGATGAACATCAAACCACTCCTTCCATTCCTCAAGAAATTCCAGCCACTAGTGCTGATGAACAAAAGAAGACCCAGGCTGCAACTGAAGCAGAAACTGAAATTCCTCAGCCTGTGGTTCCTGAGAATGTGATTCCTGAGCCTCTGATGACTTTGACTGATACTCCTCATCCCAAGCCGAAGAATCCCTTCTCCAACAAGCAGTAATTCAAGGCTGATGACTTATTTCATGAGCATGTATGCTTCATAGACTAGAATCCATATGACTCTGCTCGCCTACGAAGGAAGCGTTTTTGGACCGCAAGCCAAGCCAACTTCTATTTTTCACTGCTTTTTGATAAGGACGAAGTCTTTGACCATGAGCATATTCCTCATGTGGGCATGGAATCGCTGCCTTGCTTCACACCAGTTCTCAGCATTCTTCATGTTGCTGGATTGCTCAACTTCTGCACTGATATCTGTGATTGGAATGAAGAGCTAATTCTTCAGTTCTATGCAATGCTGCATATCACAGGAAATGCTGAAGATGTGAACTCTTGGGTGTTGGACTGGATGACAGAAAACACTCACTTCAAAGCACCAGCCTCTGAATTGCTTCATGCCCTGCCTGTTAGTCCTCCCCTTGGAGGTGCTCATTGTATATATCATGAACCTGAACTCACTGATCACTATATGCAAGTGTTGATGAAGCCAATGAAGCCCGGTCAAGCCCCAAGGACCAAATTCCTTGTGAAGAATTTATATATGTGCCACGGACTATCTATCGCATTCTGACCAAGACATTGAGTCCAATCAAGGGCCATGACTCGAATGAAGAAGAGGTCGTTGGCATTATGAAGAATCTCCTGTTCAAATCATTCATGGCGTTCCTGTCAACTACCATGAATTCTTCATGAGGACTCTAGCCAATGTTGCATTGTCCCCTTTTGAATTGAAGCCTTATGCTCCCTGGATTATGAGATTCCTCAGATCAAGGTCTTCAATCAATTACAAGGCTGACTTTCAAAATCATCTCAGCTACTTGCCCCCCATTGAAGAACTCAAGCGGACATTTTCCTCCGCTGATGAAAAGGGCAAGGCCACTGGTGTTATTTATGAAGGCATTCGTCCATTGGATTGTCAGTTCCGCAAAGCTGCTTCTTACTCCACCAATGACGACTCTCCACTCATGACTCTGCCGCCAATGCCTCAAAGCAAAATCCTCAAGGCACGGCTCCAAGGGTGATGACTGATCATGAGCTTCTCCTCAGTCTTCAACAGATGGTCGATCGCAACCATAAATGGGTTAAGCGTCAGTTTGGTTCAATTCTTCACAACATCACTGCTACGCACAATTCAGTGAAGAAGAACCACTACTACCTCCATGAAGTATTCAATCGCACCTGGGTTGTTCTGTCTCATCTTTATGGTGAATAAGATCTCAAGCAGATGGGCTTCAAGCAGGACTTTGACTGGTCTCAGCCACCGTCGAAGAAATTTAAGAAAGTCAAAGTTCCTTCCTTGGTAGCCAACTCATATTCTTCATCACGCGAGACAGATGAGCATGAAGATTTGGACGACACTGTGGTAGGCCCTACTTCAACAACCGACCCCAACAACGCTGGCGCTCCTCCATCATCTTCGTGATATTTTTCAGGGGCGTTAGTCCTCATTTTTCATCCCTTTTGGTCATTCGATGACAAAGGGGGAGAAATTTGAGTTAGTCTTCAAGCGGGTCTCTATATATGGGCATTTTTTTCTAAGTTACAACTCTCGTTCTTCTGAAGACTTTATTGGATCGAGTTGTAAACTTAAACCCGATGGTGGTCTGATACTTTTGCTATGTTCTTCTGCATGCTATTTCCTCATATATGTTAATGCACGCATGTTGAATTACATCAGTCGCCATATTTCATCATGCATTTCAAATTCTTCATATAATATGTTAAATGCATGTATGAATTACAAGATATAGGGGGAGATCTCCATGATTCTACTCTTCAAATGTGCATTGCTTCAAAAGCAAATTCCTCACTATGCACATCTTCAGGGGGGATTCTTCTATATCTTGTAATCAAATTTCTCAATATGAGTATTTACACTTCATATGTTTATCCCCGTTGAAAACTTAACCTATATTGTCATCAATCACCAAAAAGGGGGAGATTGTAAGTGCATCTAGTGCCCCATAGTGATTTTGGTGTATTGAAGACTTATAGGTTAAGTGACTGATGCATTTGTGAGTGTACATAGGTCTATAAGTCTATGAGGATATTGATATTTACAGAGAAAGTCTATCCCTAAAAATGAATGTCTTCAACTGTTTGGATTTCTGAAGACTTTCCGAAGACTTTGAAAGTGAAGAAATTGGTGTGACCGTGAAGACTTGGATTTCATGCGAGGAACATGAAGCATGAAGAATTTTGTTTTCGTAGTTTCATTTTCTCTTTCTTGAGTCATAGGAAACACCGTACTGTTAAAGGGGGTCGAGGAAAAACTAAGGAAAAGTTTCCAAGTGATGCTCATCTCAAAATCCTACACCTACCAATCCTTTCGAGTGAAGCCATTGGAAATCTCACGCAGTTCAGTCAATTTCTTCAATGACAGAGACGAGGTTCTTCTGGTCTCTGAGGAATTTGTTCTGACTGCCAGTTCGGATTGCCTACAAGTGAGGATCATGATAGGCCTGAGTAATTTGATAGTCAAATTTCCGATCGTTGCTCTGCTATGCGCCAGCTGTCCCAAAATATCTACCCACCTAACGGTCATATCATTGAAGGGCATTTATGTCTTATCATGTCGGGCTGCTCCCTAGGCTATAGATAGCCGCCCCCTACAACCACTAACTGGTTGGCTACTCTGAGAAAAACTGACACTTGTCATTAAGAGAATCCCATCCTCCGAGGACTTTGAGCAAAAATCATCAAGTGAGGAAAACCCAAACCCAAACACCTACACACCAAAGTGATTGAGCATCACGGAAGAAATTGTTCATGTGTGGATCCGACGCTTGTTACCTTTGAAGACTGTCCATCTTCCAAACGGTTAGGTGTCAAGGTCTAGAGCATCCAAGAGGAAATTGTGGATCACCGAGTGACCGAGTTTGTGAAGGTTTGGAAGTCACCTGAAGACTCACCACGAGTGATTGGGCGAGGTCTGTGTGACCTTAGCTAAAGGAGAATACGGTGAGGACTGTGTGTCCTCAGGTTTAAATACCTACCCGCTCCAACCAGACATACAACTCTGACAATAGTTGGAACTGGTCTACCACATCTCTGTCTTCACCAAGCCTACTGGTTCTATTTACTCAACCCTTCCATTTCCTCTTTACTGTGTTGTGTGCTTGTTCATATCTATTTGAAGACTTTGACTGAAGACTTCAATTTCCTCAGTCCAATTTTTTCAGTCTGTTTGTCTTCATCCTGTTTATCCTATGCTTACGCTTTCTGTACTCTGTGTTTGTTTTCATTTCATCATGATTTCTATGCTTATGTTATGTTATGACTTCATCTGAGTACTTATACCGCTGCAAGTAGTTGTTCGCTAAGGAATTTCCTCACCCTGAAATTCCTCAGTGAAGAATTCATAAAAATCGCCTATTCACCCCCCTCTAGTCGACTTAACGCACTTTCACCTGGGGGTCATCGGGATGTAACTAGGTGAGCAGCGGCGGGCGGGATCTGCCCATACTGCGGCAGCGAGCAGGTGGCGTAGGCCCTACCGCGCCGGAGCTTGTTCAGAGAGAACGACGGGTACCGTAGATCGGGACGTGTTGCCTCGGCGCCGTCGAATGGAGAAACGATGCACATCCTCGCTTTCCTCCGGCGGACGGGATGCGGCCGGACCAGTGACCAACGGTGAGAGAGAGAGAGAGGCCACCGCCGCCTTATGTGAGATACTTTGAAGAGAGACAAACCCAGGCAGGCAGGCTCCATTATATATATATTGGAGCGGACTACCTTTTTCTCCATAAAAATCGTTTTATATTCTGTGTACGTGCCATTGAGTGATATAACTTTATCTAAAAATAATGCGCCAACGCATCAAGTCGAACTTTGTTTCATGCATACGTGGTACACGACCTCCATTGGTAAACAACCGCTACACGCGTTCAAATTAGCACTTGGGCTGCCATTTCATACGTAAATGAGCTCCACCGTGTACCCGCGCGGGTGTGGCTGGGCACGAAGTGTGAGTACGTGCACCTATTCTCTTTGTGTATGTACACCACCTACGTTGGGTTGTGTGAGAGAGATACAAACGTAGAGATATATAGTGTGTGGGTTCGTGAGTGTTTGGGGGGGGGGTTGAGAAATAGACAAGCAATATATGTGGATGATATTTCAATCAAAAAAGTAACATATGCAATGTGTGTGAAATAGAGTCTTCGATATATCATATATATAGAGGGGGCAATCCACGAGAAGAGAGTGGAGGTATCCATAGAATTGAAGAGAGGGATGATGTGTGTGTGTTCGCGCGCGCGATCGATAAAGAGTGCTGTCGGTGTCAAAACCGGCGGATCTCGGGTAGGGGGTCCCGAACTGTGCGTCTAGGCGGATGGTAACAGGAGACAAGGGACACGATGTTTACCCAGGTTCGGGCCCTCTTGATGGAGGTAAAACCCTACGTCTGCTTGATTGATATTGATATTGTGGATGTTTACAAGAGTAGATCTACCACGAGATCAAGGAGGCTAAACCCTAGAAGCTAGCCTATGGTATGATTGTAAGGGTTGTTGTGATCGTTGTCCTACGGACTAAAGCCATCCGGTTTATATAGACACCGGAGAGGGCTAGGGTTGCATAGAGTCGGTTACAATGGTAGGAGATCTACATATCCGTATCGCCAAGCTTGCCTTCCACGCCAAGGAAAGTCCCATCCGGACACGGGGGGAAGTCTTCAATCTTGTATCTTCATAGTCTTGGAGTCCGGTCGATGATGATAGTCCGGCAAATGATAGTTCGGCTGATGATGGTAGTCCGGCTATCCGGACACCCCCTAATCCAGGACTCCCTCAGTAGCCCCTGAACCAGGCTTCAATGACGATAAGTCCGGCGTGTATATTGCTTGGCATTGCAAGGCGGGTTCCTCCTCCAAATGATAGAAGATTGGGAACACCAGGATAGTGTCCGGCTCTGCAAAATAAATTCCACATTCCACCGTAGAGAGAATAATAATATATACACAAGTTCAATCTGCTGACGTTTTCCGTGGCATGACGTCACACCACTACCAAGTTATTACTCGAATTATTTTTTGCTTTACCACCTCAGCGCATTTAGCGAAGCGGTTTCCTTGGCACGTCTTGTCGAAGCAGAGATCGTGTTTCCCCTTAATCCGGGATTCTCATCAATACGGGCGTGGGTAACCCAACCGCGTCATTGATGGTGACGCTTGGGAGATAAACGAGCTTTACCCGGGCCGGTGGGGACGCGTAAGACTTCGCCCGCCCATATAAGGGATTAGGATTCACTTTCTCACCTCGCCTTCTTCCTCCTTTGCTTATCCATCTCCGCCAAGACTGAGCTCCAGCGCCCAAGTTCACAAGATCTTGTCTCAACCTTCTCCGACCATGTCTGGAGCGGGAGGTAAATGGTTGGCCTCCACCGTTAAGGAGGAGCAAATCGCCAGACTGCGCGGCACCGGATACCTCTCCGGCGACATCACGCACTGGCTGCCCGACGAGGGGCAGCTCATCCCCACCCCTAGGCCCCATGAGAGGGTTGTCTTTCTTTCCCACTTCCTCCGCGGACTGGGCTTTCCACTTCACCCCTTTATCCGGGGGCTCATGTTCTACTACGGCCTGGATTTCCATGATCTGGTGCCGAACTTCATCCTCAACACCTCGGCGTTTATCGTCGTGTGCGAGGCCTTCCTCTGCATCCAGCATCACTTCGGCTTGTGGCTCAAGACCTTCAATGTCAAGCCGAAGGTAGTGAAGGGCATTCAAGCGGAGTCTTGGGCGCCATGTTGGGCAAGATGCCCAACGTCCTTTGGTTCGAAGGGGCCTTCGTGGAATCCGTCAAGGGGTGGCAATTGGGGTGGTTCTACATCATCGAGCCGCGTGACCCTAAATGGGCGGCGGCCCCCGAGTTTAGATCTGGTATCCCCACGCAGCTCACCTCCTGGAAAGAGAAGGGCTCGCTGTGGGGCAGTTTGAAGGAGCTGACGGGACTCCAAACCTATATCAAGAAGCTGGTGAAGAAGCTCAGGCTGGTTAACGTGGTCCAAGTCATGCTCGTCCGCCGGATTCTCCCATGCCAAGAGCGGGCATTCAATCTATGGGAGTTCGATCCGAACAGCACCAGTCTTGAACAAGCTCTTCGACACAACGTCTGAAGGCGCTGGAAGGTGCTGTTCAAGGGCGCTGAAGCCCCGCATCCGCCGATCAAGATTGCGGATTTCGCCATGGCCTTGGTGATGAGGTAAGTGATTCTACCCCTTACGGGACACTTGTTTTTCATAGTTTGACTCTATGCGGGTTTTAATTTCCCCTTTTCCTTTGACAGACTGGATGAAGAAGGCGGAGCAGATTACTGTCCGGCTCCTATGCCGAAAAATCCATGAGACGCCCGTCTAGCGAGGCTGCTGGTTCCGGCACCGCACGTGGTGCCGGAGAAGAAGGCCAAGAAGGAGGCCACGGGTGCTCGAAAGAGTGCCCGTTTTCCGGTGTCCGACGACTCCGGGGCGGACTCCTCTCCCGAAAAATGAGGAGGAGGAAGAGGACTCTCTCCCAGAGGAGGGAGAGAGGAAGTGGAAGGCTTCCCCAACAGGGGAGGCCAAAGGGTCCAAGAGGGGAAGGACTATTCCCCCGGACAGCTCCGCCAACATCAACGTTGACGAGGAAGAATGGCCTTCAAGGGCAAGGCCTCCGGCGAGATCGTAAGTATCCGGATTCCTGAATGATTTATAATTTCTTTTTCTGCGTCACATAGTGTCATTTTAACGCCGCATGCTGCCTGTAGTCCGGCCAGTGATGATCTCCCCGCTTCATCGAGCGGGTCGTTGGCTTCGTCGGATGTAGACTCCATCCCGACCGCCTCCACCCCTCGCAACGCCGAAGACGCCGAGGTGGGATCCCGGAAGGACCCATCGGGGGAGGCTCGAGGCGCCACAAGGCGCCCTCCGGACTTCAGCCGGACTCCACAATGTAACCCGCAGTGGTTCCGAGTCCGGCAGTGCCCCTTCGATCGAAGGGCAAGACCGTGACGCCGGCGACTTCCGTCCAACCGGAGGAGCGGGCAATTCTTTGAGGCGCTTGAGCGCTTCCATCGAGAAGAACACCGCACTATTATGAGTGCGGTGATTCGAAAGTGCAGCTTCGCCAAAGGCGGGCTGACCAAGCTTCGCAATAGCCTTCTATCAGGCTTTGAGGTAAGAAGTTAAAAATATGCAATGTAATACCGCATGGACGGTAGCCCCGATGCTTGGTTCGGTGTTCGGAAAGAAAAGCCAGATCGAGGATCTTAAAAAGATATACTGTGAGGTTGCTAAAAATTATGTCAATATGGGTTGCAGGCTGCTGCAGAACCTCTGCCCGCACTTATCATGCGGAGGTCGGTGCATTGAAGCAGGAGCTCGAGCGGTCCGGGAAAGAGCTCGGCCGCGCCAGGAAGCAGCTCCAAGACAAAGAAGGTGAGTAACACCGCTTTGAATTTGTACCTTACAGAAAAGGATTTGGGTTGCGGTAAAAAATAACAAGGATAACATGGGTACTGCAGGGGCCATGACTGAGGTGGCGGCCCTGAAGGCGGCCGTGTCCATGACGAGCATAATCTGACCCGCGAGCAGGGGAGAGCGAGAAAAGCAAGAGGCGCGGGTGGCGGTAGTTCAGCAAGAACTCCAGGCTCTCATGGAAAAGCATGAGAGGTTGGAGCGTGACTCAAAGACTCGAGAGTCCGAGCTTGCCTCGGCTCTCGAAAGTGCCAAAACCGCCAAGGCCGAGGCCCATAAGTCCCTTCAGGAGGTTGAGTTGATGAGGAAGATAGCGGCGGGTAAGGCATTTTTTATGCAAAGCAAGCATGTGAATGTAAATTACGTGTTACTTACCCGGATTCGGAGCTCTCGAGGCGTTGCAGATCTGCCTCATGGCGTGTACGATGCCGCCGCATTCTACCGAGCCGAGGAGGGAGCTCAACGGAGAAGGTCTTCGGTCTCGGTATCTTTGAGGCCGGCCATCCAGTGCCCCTAGCGACCGGTGAAGTAGCTGGTCGAGCTTCACAAGGTGGCCGAGCAGGCCATGAAGGGGCTCATAGTCCGGTTGTGGCTCGGAGAGGCCATGCACTGGAGCTACTACGGCCTCGTCGACGGCTGGTGGATGCGTGCCTCCGGGTGGAGGTTATCAAGCGCCCGCTTTGCATTGAAGGTGCTCGTCGGGCCCTTGCCCGCGCAAAGGTGCATTGGGGCAAGCTGGATGCGGAGAAGCTAATCACTGAAGCGCCACCAGCGGGCAAGGAGCATCGTACGCTCGAACTTTACTATAAGGCTGTCCTGAAGGGTGCCCGCAAGATTGTGGATGAGTGCCCCAGGGATGTAATTATTGAGTGAATTTGCAATGTGTTATCCTGTGCGCTGAAAACTTTGTTCATATGCGCTAAGCAACGCTTGTTTAATTTAAAATATTACCTTACGTGCGGCGTTTATTAAATCTGAGAGATGGCAAGTCGTCGGCTTTAGCCCCCATGCCACGAAAGTCTTTGGGGTGTTCGGGATAAACTTGAGCACTCTTGTTCCCATTTTTGGGTCCATCTAGGGAGGCGCTCAACACAACGAACAAGGCAACCGGACTTATAGTGCTTGAACACACTCACTTAGCCATAGAATTCTATAATTTTAAATTTCAGCGAAGCCCCTAGTATTCGGAAGACCGAATTGGGGCGCTATCCACGCCTTCATCAGACATAATCCGGAACTTCGCTCGAAGCGGCGTAGGTCTTTAAGGACCCGAAAGGACTTCTCGAACAGCGACCAGTCTCACGCCTTATCATGCCGGTCAGTTTTAGCTTTCTCCACTGAGGCGTTAACCCGGCTCAACCGAGGCGCAATCGCAGTGGTTCTCCCAGTGCTACCTTAGCCGATAGAACGGAAACGTAAGGTGCCAAACAGGGAGACGGGCAAACCCAACTATTGACCCAAGACATGATTCGGAGCCGATTCATATAATGCTATAAGTTCGGGGTGCCGCACTTGTGAAAGTGTGCGGACTTTATCACACCATAAAGCGGAGGACATAAGCCCCTGGTGTATTTGGCCGTACCAAGATGCACGGGTGCAACATGTCGTAAATGAACATATATATATATATATATATATATATATATATATATATAAAGTAATGCAATTATAGGCAAAAAGTGCTGCATTTTATTCGAGAAGATATGCTATCAGTGCGGAATGATACAAATAGTGCGGAAAGCAAGGGATTGGACGAATTAAAGGCGTCTCCTCCGAGGGTAGGCAGCGGAATGTTGTATTTTAACAAATTTAATGCTCGTGATGGAGACCACACGAGTGTTCGTCATGGCCTTTGTCCTTCCACGCTGTTGCATCATGAGTTCGGCAGGTTCGCCACGGACCGAAGTTCTGTAAAAAAAAGAGAAAAATAAAAGAAAAAAGAGCGACACACTTGGGAGCCCCTGGTGTGGTCGAACCGCACTCTGGGTCTGTTGTGGTTGTGCTCTTCCCCCTATGCCCATGGTATCTCCAGGGCGTAATAATGTACGCGGAGAGTTTGTCTTGCAATTGTGCGAGGGCTGGGGTTGGGGCCGCATTGCTTTCTGGCGATGCCGCAGGCGTGCGGTGGTCTTGGTTGATGTTGCTCCGGGCACGTTTGGTCGTGTCCGGTCGCTTAACGGCGGACTCGAGAATTGCCTTAAAAGGCTGCTCTGTACTTCGCCGCGAGAGCCGCCAGACGTTCCTCCGCTCGGAGGGAGCGTTCCGTGTTCCATTGACCGTGATGACTCCACGAGGGCCTGGCATCTTGAGCTTAAGGTATGCATAATGCGGCACCGCGTTGAATTTTGCAAACGTGGTTCGTCCGAGCAGAGCGTGATAGCCGCTGCGGAACAGGACTATGTCGAAGATTAACTCCTCGCTTCGGAAATTATCCGGGGATCCGAAGACCACTTCCAGTAATCGAGCACATACAATTGGCGCCGACACCGGTATGACGCCTTTGAAGGTCGTCGTTGTAGGTTTAATCCTTAAAGGGTCTATGCCCATCTTGCGCATCGTATCCCGATAGAGCAGGTTCGAACTACGCCGCCGTCCATAAGGACTCTCGTGAGGTGAAATCCATCAACGATTGGGTCTAAAACCAATGCGGCGAATCCGCCATGGCGGATGCTGGTCGGATGGTCTCTTCGATCGAAAGTGATCGGGCAAGAGGACCATGGGTTGAATTTTGGGGCGACTGGCTCCATCGCGTATACGTCCCTTAGTGCACGCTTCCACTCCCTCTTGGGAATATGCGTTGCGTATATCATGTTTACCGTCCGAACTTGAGGGGGGAATCCCTTTTGTCCTCTGTTGTTCGGCGGCCGGGTCTCTTCCTCGTCATCGCTGTGTAGCCCCTTGTCACTGTTTTCGGTGATTAATTTGCCTGCCTGCCTGAATATCCAACAATCTCTGTTGGTATGGTTAGCTGGCTTTTCGGGGGTTCCATGTATTTGACAAGAGCGGTCGAGTATTCGGTCCAAATTGGACGGGCCCGGCGTGGTTCTTTTGAATGGCTTCTTCCGTTGACCGGGTTTGGAGCCTCGCAATCCGGTGTTGACTGCCGTATCCTCATTGCTGTCGCCGTTAATGCGGCGTTTGTTTTTGTTTCGACGCAACCTGCCATTGCGGTCCTTGGTATCCGGACTGCCAGCGTTTTTGCTGAGGTTGTTACTGCGAGCGAGCCAGGTATCCTCTCCCGCATGTAAGCGGGTCATGAGGGATGTGAGGGCTGCCATGGATTTCGGCTTCTCTGTCCTAGGTGCCGGGCCAGCCACTCATCGCGGATGTTATGTTTGAAGGCAGCGAGTGCCTCTCGCATCCGGACAATCGACGATTTGATTTTCTTTGTTAAGAACCGTGTCTAGAATTGCTGGCCGATTCGTGCGGCTGCTGGATTATGTGGCTTAGGTCATCTGCGTCCGGTGGTCGCACATACGCGTGCAGGAAGTTGTCGAGGAATGCGGCTTCCGTGTCTTCCCAAAGATCCAATTGACTCTGCGGGCAGGCTGTTAAGCCAATGCCGAGCTGGTCCTTTAAGCTTGAGCGGGAGATATTTGATGGCGTGAAGATCGTCACCGCGGGCCATGTGTATATGGAGGAGATAATCCTCAATCCAGACCGCAGGGTCTGTTGTGCCATCGTAGGATTCGATATTAACGGGTTTGAACCCTTCAGGGATTTGATGATCCATTACTTCGTCAGTGAAGCATAGTGGGTGTGCGGCGCCTCTTTATTGAGCAATATCGCGACGTAGCTCGAGAGAGCGTTGTCTGCTGTGTTCGGCCCGGCCGGAGTAGTTGTATCAGGTTCGACGGTATTCGTCGTGGGTCGTGGGGCGTCCACGTGATCCATAGATAGATCTGGATTGTCTTGCCTTGTCCTCCAATATATCTCGCAAGTCCGGCGCGTTCCACCGTGGCTTCCTGCTTTTAGAGCGATGCCGGGGTACGGTTTTGGTGGAGGGCTTACACGTCTCTCTATCGCGGCCACGAGGTGGTCGGTCTGCCGTATTGTGTGCTGGTGATGCTGCCTCCTCTAATCGGGGGAGCAACTTGCATTTTGGGTAACTTTTGGAGGGGCGTTCGAGTTCATACTCTTCGGCCGCGAGGACCTCGGTCCATCTGTCGGCCAGTAGGTCTTGATCAGCTTGAAGCTGTTGTTGCTTTTTCTTTAGGCTATTTGCCGTGGCCATTAGCCTGCGTCTGAAACGCTCTTGTTCGACGGGATCCTTAGGCACGAGGAATTCGTCGTCGCCGAGGCTTGCCTCGTCTCCGGAGGGAGGTAAGTAATTGTCATCCTCGACCTCTTCGTCTGCCGCCCTCTCCCGAGGGCTTGCTTCGCCTCCTCGTGTCTTTGGATCGTCTTTGGAGGGAGTTGTCTTCGGCACTTTACGGGGTGTTATTATCTCCTGTGCGGAATCTCCATTCTTGCCGTGGCGGGATTTAGAGCGGCCTTGACGGCGTCGGCGCTTGGGCTGTTCTTTAAGGAATCGGCCTCCGCTTTTTCGCCGTCCCCATCTTTTGGGGTGTCCACCATGTATATGTCATATGACGAGGTGGTCTTCCGGTGTCCTGTAGGCACTTGGTTCTTAGTAGTCTCGGCATCGTCGTCCATACCGTCGATGTCTTCGGAGTCGTAGTCGAGCACGTCGGTTAAATCTTGACGGTGGCTCTGAAGTGGGTGGTGGGTGGGCTCTGAATTTCTTCGTCATCCGCATCCCAACCGTCCTGGCCGTAGTTCGGCCAGGGCTCTCCGGATAGCGAGAGATGCTTCAGTGAATTTATGATATCACCGAAGGGCGAGTGCTGAAAGATGTCCGCAGCGGTGAATTCCATGATCGGCGCCCAATCGGATTCGACTGGCAGGGGCGCAGGAGGTTCGGAGTCCGGCAGGGAGTCCGGCACCTCGGAGTCATGGGCTTTATGGGGGACAAGGTGAGTGTTCGGCTCCATCGCCGTAGGAATTGCGGCTCTCGAGGCGGTGTCCAGCCATCCGTCCTCGATCCGAGCGATCATCTCCGGACTATGAGTCGGAGCGGATTCATGTGCGGCCTCCAAGGGGCTGTCCGGCGGCAGAGTTACGTCATACCCATCGTGACAGCGCGGCACGCCCGGCTGTGGCTCGGATCCGTCGAGGATCAAGTCCCTGCGGATATCGGCCGTGAAGTTTAAGCTTGCAAACCTGACCTGACGGCTACGGGCGTAGCTTTCGATCTGCTCGAGATGGCCAAGGGAGTTGGCCCTTGATGCAAGCCGCCGAATCTGAAGATCTGTCCGGGGAGAAAGGTCTCACCCAGGACTGCGTCGTTGTTGATTGAAGAGGCCATCAAGCCTATCGGTGACGACACAGAGGAACTCTCAATGAAAGCACCAATGTCGGTGTCAAAACCGGCGGATCTCGGGTAGGGGGTCCCGAATCAAGGCCTAGGCGGATGGTAACAGGAGACAAGGGACACGATGTTTACCTGTGTTCGGGCCCTCTTGATGGAGGTAAAACCCTACGCCCCGCTTGATTGATATTGATATTGTGGATGTTTACAAGAGTGGATCTACCACGAGATCAAGGAGGCTAAACCCTAGAAGCTAGCATATGGTATGATTGTAAGGGTTGTTGTGATCGTTGTCCTACGGACTAAAGCCATCCGGTTTATATAGACACCGGAGAGGGCTAGGGTTACATAGAGTCGGTTACAATGGTAGGAGATCTACATATCCGTATCGCCAAGCTTGCCTTCCACGCCAAGGAAAGTCCCATCCGGACACGGGGGAAGTCTTCAATCTTGTATCTTCATAGTCTTGGAGTCCGGTCGATGATGATAGTCCGGCAAATGATAGTTCGACTGATGATGGTAGTCCGGCTATCCGGACACCCCCTAATCCAGGACTCCCTCAAGTGCCATCAAATTTTTGTGTGCCCATGTCAAAGATATAGGGTGGCTGGCCTACTGGATCGTGAGAGGGGACAGGTGTAGTTTGTCTCGGTGGCATGGATACCTACCTACATCGCTCGACTATCGGTGTGTGGTGGGGGGTGGGGGGAGACCTAATTAACTATAGAGGTACAATGGCTGGTATATGTGTGGAGGAGGAGAGAGGCCTACCTTATGTATTAAGGGAGATCGATCGGCATCCATGCATATGTGTAGGAGAGGAATAAGGTTGGGAGAGAGATAGAGATAGAGTGTTGGAGGGGGTGGTGGAGGAGTTGCTTCTAACAAATGGTGGCAAAGGCTTGCTAGACAAACAGAGGGCACGCCTGCAATATCAATAAGAGAGGTGATGGCTGCATGTCTGTGCACGTGCGTGTGAGAGACGGGTTAGGAGGCATGCACGAATGATGAGGGGGGACAATATGGATGTGGTAAGCAGACGTAACTACATAGGAAGATCAATCGTCCTTTGTCAGAGAAAGGAGAGACATAACTTGTGAGGTACGTTGATCGATGGGTGGGGGGAAAATAGTTAAATTCGACCTAGGTATATGTAGGGAGATCGATCGGTATACATGCATGTATGTGTTGGAAGCAAATAAGGCCCGGGGAGAATGATAGAGAGAGAGAGAGAGGGATGCATCTAGGAGGTGGTGCGAGAGGCATATTATATCGAGGGGAAGGAGTGTGTGAGTACGAGATCGATGAAAAGAGGGGTGGGATTGAGGCATGGACGGTGAGAAGAGAAGAGGGAAAGCTTGTGTTTGTGGTAGGCACACCTAGCTAGTGAGGCATATATCGATCCATGTGTGTCGTAAAGACGTAGTTGGGGGGCCTACACACACCATGGGTGAACAACCTAAAGTGAAAAGATGAATTTGCGCGATGGAGCTAGAGAATGTTGAGGGAGGGTGAGAGGGATGCGGGCGTGTGCATGCACGAGAGAAAGTCAGCGCTAGCTACAAAGATAAGAGGATTGTGTGGGTGTAAAAGAAAAATTGAGATCATAATTCATTATAAAAAGTGAATTTGGATATTTGAAGAATTTATCATAGTGTTTTAAACCGACGCATGCGTGAATATATATAACGGTGATACACATGGTGTGGTTATGAACATGTTATATTACATATAATATATTTTATCTCTACTTATAAAAACAGAGTTGTTGATGATGGTGTGCGTGCCATCCTGCAATATAGGTCGTCCGATTTATATCTGACGGATAGGAAGGAAACTATGGAAATTTTGAAAAAAGATACCCACACCCCTCTTCATATTTGCAAATAAGGCCTCCCCTCGATCATCTTGATGTTCCGTGGAACGCATGGGCATCTTGCTAGTACTACATATAATATATAGAACATTGATTATAATTTGGGCTAATGTGTGGCTTTTGCAGTTCAGGGCTAAATACTTGTCATAATGTAGGGGGCGGGGCACTATACTTTGTGTGATAAACACGGTGTACGTATGGAACATGGTTTATATTATGAATATCTAGTTAGTACATCAAATGTACTATTATTCGGAACCAACATCAAGTGTATTCAAAAAACTAAATCCGAGTCCATATAATACACATAGTTCATATCTATCTCTATAGTAATCATGTGGTGTGTTGTTAAGGTAATACACGAATGATGGTTGAAGGTGGCAACAATCATGATTGTAGATTCTTATTGAAATAGAGAAACGAATTCAAATTCAGTTCGAATTGCAGCGGTAGTATAGACATTTGAATGCACTAAAATGTTGGTATGAGTAGGTTACATGCATTATACAGCCAGCAAAAAAAATTAATTGGACATAACATGGATTCATAGCTTTGAATAGCATTTGTATAGTAAAACGGGACAACACTCTCTCTTTGTGTGGTGTGAATAGTTTTATTTTTTTTGCTGAGGGAAGTGTGAATTGATTTGGTACGTATAAGTACAATATTACACGTTAGGCTTGTCCCTAAAATTCAACCCGCACCTTGTTATATCCCGAAAATTTAGATATCGTGCTCCCAAAACTGGCGCCTTCACAACCCGCGCCTTGCTATCCCAAAATTACAACGTGCACGAAAACTACCTCCAGCCGCTAAATCCCGACACGTGAAATCCCCCTTCTAACCCTAAGCCGAAAGGGCCGCTAGTTCAAATCAGTGGGGGTACTTTTGTAACACGCCCTACATTTTGGACAAGCACGTCCCTAAGTTATGGTTCCCCCTCCCATCGCCTCCTTTTCGCCATTCAAAATCCCAGGCCGCCATAAGCTCTCCGCTCCAACCGTGAAACCCCACCCTCCTCCGTCCGCCACCTCACCGCTGCCCAGCCGGAGCCTCTTCCCCGATGACATCGTCCACCGCAACAGCTCGACGTCCCTCATCCAGCTCTCCGGATGAGGATCCGTCGTCCATCTCGTCATCCCGCCGGATCAGTCGCCTCGTCCTCCACCTGCACGGAGCTGCTCCGACGATTGCCTCGTCTATCGCGGCTGCTCCATCCCCACAGCGTCGCCTTAACCTGCTCCACCGGAACTGCAGCATCTTCACCGAATCCTCGGATGAAGCGGAGGCCTACTCAGCACCACCAAAGAGGTTGTACACTCATCGCATCGAACCTTCTCCTTAACTCGACCTCCCGGCGCCGACGGTGCTCCATCCTGCACCCCCATAGAGCGCCTACCTCGAAGCCGGCACCGCGGGCGACATCTCCACAGCGGCTCTCCCCTAGTGCAAGGCCTCTTTGGCGGCAGCGTCCATACTAGCCGGATCTGTTGCTACTGTTGCTCTCCCGCTCGCTCGTGCTACGGCTCTGCTCCGATTTAGCTACACTTCAGTCGATTGAATCGACTTTTGGGTCGATCGATTTCGGGGTGGGGGGCTCACGAGTTAAGGAAGAACCACCTGCAGCAGGGAGGGGGGCTCGCCGGAGAGGGACCCTTCAGGGAGGCGGCGGTGGTCGTCGGCAGTGGGGGCGCGCTGGTCGGCGATGGCGTGGGGATCACCGGAGAAAAAGCTCGACGCTGGGGGCTAGAGGGCTGGCGGGGTGGCAGCGGACCGGGCGGTGGGGAGTTGTTTCGGGGCGGCGAGGCAGCGGCGGACCGGCGGCGGGGAGTCGTGTCGGGGCGGTGAGGCGGCGCGGGGGCCGGTGGTGGCTGGCGGCTCAGGGGGGTGCAAGTTGAAGATGAACTGCAGGCCCTCCCTAAACTACATGTCAATTGCCTCTCTTCTACCATTGCGTTCAGTTTCGACAGTAACATTCAGATTCCACAGTAAATTTCAATTTTGACAGTTAAGTTCAGAGTCAACAGTTTTTACCTCATATGTTGTAGTCAGGTGGTTTTTGGTGATGTGAATTTTACATCTATCACTTTTTGGTAATGCATTTTACATCATCTATTGGAGATGCTATTAGAATCCCACTTGAGATTAACAATGTCTGTCTTGTGCTGCTTCAGCCTTGACGTCTTATGACTCACCAGAGCTGCTCCAACGACAGAACGATCCATCAAAACAGAGCAGTGCCCTAGACGCCGTCTACAAATTCCTCAGATCTTCCTCCACACCTCCGACAGCCACCTCTGCCTCAACTTCTCCAGCGACCAAACCAATGATGCTGAGGTCGATATGGCTACGGCAAAGAGGTTGTACACTTGTCGCATCACTTATTACTCTACATTTATGTCGATCCCTTAGGGCTATTTTGGTTCAACGGAAAAACATAGCAATAGGAAATTTTCCTATGGCACTCTACTATTCAATTATTCATGCATTTTGTTTAAAGGAATGGAGAAAAACATCCACCTGGACCTACTTTTCAAAATCCTACGCATGAAAACAAGACCAAGTGCATTAGTGGCAGAATAACATTCTAACCGTACACGCTTTCATATGGTTTCACTTTATTTTGGCCATGTTTCTTTGCATTCCTCTGCTCCTCCAATTCCCGTGAACCAAACACCGAAGTTGACAGAAATCCTGTGTTCACAAATGCTCTATTTCACATGTGCATTCCTATCCTATCCCGGTGTTTTCCTCCTATCCCTGCGATTTTAGAATCATGCAAGCCAAATGAGCCCTTATAGAATTACTTTAGTTATAGGTAGGTGTTGAAGAAAACTTTGTGTGGTTTTTCCTGCTCCTGCCGGGATGTCGTCCACCTCACCTGAGCTGCTCCATCAACAGAAGCATCCACCAAACCATACATCACAAATCCTGACCGTCTTTCGCCACCTCAGATCTCCTTCCCTGCCACCGGCACCCACCGCAACGGCATCACCACCATCAACTCAGCAGATGAACCTGAGGAGTACACGGGTCCACAAGAGAGGTTGCACTCTTTTGTTTCTGCTTATGTTATGCATTGCTTAATATTACCTGCTACTTTATTGTCCTGTTCACCTCTTAGACTCCAAGTCATATCCAAATTGATGTTCAAACTTGTAAATTAATTGTGGGGCACATATCGAGACAACAATGAATATCTATGTCTAATATCTGGTTCACCTAGGGTATGCCTATGTTGTTCGTCTTGGGTGGGAAACAAATAGTAAAGCAATCATCATCTATTTTTTTATTAAATTAAAGCAATCATCAGCCTGCTATCATTATTTTTGTATCCATCCATTGGTTTTTACCATTACTCTAGATTTCTGCATGCTCTCCTTACATAATCTCACTATATTTTTTTGTATGCATGTCAGATATTGTACACGTTCATGCTGAACATGTAGAGAAAAACAGAAGAGTTTTGCATGGCAATACAATGTCATGCAGACATCGCTCCATGGTGGGTTCAATGGCAACCCCTCCCCTCTCCAGATTGTAATCCAGAGGAAGATATCTGTTCTGAGGTAGATTCAGACATAGCTGACCACTCCTATTTACCCTCCAAGGTGTTTGCTCTAACTTGGCATGATGATGTTAGTCATATCATGCATATGTTGCCTTGCAATGCCTAGTTTCGATATAATATATGCCATCTGTTTAGTTTAGACATGTTCTATAATGCCACCTGTTTAGTTTCAATATCATATATGGGAATTATGCAGTCTCATGTCTTTTAGCCAGCCCTAATATATGTGAAATGTGCAATGCCATCCTATTTAACCAGGTCTCATATATTTGAATGATATCTTGCCCATCCTTTTCTTCATTACATTTCCATTTGTTGACCATGTTTGTACATTAAACTACTCTACCTGTGAATCAGCCATTTGAGTGGGTGATGGAAAAATCTGGAGTGAAAACAAGGTCTTCAGAGAAGACAATGCTACCTGTCGAAGCAGATCTCTTGCTGGGTTCCGATAGCTTCTCAGAGATGGATTCAGAGACAGATGACCAGTCCTATTCCCCCACCGAGGTGTATGCTCTAACTTGGCACGGTTATACTGCTCATATCATGCATATGTTTTCTTGCATTGCATAGTTTAGACATCATATACACAATATTCAACACCATGTTCTTAGTTCAGACATCATATATGCGAATGCCCTCTGCTTAGCATATAAATCACATATGTGAATTAAATCATGCATTCTTGATTACTTAGATAACATGTATGTGAATTATGTCGTGCAATCCTGTTTGGTTAGTCGTCATATCTTTGAATTATGTTATGCTATGCTTTCCAGTTTAGATAGACATCATATATGTGAAATTATGTCATGCTATCCATTTTAGATAAACAATATACATGTCAACTATTTCATGCCCTCTTTTTTACACACTATCTATTGCATATATCTCTCATACAATGTCTGTACATTCAACTATGTTTCCTGTTTATCGACCATTTGAATTGGAGCGGGTGATGACAGTATCTAGTGGAGTAAAAACACGACCTGCAAATAAAACAGTGCTACCTCTTGGTGGAGATAGCACCCCGGTTGTACATGCACGAGAACCAGCCCTACCACACATAACCCAGACTCTCGCAGATTTTACCCCTACTGCGATGAACAGAGAACCAGCTTCACCCAATCCAACCCCAACCCCATCAGATAGTATCCCAGTTCCTATTGACACAACACCATCTCCACCACAGAGCTCCCAAACAAGAGCAGTTAGTAAGGCAGCTCCAGTGCCCAAAGTGCCAGTACTACCACGGCGAACCCCAACTCCACCATTTAGTACACCTATTCCTGTGGAGGAAGGACAACCAACCATTCATAGTTTAGCATCTATTGCATTTGATGTTGTTATATCCTATGTGCGTATCTTCCCATCATGGAAATATAATACTAAAGATGAAGGAAAATGCCAGTTGCAGGTGTTTGTCCAGGATTTATGTGTAAGTAATGTTATTCATGGCAATTACTTTGCTTTGTCCCATACATTCTACCTCCATGATGGTTATAATACAGCAAATTTTCCCATTTTTCTCTATAGAGAAGGACCGATTTGGAAACTCAGGATGACGTAACCTGTGCTAACACCTCTGCTATCTTCAAGAATGCTTGGTCGTAGTATCGGAATTACCTGAAGAAAACATACTTCATTGGCAAAGAAACTCATCAAATTCCCTTACGTTCTCTTGAGACACATTTACTGGACGATGACTAGGAATGCCTTGTTCTGTACTGGTGCCAAACCAAGAATGTGGTAAGGTCTACGAGCTCATTTTATTTCAAGTACTATATGATTGCGTCTTACTGTACTATGTTCATGTAGAACAAGTTCTTAAACCTGAAGAACAACTGTTCTCGTTTAAGATTCCATTGCTATCGTGCATACTGCTTTGCTCTTGTATCACTGTATTTACTAATACAAACTTATTTTTAAATTGGACGACCCAATGGAAACTCCAATGGCACAACAGGTATGTTTACGCATGTTTCTTTAACAGGTTTTCTCTTATAAATAGATCTGTTGATTTCAATTTCAATTGTGTATACAGTTGACTTCTCATATCATGCACATTACTAGCATCACAACAGGGCCAATAGTGTTGTTGTACATGTAGAACCGTGGTACCCATCTAAAATCTTGTTGTGCCGTGTAGTTTCCCACGCTTTGTATTCTTTCAGTGTTGCTTTCTCTTGAACTGATATGATTTGAACCATGTCTCTATTTTTATTTGGCAAGACAATGCAGTGACCATAGGATATACATATATATATATATATATATATATATATATATATATATATGTTTGTTTGATGCTTTTATAATGTACTACTTGGCAATAGAAGACTTGGTAGTTTAATCTTGTCCACCTTACTAATGAACTGGTTCACCGAAATGAGTGTCATATACTAGTACATGCTAAACATGTTATGTGTCTGCCTGTTTCTTCTTTTAGAATCTTGATGAGAATATTGGGGAAGAGTGCCTTATTAAGCAATGGTAAAGGAAGTAATGCAAATAAGGTTCAGGATCGTGAGACATCCTTGTTGGTCCCCAACAAAGCTGATAAAATAGCTAAGGAAAACTATCTTGAAGATACTAAGACAACCCCAAAGTCCTGTCTTGGTTTATTGTTCAAGTTACTAGCCACTACCGCTTGCACAAGCTATTCAAACATTACAAAAAAGACACATCCGTGACATTTTGGGCCGAACGGATTTTTTTCCTGTCATGCTTATGACACTTCTATGACGATAATTATGACAAAACCCGGTATCATCATAGATGGGGTGGGCTCCTACTTCTATGACAAAAAATCATGACAGAAGTGGGCTTTTCGTCCTGGGCAGGCCGGAGACGCAGATGCATGACATTCTTTGGGTCATGCATGATGGAAAAACCCATGGTAGAAGCAAGGGCGAGGAAAATATCAGGGAGTTCCCGGTTTTGGTGGGTGGTCGGGGGCTGAGCGATGCGCGTTTCTCTCGTACACATAGGCGCGTGGGTGCGAGCCGTTGGGCTCTAACTAAACCCGAGTGAGGCGTTCATCTACTGAACTCGAGCGATTGCACTGCAGGCTACACGTTATGATCCCGAGCGATCGATCGATGGCTGTTAACTGAACCCGATTGAGCAATTCCTTTGATACTGCTGCTAACTGAAGCCGATCGAACACTGCTGCCTCCTTCCCTTTATGTACAGTGAGCATTGTGGGGGGGGGGGTGGATGAACAGTTCCCGGTGGGGTTGGATGAATAGGACCCCGTGGTAGTAGAAGCCATTGCCGCTAGATGAACAGGACCCCGATCGATCGAGCCGGTGGATGAACATGGTACGCCACATCCCTCCCGATCAACAGGACCCCGTTTCGACCGTAGGAGGTCCGTTTCCTCTGTTTTACGGTACGCCAGACCCCTCCCGATGAACTGGATCCTGTTTCGACCGTGGCCTGTCGAACACAAGGCCGTTTCCTCTGTTCTGCGGTACGCCAGGTCTCGTTTTTCCATCGGCTGTTCCGTCCTAGCCGGTTGGCTCCCGATGAACAACACGCGTTCTATTGCCTCCCGATGAATACGACGCATTCCGTTGCCTCCCCATGAACACGACGTCGACGCAGTTTCTCCATTTCGACCCAGGCATGTACACGAGTCCTGGCCATACGTAGTCGTTCGAGACCCCGCCCGTATGTACGTATGTGGTCGTATTTACTTTCTTGCACCCTGGCCGTTGTACATACGTGTACATGCTACGTGCGCGCCTCTACTACGACACGTGCCCTTCCTTACACGGCCACGGTTCATCACTGCAGCCTGCAGACAGACCGATCGACCAGTATGTACGTACACGTTCACGACTAGAATGACAATGCTACATATGCTTCGACCGGGTGGGTCTCGACTGTCAGGCACTTCCTTGCGTGCGAAGATGTAGCTGGTGGGTCCTAGCAGTTAGGGGGGCGAATCAATTTTTTGCCCGTAATATGGACGCACTTCCTTGCGTGCGAAGATGTAGCTGGTGGGTCTCAACAATCAGGGGGGAAACATTTTTTTCATGAAATACGGTGGCCCGTCCGGTGGGTCCCTGCTGTCAGGTGGAGGAATAATTATTTTGCATGTAATAAGGAGGAACTTCCTTGCTACAGCAGTGGACCCAGCTGTCAGCCTCTCAACGTACAGTACTCTTCCGATGGAAGTCGTTCGTTGACCATATTGGCCACGCCACGCTGAGAGCACCAAGGCGGTGGACGACGGCGAGGCCGAAGGGAACGACGCGAAGCCGGGGAAGACGCGGCAGTGGATGCCCACGCGGAGAGGGGTACGGGGGTTCACTGGTTCGACTGCGTGGTGTGAGGCTACCTTTGCCGCAGGGCCTGGCCAGCGGTGGGAGTAGTAGGGGCTGTCGGGCCTCACGCGGCTGACCTGGCCGACCATGGGAGGCGAGGAAGCGGTAGCCACGACCGGCGCTGCTTTGGGCGGCTGGAGCAAGAATACCAGAGGTTGAAGAAGCACGACGGCCGTTGCATGGACATTGTACGGTCACTGCAGCTAGAATCGTCTATATTGACTAAGTTGACAAATCCCTTGGTACGCATCAACTTAGTAGGCCCACAGGCCAGCCTCCATAACGGTGCGCCCCAAATGTCAGGGGCAGGAATCATTTTTTGGGCGGGTGAAGCTAGATATCCGAGATGTAAGAAGAAGCACGACATCCGTTGGATGGACATCCAACGGGCACTGTTGCAAGAACCGTCTGTTGACTATAAGTTGATAAAGCCTTGCATATGCGTCAACTTATTTTTTTTGAGGGGACGCGTCAACGTAGTAGGCCCACAAGTGTGTGGCAGAGAACTTATAGCCCATTTGAGATTTGTAAGAATGTACAGCCCATTTTTGAATTCTAATGGAATTTACTACATCCCATTTACAGTTTGTTAAAAGTACATCCCATTTTCTAGCTAGGACAACGATTAATAATTTCAACTAACTGCGCAAAATCAAATTCAATAAAATTTCCCACATTTTGATGGGATCCGAAATATTTTATCCCTAAATTTCTAGTCAGATTAAATATAATTTCAATATAAATTTGTCTTACGTAAAAATCCAACGAAACATTGCGCGCGCAACAATTAACGAAATTAAAATTCTCAAAATCCAAAAATAATATTTTATAAACTAATTACGTGTTTAGTGCATTTTTTATAGTTACAACCCAGTTTTTATAATTACATCCCATTTATTATTTCTTAAAGCCCATTTTCTTGTTAAGCCTAATGCATCCCTCCTAGGAAAGATTTGCAGCCCAGCGGGGCAGAGAATAACAAGTTGACCTTGCCTGGATATTCCTCAAATAAAGTATAGCTGGGCTAGCCATTTTCAGCTTGAAAAAAATTAATATCTGGGCTGCATATCTGGCCTGGGCTAGACGGGCCACAGCCCGCCCAGTTAATACCTTCTTCTCCTTTGAACAACAACAAAAACATCACTCTTGTCTAAAAAAACGAAAACATCGCTCAAGAAAAACTCTGCAGTGCTCACACCTCAAAAACACAAATACTGCTCGAGCTGCTTGGTCCCACACGCCGCCGCTCCTTACGCCAATTCTCGTTTATTGACTACATAGGTTGACAATGGTGTGGGATCATGATATCGTGAAACCAGGGAGGAAGCAAATTTTTTTACAGTTGTAGTATATAATAAGGAGGCACTTGCATACGTGCGGCTATGGCCTTGGTGGGTCCCCACTGTCATCCTCTCCAAGTAAAGTCATCTCCTCATTCCTCATGTCTGTTGACCATGTTGCCAACGCGAGACCGCGGCGCCATGACGAGCGCAACAACTCGAAGGACGGTGGAGATGGCCTCGCGGGCCCTACGGATGGTCTGATACAGCGCCCGCTGCTCATTCGGGAAGCCATGATCATAGGGCCACATGTCCGCAACGGCATTGTCGTTCGCTTGTTCACCGGTGCTCGTTGACGAGACGGAGGTTGCAGCACAGGTCCTCCTGCGTTGGTAGCTCTTCCGCCATTATGGCGTCGAAGTGCGGCCGCACCTGCTCTATAGTGAACACGTCATGAAGCGGCTTGGACAGTGGCGCCGGCTCCTGGTCGGAAGCTACGTCCATCATCTGATTGTCGTCGCTCAGCTCGGCGAGCTCGCTGGCGAGCCAGCATGTCCGGCTGCTGGACCAACCCGATGCCAAGCATGAGTGTCTGACTGCCCTGGCCCACCCAGACCGTCTCCCTCGCCCGCGCATGCTTTCCACCTGAAACGGTCAGTGCCGCCCGCCCCGCTTCCCGGTGCAGGCGATTGCTCTGCCTTCAAACGACACAAGTGTCATCCATCCGTCCGTCTGCCGCCCACATTAATAATACGCAGCTGCCGAGGCGGCTACTCTGGTGCCACACGTCCGTCCCTCCGCCGCCCACCATTGCTATATAAATTGCTGCGCTGGCCATGGCCGCAGTCATCCGCCTCCGTTCCCTTTCTCTTGACCACACCACTACTGCCCACCACGGCTTCCTCGCGTTCCAACGCTCATCGGAACGGGCAGACGATGGACCACAAGGAGATGGCAGCCATTGCTGCCGACTGCCTGGTCGACATGCAGCGTGAGGACGACCATGTCCCAATGGAGAACACGGTAATCGACGATCCGGCGCCAACCCCCTGCAATCCTCGCTGGTGTATTGCACCATGACCATCGGCGAGGCACGTGCCCAATACATGGACACGGTGAGGCAGAAGCGTGAGGAGCAGTTTCGGGAGGCGCAGGCCGACGCCGCCTACAACCACCATCTCCTCCAGGAGCACATGCAGGCGGAGGAGCAGATCACCATGAGCGGAAGCGGGCAGGCGCTGCTTTCGACTCGTGCGCGCCCGCCCGCGAGGGCCGCCTCGAGCGCTGGCGGTACCACATGCGGCTGGCCGAGGCTGTGGTCGCCTACAAAGAGGGTGATGAAGCGAGCGAGGCGCTATTTGGCGAGACCGAGGACGAGGCAGAGGACAATGCTGGCTCCGCCGAGGCCCCGCCCCGCCGGCACCGAGGCGAAGGCCCCGCGCCACCAACTACGAGGCAGAGGACATCGCCGGCTCAGCTGAGGCCCCACCCTACCGGCAAAAAGGGGGAGAATTTCCCCCACTTCGCCGAGGCTCCGCCCCACCGGTAACAAGACAGAGGACATCGCCAGCTCCGTCAAAGCCCCGCCCCGCTACCAACGAGGCCGCGCCACACAGAAAACGAGGAAGAGTACAACACGGTAGGTCGCCGCCGCTCGGGTCCAAGTAAGGCCACCACTGCTACCCTCAGGTTGAAGCAAAGCTAGGCGGGTTGACCATTGACGGCCGATTAGCTTCTTGGCGGCGACGTGGAGTCGGATAGCTATGTTGGAGAAGGACGCTGCTTCTACTTAACTGCTGGTGCAGTTGGCTCACTGACACGTGGGCCCAACAAGGATCTGGGCCACATGTCAGTTACGCAACTGCACTAGAAGTTAAGTCACTGAAGCTTAGTCCGCTAGAGAAGAAGCTTCTGTTCAGCTCAGCTGGACATAGGTGGGTAGCTTCGGTTAATTAATTATACCTCCAGCGCACCCCTTTTTAGTTGAAGAATGTATGAAATGTAATGAAATCCGGCATGTTTATATGAAATCCGACCATGCATGAATGTATTTAGTTTGATTAGTTCGTATTCTTGTATCACTGGCATTGGATGAACATGCAAAACAAAAAGTACTAGCATTATTCCCAGGATGATCACCTCGTTTGCAGCAGTTTCACATGTACTCCCTCCGGTCCTTTTTATTCTGCATACAAGTTTTGTGTGCAGTCAAAGTATCTCTACTTTGACCGGAGTACAAAGAGTTTGAGGAGCTTTTTAGCGTTCCTGTACATTCCAATCAAACACACCGGCCTGACAATTTATAGAGAACATTCAAAACAATCGATGATTATGCATCTGAGTGATTCACAACTAAAGAATAAAGAAAAATAGATCGACGCTGCTGACAACAAAGGGCGTCCCATTCGAAAATATCAAACGCATGTCTTCCTGCTAAACATCAATGAGCAAAATTTGACAAGGTTGTCCCACTCCAAAACGTCAAATGCTTGTTGTTTTGCGTACATCAATGAGCAAACTTTGACATGGTTTTCCCATTCCAAAATATCAAATGCCTACGATTGTGGAATGGGAAGGGTTTGCCATCAGTTCGGACATTGACATGGCACCTCGTGCTAAATAAACCAGCTGTTCTTTTGGTGCAGTTCCACCAAAATCAACCAAATTTGTGTGTAGCTTGTATTATTTCGCCCTTATATGTTGCAACGCCTTGAACATATCGGCACCTCCTTTCTTGTGGTGAAAATGAATGATTCGATGTATTCATAAACATTTTGTGCAGTTCCCGTTGAAATCAAGCTGAGCACCCCTGTTTGCACAAATAAAAAAAAGTGCTTAGTATAAAGCAAATTGTACTATGGATTGACAGTTTAATCAGGCACCTACATGGTCCAGGTAGTGCACACTTTAAAAAAATGGAACTCACCAGAAAGAATCCTAGAACAACATTGTACTTGCGCATCACAGAAAAAAGATGGAGATATGTCAGTCCTTCTGAGCTGAAGTTAGTTTGGTCTTGTGGGGAGTAATGTAACCATCCTTCAACTGCTCCTTCTGATGAGAAGATAGACAGGGCTTCTTCATCCTGGCATAATCGGAACTAGTCTCTTCACGTACTCCATATTCTTCTTCAGAGGAGGATGATCCTGTTGTGCAAAGACAAGAGGACAACTAAATGCTAGCATCTCTGTTTGCTCGGAAAAAGGAAAGGAAATATTTAAAACAGCACAGATGAAGAACTTCTCAAGGACAATACTACTTTCTCATGACAGTATTTAAACAGTAGCACAACACCAATAGAGATGACAAAGCTCAATCATATGGATGAAATCCGTGGGCGAGTACCAACCTTTGTCAGGAGGCTTATTGTGTAGAGAATACAGAGCAAGCACTTTTTCAGAACCATCTATTGTTATCTACTGTGGTTGCTATGCTTACTATATACTCCTCGATCAGTTTAATGTTTCCAACATCTTGTTGTGCAGTTCCATTAAAATATATGGTATCTTCAAAGAAGATCCCTGTTTGCACAAGTAGAGATAATTACATATTACATTAAGAGTGGCATCAAATCAGTGGCAAAACAATTGCTTGTTCCAGCCATAGCAATAAATTAAGATGCAAAACTATATCATTACTTGTATCATCACAGTTCCAGTGCTTCATTACAACACCGAGAGTTGATTTTTGTTTTTCTTCCGATTGTTCTTCCCCTTCATCACTTGGTTCAGTAACAGACAAGCTTCGCCTTCAATGTAAGATTTGGCATGTCAATTAGGGAGCACAAGTATAGCACAAAACAACGACATTAATTTTCTGATGAAAGTGGCAAAATACAGGCCAATATGATTGTGAAATATCCTTATCTTACCTCAATAGGATATTACGGTGCACATAAAGATTGGAAGTCTTGTCTCCATTTGTGCGATTCACTAAAATCAAGCAACATTACCGTACAAGTAGCACAACATATGAAAGCACCTTTGCACAATCATGTGAAAGAAAGCTAGTACTGACCTCACATGACGCAGAATTCAAACAACTCACAAGAAGAAGATCTGAACCAAATTTGCCAACATGGATAGGAAGTAAGATCTCTCTTGTGCGGTTCCACTAAGATCAAGCAATCAAGCAACGTTGTCGGTGTGACATTTTGGTTGAGCTGCACCAAACACACTTAAAACAAGTGTTTTGTGCAGTGCAACAAAAGGTCACAAGAGCAACGAGGTGAAGTAGATAACCCTGTTTACACAGAGGTGCAAAGGAAACAACTAGTGGTCAATAATGGTGGATGACACAGAAACCAACAAAAAGAAGCATCTAACTTATCTAAATGGGAAAGAAAGCAGGATAGTAGCATTTCTCAAACGGTGGCATTGATTAATATTAACAGAGAGATTATATTAACAATAAAAAAATGGCATTTCTCAAACATGTAATTTTCTTTTAACCGTGGCATTGCATCAATTTTCCAGCGGCATTATTAGAGGGTGTTTGTTTACATGGACTTTTTGGTGTAGGGACTAAAAAAAGCCCGTGTCAGTCCCATGTAAACCAATCAGGAGGGACTTTTAGGGACTAAAAGTGGGCATTTGGGACTAAAGAAAGAAGACCCCGAGGGAGAGTCTTTTTGGGACTTTTTCCAATAGTTGCCCCTTCCCTGCATCGCACCTTGTCTCTAATAGTTCATTACTAGGGGTAACATTGTCTTTTAGCATGTTATATAATAACCTCTAGTACATGTTTAGTCCTTGGAACCAAGCAGGTAGGGGCTAGGGACTTTTTAACCAAAGAGGGCCTTAGATTAACAACAGCTAAAGAGTTGCACAGGACAGTGGACGCACCAGCACCATGTGCATCTACCGATGCATGAAGGGGTGATGCACAGTCTGTTGCAATAAAGAACAAACAACCAAGGAGCATATTTGTATTGGTCCCAGATTTGTTATCTTTAGACACCTTTCCCTATGTGAGGGCAGCAAATCTAGTCATGCTCAAACTCTACAGCCTTGTCCCCCAAAACAAAAAGATCGATTAGATTCTGAGATGTGCGTACTGTGTTTGTCATTGTTTTCCCTTTTCGACCAATGTAGGTGCTGGATAGCCAGTCTGTACTAGTACTTTCCCCCTTCCTTTCCTCTTTGAACCACGTCCTAGATTCATGCTATACAACTTTTCCTACTACGTTCCCCCATTCCTTTCCTCTTTAAACCACGTCTTAGATTCATGCTATACAACTTTCCCACTACTTTCCCCCCTTCCTTTCCTTTTTGAACCACGTCCTAGATTCATGCTATACAACTTTCCCCACTACTTTCCCCCATTCCTTTCCTCTTTGAACCACGTCCTAGATTCATGATATACAAATTTCCCCACTACTTTCCTGATTGATCCAACACCTAGATTCGAGTGCAGAAGCAGAAAAAGCCCACATGCAACTAGAGCAATGCATGTGGAATAAGTAAATTATACCTTAAGGTTCTTGAGGTGTGGTTCAGTGGGCGACCGGAGGCCGTTCGGCCCACACTACGTACGGCGGCGAGGAAGAAGGGTTCGGAGGCCCTCCCATGCCGCCGCTGGGTGAAAGAGAACAGCTGCGCCGGTGGTGGATTCCCTCCCTCGCCGACGGCGACAGCTGTCGTTGTCAAAACCGGCGGATCTCGGGTAGGGGGTCCCAAACTTTGAGTCTAAGGCTAATGGTAATTGGAGGCGGGGGACGCAATGTTTACCTAGGTTCGGGCCCTCTCGATGGAGGTAATACCCTACTTCCTGCTTGATTGATCTTGATGATATGAGTATTACAAGAGTTGATCTACCATGAGATCGTAGAGGCTAAACCCTAGAAGCTAGCCTATAATTATGATTGTTGTTCTTGGTCCTACGGACTAAACCCTCCGGTTTATATAGACACCGGGGGGGCTAGGGTTACACAGAGTCGGTTTGTCGGAATAAATGACCACGGGTAGCCTAGCCGGCTCCCCCTCGGACTTCTGAAAAAATTACGATGAGTCAATCAAGCCCTCCAACATCCAAGACGCGGGGCCGCCTTCCCCCGGCCGGCTGACTCTCAGGCCGGCTATCGGGAGGCGGCCCGGCCCTAAAACCTACAGGAAGAAGGCCGCAAGAGGGCCGACTACCAAGGAGCCGGCCGCCAGAAGGCCGACTCCGCGAAGCCGGCCGCGAGAGGGCCGACTACAAGAAGCCGGCCCCTCAGCAGGCGGCCAAGGCCACACCCTCAGAATCTGCACCCCCATAACAGTGATGAGACTGGCGTGGCTACAGTGAGGCCTGCCACCCCCACATCCCAGAGCGCGCATGGCGGCGGTCGCCCGTCTGGGCGGCCATCACCCGTCCGGCGCGACACTGTTGCCATGTTGACCATGATGTCACCCACGACAGGTTGTCAGTACGACCCGTAGGCGGCGGGCCCCCCCGGTCAGAGAGGTGCCCAAGGGCGGCTCGGCGTCCCCCAGTCGGCCAGAGATATGGTCGGCTTCCCATAGCCGGCTTGGTCCCTCCCTCGAAGGAGGCGCCTCATTAAGGAGACAATACAAGGTAAGGCTACAGTGATCGCCGCCAAAGCGGCGGCACTGTAGCTATGCTTACCCCGACAAAGCCCTCGTCATCAGGATTGAGGCAACAGTAACCAGCCCCCGACAAGGCCCGCAGTGGTGGGGCCAGCTTGTCGGCCAAGAAGTCGGAAGCCGGCGGGACCCACTAGTCGGCGGGCCCAAGCGGCCGGCGGAGAAGCCGGCGAACATAGACACTGACGGTTAGGGCCCGCACCCAGCCGAATTACCACTGTACCCCCGGGGGGTAGGCCTATATAAACCCCCCAGGGCACCCATGCAAAGGGTTGATCTCTTAGAGTTTTAGACACCGCATTGAGAGAAGAGGAGAGCTAGCCGTGCCCTTCTTCTTCCTCTCGTGAACAGCTCAAGGAGCCTCTTGTAGCCACTTGTTCATCTAGTGATCATGCGGAGACCCAGCAGAGCAGCGAGGGGTGTTATTTCCACGGAGAGCCACGAAGCTGGGTAAGATTAAGCGGCGTGCATGTCTTCACCTCATCCCGTTTCCAGGCACCGGCAACGTCTTATTGGCTCCCACAATGATAAGCCACCCGTTGGCATATGTCGCACCTACCACCCGACATTTGGCGCCCACCATGGGGCCAGGTCCACCGTCGTCCAGAGACCTGTTCTGGACGGGAACCCTCTTCCTTCCCAGCGAGCGTAGCCAGCCCGGACGCCTGATGGCGCTTGCCCGGCAGCGCAAGGCGTCGGCCGACGCTTCTTGGCGGCGAGCTGCCTCGCCGATCTTCTTGGCAAGGCTCACATCTTCGACGAGCCCACCTCCGACGCGGGTACAGGCTGCCTCGAGAGCCACCTCGTCAGCCTCCTTGACCAACTCCACATTTCCAGCGAGCCTGCTGTGTATTTGGAGTCGGCTGGCTCCACCGACCCGATGCTTGTCGACTCCGACACGGCATCGCTCGACGCTTTCCCCACCAACGTTGTGATCTTCAACGACCCGCTTCCCCGAGCCGACAGCTGTGGCAGTGCCATCACCGAGGTGCTGGTCATCAGTCACGGCGGCGCCTCTGGCGAGAACGCCCATGACGCCCTGCAAGCGGCAGTCCACGACTTGTCCGTCCCCCTCCCGGCCGACGCCGACGCCGAAACACTGGAGGCACGCTGCCTCGCCCTCATTGCGGAGGGCCGGAAGTTAGCCTCCATGAGGCGCCTCGCTGAGGCTCACCAGCGCGAAGTCGACCGCGCTGCCTTCGGCACGCCGCCTCCTGACGGGCCGAGCCGAATCGACACCATCAAGCAGCGTGGCACAGCCATCGCTGACATGCTAGGAGTCGACCGCCCAGTCTACACCACGCCCCTCGAGAACCTGCGCACCACCCAGGCGGCCGTGGACGAGCTGAATGGACCGGGGGCCGAAGAGCTCCCCCACATGAATAGGCGCATCCAGCAGCTGATCGATGCAGCTACGCAGCGGCACGAAGCCGGCGTCCGCGCGGAGAGTCCTCCCCCGCAACGAGAGCACGGCACAACGTCACGGACACCGACTGCGGGCAACACCCGCGCGCGGCAAGCAAAAGAGCCGGCTGCCAGCCGCAGCCGAACCCGGATCTCCTTCGAGCGTGGCACAGAAGGCCGCCCCTGAGCCGTAGAGCGACGAGGCAACCCGCCTCCTCCTCCGCCTCGTGGGGATAGATATCCCACCCCGCCGCCTGTCACGCATCCGACTCTCAGCGGCCGACTAGGTCGCCACGAACGAGTCAGCGAGAACGATGCTCGCCATCGGATCGACTCCCTAGCGCGATCCCTGGCGCTAGAAGAGGAAGACGATGTCGGCCCGCCTTGCTTCGGCCCCCGCATCCGCAACGAGCCCTTCCCCAAAGGGTTCTTGCTCCCAAGAGACACGCCTAAGTACAACGGCTCTGTGAAGCCGGAGGATTGGTTGATCGACTACTCCACCGCAGTCAGCATAGCGAACGGCAACACGCGCGTTGCCGTGAAATATGTGCCCCTCATGCTTCAAGGCACAGCGCGAACCTGGCTCAACAGCCTCAAGCCGTATAGCATCAAAAGCTGGCTAGACTTCACAGAAGCCTTCATTCGCAACTTCACTAGCACCTACAAGCGGGCTCCCAAGCCCAGACAGCTCTCCTTGTGCGTACAAGGACCCACCGAATCAACTCGTGACTACCTCACGCGTTGGGCCGAGCTCCGCAATTCCTGCGAGGGGGTGCACGAGGTTCAAGCCATAGAGTACTTCACCGCAGGGTGCCGAGAAGGCACCCTCCTCAAGCACAAGCTCCTTTGCGACGAGCCGACTACCCTCGATGAGCGGCTGGTCATAGCGGACAAGTACGCCACTGCCGACTCCTCAATGAAAACCGAGCTCCGAGTGGACGCCTCCGGGAAGGTACTCAACCCGGCTCCCAAGACGCCGGCTGGGGACTCCAGCCGACGCCCGTACCAGAACGACAACAAGCGCAAGGGCCCCATGCCGCCTTCAACCAATCGGCAGGTGGCCTGATCGAAAACGAACAGCCCGAAAGTGGCGTAACGCCCAAGAAGCGAAGAAGGCGGCAGGCGGCAGCGGCCGGCCTTCTCCTACGAGCAGGCCCTTGATGCCCCATGCAAGTTTCACAGCGGCACGAAACCGTCCAACCACACAACCCGGAAATGCCACTGGCTCACGCGCATCTCCAAGGGCAAAGGGCTGGTGCCGCCTCCGCCTGCTGGTCAGCCGCCTCCAGCTCCTCAACAGTCGGCCGCTCGACCAGCAGTCGGAGCCATTCAAGATGAGTTCCCTGACGAGCATGCCGCCTACGTCATCTTCACAAGCCAGCCCGAAGACCGGCGCAGCAGGCGCCGATAGCGCCAAGAAGTCAACGCGGTCGCCTCCAACACCCCCGAGTACATGCATCGGTCGAAGGCCTATCAGCTGGAGCCGGGCCGACCACCCAGAGGTGATGCCGTCTCCCGGCTCTTATGCATCGGTTTTGGACGCCACCCTCGCAACAGACAGGCGTGCTGCCCATAGACGGTGGGAGCAGCATCAACATCCTGTACCGTGACACCATGGAGAAGCTGAACATCAAGACGAAGCAGCTCATGCCTAGTCGGACCGTGTTCCATGGCATTGTACCCGGCCTGTCCTGCTCACCAATCAACAAGATCAAGATAGATGCTCTCTTTGGGGACAAGGATCATTTTCGCCGAGAAGCGATCTGGTTTGAAGTAGTGGACCTTGAGAGCCCTTATCATGCATTGCTTGGCCGACCTGCTCTGGCCAAGTTCATGGCTGTGCCCCACTATGCCTACCTAAAGATGAAGATGCCAAGTACCAAGGGTATCATCACCATAGCCAGCGATTACAAGAAATCCTCCGAGTGCGCGGCAGCCAGCAGCCGGCTGGCCGAGTCCCTAGTGATCGCTGAAGAAAAGAAGATGTTGGACCGAGTCGTGGCCATGGCTGGCAAGCAGCCATCCCTGTCCCCCGACCCCAAGGAGTGTGATGCCCAAGGTTCTTTCCAGCCGGCCAAGGAAACGAAGAAGATACCTCTGGACCCGGAGCACCCAGAAAGGTTTGCCGTCATTGGGGCAAACCTGGACAGCAAATAGGAAGGCGAGCTCGTCGATTTCCTCCGTGAGAATCGGGACATCTTCGCATGGTCCCCCAAGGACATGCCGGGTGTTCCGAAGGAATTCGCCGAGCACAAGCTACACGTCCAAGCAGATGCAAAACCAGTCAAGCAGCCCCTCCGCCGACTATCGGAGGAAAAGAGAAGGATTGTAGGAGAAGAGATAGCCCGACTTCTGGCGGCCGGCTTCATAATGGAGGTGTTCTTTCCGGAATGGCTTGCCAACCCGGTCCTCGTGCTGAAGAAGAATAACAAGTGGCGCATGTGTATAGACTACACTAGCCTCAACAAAGCCTACCCCAAAGATCCCTTCGCCCTGCCAAGGATTGATCAAGTGATAGACTCCACAGCCGGATGCAAGCTGTTGAGTTTCTTGGATGCTTACTCAGGCTACCACCAGACAAAGTTGGATCCAGCTGACCGCCTGAAGACCGCCTTCATCACGCCATTCGGAGCTTTCTGCTACCTGGCTATGACATTCGGCTTGAGAAATGTCGTTGCCACTTTTCAGCGTTGCATGCAGAAATGCCTCCTCAAGCAACTCGGCAGAAATGCCCACGTCTATGTGGACGATATCATAGTGAAGACGGAGAAGCGCGACACCTTGCTGGAAGACCTCAAGGAGACATTTGAGAATCTGCGCCGGTTTCAGATCAAGCTCAACCCCAAGAAATGCGTGTTCGGAGTACCAGCCGACCAGCTTCTAGGCTTCCTGGTCTCCAAACGCGGCATCGAATGCAACCCCGTGAAGATCAAAGCCATTGAGAGAATGGAGATTCCCACCAAACTATGGGACATCCAGAAGTTTACCGGATGCCTGGCCTCCCTGAACCGCTTCATCAGCTGGCTTGGAGAAAAAGCTCTCCCCCTCTACCAACTCATGAAGAAAACCACTCACTTCGAGTGGAACGACCAAGCCGACCAAGCTTTCCACGAGCTGAAGAAGATGATGGCCACGCCGCCTGTCTTGGCGGCGCCGACTGAAATAGAGCCCATGCTCCTTTACATTGCCGCTACCAGCCGGGTGGTCAGCACCGTCGTCGTGGTCAAGCGCCCGGAAGAAGGCCGAGCTCAGCCAGTCCAGAGGCCTGTGTATTATTTAAGTGAAGTACTGTCTACCTCGAAGCAGAACTACCCGCACTACCAGAAGATGTGCTATGGTGTGTACTTCGCCGCCAAGAAGCTCAAGCCCTACTTTGAAGAGCACCCCATCACGGTTGTATGCACCGCCCCACTCGCCGAGATCATAGGCAGCCGGGATGCATCCGGCCGGGTGACAAAATGGGCCATTGAGCTAGCCCCTTACACGATCTTCTACCAGCCTCGCACTACCATCAAGTCCCAACCATTGGCCGACTTCCTCATTGAGGGAGTCCCGGATTAGGGGGTGTCCGGATAGCCGGACTACCATCATCGGCCGGACTATCATCGGCCGGACTATCATCATCAACCGGAGTTCAAGACTATGAAGATACAAGATTGAAGACTTCGCCCCGTGTCCGGATGGGACTTTCCTTGGCGTGGAAGGCAAGCTTGGCGTCTGGATATGTAGATCTCCTACCATTGTAACCGACTCTATGTAACCCTAGCCCTCTCTGGTGTCTATATAAACCGGATGGCTCTAGTCCGTCTGACGTAACAACAACCCTTACAATCATACCATAGGCTAGCTTCTAGGGTTTAGCCTCCTTGATCCCGTGGTAGATCCACTCTTGTAAACATCCACAATATCAATATCAATCAAGAAGGACGTAGGGTTTTACCTCCATCAAGAGGGCCCGAACACAGGTAAAACATCGTGCCCTTGTCTCCTGTTACCATCCGCCTAGACGCACAGTTCGGGACCCCCTACCGAGATCCGCGGTTTGACACCGACATTGGTGCTTTCATTGAGAGTTCCTACGTATGCGTCACCGATAGGCTTGATGGCCTCTTCAATCGACAACGACGCAGTCCTGGGTGAGACTTTTCTCCCCGGACAGATCTTCGTATTCGGCGGCTTCGCACTGCGGGCCAACTCACTTGGCCATCTGGAGCAGATCGAAAGCTACGCCCCTGGCCGTCAGGTCAGGTTTGGAAGCCTAAACTTCACGGCCGATATCCGCGGGGACTTGATCTTCGATGGATCTGAGCCACAACCAAGCATGTCGCGCTGTCACGATGGGCATGACCTAACTCTACCGCCGGACAACACCTTGGAGGCCACACACGAATCCGCTCCGACCCATAGTCCGGAGCCGATCGCTCGGATCGAGGACGGATGGCTGGACACCGCCTCGGGAGCTGCAACTTCTACGGTGATGGAGCCGAACACTTACCTTGTCCCGCATCAAGCTCATGACTCGAGGTGCGGACTCTGCGGACTCCGAACCTCCTGCGCCCTTGCCAATCGAATCCGATTGAGGCGCCCGATCATGGAATTCACCTCTGCGGACATCTTTTCAAAGACTCGCCCTTGGCGATATCATAAATTCACTGAAGCATCTCTCGCTATCCAGGAGAGCCCTGGCGAACTCACGGCCAGGATGGTTGGGCAGCAGACGACAAAGAAATTCAGAGCCCACCCACCACCCACTTCAGAGCCACCGTCGGCGATTTAACCGATGTACTCGACTACGACTCCGAAGACATCGGCGGTATGGACGGCGATGCGGAGACTACCAAGAACCAGTGCCTACGGGACCTTTGGAAGACCACCTCGTCATCGACATATACATGGTGGACACCCCAAAAGATGGGGACGGCGAAGAAGCAGCGGAGGCCGATTTAGCCCAAGCGCCCGGCGTCGTGGCGCCGCTCTAAATCCCGCCACGACAAGAATGGAGATTCCGGCACAGGAGATAATAACACCCCAGAAAGTGCCGAAGACAACCCCCTCCAGCACGATCCAACGCAGGAGGAGGCAGAAGCAAACCCTCACGAAAGGGCGGCAGACGAAGAGGTCGAGGATGACAATTACTTACCTCCCTCCGGAGATGAGGCAAGCCTCGAAGACGACGAATTCGTCGTGCCCGAGGATCCCGTCGAACAAGAGCGTTTCAGACGCAGGCTAATGGCCACGACAAACAGCCTAAAGAAAAAGCAGCAACAGCTTCAAGCTGATCAAGACCTACTGGCTGACAGATGGACCGAGGTCCTCGCGGACGTAGAGTATGAACTCGAACGCCCCTCCAAAAGTTACCCAAGACGCAAGTTGCTCCCCCGATTAGAGGACGAAGCGTACAAACCTGCATCACCAGCGCACAATACGGTAGACCGACCACCTCGTGGCCGCGACAGAGAGGCGTGCAGGCCCTCCACCAAAACCGTACCCCGGCATCGCTCAAAAAGCATGAAGCCACGGGGGAACGCGCCGGACTTGCGAGATATATTGGAGGACAAGGCAAGACAATCCAGATCTATCTATGGATCACGTGGGCGCCCCAAGACCCCACAGCGAATACCGTCGCGCCGGATACAACTACTCGGTCGGGCGAACACAGCGAACAACGCTCTCTCGAGCTACATCGCGATATTGCTCAATCTGAGGCGCCGCACCCACTATGCTTCAGCGGCGAAGTAATGGATCATCAAATCCACGAAGGGTTTAAACCCGTTAATATCGAATCCTACGATGGCACAACAGACCCCGCGGTTTGGATTGAAGATTATCTCCTCCATATACATATGGCCCATGGCGGCAATCTTGGCGCCATCAAATATCTCCCGCTCAAGCTTAAAGGACCAGCTCGGCATTGGCTTAACAGCCTGCCCGCAGAGTCAATTGGATGCTTTGGGAAGACCTAGAAGCCGCATTCCTCGACAACTTCAAGAACGCGTATGTGCGACCACGAACGCGAGATGACCTAAGCCACATAATCCGGCAGCAGACGAATCGGCCGAGCAATTACGGACACGGTTCTTAACAAAGAAAAATCAAATTGTCGACTGTCCGGATGCAGAGGCCCTCGCTGCCTTCAAACATAACATCCGCGACGAGTGGCTGGCCTGGCACCTAGGATAGGAGAAGCCGAAATCCATGGCAGCCCTCACATCACTCATGACCCGCTTATGTGCGGGAGAGGATAGCTGGCTAGCTCGCAGCAACAACCTCAGCAAAAACGTTGGCAGTCCGGATACCAAGGACTGCAATGGCAGGTTGCGTCGAAACAAAAACAAACGCCGCATTAACGGCGACAGCAATGAGGATACGGCAGTCAACACCGGATTTTGAGGCTCCAAGTCCGGTCAACGGAAGAAGCCATTCAAACGAACCACTCAGGGCCTGTCCAATTTGGACCGAATACTCGACCGCTCTTGTCAAATACATGGAACCCCTGAAAAGCCAGCTAACCACACCAACAGAGATTGTTGGGTATTCAAGCAGGCAGGCAAATTAATCGCCGAAAGCAGTGACAAGGGGCTACACAGCGATGGCGAGGAAGAGACCCGGCCGCCCGAACAACAGAGGTCAAAAGGATTCCCCTCAAGTTCGGACGGTAAACATGATATACGCGAACGCATATTCCCAAGAGGGAGCGGAAGCGTGCACTAAAGGGCGTATCTGGCGATGGAGCCGTCGCCCCAAAATTCAACCCATGGTCCTCTTACCCGATCACTTTCGATCGAAGAGACCATCCGACCAGTATCCGCCATGGCGGATTCGCCGCATTGGTTTTAGACCCAATCGTTGATGGATTTCACCTCACGAGAGTCCTGATGGGCGGCGGCAGTATCCTGAACCTGCTTTATCAGGATACGGTGCGCAAGATGGGCATAGACCCTTCAAGGATTAAACCTACAAAGACAACCTTCAAAGGTGTCATACCAGGTGTCGAGGCGGTTATGCAGGCTCGCCATTACATCGAAGTGGTCTTGGATCCCGGATAATTTCCGAGCGAGGAGTTAATCTTCGACATAGTCCCGTTCGCGGCGGCTATCACGCTCTGCTTTCGGACGAACCGCGTTCGCCAAAATTCAACACGGTGCCGCATTATGCATACCTTAAGCTCAAGATGCGAGGCCCTCGTGGAGTCATCACGGTCAATGGAAACACGGGCGCTCCCTCCAAGCGGAGGAACATACAGCGGCTCTCATGGCCGGAAATCTGAGCAGCCTTTTAAGGCAATTTGAGTCCGGCCGTTAAACGACCGGACAAGGCAAACAGCGCCGGAGCAACATCAACCAAGACCACAGCACGTTAGAACGCAGCGTAGAAATGCGGCCTCAACCTAGCCCTCGCAAAATTGTAAGACAAACTCTCCGCGTACATAATTACGCCTTGGAGATACCATGGGCATAGGGGGAAAGGCACAACCACAACAAAACCAGAGTGCGGTTCGACCACACCAGGGGCTCCCAAGTGTGTCACTCTTCTTTCTTTTATTTCTCTCTTTTTTATACAGAACTCTCTCCGGCGGCGAACCTGCCGAACTCATGATGCAACAGCCAGGGAAGGACAAAGGCCGCGACGAACACTCAGGTGGTCTCCATCACGAGCATTAAATTTGTTAAATACAACATTCCATGGCCTACCCACGGAGAGGCGCCTTTAATTAAATCCAATCCCTTCCTTTCCGCACTATTTGTATCATTCCGCACTCATAGCATATCTTCTCGAATAAAATGCAGCACTTTTTGCCCATAATTGCATTACCTTATATATATATATATGTTCATTTACGACATGTTGCACCCGTACATTTTGGTACGGCCAAATACACCAAGGGCTTATGTTCTGCGCATTATGGTGTGATAAAGTCCGAACACTTTCACAAGTGCGGCACCCCGAACTTATAGCATTATATGAATCGGCTCCGAATCATGTCTTGGGTCAATAGTTGGGTTTGCCCGGCTCCCATGTTTGGCACCTTACGTTCCGTTCTATCGGCTAAGGTACCACTGGGAGAACCACTGCGATTGCGCCCCGGTTGAGCAGGTTAACGCCTCGATGGAGAAAGCTAAAACTATTTGTCATGATAAGGCGAGAGACTGGTCGCTGTTCGAGAGGTCCTTCGGGTCCTTAAAGACCTCGCCGCTTGAGCGAAGTTCCGGATAATGTCCGGCGAAAGGCGTGGATAGCGCCCTAATTCGGTCCTCGAATACTAGGGGCTTCGCCAAAATTTAAAATTATAGAATTCTATGGCTAAGTGAGAGTGTTCAAGCACTATAAGTCCGGTTGCCTTGTTCGTTGTGTTGAGCGCCTCCTAGATGGACCCAAAAATGGGAACTAGAGTGCTCAAGTTTATCGAACACCCCAGCACTTGTGGCATGGGGCTGAAGCCGACGACTTGCCATCTCTCAGATTTAATAAGCGGCCGCCTGAAGGTAATATTTTAAATTAACAAGCGTTGCTTAAGCGCATATGAACAAAGTTTTCAGCGAGGATAACACATTGCGAATTTACTCAATAATTACATCCCTGGGGCACTCATCCGCAATCTTGCGGGCGCCCTTCAGGACAGTCTTATAGTACATCTCGGGCGTATGATATTCCTTGCCCGCTGGTGGCGCGTCAGTGATTAGCTTCTCTGCATCCAGCTTGCCCCAATGCACCTTTGCGCGGGCAAGGGCCCGACAAATACCTTCAATACTGCATTTGAGCGCTTTGATAACCTCCACCTGTGGGCACGCATCCACCAACCGTCGCACGAGGCCGAAGTAGCTCCCAGGCATGGCCTCTCCAGGCCACAGCCGGACTATGAGGCCCTTCATGGCCTGCTCGGCCACCTTGTGGAGCTCGACCAGCTGCTTCAGCTGGTCGCTAGGGGGCACCGGATGGCCGGCCTCAGCATACTGAGACCAGAAGACCTTCTCCGTTGAGCTCCCCTCCTCGGCTCGGTAGAATGCGGTGGCCTCAGACACGCTACGAGGCAGATCTGCAAACGCCCCTGGAGAGCTCCGAATTCAGGTAAGTAACACGTAATTTACATTCACATGATTGCTTTGCATGAAAAAGGCCTTACCCGCGGCTATCTTCCTCACCAACTCAATCTCCTGAAGGGACTTATGGGCATCGGCCTTGGCAGTTTTGGCACTTTCGAGAGCCGAGGCAAGCTCGGACTCTCGAGTCTTTGAGTCACGCTCCAAACTCTCATGCTTTTCCATGAGAGCACGGAGCTCTTCTTGGAACCACCGCCACCCGCCTCCTGCTTTTTCTTGCTCACTTGCCTGTGGCCGCATTATGCTCGTCACGGATACGGCCTCCTTCGTGGTCGCCACCTCGTTCGTGGGCCCCAAAGGTACCCATGTTATCCTTGTTATTTTTTGTTGCAACCTAAATCCTTTTCTCAGAAGGTACAAGTTCAAAGTGGTGTTACTCACCTTCTTTGTCCTGGAGCTGCGTCCTGGCGCGGTCGAGCTCTTGCTCGGACCGCTCGAGCTCCTGCTTCAAAGTACCGACCTCTGCAGTCAGCTGACAGAGGTCGGCTGTAGCCTTGCAACCCATATTGACATAATTTTTAGCAACCCTGCGTATATCTTCTTTTTTCAGATCCTCGGTCCGGCTTTTCTTCCCGAACACCAAATCGAGCATCGTGGGCTACTGTCTATGCGGTATTACATTGCATATTTTAACTTCTTACCTCAAAGCCCGATAGAAGGCTCTGCGAGCTTCGGTCAGCCCGCTCTTGGCGAGCTGCACCTTTTGAATCACCGCACTCATAATAGTGCGGTGTTCTTCCTCGATGGAAGCGCTCTGCAGCGCCTCCAACAAATTGCCCGGCGCCTCCGGTTGGACGGAAGCCGCCGGCGTCACGGTCTTGCCCTTCATTGAAGGGGCCGCCGGCCGGACCCCCGAACCACTGCGGGTTCAGATATGGAGTCCGGCGCAAAGTCCGGGAGGACGCCTTGTGGCGCCTCCGGAGCCTCCCCCTGATGGGTCCCTTCTTGGGATCCCACCTCGGCGTCCTCGATGTCGCGAGGGGTGGAGGCGGTCGGGATGGAGTCTACATCCGACGGAGCCAACGACCCGCTCGATGAAGCGGGGAGATTATCACTGGCCGGACTACAGGCAGCATGCGGCATCGAATGACACTATGTGGCCTTGAAAAGAAATTATAAATCATTCAGGAATCTGGATACTTACGATCTCGCCGGAGGCTGGCCCTTGAAGGCCATTCTTCCTCGCCAACGTTGATGTTGGCGGAGCTGTCGAGGGAATAGTCCTTCCCTCTTGGACCCTTGGCCTCCCCTGTTGGGGAAGCCTTCCTCTTCCTCTCTCCCTCCTCCGGAGAGAGTCCTCTTCTCCTCCTCATTTTCGGGAGGAGTCCGCCCCAGTCGTCGGACACCTGAAAGCAGGAACTCTTCGAGCACCCGTGGCCTCCTTCTTGGCCTTCTTCTCCGGCACCACGTGCGGTGCCGGAACCAGCAGCCTCGCTAGACGGGCGTCTACTGGATTTTCTGGCATAGGAGCCGGGAAGATAATCTGCTCCGCCTTCCTCATCCAGTCCTGTCAAAGGAAAAGGGTAAATTAAAACCCGCATAGAGTCAAACTATGAAAAGCAAGTGTCCCGTAAAGGGGTAGAATCACTTACCTCGTTGGCTTGGCGCTGCGGCGAAATCCGCGATCTTCGATCGCGGATGCGAGAACCGGCGCCCTTGAACAGCACCCTCCAGGCGCCGTGACGTCGTGTCGAAGAGCCCGCTCGGCGCTGGTGCTGTTCCGGATTGAACTCCACAGATTGAATGCCCGCTCTTGGCATGGGAGAATCCGGCGACGAGCATGACTTGGACCACGTTAACCAGCCTGAGCTTCTTCGCCAGCTTACGGATACAGGCTTGGAGTCCCGTCGGCTCCTCCGAACTACCCCACGGCAAGCCCTTCTCTTTCCGGAGGTGAGCTGCGTGGGGATACCAGATCTGAACTTCGGGGCCGCCGCCCATGTAGGGTCACGCTTGGCTCGGTGATATAGAACCACCCCGATTGCCACCCCTTGGCGGATTCCACGAAGGCCCTTGAACCAAAGGACATTGGGCATCTTGCCCAACATGGCGCCCTCCGCACTCCGGCTTGAGTGCCCTTCACTACCTTCCGGCTTGACATTGAAGGTCTTGAGCCACAAGCGAAGTGGGGCTGGATGCGAAGGAAGGCCTCGCATTACGGCGATAAACGCCGAGATGTTGAGGATGAAGTTCGGCGCCAGATCATGGAAATCCAGGCCGTAGTAGAACATGAGCCCCCGGACAAAGGGGTGAAGTGGAAAGCCCAGTCCGCGGAGGAAGTGGGGTGGGGATGAGCTGCCCCTCGTCGGGCAGCCGGTGCGCGTTGTCGCCGGAGAGGTATCCGGCGCTGCGCAGTTTGGCGATGTGCTCCTCCTTAATAGTGGAGGCCAACCATTTACCTCCCGCTCCGGACATGGTCGGAGAAGGTTGAGACGAGATGCGCGAACTTGGGCACTGGAGCTCGAGTGCACGGAGATGGATAAGCAAAGGAGGAAGAAGGCGTAGGTGTGAAGGTGAATCCTTATCCCTTATATGGGCGGGCGAAGTCTACGCGTCCCCCACCGGCCTGGTAAAACTCGCTTATCTCCCAAGCGTCACCATCAATGGCGCGGTTGGGTTACCCACGTCTGTATTGATGAGAATCCCGGATTAAGGGGACACACGATCTCTGCTTCGACAAGACGTGCCAAGGAAACCGCTTCGCAAAATGCGGTGAGGTGGTAGAGTAAAAAACGATTTAAATAATGGCTTGGTAGTGGCGTGATGTCATGCCACGGAAAACGTCAGCAGATTGAACTTGTGTATATATTATTCTCTCTACGGTGCAATGTGGAATTTATTTTGCAGAACCGGACACTATCCTGGTGTTCACAATCTTCTATCATTCGGAGGAGGAACCCGCCTTGCAATGCCAAGCAATATCTGGCGCGGACTTATCGTCATTGAAGCTTTGGTTCAGCGACTCTTGAGGAGTCCCGGATTAGGGGGTGTCCGGATAGCCGGACTACCATCATCGGTCGGACTATCATCGGCCGGACTATCATCATCAACCGGACTCCAAGACTATGAAGATACAAGATTTAAGACTCCGCCCCGTGTCCGGATGGGACTTTCCTTGGCGTGGAAGGCAAGCTTGGCGATACGGATATGTAGATCTCCTACCATTGTAACCGACTCTATTGTCACAGCCCTATAGCTTACTTGTAACTAGTGGCATTGCATCCATGCATCATGTTTAATTTTCATGAAATTTGAAATGGGGATTGCCTAAACCCTAGCATTAAAGGAATTCAAATAGGCTCAACCAAAAATATTATTCAGTGATTTCAAATGGCTTTAGAAAATGTTCATCATTTACGGAAAAATGCTTTAAACCGAGAACCCGGAGGTGCTGCACATTTTTCATGTCATATTTGGTCACTGGATTAATTCATAAAGTATTGGAGTTTGGGCATTTAAAATTATATAAAATATTGCAGATGCCCAAATATTCCGAAACTAAAATGTTTCATGTTGGAAATATTCCAACAATGGACCAGGAAGCGATTTAGTGATTTTGAACTGTTTTGCAATTTTAAAAACTCCACAAAGTTGCAGAATAATAGAAAAGAAAAACAGTTTAGAAACTTACTGGCGCCACCTACCCGGCCCACTGCCGGCCCAGCCAACAACCCGCATGGTAGCTGCATTGCTTTCAACCAGGCCGAGGCAGCCAGGTGCTCGGCGGCGAAGCACCGCATGGGTGCCACGCACTGGTCGCCCGCCTCGCCGCTCCCTCGCCCAGCTGCCCGGCGTGGTTCGCTCTCCCTCTCTCCCGAACCCCTCGGACACCTCCTCTCCTCCCGGCTCCTCTCTCGCGCTTCCCGCCATGGCCGACGCCACCACCGCAGCACCATCGCCCGTAAGGCGCTCCCGCCGTCCGCACCCCTCCTCGCCGTGTCTAGGAGCTCCGCCACCCTCCTCTACCCCGAGCTAGCCGAGCCCGCATGCTCAAGTGAACTGAGGCCACCTGCAGGCCTCGCCCAGGGATTCGCCCGTCGCCGGAGATCCCTTTCAGCGCCGTCGTCACTCCGGTCCGTCCCCGGCCGCACCAAGTGTTCCCTCGAGTTCCCTGTGAGCTTAACCATCTCCCCTTCCCATCCTCTCGCGCTCTCGAGCTGTGTAGCAACCACATGAAGAGCACCCGCACCCGCCGCCGCGGAGCTCGTCGCCGACGTGCTCCCGGTCACCCTCCGGCCACCATTTGGTGTCTAACGCACTCACCGCACTGCGCAGCACCTAACCACCTACTCCACGCACCTCACCGACCCCCCTAGCCTCGAGTTCGCCTTCGCCCGAGCTCCGGCGGCCGCCTAGGTCGTCGCCGGCGCCGATTCCGGCCGCCCCGATCTCAACCGACTCCACCAGAAGCTGCGGCATGTCCCCAGCTACCCATAGCCACCCTCTGCGTCTCGTTTGGTTGCCGGAATGGCCAAACTCACTTCCGCCGCCCGGCTTTCGCCCGGCAGCTAGACGCCGTGCAGCCGGCGTGGACTTTGACCACGGTGGGCCACTGGTTGACTCGATGAGTCAATGGCGGTGGGGCCCGACCACATTAACTAAATAGGTTTAGTTTTAATTAAATTTTAGTTAAACTAATTACCACGACAACCTGGACCCACATCGGGTTTGACTCGACGTCTCCGTTGACTATGACGTCATTACGACGATGGTCGACGCAAAGAATCTAATTACTGGATTTATTCTAATATAGGAAATTCCAGAATATAGTTCAAACATTAAATATTCATAACTTTTAATCTGTAACTCCAAATTAAATAATTTATATATGAAAAATGATCAGAAAAATATGAAGAATCTGTTTATGGCACTTTCATGCATGATTGAACAAGTTAACCTCACCGAATAGGATGAATCATGATTAGGGCAACTTATGAACTAGCATTTGGAGTTGGAGTTTAACCTTGTTTGAATTCCACTTCAATTAACTTGGCTAGATATTGCATTAGGTGAATTCAGTACCTTAACATGACATGTCATTCATGTGAATGTGCATTGCATTGATTTTGTTCTTTCTCAGTTGCCGTGTCCGTCCCCTCTCGATAGGCGTGGTTCCGACGATTGTTCGATGACACCGATGAAGAACTATATTATCTTGAAGTGCCAGCAAGCAAAACCCCTTGTTCATTACGATATAATCCCACCCTCTCGCCTCCTGCTCTATTTTATTGCATTAGGACAACATCGACTCATGTGTTAATTGCTGCGGTATATGAACCCCTTTATACTCTGCATGACCTGTCATTCAACAGTAATTAGAAGAAACCCACTAGCATGAGTAGGAGATGTTTGAGCCCTGTTGTGCCTACTCATTCATGCTTGTTTGTCATGCACACTCTTTGCTTAGAGTTGAGTCAGGTCCGATTCATCGAGGGATGAATCGGAGGTGTGTGAACATGTCCTACTGCGTGTGTGAGCTAAGTGTGTGAACACGATTTGGTAAAGGTAGCGGTGAGAGGCCATGTAGGAGTACATGGTGGGTTGTCTCATTGCAGCTGTCCTCAGGAACTGAGTTCTGTGTTTGTGATCCATGAAACAGTTACTACCACACATTGGGATCCTTAATTGACTCTCGGCTTCTTAACCACCCTTGTCCTCAGTCCGGGAGTTGCAAGTAGTTTCTGGTGTTTGTAGTATGCTGGGGGCCGCACGCAATGCTGACCTTAGGGGTGGGTTGTGTTGCGGTAGGCACCGTGGCCCGGTGTACCGATTCGCCCGTTTGGTGTCTCGGGAACCCTGCACACATCGTTCGGGGCTGTATGGGAAACCTCGGCGGACTCCCTGCGGATGGAACCCGAATAGGCGATAAACCTGGACTAGGGACTTGTGTGTTTAGGTAGGTCGTGGCCGACACCCACGTTGGGCTTCCGCTTGAAGGTTGCCGAGTACATGTCGTGTAAATGGAGGTAAGTGGTGAGAGCGTATGTGAAGAAGTACACCCCTGCAGGGTTAATATGATCTATTCGAATAGCCGTGTCCACGGAGAAGGACTTCTGGTTGCCTATATCGGTTCATAGACAAGTGAAAGTGGATACTCTAAAATGCGCAAGATAAGCGTGAGTGCTATGGATGGCGTTCTCGTGGGGGGCGGGAGGCGGGTCCACAGTGGTGTATTGATATGGTGAATATGTGGACTCGTGTGCGCCACCTCAAAAGAGTTACTTGCAAATCGTAGTTCAGGATAGCCACCGAGTCAAAGCTGGCTTGCTGCGGTCAAACTCCACCACCCCTTTGTTGATAATGATGCATATGTAGTTAGTTACGATGTAAGTCTTCGAGTACATTTGTACTCACGTTTGCTTATTTTATGTTTTGCGGAGAGATGTCGGTCTTGCTAGTAGTTCCGCTTGGACTTGACGTTTAGCTTGTTACCTCAGCTACGATGTTGTGCCCTCGGCAGATGTGGTAGATAGTCGGGCTTCTCGGCCTTTTTCATTTATAGTTATGCGTACTTTCGGACATGTTTAGCTTTCGCTTATGCTTTGACTTGTATGTTTCTGAGTGTTGGGTCATGAGACCCATGTTTGTAATATCTCGCTCCTCGGAGCCTAATGAATAAATATTTGAGTCGAGAGTTATGTTGTGATGCCATGTTGTATTCACACATATTGAGCATATTGTGTGTATGTTTGAAATGCTTGGTATGTGTGGGATCCGACAATCTAGTTGTTTATCCTTGGCAGCCTCTCATATGGGGAAATGTAGTCTCGTGCTTCTGAGCGATAGTAGTCCGCTACAACCTGGTTCACCGGAATCCTGCTAGCCCAGCACTACTGCTTGGACACTTGACTGGTCGGCATGTGTTTCACTTTGTTCCTATGTCTGTCCCTTCGGGGAAATGTCACGCGGTGATATTCGGAGTCCTGCCTAGCCTGCTACAGCCCGGGATACCGGAGTCCTGTTAGCCCAATGCTACAGCCCGGATTCATACGTTGATGACCGACATGCTCGATGTGATTCATGTATGCCTGTCCCCATGGGCTAGCGCCGCTTTGGGTTCACGACTAGCCATGTCGGCCCGGGTTCTCTGTTATATGGATGCTAGTGACACTATCATATACGTGAGCCAAAAGGCGCAAACGGTCCCGGGCCATGGTAAGGCGACACCCGTGGGAATACCGTGCGTGAGGCCATAGCGATATGAGGTGTTACCAGCTAGATCGATGTGACTTGGAATCGGGGTCTGACAGCGTTGGTATCGAGCTTTGATCATCAGAGGATTACCAAGCCAAACTGGTCGAAGTTGAGTCTAGAAATGCTTTAGTTATGTAAGGGAATTGATTGTGGAAGGAACGTAAGGCTCTTTTTACTCCTTATACCTCATGGCCTTCGACTGAGTCATCCTCTTCTCTTCTACGGGGGTTAAGAACTAGGCCTTCTCATCTATCTATCAGGATGACGTGTTACTAATCCATAGACCTTTAAGATTGTTGGTTTTAATCCCCAGTTCAGTTCCTACTATTTCTGTTTGTTAACTGTTGATCTCAGAATCTTGCCATGATGTTGCAGAGTGGCTATGCCACCATTTTGCATGATGTCTCAAATCTTTTTGAGCATTTACAGCTGTTATGCTGTCCGAGTCATCCCAGGTCTCTAAATAGTCTGATGCCTTTGCAAATCTTTTCCTTCCGATCCCGATGTCCTTTTTGGTCAGAATAAGCACACTAATCGGTAAGTTGAGGTACTTCGTTGCCTCGGCGTAGATGTTGGAGATATTATTATGACCCTAGGTGTTTAGGAAGTCACCTAGTAAACTAGCCATGTTTTGTGTTCCCCAGTGCGATGATTCTGACCATTATTCTTGAAAGCATCCCGTGATGCCATTTAGTAATAGGTATTCTATTCCTGGGTTCTTGAACCCGAGATTCACCCTACCTCATGTTGATAGTATTTGCTAGTTCCTTTAGGATATTAGTAACCTTGCAATAGTCCTCGAGGTCCGTGGTATTTCCTTCTTCCAAATGCTATGAACTGCTTATGGCAGAAGTTCTTTTGAACCAAAAGATCACAACCAGAGTGCTCTTGAGGAGTTCTCCATTCATAATTGTGAATCTGCCAATTCTACCTCTCTGCATGGGTTATCCGGGAGAAACGTTGAGCTTTGCTCGATATACTAATCCATGCCTCCACAACTCAGAAAGTTATATGCTCCTCGAGTTGTTCCTCCTTAATTGTTTTCTGGCCCTCGTCTATCGATTGATAGTCAGGAGTAGTTATGCATTCGTGTTCAACGATGCCACTACCCTTGTGGCCGTCAAGCCATTCTATTCTGGAATGACTAGGAGAAACAAACTCCAGTGCCTCATCCATTTCTAGGATTGGGTCAAATTAGTTGTATCCCGCAGATCAAAATGCCAATTCAGCTTTTGATGCTGTTCCACCTGGAGTGTTACCATCTTTATGTCAAGAATGTCATGAGAATTGCACCTTCTCTTATGAATTCTTGATGCAGTGATACTTCTCGCCATCATTATTCATTCCTCGGTTCGAGTTGTTGAAACCGGAATGCCGACAAGTGAATTGTGATGTGTGAAATCAATACTCCGAAAGCAACTCGTTGCTTGGCGACTAATGGACAATATCCTCATTCTTAGCGTATTGGTTATTAAATCATCATCCTAAGATTGATCGTGCTACCTAGTCCTTATTTACGGTGCACACTTCGATTGATGAGTTAGGATTATATCAATCCCTTGCTCATTTGATCATATCGTCTTGCCCTCAAAAGCAAGATTGTTCTCGAGCTTATTAACATACCGGTGGTCCGTGACTTTCCAAATATCTTCTTGGAAGAGTTACCGGGTTGTTTCCTGACTATTATGTTGAGCTCGCGATCAAGTTGTTTTCTTGTGAACCACCCTTTCTCCAAGAATCTGTGTTGGATACCCCTGAGCTAGTTGGTTAGGCTAGACAACAACTTGGAGAGTTGGAAGATAAAAGCTTGCTGACTTAGTTCGTTCCAAAGGGATATTCTTGTGTAGTGTGTGTTGAAGAAAGATGATATCTTCATCGATTGGTCCCTGTGGATCGATTCTGGACCTATTGTCTTATCAATCCTTTGATTTGAGTGTGGGCTATCGTCAAATCAAATCAGTACCAACGATGCTCGTAATGCTGTCTTACTCGTGGTTGATCCCTCGAGCATATACCATTACATCCTTTGGTCTGGCCAATGCTATCACCGTGTTCACATGATGGTGGAAGTCCAGTGATATGGAAATTCCGATGAGTTCTTGTTGAGCCCATCAGCAGCATTTTGTCTCCCCCATGATTCATGTTGAACATCAACCTAGTGTTGGAAACTTGTGTAAGCATTTCTTCGTGTTTCGTTCATAAAGCTTATGCTTGGATGGAAGAAGTGACTTCCTCTAATTCACGTGCATTAGGTGCAAGTTGTCGCCATGAATTTGAGAAAGGTTTGTTTTGTTTCCCATGGAATCATCCCAAGTCGATCATGCATATGTGCGAAGTATACGTAGCTTTGGAGACTTGCAACCTTCATTTTATATGTATCCCTAGCACACCAAGCCACTGATTGATTTGTTCAAGGAAAAGGAGTTGTTGTGCAAATCCTAGGTCATGCACAAGACTTCGTTACCCTAGATGATGGTTCCCCACCTGAACTTGGTAGTGTTTTGTTGTAAGACTATCATGTGGTCATGCTTGTCTGGGACAACGTGTTCACATGTGTTTAGCAGAACCAGCTCATGTTTTGGAGCTCACTACCATAGTCCATCTCCCGAGAATTCCGCAACATCATCCCGTCGATTTGTGTTGCACCTTCCCTTTTCGGACATGCCGAGTCCGAGTATCCTATTACCAATCGGATCTGAATCTCAGGCAGATCCGATGGTTGGAACATTCTAACAGTTGCGTTTTGTTCCCAGCTTACACCACCATTGTGCCAACTTCCATGGGCTGCCCTCCTCGGCAGTTGTTGTTCAGGATCATCTTCAAAGTGGACTTACCATGGGTCCCCTCCACCTCCGATGATAAGCAAAAATCATCCATTGCGTTGTCTTCAACAAGGTAGTCCACATCATCCATTCTAGTCCGGGTGTACCATTCCTTTGCACTCCACCAAATGATCGAATGTGATTGCCTTAGGCTGGTATAAAGAGTTCCAACGATCTATGGATTAAAAGTAATTCTTTTTGCCACTTAAGGGAATAGTTCTTGCGTCAGTTCTCCCAAGGTGTCGTTACGGAATCCTGGCAATTATTCCTCGCCACCTTGATACCATCCACCATCCTTCTAAGCGTGGAATTGTTGCCCACCAATCAAACCTCGTCGTTTGTTTTTCCATCCCCCTCGATGTGTTCCGTGTTGCAGCTCGAGAGATGTTCCAATGTCTCGCTTGATGAGTGATCCTAAGTTGGTCGATCTTTAAGAAGATCGATTCCTGCAGAGTTCCTCTTTGTCGTTGTCGTGTTGGATGAAGTTTCCAAAAGCAAAGACGTCAAGATCAATATGATGGAATGAATCAACATCTTCGAGAAGGGCAAATGGATCATGAAGTATGTGATAGTTTTGTGACTTCCCTTTTCCTCTTACCTCACGTCTTGAATCTCGGGACGAGATTCTTGTTTAGTGGGGGTGAGTTGTCACAGCCCTAGAGCTTGCTTGTAACTAGTGGCATTGCATCCATGCATCATGTTTAATTTTCATGAAATTTGAAATGGGGATTGCCTAAACCCTAGCATTAAAGGAATTCAAATAGGCTCAACCAAAAATATTATTCAGTGATTTCAAATGGCTTTAGAAAATGTTCATCATTTCTGGAAAAATGCTTTAAACCAGAACCAGAGGTGCTGCACATTTTTCATGTCATATTTGGTCACTGGATTAATTCATAAAGTATTGGAGTTTGGGCATTTAAAATTATATAAAATATTGCAGATGCCCAAATATTCCCAAACTAAAATGTTTCATGTTGGAAATATTCCAACAATGGACCAGGAGCAGTTTGGTGATTTTTGAACTGTTTTGCAATTTTTAAAAACTCCACAAAGTTGCAGAATAATAGAAAAAGAAAAACAGTTTAGAAACTTACCTGGCGCCACCTACCCGGCCCTGCCCGCTGCCCAGAGCCCAATGGCTGCTTGGCTCGGCTTGAACAGGCAACCAGTCTTTCGTGGCGAAGCACCGCATGGGTGCCACGCACCTGGTCGCCGCCTCGCCGCTCCTCGCCCAGCTGCCGGCGTGGTTCGCTCTCCGTCTCTCCCGAACCCCTCGGACACCTCCTCTCCTCGGCTCCTCTCTCGCGCTTCCCGCCATCGCCGACGCCACCGCTGCCGCACCATCGCCAGAATGGCGCTCCCGCCGTCCGCACCCTCCTCGCCATGTCTAGGAGCTCCGCCACCCTCCTCTACCCCGAGCTAGCCGAGCCCGCATGCTCAAGTGAACCGAGGCCACATGACCGCCTCGCGGGAGTTCGCCCGTCAGCGGAGATCCCTTTCAACGCCGTCGTCGCTCCGGTCCGTCCCCGGACGCACCAAGTGTTCCGTCGAGTTCCCTGTGAGCTTAACCATCTCCCCTTCCCTTCCTCTCGCGCTCTCGAGCTGTGTAGCAACCACATGAAGATCACCCGCACCGCCGCATGGGAGCTTCGTCGCCGACGTGCTCCCGGTCACCCTCCGCCACCATTTGGTGTCTAACGCACTCACCGTGCGCAGCACCTAACCACCTACTCCACGCACCTCACCGACCCCCTAGCCTCGAAGTTCGCCTTGGGAGCTCCGGCACCGCCTAGGTCGTCAGCCGCTGGCGCCGATTCCGGCCGCCCGATCTCAACCGACTCCACCAAGCTGCGGCATGTCCCCACTACCCATAGCCACCCTCTGCGTCTCGTTTGGTTGCGGAATGGCCAAACTCACTTCCGTCGCCAGCGTCGGGCTCACCCGTGACTGAAGCGCCCGGTGCAGCCGGCGTGGACTTTGACCACGGTGGGCCTGGTTGACTCTAATGAGTCAATGGCAGTGGGGCCACCTCGTTAACTAAATAGGTTTAGTTTTAATTAAATTTTAGTTAAACTAATTACCACGACAACCTGGACCCACGGTCGAGGTTTGACACGGACGTCTCAGATTGACTATGACGTCTGGCTGACGCGGTAATCTAATTACTGGATTTATTCTAATATAGGAAATTCCAGAATATAGTTCAAACTTTAAATATTCATAACTTTTAATCTGTAACTCCAAATTAAATAATTTATATATGAAAAATGATCAGAAAAATATGAAGAATCTGTTTATGGCACTTTCATGCATGATTGAACAAGTTAACCTCACCGAATAGGATGAATCATGATTAGGGCAACTTATGAACTAGCATTTGGAGTTGGAGTTTAACCTTGTTTGAATTCCACTTCAATTAACTTGGCTAGATATTGCATTAGGTGAATTCAGTACCTTAACATGACATGTCATTGATGTGAATGTGCATTGCATTGATTGTGTTCTTTCTCGGTTCTTGCGGATTATACATCCCCTCTCGATAGGCGTGGTTGACGATTGTTCGATGACACCGATGAAGAACTATATTATCTTCGAAGTGCTGTGCAAGCAAAACCCCTTGTTCATTCCGATATAATCCCACCCTCTCGCCTCCTGCTCTATTTTACTGCATTAGGACAAAAATGACTCATGTGTTACTTGTTGCGGTAGCTGAACCCCTTTATCCTCTCGTGATGACCTGTCATTCCACAGTAATTAGATGAAACCCACTAGCATGAGTAGGAGTTGTTTGAGCCTGTTGTGCCTACTCATTCATGCTTGTTTGTCATGCCTGCTTTGCTTAGAGTTGAGTCAGGTCTGATTCATCGGGGATGAATCGGAGGTGTGTGAACATGTCCTACTTCGTGTGTGAGCTAAGTGTGTGAACACGATTTGGTAAAGGTAGCGGTGAGAGGCCATGTAGGAGTACATGGTGGGTTGTCTCGTTGCAGCCATCCTCAGGAACTGAGTTCTGTGTTTGTGATCAATGAAACAGTTACTACCACACATTGGGATCCTTAATTGACTCTCTCGGCTTCTTAACCACCCTTGTCCTCAGTCCGGGAGTTGCAAGTAGTTTCTGGTGTTTGTAGTATGCAGGGGGCCGCATGCATAGCTGACCTTAGGGTGGGTTGTGTTGCGGTAGGCACCGTGGCCGGTGTACCGGTCGCCCGTTTGGTGTCTGGGAACCCTGCACACATCGTTCGGGGCGTATGGGAAACCTCGGCGGACTCCTGCGGATGGAACCCGAATTGGCGATTAACCTGGACTAGGGAGTTGTGTGTTTAGGTTGGCCGTGGCCGACTCCCACGTTGGGCTTGCGCTTGAAGGTTGCCGAGTACATGTCGTGTATTCGGCGGTAAGTGGTGAGAGCGTGTGTGAAGAAGTACACCCCTGCTGGGTTAATATGATCTATTCGAATAGCCGTGTCCACGGAGAAGGACTTCTGGGTTGCCTATATCAGTTCATAGACAAGTGAAAGTGGATACTCTAAAATGCGCAAGATAAGCGTGAGTGCTATGGATGGCGTTCTCGTAGGGGGACGGGAGCGGGTCCACAGTGGTGTATTGGTATGCTGAATATGTGGACTCGTGTGCGCCACCTCAAAAGAATTACTTGCAGTCGTAGTTCAGGATAGCCACCGAGTCAAAGCTGGCTTGCTGCAGTCAAACTCCACCACCCCCTAATGAATAAATATTTGAGTCGTAGAGTTATGTTGTGATGCCATGTTGTATTCACACATATTGAGCATATTGTGTGTATGTTTGAAATGCTTGGTATGTGTGGGATCCGACAATCTAGTTGTTAATCCTTGGCAGCCTCTCATATGGGGAAATGTAGTCTCGTGCTTCTGAGCGATAGTAGTCTGCTACAGCCCGGTTCATCGGAGTCCTGCTAGCCCAGCACTACTGCTTGGACACTTGACTGGCCGGCATGTGTTTCACTTCGTTCCTATGTCTGTCCCTTCGGGGAAATGTCACGCGGCGATATTCGGAGTCCTCCCTAGCCTGCTACAGCCCGGGATACCGGAGTCCTGTTAGGCCAGTGCTACAGCCCGGATTCATACGTTGATGACCGACATGCTCGATGTGATTCATGTATGCCTGTCCCCCATGGGTTAGCGCCGCTTTGGGTTCACGACTAGCCATGTCGGCCCGGGTTCTCTGTCATATGGATGCTAGCGACACTATCATATACGTGAGCCAAAAGGCGCAAATGATCCCGGGCCATGGTAAGGCGACACCCGTGGGAATACCGTGCGTGAGGCCGCAAAGCGATATGAGGTGTTACCAGCTAGATCGATGTGACTTGGAATCGGGGTCCTGACATCTATGTAACCCTAGCCCTCTCCGGTGTCTATATAAACCGGATGGCTCTAGTCCGTAGGACAGAACAACAACCCTTGCAATCATACCATAGGCTAGCTTCTAGGGTTTATCCTCCTTGATCTCGTGGTAGATCCACTCTTGTACACATCCACAATATCAATATCAATCAAGCAGGACGTAGGGTTTTACCTTCATCAAGAGGGCCCGAACCTGGGTAAAACATCGTGCCCCTTGTCTCATGTTACCATCCGCCTAGACGCACAGTTCGGGACCCCCTACCCGAGATCCGCCGGTTTTGACACCGACACTCATCGACTGGGCCGAGACCCAGTACCTGCCACCGGCTCCTGACTCCACTCATTGGCGGATGCACTTCGATGGGTCCAAGATGCGCACCGGCTTGGGAGCCGGCATCATCCTCACCTCTCCCAAAGGTGACAAGCTCAGATACACATTGCAAATTCATTTTGCCGCCTCCAACAATGTGGTCGAGTACGAGGCGCTCATACACGGGCTCCGGCTAGCCAAAGAGCTCGGCATCCGCCGGATCCTGTGCTATGGTGACTCGTATTTGGTAATCCAGCAATCATCTGGCGACTGGGACGCCAAGGACGCAAACATGGCAAGTTACCGCTTCCTCGTTTAGCAAATCAGCGGGTATTTTGAAGGATGTGAGTTCCTCCACTTGCCACGGGCCGACAATGAGCAAGCAGATGCCCTGGCACGGATAGGCTCCACTAGACAAGCTATACCAACCGGCGTCTCTCTCCAGCGCCTCCTCAAGCCGTCTATCAAGCCGTCTCCAGAATCCGATTCCATCTTCATGCCGCCTCACCCCGACGCAGCCGGATCCGGCTTGGGGAACCAAGCAGGTGGCCCGGGGACTTCGATAGGCGGCCCGGGGACTTCAACATGCGGCTCGGGGACTGCCATAGTCGCACCCGGCCCAGGGACTTCAGCACCCGGCCCGGGGACTACGGTAGTTGGCCCGGGGACTGCATCAACACAGCAGGCGGTGGCCGACTCCAGCTCTTCACCACACAGCCCACCCGCCCTGGTTGCAGTAGCCGTGTTGGCTATAGAAGAAGTCGCAGCTCCATCATGGGCTCAGCCCATCCTCAACTTCTTAGTAAACAGAGAACTGTCGGCTGACGAGATCGCGGCAAGACAGGCCCAACGCCGAGCTGGAGCATACACAATTGTTAACAGAGAGCTCGTCAGGCGCAGTGTCACTGGAGTCTTCCAGCGCTGCGTTGAACCAGAGAAGGGTATAGCAATCCTCAAAGACATTCACCAAAGCGAATCGGCCACCACGCTGACCTCAAGATCACTCGTTGCCAAAGCTTTCCTCCATGGATTCTTTTGGCCGACTGCTTTGGACGATGCCAAGGAGTTGGTTAAACATTGCAAAGGGTGCCAAGTCTTCAGCTCCAAGCAACACCTGCCGGCTTCGGCACTCAAGACCATTCCCCTCACCTGGCCTTTTGCCGTCTGGGGACTGGACATGGTGGGGCCGTTCAAGGCGGTGCTTGGGCGGCATGACACTTCTGCTCGTCGCTGTGGACAAATTTACCAAGTGGATTGAAGCAAAGCCGATCAAGAAGCTGAATGGGCCGACTGCCGTGACATTCATCGCAGATATTACAACTCGATACGGCATGCCACACAGCATCATCACCGACAATGGCACGAATTTCGCCAAGGGAACATTGGCACGTTTCTGCGCGACACAGGGCATCCGACTGGACTTAGCGTCCGTTGCCCACCCGCAGTCAAACGGCCAAGTCGAGCGAGCAAACGGCCTCATCCTTCCCGGCATCAAGCCCCGGTAGTCGTGCCATCGAGCGTTCGGCCGGTTGTTGGCTCGACGAGCTGCCGGCCGTCCTCTGGAGTCTGTGCACTACCCCGAACAAGTCAACCGGCTTCACCCCTTTCTTCCTTGTATATGGTGCCAAGGCTGTCATCCCAACCGACATTGAGTTTGACTCGCCTCGGGTGACCATGTACACGGAAGCAGAGGCCAAGGAAGCACGAGAAGACGGCGTCGACCTGCTGGAAGAAAGCCGGCTGTTAGCCCTCAGCCGGTCCGCAATCTACCAGCAGGGTTTGCGCCGCTACCACAGCCGAAAGGTCAAGCCAAGAACCTTCCAAGAGGGTGACCTTGTGCTCCGGTTGATCCAGCGAACAGCCGGCCAGCACAAGCTCGGCCCCTTTGGAAGGCCCCTTCGTCATTAGCAGAGCATTGGGAAACGACTCCTACTACACGATCGGCGCGCCAGAAGCCGAAGGCGCGAAGAGAGATGATTAGGCAAGGAGTCGAGCGACCATGGAACGCCAACCTCCTCAGAAGATTTTACGGTTAAAATACGGTATGTATCACGCTACCTTTTGTACTAAGTATGAGACAATAGGCCCTCGAGGAGCACTCGGGACTGCCATCTTTATCTATGAATGAGGAGTATCATGCTTATGATTATGTCACTACATTCTTTCTTCTCGTCCGCACTTTGGGTTCGACCCGTCGGCCGAGGACTTACCGCCTTTGAGTTATATTCAAGTTCCACCTGGTCAGGACAAGTAGTGTCGGCACCCAAGCCCCTCTTGTCGAAAGCCGCAGCTCGAAGAATCGGCTGTCCGGCCGCAAGAGTCAAAGGCGGAAAGGATGCCCACATGAAAACGGCTAAGGACTAATGAACTTATATAATGAAAGCCGGCTTCTCACCGACCGGCTGCCAGAGCAGCCGTCAGTCAAGCTTCCCATTCACCTTGCCACAATCTAAGAAAGCTCAAGTACTTGTCTTCCCAAAAATGGCCAAGTTCCTCCCCAGCCACGCATCGCAGAGCAGCTGTCCGACCGGAAGGCGGCGACCAAGGAAGGCGGCAAAGGAAACAACCTAAGGATAAAAAGCAAATACGAATGGAAGCCAAACACATGCATGATTATATTTACACAAAAAGCCTTCGAAAGGCCGGCATTCAACATAGTTTGAATACACCCCAAGTGGGTGGAACTGCGCAAGTTTAATAAAAAGCTGTTCAAAGAGTAACAACGGGAAAGCAAGGACGGCAGATCAGGCCAAGGGAACGACGAGCGAGTCGGGCAGGTCGGTGGAGGTGGCAGTGCTGGCCGGAGGAGTGGCCGGCTGGCGGGTCTCGGCTTGATCATCACCACTGGCAGACGGCGCGCTCGCACGCGCCTCGTTGCTGGAGGCACGATCAGGCTGAGGCTGGCTGGTCACTTCGCAGTCGGGCAGGTCGTCTTCGCCACCCTCCCCTTCCACGTCTTCGCCTTCGTCGCTGGAAGCGATCTCCTCCGCCGAGTCCTCACCTTCCGCCGGGTTCAGCCCGAACCACTCCTCCGGCTGGGCGACGCCGTTGTCATTCACCTCAGGAGCAAAAACGCTGGTGTCGGTATAGTCGGCGATTGCCGAGGCACGCTGGATGATAGCCGGCCGCACCGCCACCAGCTCCTCGTCGGCCTCCTGCCGCCAGGTGCTCAGCTGGGCTAAGCTCAGCCCAGGATACCAGGCTCGGACGAACTCCAGCGCCCGCCTGGCGCCGGACCGAGCGGCGGAAGCCTTCCAGGCCTCGAAGCGGCCAACCGCAACCTCCAGCCAGTCGGCAGTCCGACTGGGGGTGCGGGGAATCGCCTCGCCGGGCCAGAGGGCGGTCAGCACTTGCGCCCGCACGCTTGAAGGCGGGCGGAGCATGCGGTGAGCCGGCTGCAGTCGGGCCTGGATCGCTAAAAGCTGCTCCTCAAGCGTTCGGCTAGCATCTGGCGCGATCTCGATCCCTGCCTGCCGGCGTGCCTCGCGGTGGGCCTCGATGGCTTGGCTGGCGGCGACGGAGTAACCGGGAAAGTAGTCTGCGAGAAGAACAAAGGAACAACACAAAATCAAAAGATAAACAAGAGGGCAAGGGGCAAGCAAAGGGGCGAAGAGGAAGGCGGCTTACCGTCAATCAGATCCTCAACCCGTCCATAGCCCTCGCTTTCGGCTGCCGCCTCAGCCCAACCCGCCGCCTCGGTCTCGTACTCGGCTTTAAGGGCGGCCTCGCTGTCCTGCGCCTTCTTCAAGGCCGCCTTATGGCTCTCCTCCTGGTCGGCCAGTTTCTTGGCCAGGCGGTCGCGTTCCTGGGCCAAGGCGCTGCACTCAGCCTCCTTGGCACGAACGGTGGTCTGGGCCCCGCCTAGCTGCTCCCTCAAGTCGGCGTTGGCCCCTGCAAGCATGAAGAAAAAGGAGAAAGCCATAAGGAAAAAGTCGTCAGGGAAGATCCGACCCGACTGCTAGGCAGTCGGCCCGAATCTCGGGGACTACACCTAGTGGGTGCGCTGACGCGCCCCCACGTGAGATAAAAGAAACGAAGCACTCACTCCGGCTGTTAGTCAGGTCGGCGGCCTTCTGGCTCAGCTCCTGTGCTTGGAAGTTGAAGGCAGCTGCGCGGAGATTATGATATTCCTGGAAATCAGATGGGGTGCGAATAAGAATAATATAGCCGTCGAAGCCTACTGAAAGTTCCAAGCCGCCTGCTCAGCAGCCGACTCGAAACTCGGGGACTGCACCCAGTGGGTGCGCTGACACGCCCCCGCGGAAGAAATCAAGAGAGCAATCGATCAAGGCTAGAGGACTCACCCGGATGACCGCTCGCGTCGTGAGAAACTCTTGGGTGTACCGTTGCAGCGAGGCGGCCTGGGCCTGAAGCCGGTGCCGAACCTCCCGCCGCCAATGCTCAGCCGTCGTCCACCGCTTGGCGCCCACTTGAACGCGGCCGGCGCTTGCCTCAAGATCTCGAGCTGCCGAGCTGGCACTCATGTTTTCATGCTCCGCGCCGAGGGCATTTCTCCGCTGGCGCGAGGCGGCGATCGCACCACAAGATCCGCTTCGCCGCCGACTTCCGCCTCAGCCAGCTGCTCAAGCGCCGCAGCAGGTCGGCCGCCTTGGCCCGTTCCAGTCGGCGCCGACTGTGGCGCCTCCTCCAGGATGATCACGTCGTCCTCCCTGCTCTCCATCATCGGCCGGTCACGGTCGTCCTCCTCCGACGGAGGCATGGGGATGTTGGGAGCCACGGTGTGGAGAGGAATGACGAGCTACGGAGGCTGATTGCGCAGAGCCTCCGCCTCCCTCTCCGCGGCCGCGGCCTCCGTTTGAGCCTTGGCCGTCGCGTCGGCTTGCGCCTCGGCCGACTTCTCCTTCACCTCCTGGGCGGCCCTCCGCTCCTCCGCTTCCCGCTCCTCCCGCGCCTCCCGCATGTTCTGCTCCATTGCCTCCATGAGGTCGGCGCGGGGATCCACGCGGCAGGAGCTCGAAGACCCTCCCGTCGGTCCGACTATGGAGGCGGCAGAAACTCATTCGAGGGAAAGCGGCGCCCTGATCGGCAAATCAAGAAGGAGGTTCAGAAGAGCCTCAACCAAAGAAGACAATAAAAAAGCACAAGACATTCAACACTTACGCCGAGACCGCCTGCGGCTGCTTCACCACCCTGCGGAAACAGGCCGCCTTCGCGGCCGCCTGATCCCGCTTGGCTGCCGTCGTGGAACCCTTGGGCGTCTTCGGCCGGCTGCCGAAGAGAGTCGGCGCGGCCCGACGTTTTTGCGCACCGCCCCGAGCAGCTGGCGCGGCAGAAGGTCCCGCGCCTTGGCGATCGGCCGCCGGCTGGCAACGCGGGATGGCCTCGGCTTCGTTGTCGTCCGGCCAGTCCCCGAAGCCGGCCGCGAGCTCGGGCCGCTGCCTCTCCGCCCGGCTCCGGCAGCGTCGTCCATAGCGGCCGCCCCCAGATCTGGGTCGTCAGGGTCGTCCACCGTGCGGTCGGCCATGAACTGGAGCTCCGGCCCTGCGGCCCCGGCCGCCGGTCGAAGAAGGGGGTTCTGCTCAAGACAAGCCGGCTAGTCCAGAGTTGGCCGTCACGAGCCCGACAACAAGAGCAGAAGAAAAGAGGGGAAACTCACCATAGGCGGGGGGTCAGCTCGAGAATACGGCGCCTTGCCATACTGCCACTCCTCAGTAGCTTGCAGTTGGAGATGCAGTTCACCATCTAAGATACCTCATCACGAGGCATCTCCCTGGTGCTCAGCTGGCATGGGTCGAAGCGGCCGCTCCTCTGGCAGATCATGTGTGGCCGGCCTTGGAGTGGGAGCACCCAGCGCTCCACGAAGGCGGCAACCAGGTCGGCCCCGACCAAGCCCTCCGATTGGACCATCACCCGGAGCCGGGTGACGGCAGCATTCCCAGCCAGGGAGAGCCACCTGGCTCGGTAGGACCAAGACGGCTGCCTCCCAGCCGGCGGGCCGCCACGAAGTCGGCAGATTGACGAAGTCGCCTTGGGGGGCGACGTTCTTCACGTAGAAGTATGATTGCTGCCAGAGTTTCATCGACTGGATCAGCGGGATAGGCGGAAACGGGTTGTTGTCGGCTGACCTGCACATGGCAATGAAGGCGCCACAGGGGGCGGGCACGCCCACGGAGACGGTGCCGAGCTTGCACTGAAAAACTCCCCGAAGAGCTCAAGGGTCGGGAGGACGCTAAGAAAACATTCGTACAAAGTGACGAAGGCCGACAGCAGCATCACTGTGTTGGGGGTGAGATGATGCGGCTGGAGACGGTAGAATTCGAGGAAGGAGTGGAAGAACCCGCTCGCCGGGAGGCCGAGGTCACAGCAGACAAAGGCTGGCGGAAGATGACTCCGCCGCCCTCCTCGGTGCCGGGCGAGACCTCCGTCTCCGGCGTGAGGCGGGTCTTCACATAGCCCTCGCCCGGCAGCCAAGGCCTTCTTGGCTTACCAATGTGGTCCTCGTGGACGTTGGAACCATCCCAAGAGCTAGAGAGAGCCATGGGAGCGAGGAGGAAGCGAGAGAGGCACGACGGCGGAGGACGCAACCCGCCTTCTTGGCCATGAGCTACTGGCGAGCCAACAAGGCCGACGGCGAAACGGCACAAGGTGAGAGGCCATGGCTGGCGGAGGAAAGGAGAAGGAAGTAGAAGGAAGGGTGGAGCAAGGGCGAGCGTGCGAGCGTCTACCGCTCCCCCTCCTCCCCCTACTTATAGGCTCGTGCGGCGAAGCCGAGGAGGCGAGGCGTGGGGGGACGTGGGATTAACTGTGCCCACTCCCCCATGTCCCGCGATTATTGTGCTCTAAAGACGTGCTGAAACCGCCGCGGGAAGGCGAGCGGTCTGTTCGGGCCGCAGAGGATCTGCACATGGGCCGAGGCCTAGGTATGGCGGGCCCCGGCTTGTAGCAACGTCCCGTCGCGCGCGTGGGTTAGCAGGCCTTTTTTGCCACGTGGCGCGCGGAGTGGCGCACGGTCAACGCGCAATTCGGCTCACGTTTTCACCTTCAAGCTGCCGAGCTTCCCGAAGACGACGCACCCGCTCAAAGCCGGCTCCTAGCTGCCGACCCCTCAGGATAGGAAGTTGATCGAGCTTCTCGTCCTCTCTTTAGCCTCGAAGCTCAACCAGCTTCGGGGACTACTGTCGGAGTAAATGACCACGGGTAGCCTAGCCGGATCCCCCTGGGACTTCTGAAAAATTACGATGAGTCAATCAAGCTCTCCAACATCCAAGACGCGGGGCCGCCTTCCCCCGGTCGGCTGACTCTCAGGCCGGCTACCAGGAGGCGGCCCGGCCCTAAAACCTATAGGAAGAAGGCCGCAAGAGGGCCGACTACCAAGGAGCCGGCCGCCACAGGGCCGACTCCGCGAAGCCGGCCGCTAGAGGGCCGACTCTAAGAAGCCGGCCCCTCAAAAACGAAATCCAGGTGATTCATCAGTTTACATGTAGGAAAAGATTACTGGGAGGCAAGTAGAATTACCCTTCTTTTCAACATATAATATGTGAGGATATGGTTCGTCCGCGTAGCGTCCCACAAGTATGATCGAAATTGTAGGTAGAACAAAGGTGTATGATCCACCAATCACCGAGGCAATCAGGTAACCAAAGAAACTCTTTAGAAGGGTGTTGATTCCAGCCAAAAACATAAACATCTGCATAACAACTGCCTTGTCCTCCTAACAAAGGTAGAACACCATCAGTCACCAATCAATAGATTCAGTCCAAAGCAATAGTAGTAAACCTCTGATCTTACATTGTTTCGTCCCATATGCAGAACGACTGCAGAACGTAATATAACAGCAGGTCCCAGCAAGCAGCGCTGAAAGCCAATAAGAATGGACTCCGCTGCATTATGTAAAATTTCATAGTCAAATTTCAGAACCAAATTTCTCACTGAACACATGAAGATAAGCTATAGTGGAAGTGTACAGATAAACTATTTTCGTAGCGAAATTGTCCAGCTTTCTATAGCAAGCCTATGAAAAAGATGAGGTTAACAGAAGCAAAACATATGTAATTAATACATCAAACTTTGGGATAAAAGCAGATAATGGAATAGTACAAACACTAAAATGTCTACTTCCAGATCCATGGGCGTGCAAGCACCATGAAGTGTAATTGCATAAACAAATAGAAAAAAACATGGGATGAGAAGGAGGAGGGGAAGGAGCAGGAAGAGAGGCAGTGCAAGGGATTGAAGGAAGGTGCTTACGTATGGAGGTGCTACCAGAAGAAGCGGAGAGGGAGACGGTTGCGTACTCCAACGACGGCCTTTCTCGCTGGCATTCGCTATCCCTGCAGCGACGGCACACACATGGATCGGCCGCTCCTCGCCAATGGATGCAACCTGGCCACAACGTAGATGGGACGCTCATCTTCGTCTTACCTAACCGTCGTTAATGGAGGAGCAGATGACGAAGCAGCGGGGGCTAGGAGAGCCGCCACTCCTATCCTCTTAATCTGGTCGCGCGGAAGAAGGTTGCGGCGGCTGCAGTGGGTGGGGGGGGGGGTTCTTGAGGGAAGGAGCATACGGCGCGGCTGGGTCCTTTCTGCGCGCACGTTCTCAACAGCAGAAAGGAAGGGACAAGCCGCCCATGCCGTCTCCTCTTCTCTCTTCCGTAACCCCAGGCAACACAGCCACCGCAACTGACGATCGGGGCCAGAAGGAGTACGGGGCCACAGGTCACTGCGCCAGTAGTAAATATGTGCACCAGCCGGGTGCACATATTCTAGCCCACCCCTCCGCAGCTGACGCAACAACTCCCCATGACACGGGTAGTGCGTGAGGGGCGATGCGGCTGGAGGCAGAAATCACATATCTGACCTGAGGCAGAAATCAAATCACAAACTGACCTGGTCACGAAAAAATTTCACTCTGCTGACCCTTTGGTGTGGCGCCCCACAGCTGGCCAAGACCCTACTATGCAGCGCCCTTCCCTTAGGCGTCGCACATCCCTTGACGTGGCAGCCCTGGTCGATTATGCCCCACACGCACTTTGTCTGCGCTTAAGGGCTAGGCGCCACACACCTGTAATGTGCAGCGCCTAGCTCTTGGGTCTTTGCCGCATCTGTGGTTCCACTTGGCTGGCCCCACCCTCTCTCCTCCCACCCCCACCCCACCCACCCCCCCCCGACCCAAACCCTTAGACTTGCGGCCCTCCTCTCTTCCCCTCTCCCCCCTCTCAAATCCTTCTCAAATCTTGCAAATCCGGAGTATTTGACCGTGGATTTCGAAGCCAACCCCTCCCTTAAGGTAATCTCCTCCGATCCCCTCGTTTTCATCCATAGGAATTGTCACATTTGCTCAAATCTTGCTAGTTTGGGGAAACCCTAGTTTTTGCTTGGATTTGCAAATTTGTGTTGAATGATGTTATATTTCTTTGCTAATTTGGGTTGTTTAGGCTTCCATAGTATGCTAGGGTTAGGGTTATGTGTGTTTGATGTTGGTGTTAGGGTTATGTTATGGTTAGGGTTGTGGTAATTGTTATGTGGGGGTTAGGGTTATTAATTCATATATATGTTAGGGCATATGTGTGCAAATATTTTTCTTAAGTATTTACTTGATATATGTGTGTTTTTGATTATTGTAGGGATGGGGAGAACATGTGTTTATGTTCATCATGTGGATAAAGAGGCCTTTTTGAAAGGCAATGTTGAGACGGACATGGATGAGCTTGACATGGTGTTTGAGAGTAGTCCTAGCTATGCGGAGCTTTTGGAACAAGTGAGGAAAGATTTGAATTGGATTGACCCAAGTGACGTTGTTGAGTTCGAGGGAAGGCATAATGTTCGTTTTGGAATGCACATCCGTTGGAAGACAATGCGTGTGAACTCCGAGCAACGTTGGGTTGCATACAAGGAGACGGTTGTCAATCTCTAGACAAGGCTCTTGAGTTATTTGCCTCCAAGAAGGTTGAGTCTACTTTGAATGTAGACTTGAACCGAACACCTCCCCGTTGGTTGCTAGCACTCCCCACCCATGAACCAAGATCAAATGAGTGAACCTCAATTCACGCAACAAGATTGGCCAACATTGAGCCCGACTCCAAACAACCAAAATGAAGGTTTTGAAGAGGAGAATGATGAGTACGAGGAGGATGACAATGAAGTTGACCTCCATGACAACAATGTGGGTGATCTCGACCAATATCATGTGCAAGAGACAATGGACCAATCCATCCCTTTTTCCGTGCATATATGCATCGGACTCGGATGATGATGGTCCCGATGAAGAAGTTGATGAGGAGGGTCCACGCCAAGGAGGCCGAAGCATTCAAGAAGGTATTCGGGCGGGATCACAAGACACCATTGTTCAAGGATCTTAGTCTCGCGGATGAAGCCGTTGTGGATGGTGGCAAATGCATATCTCTTGGAGCTAGGCCAAGTTCTCACCGTGATTTGGAAGACGGCAAGAACGGGATATATCCCGGTTGTGAGTTTCAATCCTTCTTGGAATTGAAGATGTGGCTCGACAACTACTTTCGGTTACACATTATCGTCCACATAAAGTGGCCAACTCGGACGTGAATGTATGCTACACGGTCAAATGTGAAGTGCCAACATGTCCATGGATTGTGCGTGCAAGGCCATGGAAAGGAGGTCCCACTTGGCGCATAGTGAGTTTTCTACCAACTCACATGTGCGGCACAAGAGGGCGGATGGCAAGCTTGTGTACCAACAACACAGACAACTCACATCCGAGTTCATCGCCATGTGCTTTCCAACCAAATATCCACACTTCCAACAATGAGCATCAAGAGTGTCATTGACCTTGTGAAAGCCATCTTTCATTACAAGGTGAAGTACGGCAAGGCATGGAAGGCGAAGCAGCCGCATTCAAGATGTTGTATGGCAATTGGGAGGAAGCATACAACCGACTCCCTAGGTTGTTGTTAGCTATGGCCGCTACAAACCCAGGCATGGTTCACGTGGTTGAGCCTCATGGGCAGCAAACATTGATTCATAACGGGAGGACCGTGCGAGTATTTGGCCGTGCATTTTGGGCCTTTGAGCAATGCGTGAGGGCTTTTGAGCATTGTCGGCCCGTCATCGCCATTGATGGCACGTTCTTGATTGGACAATACAAGGGCACTTTATTGGTTGCAATAGCAAGTGATGCCAATAACCGGTGTTGCCTTTGGCTTTCGCTTTGGTTGAGGTGGAGAACAATGATAATCGGGAGTGGTTCTTGCGTCAACCGAGAACAAGGGTATTACCTGCCGAAAGGGAAATTTGTGTCATATCGGATCGCCATCCCGGAATTCTAAATGCGGTGGTGGTTGACATTCCTGGACATACAAAGTTGCATCATCGATGGTGCATGAGGCACTTTTGTGCAAACTTCTATAGGGCATGTGGTATCAAGGAGTTGGTCGATGATCTTCAGGATTGTTGTCTCGCTTTCACCAACAAGCGGTTTGCCACATTGTTCAATGCATTGCTCAGACACAAGAAACTTGACCCCGGCGGTTAGGAGTTTCTCAATAAGAACATTTCCGAAAGGAATATGTGGGCACGTGCTTTCGATGAAGATGGCCGGAGGTACGGTCAAATGACAAGCAATATGGCAGAATGCTTCAATAAGGTGCTCAAGGGTGTACGTGCATTACCCCGTGACGGCAATAGTTCAAAACACATTTGACAAGATGAATGCATACTTTTAAAGTACTCAATGGAGACCGATAAGCAGATTCTTTGGTGAGAACAAGGATAAGCACAAGTACAATTTCCCACCAAAGGTTGAAGAATGGTTGGAATTTCAATCACGAAAGGCAGACTCTGAAGAAGCTGTACTATATGACGACAACGAGTGAAAGTATGAGGTGAAAGAGCCCGGAGGAACCACAAACGATGGCCGCCAACACGGAGGCTGGGCTTTCATGGTCTCCCTAACACGGTGTGATTGCAGTTGCATGAGGCCGTCTTTGCTTCATCTCCCATGCTCGCACTTGTTAAATGCATCCCGGGTTAGGAATGTGGACGTCAATCACCCTCTTAGCGTGAGGGAGTCCGAGTTCTCAATCATGACGGTAAAGAATACATGGACTCCATGGTTCCAGCCATACTTGGACCAATCACAATGGCCGGAGTATCATGGAGTTCAACTATGGCCGGACCCAGAATTGAAGATCGTTAGACGGGGAAGACGTAAGACAAAGCGTCTTAGAGGTGACATGGACGGATGGGGCCGTGGTGGCGGTGGAGAATATGGCACCGGCCAATTCCAAGAGCCTCATGAGCAATCCCGTTGTGGGGGCTGCAGTAATGGGGGACACAACACAAGAACTTGTCCCAAACCAAGAAAGATATCAAAGAAAAATGGTGCAAGCACAAGCCAAACAAATGATAGCCAACCAAGTGAACAAGGGGTAGCCAACCAAGTCAAACAAGTGGTGGAGTGCCAAACCACTCAAATCAAACAAGCCAACGAGGAACTAGGCAACAAAGAGGGAGTCATCTTGGTCTTAGAAGAGGCCGTGGTGGTGGTCTTGGCCGTGGTGATGGTCTTGGCCGTGGTGGTGGTAGAGGCCGTGGTGATGGTCTTGGCCGTGGTGAAGGTCTTGGCCGTGGTGGTGGTAGAGGTCGTGGTGATGGTGTTGGTCGTGGTGAAGGTCTTGGCCGTGGTGATGGTCTTGGTCGTGCTGGTGGTAGAGGTCGTGGTGATGGTGTTGGTCGTGGTGAAGGTCTTGGCCGTGGTGGTGGTAGAGGTCGTGGTGATGGTCTTGGCCGTGCTGCTGGTAGAGGCCGTGGTGATGGTGGTGGTATAGGCCGTGGTGGTGGCGGTAGAGGCCATGTGGTGGTGTAGGCCGTGGTCATGGTGGAGGCAGTGGTGATCTTGGCCTTGGCGGCGGCCGTAGTGGAGGAATGTTCTCTTGGCTCAATGGACCATTGCCGTATGTGACTTACTATGATCTTGTTCTTTTGGCTCAATGCTTGTGTTGTCATTTTGTATTGTGTGACTAACTATTATATTGCCATTTTCATAGGTATGGAAACAATGAAGGGGGTGGAGGACACGGAGGGGGAAGGTGAGATCCCTTGGTGGTGGGAGGAGGGAGAAGAATAAGAAGAAGAGAGGAAGAAGAAGAAACTACATGGACCGTGATTTGGACAAGTATATGTGCTATGTGTGTATGACTATGTGAGGGGACTAATATTTACGTGTATGACTATGTGAGATCCCTATGTGTGTATGACTATGTGATTTGGACAAGTATATGTGCTATGTGTGTATGACTATGTGATTTAGACTACTATTTCTGTGTTTTGGACGCCTACATTTAATTTGGATATGATTATGTGGCATCTTTATGAATCACAAAACAAAAAAACCAGTAGTTATCTGAAAACAGCAGTTAGTGCAGCGCCCAAGGCCAAGGCGCCACACTACACAGTGCAGCGCCTTGGCCTTGGGCGCTGCACACCTGGATATGGCAGTCCAGAGAGCAACAGAATCATTCCAGAGAGCAACAGAATCATTCCAGTAGCATTTGCACCCCAAAATTTGCTAAGTCAGTGTGTAGCGCCCAAGGGCAAGCCATTATACAGTGCAGTGGATAGGTGCTGCATCAGATAGTGTGGCGCCTTCGGGCGTCAAGACACCGACTTAGCAAATTTTGGTGCAAAACCAATCGAACGCCTCGGTGCTCTCGGAATGATTCTGCTCTTCGGACTGCCATGTCTGTGTGTGCAGCACCTATGGACAAGGCGCCACACTACACAAAGGCAGCCGCTTGGCCTTGGCGCTGCACACCGGACATGGCAGTCCAGAGAACAACAGAATCATTCGAGAGAGCACGGGAGGCGTTCGGTTTTTCACCCCAAAATTTGCTAAGTCAGTGTGCAGCGCCCAAGGGCAAGGCGCCACACTATACAATGCAGCGCCTATTCCTTGGGTGCTGCACAGTAGTGTGCAGCGCCTTGTCCTTGGGCGCTGCACACTGACTTAGCAATTTTTGGGGTGGAAAAGCTACTGGAACGCTCCTGGTGCTCTCTGGACTGACGTAATCAAGTGAGAATCACATCTAAAGGATTAGTCATACCTCTTGGGTGATCCCACCCTCATCATCCATATAAGCATATGAGGAACTCACATCGTCCCCCTCATGGTGAGGTGCGGGTCCGATGGTGTACTGCACCTAGAGGCGAGATGGTTCATCATATTCAGGATCACGGCAACCAAGAAGGTTCAATAACCGCCTTAACTTCTTGGCCCGTGGCTGTAACATGAACAAGTGTGTAAGGTATCAAACTTTGCGGATAGACGGCTCTCATAGTGAATGCGATATGTACCTTGAGGAATGCTCAGAGTGAACCATCATCATTGCAGTTCAACCGGTGTCTTCTCCAGAATAGACTGGCTCTCATCACCTGCTTTCTTGATCTTGCAAGGCCATGGATGAGAAAGAAAGAATGTGTTAGCCATTCAAACATGTGTAATACGGTCAATGTGAAAGTAAAGAGGGGAACACTTTACCACATAGTTAATCACCGGAACAGCAGCGACTCCTTGCAAATGCAAGACATCTCAGTTGAACTTCCCCTTTGCTAGATCCTCAAAGTTTACGGGTTCTTCAAGAATATCCTCATTATATGCCGGCGGGCATATCTCAACTCGAGTAGGTCCAATAAACCATCGTACGTAGTTAACAAAAGCAAGTGGGTTGTGCTCACGAAGCAGGTATGCGTCTTGATGCTACTGAGCTTGCTCCACACAAAGTCGAAGCGGGTAACATACGCAGAATGATGCTTGTCGATCCTTTATCTTCCGTTGCCTTCTCCTCGTCCAACCTGCGTGGTATAAAACCAAACATTAGCACAATCAAAAGGAGTCCCGATGATTAGACAATACGCAGACATGCTCTCTTACCTATGAAGTGCTTTATCATGGTCCACCCAATCCGCGGTGAGGCTGGAAAAGACCAAATCGACGATACACGCGATGCGGCAAATGAAACTCAACCGCCTGATTGCATATCGATGGGCACCACATAAGCCGGAGATCCTTATCCATAAGCACATCGGGTTGAGGCGGAACTCCACGGTGTTCCCGAAGCTCTCACCCGCGCCATATGGCTGCCATTCCACCTATGAAACAGGGCAACAATGCAAATTTGATGACTATTTTTCAAGCAAGCATGAGAAAGGACTAAAGTAATGACCTCCTTACCTGCTCAGGCGTAATCGTGTCCAACTCGGCAATGTACTTTTGGTACATGAGATTGACATCGTTCGTCATCTCGGAAACCACATCCCACTTGTAAGCCCAAGTGGGCGCCATAATTCGTCATGTTCATTCGCATACCAAGGATCAAACCCGACGCTCTTGAGGCGTCCAACAGCAGACGCTCCCAGCTCCATACGTAAAGTAGAAGCAGATTACCACCAATGCCTGCACTAGGTGTGATCTCGCAACACGCATCGTCCAGCTACATATGAAAGAAAAACAATGTTAACTTGACAGCAAGCTTGCATTGCTAATGAAGAAATGAGTTGATCACAAATGCAGACCAACTACACTGCCAAGACAGGTAGGCAAGAGTCACTGAACCCCAGCTCCATTTGCTATCGAAGACGGTCAACGCGTTCAGCCAAATCCATGGAGCGTTCTTGCCAGTGGAGTCAGGAAACAAAGTCCTTGACACAATGTACCTGTTGGGGAACGTAGTAATTTCAAAAATTTTCCTACGATCACGCAAGACCATGGTGATGCATAGCAACGAGATGAGAGTGTTGTCTACATACCCTCGTAGACCAGCAACGGAAGCGTTGACGCAACGTAGAGGAAGTAGTCGCATTTCTTCACGATCCAACCGATCCAAGTACCGAACGACGGCACCTCCGAGTTCTGCACACGCTCAGCTCGATGGCGCCCCTCGAACTCCGATCCAGCCGAGTGTTGAGGGAGAGTTTCACAAGACGACGGCGCAGGACGATGATGATGTTCCACCGGCGCAGGGCTTCGCCTTAAGCTCCGCCACGGTATTCTCGAGGTGTAATATGGTGGAAGGGGCACCAGACACGGCTAAGGAAAGATCTCAAGGATCAACTTGTGTGTCATGGGGTGCCCCTGCCCTCAGAGCATATAAAGGAGGGAAGGGAGGGGCTGGCCGGCCAAGGGAGGTGCGCCAGGTGTCCTACTCCTACTAGGAGTAGGATTCCCCCAATCCTAGTCCAACTAGGTTTCCCCAAGTGGGAAGGGAGAGAGAGGGGCGCCTTCTCCTAGTCCTAATAGGACTAGGGAAGGGGGAAGGTGCGCCAGCACTTGGGCCCCCTTCTCTCCTTTCCACTAAGGCCCATGTTGGCCCATTAGCATTCCGGGGTTCCTGTAACCTCCTGCACTTTGGTAAAATTCCCAATTTCACCCGGAACACTTCCGATGTCCAAACATAGACGTCCAATATATGACTCTTTATGTCTCGACTCTTTCGAGACTCCTCGTCACGTCCGTGCTCTCATCCGGGACTCCGTACAACCTTCGGTACAGACACATCATAAAAACGCATAGTAACTGACATCGAAACGTTAAGCGTGCGGACCCTCCGGGTTCGAGAACTATGTAGACATGCCCGGGACACCTCTCCGGTCACTAACCAATAGCGGGACCTGGATGCCCATATTGGCTCCTACATATTCTACGAAGATCTTTATCGGTCGCATCAAGATAACAACATACGTTGTTCCCTTTGTCATCGGTATGTTACTTGCCCGAGATTCGATCGTCGGTATCCAATACCTAGTTCAATCTGCTACCGCAAGTCTCTTTACTCGTTCCGTAATACATCATCTCACAACTAACTCATTAGTTGCAATGCTTGCAAGGCTTATGTGATGTGCATTACCGAGAGGGCCCAGAGATACCTCTCCGACAATCGGAGTGACAAATCCTAATCTCGAAATATGCCAACCCAACATGTACCTTCGAGACACCTGTAATGTACCTTTATAATCACCCGATTCATGCCAGACGCTTTGGTAGCACCCAAAGTGTTCCTCGTGCAAACGGGAGTTGCATAATCTCATAGTCATAGGAACATGTATAAGTCATGAAGAAAAGCACTAGCAACAAACTATACGATCAGGTGCTATGCTAATGGAATGGGTCATGTCAATCAGATCATTCAACCAATGATGTGATCCCGTTAATCAAATAACAACTCCTTGTTCATGGTTAGGAAACATAACCATCTTTGATTAACGAGCTAGTCAAGTAGAGGCATACTAGTGACACTGTGAGGTTTATGTATTCACACATGTATTATGTTTCCTGTTAATACAATTCTAGCATGAATAATAAACATTTATCATGATATAAGGAAATAAATAATAACTTTATTATTGCCTCTAGGGCATATTTCCTTGGCCTCCCACTTGCACTAGAGTCAATAATCTAGATTACACAAGAATGATTCTAACACCCATGGAGTCTTGGTGCTGATCATGTTTTGCTCGTGGAAGAGGCTTAGTCAACGGTTCCGCAACATTCAGATCCGTATGTATCTTGCATATCTCTATGTCTCCCACCGGACCAAATCCGGATGGAGTTGAAGCGTCTTTTGATGTGCTTGGTTCTCTTGTGAAATCTGGATTCCTTTGCTAAGGCAATTGCACCAAGTATTGTCACAAAAGATTTTCATTGGACCCGATACACTAGGTACAACACCTAGATCGGTTATGAACTCCTTCATCCAGACTCCTTCATTAGCTGCTTCAAGCAGCTATGTACTCAACTTCACATGTAGATCCCGCCACGACGCTTTGTTTGGAACTGCACCAACCGACAGCTCCTCCGTTTAATGTAAATACGATCCGGTTTGCGATTTAGAATCGTCCGGATCATGTCAAAGCTATGCGTCGACGTAACCGTTCTGACGAGTTCTTTGTCACCGCCATAAATGAGAAACATATCCTTAGTCCTTCTCAAGTACTTAAGGATGTTCTTGACCGCTGTCCAAAGGATCCACTCTGGATTACTTTGGTACCGCCGCCAAACTTACAAAGAAGGCACACATCAGGTCCGGTACACAGCATTGCATACATGATAGAGCCTATGGCTGAAGCATAGGGAACATCTTTCATTTTCTCTCTATCTTCTGCGGTGGTCGGGCATTGAGTCTTACTCAACTTCACACCTTGTAACACCGGCAAGAACCCTTTCTTTGCCTCGATCCATTTTGAACTTTTTCAAAACTTTATCAAGGTATGTGCTTTGTGAAAGTCCTATTAAGCCGCCTTGATCTATCTCTATAGATCTTAATGCCCAATATGTAAGCAGCTTCACCGAGGTCTTTCATCGAAAAACTCTTATTCAAGTATCCCTTTATGCTATCCAGAAATTCTATATCATTTCCGATCGGTAATATGTCATCCACATATAATATCGTAAATGCCTGAGCTCCCACTCACTTTCTTGTAAATACAAAGCTTCTCCAAAAGTCTCAGATAAAACCAAATGCTTTGATCACACTATCAAAACGTTTATTCCAACTCCGAGAGGCTTGCACCAGTCCATAAATGGATCATTGGAGCTTGCACACTTTGTTAGCTCCCTTTGGATCGACAAAACCTTACAGTTGCATCATATACAACTCTTCTTCCGTAAATCCATTCAGGAATGCAGTTTTAACATCCATTTGCCAAATTTCATAATCATAAAATGCGGCAATTGCTAATATGATTCGGACGGACTTAAGCATCGCTACGGGTGAGAAGGTCTCATCGTAGTCAATCCCTTGAACTTGTCGATAACCTTTTGCAACAAGTCGAGCTTTATAGATGAATATTACCATCGTCAGTCCTTCTTCTTGAAGATCCATTTATTCTCAATTGCTTGCCGATCATCGGGCAAGTCAACCAAAGTCCACACTTTGTTCTCATACATGGATCCCATCTCAGATTTCATGGCCTCAAGCCATTTTGTGGAATCTGGGCTCACCATCGCTTCTTCATAGTTCGTAGGTTCATCATGTTCCAAAGAATATGACTTCCGAATAGGATTACCGCACCACTGCAGTGCGGATCTTGCTCTGGTTGATCTACGAAGTTCTCAGAAACTTGATCTGAAGTTTCATGATCATCATCATTAGCTTCCTCCCTATTTGGTGTAGGTGTCACGGAAACTGATTTCTGTGATGTACTACTTCTCAATAAGGGAGTAGATACAGATTATCTCATCAAGTTCTACTTTCCTCCCACTCACTTCTTTCGAGAGAAACTCTTTCTCCAAAAAGTTTCGAATTTAGCAACAAAAATCTTGCCTTCGGATCTGTGATAGAAGGTGTACCCAACAGTCTCCTTTGGGTATCCTATGAAGACACATTTCTCCGATTTGGGTTCGAGCTTATCAGGTTGAAGCTTTTTCACATAAGCATCGCAGCCCCAAACTTTCGTAAACGACAACTTTGGTTTCTTGCCAAACCACAGTTCATAAGGCGTCGTCTCAACGGATTTAGATGGTGCCCTATTTAAAGTGAATGTAGCCGTCTCTAAAGCATAACCCCAAAAGCGATAGCGGTAAATCAAGAAGAGACATCATAGATCGCACCATATCTAATAAAGTACGATTCTGACGTTCGGACACACCATTACGTTGTGGTGTTCGGTGGCGTAAGTTGCGAAACTATTCCGCATTGTTTCAAATGTAGGCCAAACTCAGTAACTCAAATATTCTCCTCCACGATCAGATCGTAGAAACTTTATTTTCTTGTTACGATGATTTTCCACTTCACTTTGAAATTCTTTGAACTTTTCAAATGTTTCGGACTTGTGTTTCATTAAGTAGATATACCCATATCTGCTCAAATCATCTGTGAAGGTGAGAAAATAACGATATCCGCCATTTAGCCTCAACATTCATTGGACCACATACATCGGTATGTATGATTTCCAATAAATCTGTTGCTCTCTCCATAGTTCCGGAGAACGGTGTTTTAGTCATCTTGCCCATAAGGCACGGTTACGCAAGTGCCAAGTGATTCATAATCAAGTGACTCCAAAAGTCCATCAGTATGGAGTTTTTCATGCGCTTTACACCGATATGACCTAAACGGCAGTGCCACAAATAAGTTGTACTATCATTATCAACTCTACATCTTTTGGCTTCAACATTATGAATATGTGTATCACTACTATCGAGATTAAGTAAAACAAACCATTCTTCAATGGTGCATGACCATAAAAGATATTATTCATATAAATAGAACAACCATTATTCTCTCGATTTAAATGAATAACCGTCTCGCATCAAACAAGATCCAGATATAATGTTCATGCTCAACGCTGGTACTAAATAACAATTATTTAGGTCTAATACTAATCCCGAAGGTAGATGTAGAGGTAGCGTGCCATTGCGATCACATCGACTTTGGAACCATTTCCCACGCGCATCGTCACCTCGCCCTTAGCCAATCTTCGCAATCCGTAGCTCCTGCTTCGAGTTGCAAATATTAGCAACATGTAACCAAGATTAAATACCAGTGTGCTACTGCGAGTATTAGTAAGGTACACATCAATAACATGTATATCACATATACCTTTGTTAACCTTGCCATCCTTCTTATCCGCCAAATACTTGGGGCAGTTCCGCTTCAAAGGACCAGCCGCTTGCAATAGAAGCACTCAGTTTCAGGCTTAGGACCAGACTTGGGTTTCTTCTCTTGATCAGCAACTTGCTTGCCGTTCTTTTTGAAGTTTCCTTTTCTTTCCTTTGCCCTTTTCTTGAAACTAGTGGTTTTGTTAACCATCAACACTTGATGCTCCTTTTTGATTTCTACCTCCATGCTTTCAAAGATCGCGAAGAGCTCGGGCATTGTTTTGGTCATCCCTTGCATATTATAGTTCATCACGAAGCTCTTGTAGCTTGGTGGCGATGATTGGAGAATTACATCAATGACGCAATCATCAGGAAGATTAACTCCCAGTTGAATCAAGTTATTGTTATATCCAGACATTCTGAGTATATGCTCAATGACAGAACCGTTCTCCTCCATCTTACAGCTATAGAACTTATTGGAGACTTCATATCTCTCAATCCGGGCATTCGCTTGGAATATTAACTTCAACTCCTGGAACATCTCATATGCTCCATGGTGTTCAAAACGACGTTGAAGTCCCGGTTCTAAGCCGTAAAGCATGGCACACTGAACTATAGAGTAGTCATCAGCTTTGCTTTGCCAGACGTTCACAACTTCGGCGCAGCCCTTGCATCAGGCCCGGCACCTAACGGTGCTTCCAGGACGTAATTCTTCCGTGCAGCAATAAGGATAATCCTCGTTACGGACCCAGTCCGTAATTGCTGCCATCATCTTTCAACTTTGCTTTCTCAAGGAACGCATTAAAATTCAACGGAACAACAAAGACGAGCCATCTATCTACACATCATAGACAAGCAAGATACTATCAAGTACTAAGTTCATGATAAATTTAAGTTCAATTAATCATATTACTTAAGAACTCCCACTTAGAAAAATATCCCTCCAATTCTCTAAGTGATTGCGTGATCCATATCAACTACACCATGACCGATCATCACGTGTGATGGAGTAGTTTCAATGGTGAACATCAATATGTTGATCATATCTACTATATGATTCACGCTTTCGACCTTTCGGTCTCCGTGTTCGAGGTCATATCTTATATGCATAGCTCGTCAAGTATAACCTGAGTATTCTGCGTGTGCAACTGTTTTGCACCCGTTGTATTTGAACGTAGAGCCTATCACACCCGATCATCACGTGGTGTCTCAAAGACGAAGAACTTTCGCAACGGTGCATACTCGTGGAGAACACTTCTTGATAATTTAGTAAGGGATCATCTTATAATGCTACCGTCAATCAAAGCAAGATAAGATGCATAAAGGATTAACATCACATGCAATCAATATAAGTGATATGATATGGCCATCATCATCTTGTGCTTGTGATCTCCATCTCAAGCACCGCCGTGATCACCATCGTCACCGGCGCGACACCTTGATCTCCATCGTAGCATCGTTGTCGTCTCGCCAAACTTATGCTTCTACGACTATCGCTACCGCTTAGTGATAAAGTAAAGCATTACAGGCGATTGCATTGCATACAATAAAGCGACAACCATATGGCTCCTGCCGATTGCCGATAACTTCGGTTACAAAACATGATCATCTCATACAATAAAATTCAGCATCATGTCTTGACCATATCACATCACAACATGCCCTGCAAAAACAAGTTAGACGTCCTCTACTTTGTTGTTGCAAATTTTACGTGGCTGCTACGGGCTTAAGCAAGAACCAATCTCACCTACGCATCAAAACCACAACGATACTTCGTCAAATAGACTCCGCTTTTAACCTTCTCAAGGACCGGGCGTAGCACACTCGGTTCAACTAAAGTTGGAGAGACAGTCTTCCACAAGCCATCTATGTGCAAAGCACGCCGAGGGAACCGGTCTCAGAAGAGTACGCTGCGTAAGGTTGGTCTGGATCGTCATCCAACAATACCGCTGAACCAAAGTATGACATCTTTGGTAGGCGGTATGACTTGTATCGTCCACAACTCACTTGTGTTCTACTCGTGCATATCATCAAACCATAAAAACCTAGGCTCGGATGCCACTGTTGGGGAACGTAGTAATTTCAAAAATTTTCCTACGATCACGCAAGACCATGGTGATGCATAGCAACGAGATGAGAGTGTTGTCTACATACCCTCGTAGACCAGCAACGGAAGCGTTGACGCAACGTAGAGGAAGTAGTCGTACTTCTTCACGATCCAACCGATCCAAGTACCGAACGCACGGCACCTCCGGAAGTTCTGCACACGCTCAGCTCGATGACGCCCTCGAACTCCGATCCAGCCGAAAGTGTTGAGGGAGAGTTTCACAAGACGACGGGCGTGCAGGACGATGATGATGTTCCACCGGCGCAGGGCTTCGCCTAAGCTCCGCCACGGTATTCTCGAGGTGTAATATGGTGGAAGGGGCACCGCACACGGCTAAGGAAAGATCTCAAGGATCAACTTGTGTGTCATGGGGTGCCCCCTGCCTGTATATAAAGGAGGGAAGGGAGGGCTGGCCGGCCAAGGGAGGTGCGCCAGGTGTCCTACTCCTACTAGGAGTAGGATTCCCCCAATCCTAGTCCAACTAGGTTTCCCCAAGTGGGAAGGGAGAGAGAGGGCGCTTCTCCTAGTCCTAATAGGACTAGGGAAGGGGGAAGGTGCTGCCAGCACTTGGGCCCCTTCTCTCCTTTCCACTAAGGCCCATGTTGGCCCATTAGCATTCCGGGGTTCGGTAACCTCCCTGCATTTGGTAAAATTCCCAATTTCACCGGAACACTTCCGATGTCCAAACATAGACTTCCAATATATGAATCTTTATGTCTCGACCATTTCGAGACTCCTCGTCACGTCCGTGATCTCATCCGGACTCGAACAACCTTCGGTACAGAAACATCATAACAACTCATAGTAACTGCCATCGAAGCGTTAAGCGTGCGGACCCTACGGGTTCGAGAACTATGTAGACATGACCGAGACACCTCTCCGGTCAATAACCAATAGCGGGACCTGGATGCCCATATTGGCTCCTACATATTCTACGAAGATCTTTATCGGTCAGACCGCATAACAACATACGTTGTTCCCTTTGTCATCGGTATGTTACTTGCCCGAGATTCGATCGTCGGTATCCAATACCTAGTTCAATCTCGTTACCGCAAGTCTCTTTACTCGCTCCGTAATACATCATCTCACAACTAACTCATTAGTTGCAATGCTTGCAAGGCTTATGTGATGTGCATTACCGAGAGGGCCCAGAGATACCTCTCCGACAATCGGAGTGACAAATCCTAATCTCGAAATATGCCAACCCAACATGTACCTTCGGAGACACCTGTAATGTACCTTTATAATCACCCGATTACGTTGTGACGTTTGGTAGCACCCAAAGTGTTCCTCGTGCAAACGGAGTTGCATAATCTCATAGTCATAGGAACATGTATAAGTCATGAAGAAAAGCACTAGCAACAAACTATACGATCAGGTGCTATGCTAATGGAATGGGTCATGTCAATCAGATCATTCAACCAATGATGTGATCCCGTTAATCAAATAACAACTCCTTGTTCATGGTTAGGAAACATAACCATCTTTGATTAACGAGCTAGTCAAGTAGAGGCATACTAGTGACACTGTGAGGTTTATGTATTCACACATGTATTATGTTTCCTGTTAATACAATTCTAGCATGAATAATAAACATTTATCATGATATAAGGAAATAAATAATAACTTTATTATTGCCTCTAGGGCATATTTCCTTCAAGACCACATATACACACGAGCATGTGTCCGGATCACATCATCGGTGGCATCCGGAGGGCACGCCGCATAAAGTTATTTTGAATCCACGTGAAAGCAGCTCCGCTACTTTCCTTTCCCTCTTCTTCTTCTCTTCTCCCTCCTCTACATCATCCTCAGCCTCGGTAGGAGCCATACCGATAAGAGCAATCATTCGCTCGCGCCACCCATCGTAATCGGTGCTCATACAGGCTGGCCTCCGTCGATAGCAAGACCGGTGATCAACGAGACATCCTCGAAGCGCCACGGTCATATCCCCGGTCCGAAGATGGAAACTGTGGGTCTCGGCCTCCACCGATCAACAAGAGCGGACACCGATGGAGCGTTCAGATTCGGCATGGACCGGCCGACCAACAGAATCCACGGAGTAGTCCCGCACTGCTTGATGTACGGTGTGTACCGCTCATCATAAGGCATGGCAGGACCAGAGACCCCGTGATACCGAATCTTCAGAGGTTCAAGCTTCTGCAAAAACAAGTAATGACAAATCTTAGGGCATGTAAATTTCAACTAAAGGCAAATTTGCAAAATATTTAGATTACTCATTATTACCTTATCCTTCTCGCGCATCATGTAGGCCCGGTGTTGCATGTCGTAGACATCGTCCAGAAGCCAAACCATCCTTACAATTTCAAACAATAAACATATAAGAGTTCATCTTCATCTCAAATATCGGTATACACTAAACAAATAACATGTGTTCAACTACAAGAATCTCAACATCTCCTTCTCACACAATGAATATGTCATATGTGTTCAAATAAAGTAAACATCTAATATTTGAAATAAACTCAACATCTAATATTTGAAATAAACTCAACATCTAATATATATCTAAACAAACTTCTCATATATGTCTACAAAAATCAACATCTCATAGTTATCTATAAAAATAGGCATCTCATATATATCTAAAAAACTAAACAATCTAGGGTTTCACCAACAAGAATCATATATTGTGAACTAATAAATAACACTCACGGTACTACCAATATGAATACACATCCTAAATCGAGCAAACCAAACAAATCAAGGGTTCCATCAAATCTTGGACAAAACTCTAAAATGGCAACAAATTTACGGAGCAAAAGAAAGAGAACGGAAGAGTTTACCTAGTAGGATGGATTGGGGATCGAATCCACGGATCAAATCTTCAGATCTGAGAGGGATGGGGGGGGGGGATTAGATGGGGGCGCCGCCGCCGCCGCTGCTCTCTGTCCAGAGAGGGAGAGATGAAGAACTGCCTGGTCGGGCTGGGTCGGCAGCGCTAAAGTCATCGCGGCAGCGCCCAAGGGCTAGGTGTCGACGTCAAAGTGTGGCGCTTAGCCCTTAGGGCGCTGACAGTGCATGTGGGGCCGAATCGACCAGGCTGCCACGCTGGCAGGATGTGCGAAGCCTAAGGGAAGGGCGCTGCACAGTTGGGTGCGGCGCCCAGCTATCGGGCGCCACACAAAAGGGTCAGCAGAGTGAATTTTTTTCGTGACCAGGTCAGTTTGTGATTTGATTTCTGCCTCAGGTCAAATATGTGATTTCTGCCGCGGCTGGAGTGGTTGACTGAGAAAATGCCCTATTCTACCCTACTCTAACCCAGTGCAGCCGACGTGCGGGACCAGAAGCAGCATTGGCCCAGCAGTCATCGCGAGAGCACAAGCGCGAGCGCACAAGCCAGGTACACATGCGTCGGCCAAACTTTCCTCATGGCTCCCCAGGACGCGCAACGCGTGACGAGACGCGCGACATGCCAGGAAATTCCCAATTAATCTAACATAGTGCAACCGACGAGCGGGACCAGAAGCAATATCGGCCCATCTGTCATTGAGAGACTACAAGCGCGGATGCACAAGCCGGATGCATATGCGCCGGCCAACCTCTCTGCGACTCCCCACGACGCGCATGACGCAGTCAGCGTGCGACGAGACACGCGGCACGGCAGGAATGGCTCACCTGAGGAAATCCAACCCAGCCAATCGAGACTCCCATGGAGCCCACCATTCATCCTACGCCACAAATAAACACCAGGTCAAAAACATAGTAAAATCGAACGTCTGGCACAACAGCGTTGACCTGACTTTTGCAGATCGAATGGGCAAAATTGAGTGGAAATCGAGGAAGCCTCAGGTGAGCGGGTCGGCTAGCCTTCTTATATGTTAAAATAGGAGATCATAGTGTTATATATAAACATATGCATGCATGAATATAGCGGTGATACGCGTGCTGTGGTTTTGCACATGTTATACGATAATGTGATAATGCATGGCGTTTGCAACTCACAGCTAACTGTCGAACAATCTAATCCATACTATACATCGAACAATCTCACATTTTATTTGAATTTGTGATAATGTGTGGCGTTTGCAGCTTACAACTAAATATCGAACAATCTAAACAATACTATATATCGAACAATCTCACATTTTATTTGAATTTGTGGTAATGTGTGGTGTTTGTAACTCACATCTAAATACTTGTAGGCATAGGGGGCGGGGCACCATACATTATGTGATAAACACATTATACATATGAGACATAGTTTTGATTATGAAGATCTAGCTAGAGCTTGAAATGTACTGTGATTTGAAGCCAACATAAAGTGGATTCAAAAAATCGAGTTCGAGTTCATATAGTAGACATAATTCATATCTAACTCGAGAGTAATCATGTGGTGTGCTGTGAAGATAATACACAAACGATGGTTTAACTTGAAAATACTGATGATTGTAGATCTTATTAAAATAGAGAAACGAATTCAAATGGTTTGACTTCACAACAATCATTATTGTAGATCTTATTCAAATAGAGAAACAAATTCAAATTCAGTTCATATTGAAGCGGTAGTATATATGTTTGGAATGCACTAAAACGTTCATTTGAGTAGCAGGTTGCATGCATTATACACGTCGCAAAATATTTTAATTGAACATAACATGAATTCAAAGTTTTGAATGACATTTGTAGTGCGAAATGATTTGGTACAGTACACGGGACTAGACTCTCTTGTGTGCTGCGAATTGATTTCTTTTTGTTTTTTCGTCGACAGAAGTGCGAATTGATTTGGTACAGTACATGTTAGGCTTGTCCGGAAATTTCAACCCGCGCTTGTTACCCCGAAATATTTAAGATATATCTTTGTCTCGTTGTGCTCCGAGAACTCCCTCCATCTCAACCCGCGCCTTGCTATTCCAAAATTACAAAGCGCGCGAAAACTCCCACCTCTTGTGAAATCCCGACACGCGAAATGCCCGTTACACCCCTGAACCGAAAGAACCGCCTAGGTCAAATCGGTGGGGGAACTTTCGTAACTTACCCCACATTTCGGACAAGCACTCCCCTAAGCCATGGTTCCCCACTCCCATCCCATCTGCCCACCCATTCGTACACCGAGGCCATGAAAACCCGTGAAGCCCCACACCCTCCTCCATCCGCCACCCAGCCGTAGCCTCTTCCCCGATGACATCATCCACAGCAACACCTCGACGTCCCTCATCCACCGTACTGGATGAGGATCCGTCATTGATCTTGCCGTCCCGCCGGTTCAGCCACCCCGTCCTCGACCTCCAAGGAGCTACCCCGAGGTTCCCCTCGTCTTTCGCGCCACCTCCATTCCCACACCGCCGTCTTCACCTGCACCGGAAGAGCATCATCATCACCATTTCCTCGGATGAAGCTGAGGCCTAGTCGGCGCCACCAAAGAGGTTGTACACTAATCACCGCATTTTCTTCTTGATTCGATCTCACGGTGCTGCCGGCGCTTGGTCCCCTGCTTGGTCTGATCTTGCTATTGCTCTTGCTCTTGCTTGTGCTGCTGCTCTCGCTCTTTCTCTTGCTTGCGATGCTGCTCCGATTTAGCTACACTTCAGTCGACTGAATCGACTTTTTGCGTCGATCGATTTTCAAGGGGGCTTGCCGGAGTTAAGGAAGAACCAGCCGCAGCGGGGAGGGGGGCTTACCGGAGAGGTACCCCACTATCTATCTTAGGGTTCAGGGTGGGGGCGGTGGTCGGCGGCGGTAGTGGGGCGGTGGCGTGGGGATCGTCGGAGAAAAAGCTCGGCACAGAGTGGCCTAGAGGGATGACTGGGGTGGCGGCGGACCGGTGGTGGGGAGTGGTTTCGGGGCGGGCGGGGCGGTGCACCGCCGGTCGCGGGCAGCGGGGGGGCGGCTATTTGGATGGTGGTGGCTGGCGGCTCAGGGGGTGGAGGTTGAAGATGAACTGCAGGCCCTTGATTTCGTATCCAATGGCTGGAAAATTGACTGACCAGAGATGAAAAAGTTAGCCGACTGACGTGTAGCTGATGTCTACTATGCAACCTTCTTCTTGTAGACGTTGTTGGGCCTCCAAGTGCAGAGGTTTGTAGGACAGTAGCAAATTTCCCTCAAGTGGATGACCTAAGATTTATCAATCCATGGGAGGTGTAGGATGAAGATGGTCTCTCTCAAACAACCCTGCAACCAAATAACAAAGAGTCTCTTGTGTCCCCAACACACCCAATACAATGGTAAATTGTATAGGTGCACTAGTTCGGCGAAGAGATGGTGATACAAGTGCAATATGGATGGTAGAAATAGGTTTTTGTAATCTGAAAATACAAAAATATCAAGGTAACTAATGATAAAGTGAGCACAAACGGTATTGCAATGCGTTGAAACAAGGCCTAGGGTTCATACTTTCACTAGTGCAAGTTCTCTCAACAGTAATAACATAATTGGATCATATAACTATCCCTCAACATGCAACAAAGAGTCACTCCAAAGTCACTAATAGCGGAGAACAAATGAAGAGATTATTGTAGGGTACTAACCCACCTCAAAGTTATTTTCTGATCGATCTATTCAAGAGTCCGTAGTAAAATAACACGAAGCTATTCTTTCCGTTCGATCTATCATAGAGTTCGTACTAGAATAACACCTTAAGATACAAATCAACCAAAACCCTAATGTCACCTAGATACTCCAATGTCACCTCAAATATCCATTGGTATGATTATACGATATGCATCACACAATCTCAGATTCATCTATTCAACCTACACAAAGAACTTCAAAGAGTGCCCCAAAGTTTCTACCGGAGAGTCAAGAAGAAAACATGTGCCAACCCCTATGCATAAGTTCACAAATGGAACCCGCAAGTTGATCACCAAAACATACATCAAGTGGATCACGTGAATATCCCATTGTCACCATAGATAAGCACATGCAAGAAATACATCAAATGTTCTCAAATCCTTAAAGACTCAATCCGATAAGATAACTTCAAAGGGAAAACTCAATCCATTACAAGAGAGTAGAGGGGGAGAAACATCATAAGATATAACTATAATAGGAAAGCTTGTGATACATCAAGATCGTGCCAAATCAAGAACACGAGAGAGAGAGAGAGAGAGAGAGAGAGAGAGAGAGAGAGAGAGAGATCAAACACATAGCTACTAGTACGTACCCTCAACCCCGAGAGTGAACTACTCCCTCCTCGTCATGGAGATCGCCGGGATGATCAAGATGGCCACCGGTGAGGGATCCCCCCTCCGGCAGGATGCCGGAACAGGGTCTCGATTGGTTTTTGGTGGCTACAGAGGCTTGCGGCGGCGGAACTCCCGATCTAGGTTTATTTCTGGGGGTTTCTGTATTTATAGGAATTTTTGGCATAGGTCTCACTTCAGGGGGGTCTCCGGGTTGTCCACGAGGCAGGGGCCCATGCCCAGGGGGGTGGGCGTGTCCCCCACCCTCGTGGGCAGCCCGGGACTCTTCTGGCCCAACTCTTTTACTCCGGGGGCTTCTTTTGGTCCAAAAAAAGTCATCAAAAATTGGCACGTCAATTGGACTCTATTTGGTTTTCCTTTTCTGAAATACTTAAAAACAAGGAAAAAACAGAAACTGGCACTGGGCTCTAGTTTAATAGGTTAGTCCCAAAAATCATAGAAAATAGCATATAAATGCATATAAAACATCCTAGAAGGATAATATAATAGCATGAATACTTCATAAATTATAGATACGTTGGAGACGTATCAACATCCCCAAGCTTAATTCCTGCTCGTCCTCGAGTAGGTAAATGATAAAAGAAATAATTTATGAAGTGTGAATGCTAGCAGGTGCACAAGTTTGATTAATGATAATTTCAATCACCTTTTCTAGCATCATCATATGTTATAACAGTAGCTCAACTCATAAAACTTTTCATGCCCAAGTAACAAGCTATTCACATGTTAAAGCATAGACCATAAACTTTCTTGAAAACTAACAAACTATGTTCTCAGTCATCAAACAATTGCAATTCACCTTATTTTCAGGAAGGGTCTATGTAAGAGCCTTGGTTTAGCAAATCCCACATACTCAACTATCATATAGTCTTCCATGATTGCTACCACTCAAAGCATATTTTTAGAACAAATAGCATCCATCGAACACAGCGAAAGATAGGGGCTTAATGTTTCACCTGCCAACTTATTTATCATATAGATAATTATCAACAATAATAATTCATGATCAAATATATTTGAATGGCCATATATGCTTAGATCTTTCTCCACCACATGATGCTTGCCAACTAAAAAGTAGGTTGGAATGAGAAGGAATACTACTGACTCTTGCATAAAAGTAAAAGATAGGCCCTTCGCAGAGGGAAGCAGGGATTTGTAGAGGTGCGAGCTCAAGCTTTAAAATGGAGATGAAAATAATTTTGAGAGGTATGCTTTCATTGTCAACATAACGACCAAGAGTTCCCAATATCTTCCATACTAGATACATTATAGGCGGTTCCCAAACAGAAAGGTAAAGATTTTACTCCCCCTCCACCAACAATCACACTCCACGGCTTGTCCGAAACAACGGGTGCCGTCCAACTATCAACAATCCTGGTGGAGTTTTGTTTAAATTATTTACGATTTTGTTTTTGATCTTTTGATCATAGGACTGGGCATCCCAGTTACCAGCCATTTTCTCGTGAATGATGAGCGGAGTCCACTCATCATGAGAATAAACCACCTAGCATGGAAGATACTGACAGCTCCTAGTCGCTACATGAGCGATTCGGGCATACAAAACATATTATTATTTGAAGGTTTAGAGTTTGGCACATACAAATTTACTTGGTACGGCAGGTAAATACCGCATATAGGTAGATATGGTGGACACTCATGGAATAAACTTGGTTCAAGGAATTTGGATGCACAAGTAGTATTCCCGCTTAGTACAGATATTTTGGATAGCAAAGGATTCTAAATAGCAAGCACCACATGTTAGAGGATCCATAACAATATAACTTCTATACAAATATACCCAAGCATAACTCATTATGTTGTCTTCCTTGTCCAACTTCAACTAATTTGCTAAGGTTTGAAAATAATTAATGGGGCTCACAATCATAGAAGATGTCCAAGATAGTATATTTATATGTGAAATCTCTCTTCCTTCAATATTCTTTCATGAATTGTTCAAGTGACCAATACAATGTTTCTAACCTTCAATAAATTTACCACCTCTACTTCTTATATGTGAAGTCATTACTCCCCATGGGATAAGCATATGAAACATATATAATTTCAGATTTATGATATTCAAATCATTCAACTATTTACTCATAGTATATAAGTGAATCACACGAGTAAATGACAAACTACTCCAAAAAGATATAAGTGAAGATCAATGAATAGTTAAATAATTATGTAGCTTTGTGAAGACTGTCTCTCATTTAAGAATTTCAGATCTTGGGATATTATTCAAACAGCAAGCAAAACAAAATAAACGACATTTCAAGGATAGCACTCATCATGTGAAGAAGCAAAAACTTAGGCTTAACCGATACTAACCGATAATCGTTGAAGAAGAAAGGTGGGATGCCTATCGGGGCATCCCCAAGCTTAGATGCTTGAGACTTCTTGAAATATTATCTTGGGGTGCCTTGGGCATCCCAAAGCTTGAGCTTTGGTGTCTCCTTAATTCCTCTCATATCACGGTTTCCTAAATCTCAAAAGCTTCATCCACACACCTAACTCAACAAGAACTCGTGAGATAAGTTAGTATAAACCAATGGAAGAACATTATCATTTTCTACTGTAACAAAGCACTAAAATTATTATTCAACATTTCATACTAAATACCTCTTCATATTTAATACTCCTATCCTCAAATATAATCATTAAACAAGCAAACATATGCAAACAATGCAAACATAACAGCAATCTGCCAAAACTGTACAGTCTGTAAAGAATGCAAGATTCATCATACTTCCCTAACTCCAAAAATTATGAAATTCTACCACACTGTAGAAAATTTATAAAAGCTTATTATGCAAAATGTTTCAACATTTTATCATATTCTGACTTTTCTAGGGAATTTTGGCAACAGCGGTAAACTTTCCGTTTTGAAACAGCAACATGTATACTTGCAAAATAAGCATGGTAAAGGCTATCCTTGACATTTTTATTGAAAATAAAGATGCAAAACATTATTGTAAATAACATAAAGCAAATAATAAGAAAATAAAATGATGCTCCAAGCAAAACACATATTATGTGGTGAATAAAAATATAGCGGTAAGTAAAGTTACCGATGAATGAAGACGAAAGAGGGGATGCCATCCGGGGCATCCCCAAGCTTAGGCTCTTGGTTGTCCTTGAATTTTACCTTGGGGTGCCTTGGGAATCCCCAAGCTTAGGCTCTTGCCACTCCTTATTCCATAGTTCATCGAATCTTTACCCAAAACTTGAAAACTTCACAACACAAAACTTAACAGAAAACTCGTGAGCTCCGTTAGTATAAGAAAATAAATCACCACTTAGGTACTGTTATGAACTCATTCTAAATCCATATTTGTGTTATATATACTGTATTACAACTTCTCTATGGTTCATACCCTCGGATACTACTCATAGATTCATCAAAATAAGCAAAGAACACATAGAAAACAGAATATGTCAAAAACAGAACAGTCTGTAGTAATCTGTATCACTCGAATACTTATGTAACTCCAAAAATTCTTAAATAAATTGGTGGCCCTGATCAATTTGTATATTAATCTTCTTAAAAAAGAATCAATTTAAAATCACTCTTCTGTAAAAAAAATACAGCTAATCTTGTGAGCACAACGTTTCTGTTTTTTACAGCAAAATCACATTAACCTTCACCCAAGTCTTCCCAAAGGTTCTACTTGGCACTTTATTGAAACAAAAGCTACAAAACATGATTACTACAGTAGAATATTCATTAACACACAAAAATAGTAGGGGTAAATATTGGGTTGTCTCCCAACAAGCGCTTTTCTTTAATGCCTTTTTAGCTAGGCATGACGATTTCATTGATGCTCACATCAAAGATAAGAATTCAAACACAATGGGAGCATCATGAAGCATATTACTAACACATTTAAGTCTAACCCACTTCCTATGCATAGGGATTTTTTGAGAAAACAACTTATGGGAACATGAAACAACTAGCATAGGAAGGTAAAACAAGCAAATCTTCAAGATTTTGAGGAAACTTGATATTATTGCAATATGTAGAAGCATATGATACTCTCTCATAATAATTTTTAGTAGCATAATGAATTAATTCAACCATATAACTAGCACATAAAGCATTCTTTTCATGATCTACTTGCATAGAAATTTTACTACTCTCCACATAAGAAAATTTCTTCTCATGAATAATAGTGGGAGCAAACTCAACAAAATAACTATCATGTGAAGCATAATCCTATTGAAAATTAAAATCATGATGACAAGTTTCATGGTTATCTTTATTCTTTATAGCATACGTGTCATCACAATAATCATCATAAATAGGAGGCATGCTTTCATCATAATAAATTTGCTCATCAAAACTTGGGGGACTAACATATCATCTTCATCAGACATAACATCCCCAAGCTTATGGCTTTGCATATCATTAGCATCATGGATATTCAAAGAATTCATACTAACAACATTGCAATCATGCTCATCATTCACATATTTTATGCCAAGCATTCTATGTAATTCTTCTTCTAGTACTTGAGCACAATTTTCCTTCCCATCATTTTCATGAAAGACATTAAAAAGATGAAGCATATGAGGCAACCTTAATTCCATTTTTTGGTCGTTTTCTTTTACAAACTAAACTAATGATAAAATAAGAAACTAAAAGATTCGATTGCAAGATCTAAAGATATACCTTCAAGCATTAACCTCCCCGGCAACGGCGCCAAAAATTAGATTGATGTCTACTACGCAACCTTCTTCTTGTAGACGTTGTTGGGCCTCCAAGTGCAGAGGTTTGTAGGACAGTAGCAAATCTCCCTAGAGTGGATGACCTAAGGTTTATCAATCCATGGGAGATGTAGGATGAAGATGGTCTCTCTCAAACAACCCTGCAACCAAATAACAAAGAGTCTCTTGTGTCCCCAACACACTCAATACAATGGTAAATTGTATAGGTACACTGATTCGGTGAAGAGATGGTGATACAAGTGCAATATGGATGGTAGATATAGGTTTTTGTAATCTGAAAATATAAAAACCCTAATGCAACAAAGAGTTCATACTTTCACTAGTGCAAGTTCTCTCAACAATAATAACATAATTGGATCATATAACTATCCCTCAACATGCAACAAAGAGTCACTCCAAAGTCACTAATAGCGGAGAACAAACGAAGAGATTATTGTAGGGTACTAACCCACCTCAAAGTTATTTTCTAATCGATCTATTCAAGAGTCCGTAGTAAAATAACACGAAGCTATTCTTTCTGTTCGATCTATCATAGAGTTCGTACTAGAATAACACCTTAAGATACAAATCAACCAAAACCCTAATGTCACCTAGATACTCCAATGTCACCTCAAGTATCTGTGGGTATGATTATACGATATGCATCACACAATCTCAGATTCATCTATTCAACCTACACAAAGAACTTCAAAGAGTGCCCCAAAGTTTCTACTGGATTGTCAAGACGAAATGGTGTGCCAACCCCAATGCATAAGTTCACAAATGGAACCCGCAAGTTGATCACCCAAACATACATCAAGTAAATCACGTGAATATCCCATTGTCACCACAGATAAGAACATGCAAGACATACATCAAGTGTTCTCAAATCCTTAAAGACTCAATCCGATAAGATAACTTCAAAGGGAAAACTCAATCCATTACAAGAGAGTAGAGGGTGAGAAACATCATAAGATCCAACTGTAATAGCAAAGCTCATGATACATACCCTCAGAGAGAGAGAGAGAGAGAGAGAGAGAGAGAGAGAGAGAGAGACCAAACACATATCTACTGGTACATACCCTCATCCCCGAGGGTGAACTACTCCCTCCTTGTCATGGAGATCGTTGGGATGAAGAAGATGGCCACCGTTGAGGGATCCCCCCTCCGGCAGGATGCCGGAACAGGGTCTCGATTGGTTTTCGGTGGCTACAAAGGCTTGCGTCGGCGGAACTCCCGGTCTAGGTTTATTTCTGGGGGTTTCTGTATTTATAGGAATTTTTGGTGTAGGTCTCACGTCAGGGGGGGTGTCTGGGTTGTCCACGAGGCAGGGGCCCATGCCCAGGGGGGTGGGCGCGCCCCCCACCCTCGTGGGCAGCCCGGGACTCTTCTGACCCAACTATTTTACTCCGGGGGCTTCTTTTGGTCCAGAAAAAATCATCAAAATTTGGCACGTCAATTGGACTCCGTTTGGTTTTCCTTTTCTGCAATACTTAAAAACAAGGAAAAAACAGAAACTTGCACTGGGCTCTAGGTTAATAGGTTAGTCCCAAAAATCATATAAAATAACATATAAATGCATATAAAACATCCTAGGAGGATAATATAATAGCATGAATACTTCATAAATTATAGATACGTTGGAGACGTATCAGTAGCCTCACGATCTTTGCTACACGACCGGCTGCCACGGCTCTCGCGCTAGCTGCTTTGCATCGCTTTTACGCTACTAGTGCGTTCAGTTCCGACGGTACAATTCAGTTTCGGCCAAAATTCAGTTTCGATAGTTAAGTTCAGTTTTGATGATTAAATTCAGTTTCGACAGTTAAGTTCAGAGATGAGCGGCTGATGTATTTTACATCCGGCACTTTGTGGTTCTGTATTTTACATCATCTATTGGAGATGCTATTAGAATTCCACTCGAGTTAACATTGTCTCTCCGTCTGCTTCAGCCTCGGCGTCGTACAACTCACCGGAGCTGCTCCAACGATGAAACCCTCCATCACAGTGAGCAGTACAGGCTCCATCTCAAGATGCCTAAGATCTTCTTCCCCTCCTCTGACAGCCAAGTCAGCCGGATCATCCTCACCGACCAACCCAATCATGCTGAGATCGACATGGCTTCGCCAAAGAGGTTGTACACTTGTTGCATCTCTTTTTTACTCTACATGTTATACATATTGTCCACTGAGCACACGCAGTAATGTGAAATACAATTAGTTTCTCCTACTATATGACAAGCAGTGAGGTACCAGGCAACTTAGCTATCCGTGATGGACTCTCTTGAACGCCATCATTATTTATCTCTGCGCATTTGAGCTATGCATTTGTCGATGGGCCTGGGAGTTGAGCTAGTAGGGCAGTGGCCTGGGTCCAAAGTAGTAGAAGCAGCACAAAAATATTTTTTGAGTGTAGGCTTTTCCTTGCTCAAGCCTGTCTGCTAGAATCGCCAGTGCTTGAAAGGAAAAGTGAAGGAAAAACATAGGAATTGGAAAGTTTCCTATGGTACTATTGTTCATGCATTTGGTTCAAACGAATGGAACAAAGGAAAACCGTAGTATTTGTTCCTTTAGTGTCTCCTTGAAAGAAAAAAAACATAGGAATTTTAATATCCACTTGTCCTCCTTTTCAAATTTCTATTCATGTAGCACAAGACAAAGAGATAGTAGCATAATAGCATTATAACCATACATTTTCTTGTGGTTTGACTTAATCTCACCATGCTTCTTTGCATCCTGTGATCTTCCAATTCTTGTGAACCAAACACCTAGATTGGTAGGAATCATGTGTTTTTAAATTCTCTATTTTGCACGTGCATTCCTATCCTATTACTGTGTATTTCCTATCCCTGCGTTGTTAGAATCCTCCAATTCAAATGAGCCCTTATAGAATTACTTCTCTTACAGATAGTTGTCAAAGAAAACCTTGTGTGGTTTGTCCCGCTCCTGCTGCACCGTCGTCCACCCCAGCTCAGCTGCTCCAATGACAGAAGGGTCCAGCACAGCAGGGATCCGGCCTCCAGACTGTCTTTCGCCGCCTCAGATCTTCTTCCCCGCCACTGGCAGCCTTGACAACTTCATTACCATCATCAACCGAGCAGATGACCTCGAGGACTACACGGGTCCGCAAGAGAGGTTGCACTCTTTCGTGTCTGCTGACGTTATGCATCGCTTAATATTACATGCTACTTTATCATCCTGTTCACCGATTAGACTCTGAGTCAGCTCCAAACTAATGGTCAAACTTGAGTTTTTAAATGGTTGTGGGGTACATATCGGGGCCGCAATCAATAGTATCTATCTACTATCTGGTTAATCTCTGGTGTCTATATGAGTTTCATGTTGGGTGGGAACAAACAAAGAAAGAAGCCATTATCTCGTATTTTTTAACTGAAGCCATTATCTGCACCGCTATCATTGGTTTTGGGTCTATCCACAGGTTGCTACCATCACTCTGGATTTCTGCATGCACTCCTTACATAATCTCACTATGTTTTATTCCTATGCATGTCAGTTATTGTACACAATGGAACTGAACATGTAGAGCAAAAGAGATGAGGCTTGCATGGCAATAAAATTTCATGCAGACGTCGCTCGATGGTAGGTGCAAAGGCAGCCCCCCTCCACCCATTTGGGATTGTAATCGAGAGGAAGATATCTGTCCTGAGAGGGTTCAGAAGGAGAAGACCACTCCTATTACCACCTGAGGTCTTCGCTCTAACTTGGCATGCATATGGTTCCTTGCATTGCTTACTTTATATATCAAATATGTCATCTACTTAGTTTAGACATGCTTTGTGTGAATGCCATCTATTTAGTTTATTCATTGTTTATGTGAATTATGCAACGCCATCTTGTTTAGCCAGGAATCATATATGTGAATTTTGCAATGTCATCCTGCTTATCCAGTCATCTTATACGTGAATTATATCAGGCCATCCTTTTTTCCGTTACGTATTACATTTGTCAACAATGTTAGTACATTCAACTACTCTTCATGTGCATCAGCCATTTGACATGGTGATGGAAAATTCTAGAGTGAAAACAAGGTCTTCAGAGCAGACTATGCTATTTGACGAAGCGCATATCTCGCTGGTTACGGATAGCTCCTCAGAGGAGGATTTAGAGACAGATGACTAGTCCTATTTCCCCCCAAGGTGTATGCTCTAACTTGGCAGGGTTATGTTGCTCATATCGTGCGTACGGTGTCTTGCATTGCTATGTCATTTGATTAGTTTAGACACGCTTTGTGTGATTGCCACCTGTGTAGTGTCTAATTACCATATATGTGAATTATGCATTGCCATCTTGTTGCAAGACATTATATATGTGAATTATGCAATGCTATCTTGTTGCAAAAGCATTATATATGTGAATTATCCAATGCAATGCTGTTTAGCCAATCATCATGTATGTGAATTATATCATGCTATCATATTTTTGTATTACGTGTTCCATTTCTCGACAACATTTGTATATACAACTACTTTTCCTGTGCATCAGCCATTTGAAGCGGTGATGGAAGGATCTGGAGTGAAAACAAGGTATTCAGAGCAGACAATGCTACCTGCTGAAGCAGACATCTTGCTGGTTACAGAGAGCTCCTCAGAGGAGGATTCAGAGACTGATGACCAGTCATATTTCCCCCCTGAGGTCTATGCTCAAACTTGGCAGGGTTATATTACCCATGTCATGCATGTTGTCTTGCATTGCTTAGTTTTTACATCATATGTGGATTGCCATATGCTTACTTGCTTACTATATAAATCATATATTTGAATTATATCATGCCATCATGTTTACATACAAAGCATCTATCTGAATTATGGCATGGCAAGCCATTTAATAAAGATATCATATAGTTATATCAGCTCATCCTGTTTAGTATTTCCATAGGCGGCATGTATGTGAATTATGGCATGCCAACCTATTTAATAAACACAGTATATAGTTATATCATGTCATCCTGTTTACATAGTCATCATATTTTGAACTATGTCTTTCCATCTTTTTTAGTTATCCATCATAATGTGAAATTGTGTCATGCTATCATGTTTAGTTAGCCATCATATATGTGAAATTGTGTCATGCTATCCTGTTTGGCTAGACAACATAAATGTGAATTATTTCATGCCCTCTTTTATTCCCCACTATCCATTGCACCTGTCTTATCATACAATGTATGTACATTCAATTGCTTTTCTTGTTTATCAGCCATTTGAAATGGAGAGGGTGATGGCAGTATCTAAGGGAGTAACAACACAGTCTTCAGAAAAGATAGTGCTGCCAGTTGATGCAGATAGAACCACGGTTGTACATGCCCAAGAACCAGCCCCACCACACATAACCCAGACTCTCACAGATTGTACCCCTACCTAGTTGGATGAGAACCAGTGCACCCTTCTAACCCCAACCCTAGCAGATAGTAACCCAGTTCCAGTTGACACAGCACCGTCTCCACCACAGAGCACCCAAACATGATCAGTTAGTAAGGGAACTGCAGTGCCCAAAGCACGAGGACCACCACTCCGAATCCCAACTCAACGCTTAAAGCAGAAGAAGAATTGTTCTCAGGTCAGGTTCTGTAGCTATGGTTCATACTCCTTTGCTCTTGCATCACTGTATTTACTCATACCAATTATTTTCAAATTTGAAGGATGGAATTGAAACTCCAATGGTGCAATAGGTATGTTTTAAACGTGTTTCATTAACTAGTTTGCTGTTGTAACTTGCTCTATGTTGATTTCAGTTTCAGTTGAATAAACAGTTATGTTCTCATGTCATGCACATTACAAGTGTTGTTATTACTCTGTAGTTTCCCACACTTATATTCTATCTATTCTGCTTTGTCTTGAACAAATATTATTTGAGTTGTGTCTCTATCTTGATTTGGCAACAAAATCTAGAATGATATAGACCATAAAGTGACTGTGGTACATAGATATATGTTTGTTTCATGTTGTTATCCAGTCCACTTTACTACTGAATTGATTTACCAAAATGAGTTTCATATACAACATGGTAAACCTGTGATGTGCCTGCTTGTTTCTCTTTTAGAATGCGGACAAAATATTGGAGAACAGTACTACCATTATGCAATGGAAAAGGAAGTAATGCAGATAAGGTTAAAGATAGTGAGACATCCCTGTTGGTCTCCACGAAAGCTGATAAAAACTATCTTGACGACAGTGAGAGAACCCAAAAGTCCTGTCTTGATGTTGTGTTCGAGTTACTAGCCACTACTGCTGGCACAAGCTCTTCGAACTCGCTGCCTGAATCAGTTTGTTTTCTTGAGTCTCAACTTCAAGTTGAAAGACATCGATCAGATGTGCGGCGACTGTCGGTGTCAAAACCGACGGATCTCGAGTAGGGGGTCCCGAACTGTGCATCTAAGGTTGATGGTGACAGGAGAGATGGGACACAATGTTTACCCAAGTTCGGTCCCTCTCTATGGAGGTAATACCCTACTTCCTGCTTGATTGATCTTGATGAATATGAGTATTACAAGAGTTGATCTACCACGAGATCGTAATGGCTAAAACCCGAGAAGTCTAGCCTATATGACTATGATTATAATGATTGGCCTCTACGGACTAACCCCTCCGGTTTATATAGACACCGGAGGGGATTAGGGTTGTACAAAGTCGGTTACAGAGAAAGGAATCTTCATATTTGGACGCCAAGCTTGCCTTCCACGCCAAGGAGAGTCCCATCCGGACACGGGGGACAGTCTTTGGTCTTGTATCTTCATAGCTCATTAATCCGGCCCATGTCCAACAGGCCAGGCACCCGAGGACCCCCTAGTCCAGGACTCCCTCAGTAGCCCCCAAACCAGGCTTACAATGACGATGTATCCGGCGCGCAGATTGTCTTCGGCATTGCACGGCGGGTTCTTCCTCCGATGACTTCAAAGAGATGTATTCGGTGTTCCGTTTAGTGTCGCACTCCTCAGCTTCTGTGTATCCACGATTTCAGCTTCCACATGTCAGGCGAATACGAGAGGTCAGGGTATTTTTGCACATACCACCCCGGCCATGTAAGAAAGCGTCTATTTAAAGGGATTGGATCTCATATCCATCCCACACCACGCGAAAAATCCATAGAGCTTGCTAGGAGGAACCATTCCAACATGGCCATCGCTCCCAGTTCTTCCTGCCATTCCCACGGCCACGAAAAAGGCGGTTGGGAGAGGTGCTCCATATCCCACGGTCAGCTAACAAAGCTGCAAACATAGGGATTTCTTACCCTCGCGGATCTAGTCCCCGTTCGAGCAGGATTGACTTCCTTCAACGGCAGGGCTCAGGCTGAGAATTTCCCCAATCCATCTAGGGGGAGCGAGTGTGCTTCGTTCCCTTCCTGCTAAGAGGCGTCGGTTTTCCAATCCATCCGTTCCTGCGAGGGCTTCTGGAGTATTATGGTCTTCAACTTCACAATTTCACTCCTGCCTCCATTCTGCCCATCGCGGGTTATGTCGCTCTTTGTGAGCTATTCCTGGGTTGTGAGGCCCATTTTGAATTGTGGAGGAAGCTATTCTGCCTTGTCCCTCGTAACCAAGAGGGATCAATATTTGAAGTGGGCGGAGCCGAAGTATGGCGCATCGCCCGGACCGGATACCTGTCCGGCACACCAAAGAAGGCATCCGAATAGTGGTCTTCTGAATGGTTCTATATTGAGGATGTCACCCTTCCTGAGCCAGTCCGAATGGGTCTTCCCGAATTCGCAAGTGTTCCGTTGAAGAAACGCCATAGATGGCGCCCTCGGGGCCTCAAGGAGGAAGATAGTGCGGGAGTCCATCAGCTTATGAGCAAGGTAAAGGCACTTGCCCAGTCCAGATTAACAATAGTTGAGGTAATGGCGACCTCCATAGTGCGAGGAGTTCAGCCTCTCCAATACAGAGGGCTTCCCATGTGGCACTATAATGGGGAGGACGACGCCTCCCGCTGCGGCCGGAAGGGTCCGGATACCCCCGCTGCTTTGGCCAAAATATTGGCCGGACTGTTCAAAGGGGAGGAAGAGGAATTTATTCGCATTAAGCGCAGAGATGGATTTTCCATGTATAACCCTACTAGATGGGTGAGTTCCAACCCCGCTGCTCCACTCATTCTACTCCCTGAGTCAATTTTAATGAACATTAATCCGTCCATTTGTAACAGGAATGGCGAAAGATCACCAAGGGGCTACACTGCCCCGCCCCACAGCCAGAGGACCACAACCGGGACCTTGACCCCAGATTCGAAGAGGATCCAGACATATTCGTGGTGCTCGAGGACGGGGTGTTCTACCAGGCGAGCTATGACGGCACGGAAGTGGCCATCACCGTCGACTACCCCTGTCTTCTCCCTGCCTCCCACGTAAGTAACCAGGAGACATCCCCGAAAGAGCTTCCTCGTTCTGCCTCACCCACTGCACTGTCTCGTGCTCCAAAGGGGAGGCGCTCGGCGCGTCATGCTGTACTAGAGGCAACTTCAAAGAAGATGACACCCACGTCGGGCAAGCCTTCGAAGAGGAAAGTAAACAAAGATACGACCAAACCCTCACCGAAGAGGTATGGTTTCATAAATATGCCCCTTGGCAGTCACATCCAACTATGACATTTTCTGCTTGTGCCTTATCAGGAAAAGCGCTCGCCGTACTATGTCCGGCCGTCCGGCCAGTCATACTCCCAACAGCCAGGTTCCAGACCCTGCCGTAAAGACATCTGCTGATATGGGAGCGCCACCGAATTGTTCTTTGGCCGAGTATTCAGACGATGCATCTGTCACCAACTCAGAAGTGGAGAGCGCCATGAGTCATCGGCGTCGGATAGCCGTTCTTCGCGACTCCAGTTCTACAAAAGAGGCCTTTGATGCCTTTAGCTCGGCGGATGCATACATCCGAGCTGCTCGAGACGGGCTTACCAGAGCCACAGACCAGCATTTGAAAGATATGCGGGTAAGTTTATTGTACAAAACTAATAATTATATACCAGTAGCCCCTGAGACTTGATGCAGTTGATACAACTGATTTAAGGATCATTGTATAACCAGGTATTGACAGAGAAGAACAACCTGTTATCTCAGGAACTAGAAAAGTGTCAGACCTAGCCAACTGCTGCTACCGCCGAACTGGAGAAATCTAAAAAGGCATCACCTGGTAATATTCCCCTCAATCGAGAAAAATAATTATATACCGGCAATGCTAATATTGTTGCTCATCTTATGGCAGGATCGTCAGATCAACTGAAGGAGCAACTGAAATCCGCCCAAGCGAAAGAACGAGAAGCCAAAAGACTGCTGGCCACGGGCGAACGTGTGCTGACATGAGTCAGAGATGAGAAAAACAAGCTACAGGATGCCCACACCCAGCTGGGCGAAGAACTGAAAGATTTACGGGCCCAGCTGACTGATTCCATGAAGGAAAACAAGAGGCTGCGCGGCGGCATATTTGGTATGTGGTCACACTTACCTCCGTGTAGCCGGAGATGAAAGGGACAGACAGAATTATATCTGTAGGTATGCTGACCGGCCGTCCCGAAGAGGAGACGTCCGGAATCTCGGGAGATCTGCTACAAGAGCTATCGCAAGTGCACGAGCAAGCTCGGCAGGCGATGCGAAGTGTTGCCAAGGCTTTATGGCCATCCGCCTCCCCCCAGGAAGGATGGAGGAGCTTATACAGCTATTCAAGGGAACGCGGCGGCGCTTCAGATTATGGAAGATATCGGCCTGCTGGGAAGGTGCGTGAGAAGCCTGGGCCATGGTGAAAACACGGTATACCAAGCTTGATCCAAATCATATGGCCCGGGTCGGACCTCTAGGGTCATATGGGAAAGAAATTCCTGTGAATTTGGTATATGACCAAGTAGAAGTAACCGCCAGATATTCCCAACAGGATTGTAATTTAGACAGCCTGTTAGACGGTATAGAGGAGGAAATTTATGAGTCCAAGTGACTATGTACTTTCCTTGACATATTTGTCCCTAGCCGGATTGTAAAACGACTGTCATGGCAGACCTTTTCGCTTCGACCTCTAGACCCAAAGGTGCAGAGTGTTTCCGAATACCTGAGTGGCGAAATAGACCGGGGTATGCGTGGAAACCAGGCGTAGGGGTCATGGTTGCTTGAACAGACAAGTTGTATCCGACTATCTATGTTATATTACATTGTGATTGTAAGAAACATCTTCCAGAGAGAATAGTTCCGTTAAGGATTCCTTTCCCTGGGTGTACATGCGTTAATGTGCATGTCCAAACTGTGATTGAAAAAATCGCAGTATATTCAACATCTGGGGGTTCATATTTTAATGAATGTAAAAGCATCTTTAATTTGCCGACCGAATATTCCCTTAAGAACACTAGCTTTCGGCTTCACCCAGTCTGAGGTACACATCCGGATGACCCAGCAGTAACAATCGCCGAGGTGCTCCCTTTCTGCGCTAGCCGAACTAATGGGAACATATGGCATAAGCACAGGAGCCAAGCAACCCAGCTTGGCCAAAACTTAAGTCATATCGATGCATATAATGGCGAAGAAAAGGTACTTATGGGGAAAACGCACATATGTGATGAGCTTGATGCTCGAAAAATAACAATAATAAGCTTCTGTGAAAGAAGCCCCCAGGTAAAATTGACGTACATATTTGAGGATATGTATGTCACAGGTGCACGGTTTAGCCGCACAAAAAAATTTAAAGCTGAAAAGGAAAAAGCGAAAAGAGAGGAAAAGGTAATGCAAACAATAGGGGGAAGGAGACGAACAAAGAGTTCGGCGCTAGGCATAGAATCTTCGGAGTTTGGCCGCATTCCAGGGGTTCGGCTCTAAGCGATTATCTGACGCATCAGGCAGGTGGTACGCTCCTCCGGTAAGAACTTCATCAATGATGAAGGGACCCTCCCACTTGGGCTTGAGTTTGTCCTTTTCTTCTCCGCTGCCGTAGAACAAGTTCGCCAACATTATAAGTCTTGGCCCGCACTTCTCTGCTTTGATACATGCGAGCCTGTTGTTGATAAAATGTGGAACGGGCTTTTGCAACATCGCGCTCCTCCTCCAGGGCATCTAAGTTGTCCTGCCGATCAAGCTTGGCGTCTCTCTCTTCGTACATGCGCACTCGAGGTGAGTCATGAATAATGTCGCAGGGTAACACAGCCTCTGCGCCGTACACCATGAAGAAAGGTGTATATCCGATAATGCGATTGGGCGTGGTCCGCAGCCCCCAGAGTACGGAGTCGAGATCCTCAATCCAGTGCTTGTCTGATTCTTTCAAAGACCGCACTAATCTAGGCTTGATGCCGCTCATAATAAGACCATTAGCGCGTTTGACTTGACCGTTTGTTTGCAGGTGATAGACGGAGGCGTAATAGAGCTTAATGCCCAGATTGGCGCACCAGTTTTTCACCTCATCGGCTGTGAAATTGGAGCCGTTATCGGTGATGATGCTGTGTGGGACACCATAACGGTGTACAATGCCGGATATAAAGTCTATCACTGGCCCAGCTTCGGCCGTTTTAACTGGTTTGGCCTCTATCCACTTAGTGAATTTATCCACCATGACCAGCAGATACTTTTTCTTATGGCTTCCTCCTTTAAGGGGTCCGACCATATCCAGCCCAAAACCGCGAAAGGCCAAGTGATGGGGATTGTTTGCAGAGCAGTGGGTGGTGTCGGTGTCATAACCGGCGGATCTCGGGTAGGGGGTCCCGATCTGTGTGTCAAGGCTGATGGTAACAAGAAGTAAGGGATACATATGTTTACCCAGGTTCGGGCCCTCTCGACGGAGGTAAAACCCTACTTCCTGCTTGATTAATATTGATGATATGGGTAGTACAAGAGTAGATCTACCACGAGATCGTAGAGGCTAATCCCTAAGAGCTAGCCTATGATGGTATGATTGTAATTTTGATCGGCCTTCTAAGGACCAACCTTTTTGGTTTATATAGGCACCGGAGAGGGCTAGGGTTTACATGGAGTCGTTTACAAGGAAAGAAATATAATATCCGGATCACCAAGCTTGCCTTCCACGCCAAGGAAAGTCTCATCCGGACACGGGCCGAAGTCTTGAGTCTTGTATCTTCACGCTTCAATAGTACGGACGTTGTACACAGTCCGGCTGTCCGGATACCCCCTAATCCAGGACTCCCTCAGTAGCCCCTGAACCAGCCTTCAATGATGATGAGTCCGGCGCGCAGTATCATCTTCGGCATTGCTGGGCGGGTTCCTCCTCCGAATACTCCAAGGTAATTGTCGAACACTTAAACCGTGTCTGGATCCACAAGATGGTCTTCATATGGCATAACTTGATCTGCTGGCAGTCTTCGTGCACCGTGGCCTGGTCCAACGCGAACCGGCGTTTCTTACCCCATGGCGACTCGCATTACGAGGCAGTTTTACCGGCACGTCCCATCGGGGCGGAGATAGTGTTCCACTTATTACGTGATTTTCCATCAATATGAGCACGCGTGACCCCACGACTGATGTTGGTATAACTCGTGTGTTTTTAGATAAGCCTCAAACGGCCACTCGGGGGACTCTTGATATTCATCCCCTTTATAAAAAGGGGTCGAGGCCTACGCCTCTTTTTCACCTTCCTCGCGCCTTCTTGTACCTCGAGTTCTAACACCCGAACCCTAAGCCTCAACACCCCAGATCCGCCGGTTTGTCCGGATCCGTCCCTCAAGGCCAATGGGTGGCCTCCTTGATCCAAGAGGACGAAATTGTGAAGCTTAGGGAGGTCGGATACCTGACCGCCGACATCCAACACAGGCTTCCTGCATCCGGGCAAGTCATCCCCACACCGGAGCCTAATGAGTGCGTCGTCTTTGTCCCGCACTTCCTCCTCGGCCTGGGCTTCACCCTCGATCCCTTTGTGAGGGGGCTCATGTTCTATTATGGGCTGAATTTTCACGATCTGGCTCCAGACGCTATCCTCCACATCTCATCATTCATTATAGTGTGCGAGGCCTTCCTCCACGTCACCCCACACTTCGGCTTATGGCTCAAGACCTTTAATGTGAAGCCGAAGATGATTGAGGGGCGACATGCAAAGTGCGGAGGTGTTGTAATAAGCAGGAACGCTGATGCCCCATGGCTAGAGGGTTCTTTCCCTGAAGTATCCGATGTATGGTAGCGGAGGTGGTTTTATGTCACGGCTCCCCGAGGCACAAAGTGGGTTTCTGCCCCCGAGTTTCGCTCGGGCCCTCCGCCGTAGTTGGCGTCTTGGACAGACATAGGACGGAATTGGGGGCCCGCTGGTGACATACCAGTGCTGCAAAATCGCATTCGGGAGCTTATTGAGAGGGACATTAACCTTGTCAGCATAATGCAAGTGATGTTAATCTGGCGGATGTTGTCGTGCCAACGCCGGCCTCTCCGAATGTGGGAGTTCAATCCGGAGGGTCCGCCGACTGTCAAGCACTTCTTGGTCTTGAAGCTCGAAGAGATGTGCAAATTATTCTTCGGACGGAAAGTAAAGTGTCCGGACACCACCGAGGATGCGGGCCTAAGCTCGTAATCGCCTAGATACCCAAGTAAGTAAACTTGATACCGGACACCGTGTTTTGTATTTGTTGTAAATGTTTATTCGGAAAATCATCCGCGTCCAGGAATGGCTCAGCAAGGTGGAGAGAATCAGGTGTCCGGCGCCACTTCCCGAAGGCTTGCCCGCCCCCACCATGGCCAAGATGCTTGACCGAGTACTCAGCAGGATGCCCCCGGGGAAAGGCAAGGAGAAGGATGAAGAATCCGAACCCCACATGCTACACATCCGAACCGGGGCAATTGTTACCTCCCCTAAGGAGGATAGTCGGGAAGGGAAGGCTAAGGCCTCCTCCCCGCGCAGGAAGAAGAGGGCCGCTTCCGAAGACTCGGAGACGGAGATGCCCAAACCCGGGAAAAAGATAACACCAGGGGGCTCTGCCCCAACGGGCACCCTCACCGCATCGTGCCCACCAACGGGCCAGCCCTCCACCGAGCTGTAAGTTCATTTTTGATTCGAAGGTATTGCGTTCCTCCTAGATTAATAACCAGGATTCATCTTTCGCAGTCCGGCTAGCAGCCCTTCTCAACAGAGTTCATCTTCGGGGGATCTTCCTCCGGAGATGATGGAGAGCGAGACCCCACCCACCTCTCCGGCTCATGAAGTAGGCGACACTGAGGTGTCGTCACGGACGAGTCCGGATCTGCCTAAGGCGGAACCCAATGCGTCAGCCCCCCTGAGCCCGGAACATTTGGCTCCTGCGAGGGGCGATGGGAAGGGTCCATCACAGTTCGATGTCCGGACAGACATACTAATGGGCCTATTGGAGCGAGCTGTGCTCTCGGAGGAGCACCGCTCATTAATGAGCGAGGTGCTCAAGAAGATCTCGTCTGCTACAAGCGGTTTGAATGAAGCATTTGCAAGTCTGCTCAGAGGCTTTGAGGTATGTAACGAAGAATACACCGTTTTTGGCTGTGAGGCGCATGTTAGGTGTGCTCCATATAGATAGTAGCCCCTGAGACTCTGGTTCCCCGCCCTAGGGGGCAAACGGGGGATCATAAATCAATGATTGCACTATAAATTTGTGTAGGTACCTGTGAGTCCGGCCGCTGACCAGTCCATGGAAGTTTCCAAACTGACCAGGCAGATTCAATCGATTGATGCCGATATCATGCTGATGAACGAGCGGCTAGACAAGTCACAAGGTATGTGCTCTGTCTTCCTTTGCATAGGAAAATATGGGACACAGATGTTTACCCAGGTTCGGGCCCTCTCGACGGAGGTAAAACCCTACTTCCTGTTTGATTAATATTGATGATATGGGTAGTACAAGAGTAGATCTACCACGAGATCTCAGAGGCTAAACCCTAAGAGCTAGCATATGATGGTATGATTGTAATTGTGATCGGCCTTCTAAGGACCAACCTCTCCGATTTATATAGGCACCGGAGAGGGCTAGGGTTTACATGGAGTCGGTTACAAGGAAGGAAATATAATATCCGGATCGCCAAGCTTGCCTTCCACGCCAAGGAAAGTCCCATCCGGACATGGGCCGAAGTCTTGAGTCTTGTATCTTCACGCTTCAATAGTCCGGACGTTGTACACAGTCCGGCTGTCCGGATACCCCCTAATCCAGGACTCCCTCAGGTGGCATATGGCTTTGGTTGGCGAATAGCTGGCATCTGACGCAACGTTGGACAAGGTCCTGTGCGTCTGCTCGGGCCGTCGGCCAATAGAAACTTGTACGGAAGGCCTTGCTTACAAGGGCCCGAGCCGCGGCATGGTGACCATCGAGACCGATATGAATTTCAGCCAAGAGCTGCCGCCCCTCTTCCTTGGAGATACATCTTTGGAGTACTCCGGTAGCACTTTTCTTATAGAGTTCTCCATCGTGAACCTTGTAGGCTTTTGAGCACCGGGCAATTCGGCGAGCCTCATTCTGGTCCTCAGGGAGTTCTCGCCTATTAAGGTAGGCCAAGAAGGGTTCGGTCCATGGGGCAATTACTGCCATGATGAGATGGGTTGATGGTGTTATTTCGGAGGCTGAGCCCCCGATGATATCAGTGTGTTCGACATTTGGGGTTATGGTCGGGGCCGGACTGGTGTTGCGGCTCTCCCCTTGCCACACCACGGACGGCTTAAAAAGCCTTTCCAAAAAGATGTTAGGTGGGACAGGGTCACGTTTAGCGCCAATGCAAGCAAGGACGTCTGCCGCTTGATTACTCTCTCGAGCCACATGATGAAACTCGAACCCCTCAAACCGGGCCGAGATTTTGAGAACGGCGTTATGGTAAGCTGCCATTTCCATATCTTTGGCATCGAAATCTCCATTTATTTGAGATATTGCGAGGTTTGAATCCCCGCGCACTTCCAGGCATTGTATGCCCACGGAGACAGTCATCTGAAGCCCATGCAACAAGGCCTCATATTCGGCTGCATTGTTGGAGTCTGTGTATAATATTTGGAGTACATACTGAACTACGTCTCTAGTGGGGGACGTTAAGACAACGCCCGCCCCTAACCCCGCCAACATTTTGGAACCATCAAAGTACATAGCCCAGTTGGAATACGTGCCGTACTCTTTAGGGAGTTCGGCCTCTGTCCACTCGGCGACGAAGTCATCCAGTACTTGGGATTTAATGGCGCGACGCGGTTTGTATGTTATGTCGAATGGAAGGAGCTCAATGGCCCACTTAGTAATCCGGCCCGTAGCGTCGTTGTTATTTATTATGTCATTGAGTGGTACTTCGGAAGCCACCGTGATGGAACACTCTTGGAAGTAGTGTCGTAGCTTCCGGGACGCCATGAAGACCGCGTGTGCTATCTTTTGATAATGATGGTACCGGGATTTGCATGGTGTGGGGACTGTGGACACGTAGTATACCTGCTTCTGAAGCGGGAATTTGTGTCCGTCCTGCTCTCGCTCAACGACGAGTATGGCGCTCACCACTTGGTGTGTTGCCGATAATGTATAATAACATGAGTTCGTTGATGTTCGGCGCGGCCAGGATTGAGTTGCTCGCTAGAAGGGCTTTTATTTCTTCTAGTCCGGCCGTTGCTGCATCCGTCAACTCAAAGTGGTCAGTGCGCCGAGGAAGGCGATAAAGTGGCAATGTTTTTTCTCCCAATCTGGAGATAAAGTGGCTTAATGCTGCCACGCATCCGGCGAGTTTTTGGACCTAGTTAAGGTCCTTTGGCATAGCCAATTGTGACAAAGCTCGGATTTTGGCTGGATGTGCCACAATTCCTCTATTGGAAACGATGAAGCCAGCAGTTTTCTAGCGAGGACGCCGAAAACACACTTTTCCGGATTGAGCTTGATGTCATATGCACAGAGGTTGCCAAAGGTGAGATGTAAATCGTCTATCAATGACGCGATGCCTGGTTTTGATGACGATGTCATCCACGTATGCTTCAACTGTCTTGCCGATCTGTTTCTCCAGGCATGTTTGAATCATGCGTTGGTAGGTGGCGCCAGCGTTTTTGAGCCCGAAAGGCATAGTGTTGAAGCAGAAAGGCCCATATGGTGTGATGAATGCCATTGTGGCTTGATCGGACTCCTTCATCTTGAATTGATGTTATCCGGAGTATGCGTCGAGGAAACATAGTGAGTCATGTCCTGCGGTTGCATCAATAATCTGATCAATGCGAGGGAGGGGGAAGGGATCCTTAGGGCAGGCCTTGTTGAGGTCTATGAAATCGACACACAGGCGCCAGGATTTATCCTTCTTTGGTACCATCACCAGGTTTGCTAGCCAGTCCGGGTGTTTTTTCTCTCTGATGAATCAGGCCTCCAGTAACTTGGCTAGCTCCTCTCCCATGGCTTGTCGTTTAGGTTCAGAAAAATGCCGCAGTGTTTGCTTGACCGGTTTATATCCCTTTAATATATTGAGGCTATGTTCAGCCAACCTGCGTGGGATTCCTGGCATATCAGAAGGGTGCCAGGCGAATATGTCCCAGTTCTCACGCAGGAACTCTCGTAGCGCGGTGTCAATCGTTGGGTCGAGTCGTGCCCCGATGAATGCTGTCTTCTTGGGGTCCATCGGGTGGACTTGAAATTTGACTATTTCATCTGCTGGTTAAAAGGAGGTGGAATTGGGTCGTTTGTCCAACATTACGTCATCCTTATCCACTGTAGAGCGTAGCGCGGTTAGCTCTTCGGCCACAAGTATTTCAGATAGTGCTTCGAGGGCCAAGGATGCGGTTTTATTTTGGCGTGGAGTGCTATGTCCGGGTCACTGGCAAGAGTGATTATGCCATTGGGCCCGGGCATCTTGAGCTTCATGTACCCGTAGTGAGGTGTAGCTTGGAAGCGTGTAAATGCATCTCGCCCCAATAGGGCATGATATCCACTGTTGAAAGGGGCCACTTGGAAGGTTATTTCCTCAGACCGGTAATTCTCCGGCGTGCCGAATACCACATCATGTTTTCTCCGGCGCATCGTGCCTCCCGATAGGGAATAATTCCTCGGAAGGTCGTGCTACTTTGCTCGATGCGGCTCCTGTCTATTTCCAATTTGTTAAGCGTGTCCTCGTAGATGGGGTTTAATCCATTGCCGCCGTCCATGAGCACTTTGGTGAGCCGAAATCCGTCCACAATTGGACTGAGGACCAAGGCGGCTGGTTCCCGGACTGTCCTGAATATCGGTTCGTCGCCGGCATTGAATGTTATGGCAGTGTCATTCCAGGGGTTTATTGATGCGACTTGGCAAACTTCCGCGAGATCGCGGAATGCCCTTTTGCGCTGATTTTTTGAGGCAAAAGTTTCGAAGACCGTCAATACTCTGAGGTCGTCATCCTCCGGGGGGTGTTGTTCTGGCATATTTTTGGTGAGGAGATCCTCACCGCTCTTGGCCACTTTCCTGAGTATCCAACATGCTCTAAGGATGTGGGTTGGTCTCGTGTCTGGTGTTGCATGTATTTTGCATGGCCTGTCGAGCCATCCCTCCAGAACAGTTCCGCGCCCCGCGATGTGCTTAGATTTCTTTACTATTGAATCTGGTGCGCCGCGAGGGTGCACTCCTTTTGTCCGAACGAAGGGTTGAGTGGAGACCGGTGGTTCCCAGAGAGCTACCTAAGTTTTCCAGGCGCTTTCCATTGCACAGTACTTCTGAATGATGGTTGCCAAGTCAGTGAAGTGTAATACGCGACGGCGATTGATCGCACTAAGGAGTCCTTCGTCCGTGCAATTATTGCGGAATGCGGAGATCGTGTCTTCGTCGCGGCAATCTTTAATCTTGTCTTTGCCAAGGAGGAATCTGGCCCAAAAGTGATGGCCTGTTTCCTGAGACTGCTGCCGTATGTATGTGAGATCACGTCTATCTGGGTGGGTGGGTGGCTTTAAAACCGAATCCCGACCCAATTTGGGATCCGGAGTTTGAAGAACTTCCGAACTTAATAGCTCGGGCTCCGGGATATTGACTGGTTTTTCAGGCCTGTCGTCCGATTCTAGGTTCGGAGGGCGTGCTATGTCTTTCCGGAAGTAGCTGTCCGGCTCCTCGAGATCAGAGATCCGAACACAGTTCATCCTCAGTATAGAGGAGGAGTTATCGTCTTGCTCCTCAACTACCGCTATCTGGTGGGTTATCGGCAGAGTTTTAATTTCTCTCTGGTCGGGTTTAAGCCCAATCCGATCGTAGTCTGTAGCGACCCCCAAGGCGGCGATGCAATCTGGGAGTTCGTTTAAAGACGATAACTCCGTCGGATCCATCCTTTTGGAGTGTTCGGCATCGGCGCGGAGGTGATTTTCGATGACTTGAGAGGTCGTCGTCGGCTTAACGGCCGAAGAGGTAGTCATGATGAAGCCGCCCAGCCGGAGGGTTTGGCCTGGGGCCAGGGCTCCTCCGGAGATGGTATTTTCCTTGACAACAAGGCGGGCCATCAACCCTTTTTTGGACTCACGGAGGATACCTCAATGAAAGCACCAATGTCGGTGTCAAAACCGGCGGATCTCGGGTAGGGGGTCCCGAACTGTGCGTCTAAGGTTGATGGTAACAGGAGACAGGGGACACAATGTTTACGCAGGTTCGGGCCCTCTCTATGGAGGTAATACCCTACTTCCTGCTTGATTGATCTTGATGAATATGAGTATTACAAGAGTTGATCTACCACGAGATCGTAATGGCTAAAACCCTAGAAGTCTAGCCTATATGACTATGATTATAATGATTGGCCTCTACGGACTAACCCCTCCGGCTTATATAGACCTCGGAGGGGATTAAGGTTGTACAAAGTCAGTTACAGAGAAAGGAATCTTCATATTTGGATGCCAAGCTTGCCTTCCACGCAGAGGAGAGTCCCATCCGGACACCGGGGAGAGTCTTCAGTCTTGTATATTGACAGCCCATTAATCTGGCCCATGTCCAACAGGCCGGACGCCCGAGGACCCCCTAGCCCAGGACTCCCTCAGCGACAGGAAGCTGAAGGACTGTGGAAGTCCCTGCAGAATTCAGATGCATACTTTCTGGTGCAACAGCAAGCGCTGGAGGATTTAAGCGCCAAACAAGAGAAAGTTAATAAGTTTGCTAAGCATCTTGCCAGCATTATGGGTACCCAGGATATTGTTTCTTGAGATCTTCTGAAGTGGCTTCAGTTCTGGACTTGTTTTGCTCCGGCGTTTATTTGCACTAGTTGCCAACTTTGACAACCAGTGTATATGATATGCTGCTTTGTTCCCTTATTTTGCACTGGTGGTGAACTTTGATGCCCAGTGGATGTAATATGTGTAATAGCCGTGATAGCCTAGAGTAAGTTGCTTGCTTATTTATTTCCTTGTTGTCTTGTTTATTTGTTTGTTTGTAGTCAGTGCAGTTCTTTTTTCGCGGTTTGCTAGTGGCCGCAATAACTTATTTTTTAAAACTAGGCCACAATAACCATGGGCTACATATTTACTGTAGTTACCATGGGCCTCCTACGGGTCGTAGAAACAATGGGACTTGTAAGGGTCATAGAAACAACGGGCCTTGTAAGGGCTGTAGAAATAATGGGCCTTCTACGGGCCGTAACATCAATGGGCCTTCTATGGGCCTATGATCGATCGGCCAAACATGGGCCAATAATAGACCGCAGTATGGGCCGTAAACGGGCTAGATTTGGAATAGTTCGTTCATGGGCCGACAATAACGGGCCGTCGTTAATCACCCGTTTTTTATGACGCTATGAAAACGGCCCAACTGATCAACGGGCCGATTGTAACCACGAGCTGAATTTGGCCCACAAGCAGAAAAGGCCAGTAACGGGCCGTAAGTAACCGAATGCTTGAAATAAGCCCAAGAATAAATGGGCCCTGAGAAGGCCGAATGGTAACACGGGTTGGAAATGGCCCAATGGAATAATGGCCCGTTAGTGGGTATGAAGCGATACACTGTTCATTGCGGGCCAGATTCACCATGGGCCGTTAATGGGCCAAGAGTTACAAATGGCCTTGTATGGGCCGAAAGACATCATGGGCCATACATGGGCCAGAAGTTACAACGGGCTGGAATCATATTGGATGGCCCAGATGAAGCTACTGGGCTTACTTTCGATAGGCCATAACGGGCCGTGAGTTAGTGGGCCGTAAATGGTCTATATAGGAATAGGCTTTCCGTGGGCCGGCTCGTTACCTTTTGACCAAGTCAAACGGGCCGGCCTTTTCATCGGAATGGGCCTCTGTAGGGCCGTGCCATGTGTCGACCTATCATAGGCGCCTCCTGTCTAATGAATGGATGACATCTGTCCCAACGGTGAGCCAACACGTGTTTCCTCCGGCCAATGACAATTTTACACGTGGAAAATCCTCTTTGGTCCAGGCTGTTAACAGGTTATCGGGGCCAAAACCGGACCCGATAGCTTAACGGCGACCCTTTATGGTGGATATCACGTGTCAGTCACCCTTGACGAAAGCACCTCCATCACGCGCAATTTATCGTCATGGAAGTGGACACTTCCGTGATGATAATTTTGGTAATGTCATGGAACACTTCTACGACAACACAGGTATGACTATCTTGATTCTGTCATAAAATCGTCATGGATGTACATGCATGACAGAAAACGTGACCTACTGTGACAAACACGTATTATCACGGAAGTGTGTTTTTTTGTAGTGAAACTCACTGTCTGAATCAGTTCGGTTTCTTGAGTCTCAACTACAAGCTGAAAGACATCGACCAGCTGTGCTGCGACAAGAAGCGGAAGGACTGCGGAAGTCCCTAGAGTATTCGGATGCATACTTTCTGGTGCAACAGCAAGCGTTGGAGTATTTTAGCGCCAAACAGGAAAAGGCTAATAAGCTTGCTAAGCTTATTGCCAACATGGTGGATACCCAGGGTAGCGTTTCTTGAGCTCTTCTGAAGTTGTTTCAGTTATAGACTTGTTTTGCTGCCATGTTTATTCGCACTGGTGGCCAATTTTGACAGCCAGTGTATGTAATATGCTGCTTTGTTCCCTATATTTGCACTGGTGGCGAACTTTGATGCCCAGTGGATGTAATATGTGTAATAGCTGTAATAGGCTAGCGTTAGTTGCTTGCTTATATATTTCCTTATTGTCTTGTTTAGTTGTTTGCTTGTAGTCACTGCAGTTCTTTTTCCGTGTTTTTCTAGTGGCCACAATAACCTATTTTTGGTAACTAGGCCACAATAATCATGGCAACACACAGACTGTTGTAACCATCGGCCTCCTGCGGGCCGTAGGATCCATGGGCCTTCTATGGGTCGTAGGGTCAATGGGCCTTCTACGGGCCATAGGATCCATGGACTTTCTACGGGCCGTATGATCCATGGGCCTTCTCCGGGCCCTAGGATCCACTAGTCTTCTACGGGTCGTAGGATCCATGGGCCTTCTATGGGGCGTATAATCATTTCGCCAAACATGGGTCATACTATTCATGGACCATAACGAGCCGTTAATAGGCTGTATTTGATAACGCTATGAAAACAACCTAACAGGTTAACGGGCCACAAACTGGTCGAATGTAACCACGGGCTGAATTTGGCCCATAAATGGAATAGGCCAGTAACAGACCGTAACTAACCGAAATCTAGAAATGAGCCCAAGAATAAATGGGCCCTTAGAAGGCCGAAAGTTAACACGGGCTGGAAGCGGCCGACGGAATAATAGGCCGTTAATGGGTATAAAGCGATACACAGTTCATTATGGGCCAGTTTCATCTCGGGCCTTTAATGGGCCAAGAGTTACAAAGGGCCTCATATGGGCCGAAAGACATCATGGGCCATACATGGGCCGGAAGTTAAAACGGGCTGGAATCATATTGGACGGCCCAGATGAAGCTATTGGGCTTAATTCCGATAGGCCGTAACGGGTCGGGAGTTAGCGGGCCGTAAATGGGCTATATACGAATAGGCTGTTAACAGGCTTTCTGTTGGGGATATAACTATTTGTGTAAGCCGCCCAGGTGGGGCCGGGTTACGTAAAGAGATTACCAGACAGAAGCCCAAGTCCAAGCATGATGATGGCGTCTCAACAAAGGGGCCTAAGGCCCACAGGCGACTTAAGGCCCGTTGTAGTAAACCGCCATAATGGCATGACTTGTATCATAAGGTAGACTTGACTAGTCACCGAGCCGGACATTGTTTATAAGCCGGCCGGGACTCTGTAAGGCCACAGGGCGTCAACCCGTGTATATAAGGGAACGACCTGTTGGCGGCTTAGGGCAAGAAACAACCAATCGAGAACCGGGCATAGCGTATCTCGCTCCCTGGTCATCGAAACCTCAAGCAATACCAACCCAACTAGACGTAGGCTTTACCTTCACCGTAAGGGGCCGAACCAGTATAAAACCTCTCGTGTCCTTTGTCCCGATTAACCCCTTTAAGCTTCCTAGGTGCGATGGATCCACGACTAAGTCCTTGCAAGAGGACATCTGTCGTGACAATTCCACGACAGTTGGCGCCCACCGTGGGGCCGACACTGCAGTGGATTTGAGTTCTTGAAGGGCAGCTTGAAGGGCTCAAGGGATCTGTGATGGGCCGGATGACCAATAGTCGTCGCGGCAAGATCTACATCGACAACGAAGGTTGGGGCCCCGAGGCCGACTCAATTGAGTACGGGTACTGGGTCCCCTTTGGCGGAATCCATGTCTTCATCGGCCGGATTGGTGAGCCGGGCCCAGAGCCAGACAGCTGCGCCGACCTCATTGAAACGGCTCAGCTGGCGAGACCCGCCTCGATTCAATCTACCATGAAGCGTGCTTTTGTGGGCTGTATTGGCGGAGAGGCACTACGAAGGATCTAAAGGTGGCGAAGAGACAGCCGTCCCATCAGATGATGATTCGTCCTCCGGTTCAACAGATTCTCTGTATCAGGTCCAAGAAGGCATGCTTGGGGGCTGTTCTGACGACTCTAGCGTTCCAGATTGCTATGAGCCGCCAAGCTGGGCAGGAGTCTTCATGGACGGTACCCAACCTGGCCAAAACTCGACGGCTGCGACAGCAATAACGTCCGGGTCAGGAGCGGCCGGGGCAGGAGGCCCCGCGCGCCCGCCGGCTCAAGTGCTAATAGATCTTATGGACAAGTTGACGACCCTGTTAACCACCACGGTTATTCCTGCAAATCGAGATGAGCATAACACGGAGGTGGCAAAAGTGCGTGAGGAGATAGCCCTGGCCAAGGAGGCCTTGGCGGCTGAGGACACCAGGCTAGCTACGGAGCGGGCGGCTTTGGATGCACGGGCGCAGCGACTCCAGTCAGAGGCTTTCCAGGTTAACATGAGTCTGAATGCGTCCAATGAGGTGATGAGAAGGAGACATCAGAAGACCCAGTCCCGTCTTCCTTCGGTTTACGATCCTCTGAATGTTTTCACGACACCCGGAACTGGTCCTAGCAATCCGCCCGAAGCCAATCAATTTATGACACCCGGAGCTGGAGGGCCGGTTCAGCCTCGAGAGATGGCACCTCTTCACGGGAGCATGGCCCCGCCCCGATACATACCGACACCTCCGGGCCAATTTTCCAACCCCATGGAGAACTTGATAGCAGCATCGGCGCGTCTGGCGGCTCTTCTAGTAGATGGTGATGACCCGACGGCGGTGGAAACCCGGAGGGTTAGGGATCTTCTTCAGACGGCCTTGGCACAGCAAGAGACCTATTCTTACAGCCGGTACAGGATTCATTCCACTCCTCAGCCTTGGAAAGCACCTCGTCCAAACCGGAGTCCGAGATACAGCAGGCACATGGAGTCAGAAGCTTTATCAAGCAATGCCCAGCGTCGCAACCAACCCGGCGGCTATAACCTGGTGCAGGATCGATTCGTCGGGGAGGATGAATGGGCGGCTCAATTAGCGGCTCGGCAGATGGCATATGATGGTCTCCCGAGTATCCAATGACTTACATTGGAGCAGGGGTGGCCACTAGAACCGGTGGTGTCCCTTGTCTGGTGCCGGCTCTGCGAGATGTGCGTCTACCCAAGGATTTCAAGGGACCTCGAAAGGTGCCGAATTACACGGCCGACTTACAGCCGGGGGCATGGATTGAAAGTTATGAAATGGCCATGGAGTTATTGGAAGTCAGTGATGCGACAATGGCTAAGTATTTCACCATGATGTTAGATGGAACGGCCCGATCTTGGTTGAGAAGTTTGCCTCCCAATTCCATCAGTTCATGGGCAGAGTTAAAGGCCCGGTTTATCTAGAACTTTAAGGATACTTGCAAGCGATCTATGTCCATTGTGGACTTGACCAATTGTAAGCAGGAGGAGGGTGAGTCCACAACTCATTGGGTGCGCCGGGTCAAGGAAATAATACATTCATCTGATAAGATGGATGCCGGCTTTCTTGGTACTTATGCTCCATCGAATTGTCGTTTTGTGCATGAAGCGAAGTCAGGGCACCTTAAGCGTGATTGCAATGACATGGGTACGCTGATGGCGGCTTTGGTTAAGTATGCCGATTCTGATACTACCGATGATCCCGTGTCTGAGGAGGAAAAGACAGGGAAAGGAAAGAAGAACGACAACGGAAAGGGTCAGCAGCATCACCCGGTAAGTCAAGGTGGCAACAAGCGTAAGCCGGACGGTAACCCGGCGTTGGTGGCCAATGCTAATGCCCAAGGTAATAACAAGAAGCGTAAGGGGAGAGCACCCCCTTGATCTGGTGGCTCAGGTCCTTCTCTCGAACAGCTTACGAATGAGCCTTGTCCCGAACCACGGTACTCGGGAAAATCCTGCCGCCCACTTATGGAAGGGCCCTTGCGATCATGAAGGCTTTCAAGAATCCAAACATGTTTGATGGCAATCACGGATCGGCGGCGGTTCAGAGCGGTGGTTTCCATGGCCCGGGTGGAGGCTCAAGTTCCGGTTTTCAAGGTGGTCAAGGTGGCTATAATCGCTGACGATCTGGTCAAGGAGGACAAAGGCAGAAGCAGTCAAAGGTTATCAGAGCCATCCAAAACGGTTGAACGGTGGGCAATACCATGTGTTTACCACTAACTTGTGTAAACGTGACCAGAAGGTTCATAAAAGGGCTGTGAATTCGGTTGAACCGGCGGTGGTCAGAGCAGCCTATCATTTGGAGTAGAGAAGATCACCCCTCCCGGGTTGATAACCCGGTCGATTAACCTTGGTGGTGGCCCCTCGAGGTTGGTGGATATAAATTCACTAAGGTGCTCATGGACGGCGGAAGCAGCATCAATATTCTCTATTATGAGACCTTTCGCCGTATGGGTCCTGATAAGGACTTGAGGACGTCTAACACTGTTTTCATGGGGTGGTACCGGTAAGTCGGCATATCCCGTTGGAAAGATCGAGCTGGAAGTGGCTTTTGGAGACGAATATGATTCGGGGCTGAGAAGTCGACGCTTTGAGGTAGTCAAAATCAGGAGCCCATATCACGCTCTGTTTGGACGGCCGGCTTATGCCAAGTTTATGGCACGGCCGTGTTATGCTTATCTGCAGCTCAAGATGCCGGGTTACAAGGGCACCATCACTGTGCATGGGAGTCAAAAGGTGGCCTTGGAGAGCAAGGAAGGCGACGTGGCTTATGCTGAATCCGTTTGTGCTGAAGAGGAGCTGAAGTTTTATCAAACTAATGTTGACCCAGCAGATATGACCTCTTTGAAGAAGCCAACCATAGAGCAAGACTCGGCGTTGAAATTTAAGTCGGCCGCCGAGACAAAACTGGTCGACTTCACTCCAGGCGACTCTTCTAAGCAGTTCAGCATCAGTACCAATTTGGATCCCAAATAGGAAAGCGCGCTCATCGAGTTCATCCCTGAGAACCGGGACATCTTTGGATGGAAACCTTCGGACATGCCGGGGTGTCCCGAGAGAACTCGCTGAGCACACTCTTAATATTGATCCAAAGTATAAGCCGGTCAGGCAGTTTCTCCGGCGATTCAATGAGGAAAGGCGAAAGGCTATAGGGGAGGAGGTCGCTCGGCTCTTAGCGGCCGGGTTCATCGTGGAAGTTTTTCATCCGGAGTGGTTGGCTAACCCGGTGCTTGTGCTCAAGAAGAACGGCACCTGGCGGATGTGTGTGGACTACATGGACTTAAATAAAGCTTGTCCGGCTGATCCCTTTGCTCTACCCCGCATTGATCAAATCATCGATGCCACAGCGGGTTGCGAGCGGTTGAGTTTTTTGGATGCTTACTCTGGTTATCATCAGATCAAGATGGCAGTTAAGGACCAGGAGAAGATGGCTTTCATTACTCCATTTGGAGCCTTCTGCTATGTGTCTATGCCGTTTGGGCTCAAGAGTGCCCAGGCGACTTATCAGCGGTGTGTGCAGAATTGTCTCCACAATCAGATTGGGCGCAATGTTCATGCTTATGTGGATGACATTGTTGTGAAGTCCAGAGAGAAGGAAACCTTGATCTCCGACTTAAAGGAAACCTTTGACAATCTCCGGGTCTACAAGATGATGCTTAACCCGGACAAGTGTGTATTTGGTGTACCTGCAGTAAACTTTTGGGATTCCTGGTCTCAAACAGGGCATTGAAGCTAACCCGGAGAAGATCAAGGCGATTACCTCTCTGGCTAAACCGGTGTGCATCAATGATGTTCAGCGATCATGGTCGCGTTCTTGCTAAGCTGATTCATAAGCCGGCTAGGAGAGAAGGCTCTACCGCTGTATCAGATGATGAAGAAAGCAGACACCTTTGTCTGGAGTGAGGCTGCTGATGCTGCCTTTGAAGATTTAAATAGACAATTGGCTGAGCCGCCGGTTCTCGCAGCTTCGATTGATAAAGAGCCATTGCTATTGTATGTTGCTTCTAACTCACGTGTTGTTAGTGTGGCCATTGTGGTGGAGCGTAAGGAGACTGGCAAGGAGCATCCAGTTCAGCGGACGGTTTATTACATCAGTGAGGTGCTCATAGAGTCCAAGCAAAGGTATCCGCATTGACGGAAATTTGTTTATCGGGTGTTCATGGCAAGCCGGAAGCTAAAGCAGTACTTCCTGGGTCATCCTATAACTGTGGTAAGTTCAGCCCCCTTGGGAGACATCATCCAGAACAGGAAAGCCACATGACGAGTTGCCAAGTGGGCCATCGAGCTTGGGCCTCACGGTTTGAAGTATATGCCGCAAGACTATCAAGTCTCAAGCCCTAGTGGACTTTATCAATGATTGGACGGTTGCGAGCACGGAGGAGAAGCGGATAACACGTATTAGACTATTCACTTCGATGGGTCCAGGCGGTTGGAAGGCTCGGGGCTGCGATCGTTTTAACTTCCCCGAGGTGACAAATTTTGTTATGTGCTCCGGCTTATGTTTCCCTGTACTAACAATGCATCGGAATACGAGGCTTTACTCCATGGCCTCCGGATGGCCAAAGAGATGAATTTGAGCCGGGTAAGATGCTTGGGCGATTCAGACCTCGTTGCTCAATAGGTGTCAGGCACGTGGGATTCTAAGGATCCCCTTATGGCAGCTTATCGTCGTGAAGTTGATGCGGTGGCTGGGCACTTCAAAGGTTATCAACTAGAGCACATTGATCGGAGGAAGAATGTCGGTGTACTAGAGTAGGGGTACCCTAGTATCCCGTACTCGTGCACGCAGACGATTCTGACACCAGCGAGGTTTGCCTCGTCACCGCCAAGATCCTCCGTGGCTCCTTTGGAGCCATTCAAGAACAAAGTATTTGATTAAGAAGACAAGGCCCGGCAAGAGGAGCTTGCCGGGAAGGCCACTCAAGGCATGCAGAAGACAAGGCCCGGCAAGAGGAGCTTGCCGGGAAGGCTCGGAGTCACGACAAGCCTCCGGACGCGACAAGGATTCGGCCGCGGCAAAGGCGCTTGCCGCGACAAGCAACCTCTCTCCATCTCCGCTCCAGCTCATCCAAAGCAACGTGTCGCCATGGGACCATTCCATGCGGCGGCGTGTCGAGAGGCTGTGCAGCCAGCGGAGAGCAGCGATAAGTGGCGCCGACAAGCTTGCCATCGTGGCGAAGCGGTGGCGCACTGACGATCTGTTGCCTTTGTTAAGGCGATAATCGACGGGCATTTATTGCTTTTGTCCTTTGCCGTCGAGTTAGGTATTTTGCATCGCATAATCGCTCGAGTAGGTGTACCAACTCCTGTTTTTACATTTGTACCCTCGCCTATGTTGCCACCTGTCGGAGACCCCTTGAGCATATAAAAGGAGGCCCATGCGCAACGTAGAAGGGGTTGGTTCGAGGTTCGGTTCATTCGACTCACTAGAGACCAGATACGCTCACGCTAGGTTTTGTAGCCCGCGTCGCTCCCTAGCAAGAACACAATACATCAAACAAGCAGCAGTAGGAGTTTTATCTCTCCGGAGAGCTCCGGGCTGGGTAAACTGCTCGTGTGCCTCGCCTCGATCCGCTCTTCGTGCGATCTCCGCCCCCCTCCGAACCACAAAGGGGCCTGGTCCGCCGGCCCCATAGGTGTTCGTGGGTACGATCAGCCACCCCGACAAAGAATGAGGCGGTTGATGCTTTAAGCCGGTTGGGGTCTCAGTGTAAGCCGGTGCCGCCTAATACTTTTCTTGACATTTTGCATAACCCTTCTGTCAGAGTGCCTACAGAGGAAGAGCTTGCAGTGCCAGACCCAGAGGCGCAGCTGGTGGCGGCTCTCCATGCCATCCCGGACTGGACGGTTCCATACTTAGCCTATATGACCCGGGGAGAGTTGCCTGAGGACGAGACCTTGGCAAGACAAATCATCAGGCGGTCCAAATCCATGACGATTGTTCATGGCGAGTTGCATCACCGCAGCATCACTGGGGCGTTTCAACGTTGTGTATCACCTACAGAGGGTCAGGAGATACTTCGTGAGATTCATGAAGGTGATTGCGGTCATCATGCCGGTTCAAAATCTCTGGTAGCCAAGGCTTTTCGTCATGGTTTTTATTGGTTGACGGCTCGTGGCCGATGCGGAGGATCCGGTCAACAAATGTGACGTATGTCAAAAATTCTCACGACGAGCTCATGTGCCGCTCAAGAATTGAGGATGATTCAGATTACTTTGCCTTTTGCAGTCTGGGTGATTGATATGGTTGGACCTTTCAAAAGGTCTAAAGATAAGAAGACACACCTGTTGGTGGCAGTGGATAAATTCACCAAGTGGGTTGAAGCGAGGCGGTCAAGAAGTGTGATGCAGCCACGGCGGTTCAGTTTATCAAAAGGTGATCTTCGCTTTGGTTTTCCGCCGCAGTATTATAACCGATAATGGTACTAATCTCTCCAAGGGTGCCATGGAAGAGTTACATCAACAAGAGCACATCCGGCTTGATGTTTGGTGTTGCTCACCCCCGCCTAATGGTCAGGCAGAAAGAGCTAATCAAGAGATCTTGAAAGGTATCAAACCCCGGCTCTTAGTTCCCTTACAGCGAACTCCGGGTTCTTGGGTGAACGAGTTACCCTCTGTGCTATGGAGAATCAACACAACGCCTAACAGGTCTACTGGTTATACACCTTTCTTCATGGTGTACGGAGCAGAGGCGGTTCTGCCAAGTGACATACGGCATGATTCACCCCGGGTGGCGGCTTACGTTGAGGCTGATAATGAAAAAGCTCGTCAGGATGCACTTGACTTGTTGGATGAAGAGCGAGATTTGACGATAGCCCGCTCGGCGATTTACCAGCAAGACCTGCGCCGTTATCACAGCCGCCGGGTTAGAAGCAGAACTTTCCAGGAAGGTGATTTAGTGCTCCGGCTCATCCAGGATCAATCTGATATGCACAAGTTGTCCCCTCATTGGGAAGGACCTTTTGTGGTCAGCAAGAATCTCAACAACGGGTCATATTACCTCATTGATGTTCGAGAGCACAAAGACTCACGTAAGTCGGAGGAAGAGACCCGCCGGCCGTGGAACATAGCGCATCTCCGGCCCTATTGTACTTAAGCCACCGGCTTTCAGAGTATATTAGTTTTTCTTTTTTAGCTATGTATATATTATATAAAGCAATAAAGAAAGACCTCTTTCCTTTCCATCCTACAAGGTTTATGTGTCTCCTTTACCAGGTGGTGGAAACGACTAACAGGGAGCGGATCATATCTGAATCCGGTTTTCCCTTTGGTCCAGCTTATGACCATATCTGAATCAAGCCATGGTCACTTGGGGGCTTCCTGTTCAAACATAGGTCGTATTCGAACCAAAGAGAACATAGCTGTCGAGACCCAATTGATTGGTACACTGCCAAACCCACTTGGGGGCTTCTTGATCATATTTGAATCATAGCTTAACCTTTTTGGGTATGACGTGGATCGTATTCGAGTCAGCGTCGTTAAACAACTCTCATGGTCACTTGGGGGCTTCCTGTTCAAACATAGGTCGTATTCGAACTAAAGAGAACATAGCTGTCGATACCCACTTGATCGGCATCGCCAAAGCCATTGGGGGCTATATGATTGTATCTGAATCTTAGCTTAACCCCTTTGGAACGGTTCTCACGATCGTATTCGAATCAGAGGCCTTTGAAAATTAGGTTTACCTTATTCTATAAGAGTGAATAATATTAAGGGCCAGGTAAACATTATATGTGCCAATTTTCAGAAGTTAAGTATAACTGTCTGTTTTTTGGGAACAGGTAAGCTGGTAATGTACGCCTTAAACCGGCTGATACTTATGATGTTTTGGTTCAGACTCTAGGTTAATATTATTTTACACGACCCCGGATGTGGTGAGATGCCAAAGGAATTTTTTTTATACACAGGGTAAAGCAAAAAGCTTTTGGATGTTAAGAAGCAATTCAAGCAAGCCGGCAGTGCACAACAATAGCGGCTTGAGACATTGTTAAGCACCACAAACATGCGCAAAGGCATGACAAAGTTAAGATGTGTTTCTACCCTATTACAAGACTCCCCGATTCTGAATAATGAGGCATTATTTTTTCAAAGACTTAGTGCCAGGCGGGTTACTCCTTTGGTGGACTTGACGACTCCGGGTTATCCTTCTCTGCCTCTTAAATCGCTGCTTTGTCACGGAAGGTTGACGAGGTCCACCAATGCCGCTTAAGGCTTCAAATTCAGCTTCATCATCTATTAAACTGGTCGGGTCAACTTCAGGAGCAAAGGTATGCTTACGAGTTGGAGGGATCAGGCTGACATCATCATAATGCGGAGTTGGAATCCTCCGGTTTTCGTTGTCATAACCCGGCTGGTACTTTGTAAGATCAATATCGTTGCCGATGATGGTGGCCACAGGACGTACGACTCTCACACAGGTGGTGAAGTCTGATTCGTTGAATGCAGAGCCGTCCTCAAGCTAGGATATCCAAGAGCAACATCGCCTAAGTCTAGCTCTGGAGCCAATGCTTTGGCCCAGCTTAAGGCGGCTATGGCCCCGGCTCTACCAGATGCTCGCCTTAACTCCTGAATCCGTTGAGGTAACACGGCAAGCCGTTTGAGCATATCCTGCAGGAGATAAGGAGTATCATTTGATAAAGCCACAACGGCCAAAGCACGCCAGACTCAAAGGTACAAATTGTTCCACTAGAGTGTACACCGCCTTAAGCTTGATCAGCATATTCTACTTCAGGTTGGTACTCCTGGGACCTGCGTTTATACATATAAGATTAAGCCGGAGATCATGTCTGGAACAGTTATCAAATGAATCATGGTGATGTTCAAAAGTTACACATAGTAACTTACCGAAAATTGCTGAGACCATTTGGGATATCTGGTGCTTTAAGCCGGACAATTCGGTTGTTGCTTCAAAGAAGAGCTGCTTTGTCTCGGCCGGGTCACAAGTGAAGATTTTTCATCCGCCCGAGCCTTCTTCTCCGCGTCAAAATCCTTCTTCAACTTTTCTTGCTCGGAGATCTGAATGCAAATTCGAGTCGGCTTTTTGAATCTCAAGGTCTTGGGCAATGGCCCGGGTCTTCGTGTCGACAATCTGCAATTCGAATTGACTGGTGGAGACCAGCAATAACGCCGGGTTACAAGTAAGGTTATGGTAAGGTATTATTAAAGTCTCAAGTACTTTACAAGTAAAGACCCTTGACACTTGGGGGCTAATGTATGCTGAAGAAAATTTTAATTTATAATGTAAGATTATGAATATTAAAGTCTCAAGCACTTTACAAGTAAAAATACTTGACACTTGGGGGCTAATGTGTATCGCTTCTTTAAAAGTTGCTATATTACAGCCGGGTTAAATATACTTTCTTGTGAACCGGGTGAGCTAAGAGTAAGCCGGTATCTAAGTCTACGGCATATTTACCTATAAGCGATGAGACTTGGGGGCTGTCTGATAAGTAAGATTCAGGAGAAATAATATAAGTTATACCTCAGATTTATGTTGTATCTGTTTCACCATGTCAATTTCGTGTCATGGCAGTTATGCACTTGATTCAGATAGCCTGAGACTATATCGCCAATGCTTAAGTGGGCATAATCAGCGATGTCCTATTTGGTCTTCCGGCTTTTGACAAGTTCTTCCTTAGCGGTACACCTGGCAAGAACAGTAGGCCGCCCCGGCTCAACATACTGGGTTTTCAAGAATTCAACTTCCAGTTCAGCCGTCCGGACCGGGCTAGGAATTTCCGGCTTATCGGAGCTATCAAGGGTGCTTTCTTCAGGCGGGTCGGAAGATGGTGTCGGAATTTCATGGGCCGGCTCAGGAGGAGGTTGATGAGTAGAAGCATCAGGGGTAGTGGTTCCGGGTTCCGGCTCCATTGCTACCGGGTCTTCCATCGGCTTATTCTTCTTTGCCCTCTTACTGGGCTTCGCTGCATTAATCGTGAATAAAACAAAGGGATGAGTACAAAATATGAGTAAGGCAAAGCATGAGGATAACAAAGGTACATTACCTGTGGGGCAGTCTTGAAGGCCAGCATGTTGGATTGCATAGACTCGCCCGGAAGAAGGAGAGGTATCCCGATAATTGGAGTCGGATGAATTGAGAGGTGACGAATTAAACCTGCCAAAGGATAAACAGAACGCATAAGCGGAGATGACCGCATGATTCGACGCTTCGCCACGTCGTGTAAGCGGAAGAGAGCTCTACATCCTTACTTGTCCGGGTTTGCCTCCGGTTCTCAAGCTGTTGTTGCTTCAAAAGAAATTGAGGATCTTGATAAGCTAAGGGATGTGAAAATCTTACTTTCCGGGTCACCCGCCGGGTTTTGTGCTTTGGCAAAGGCTCTGAGTCGGAGGAAATTATAGTTACCGCTTCGCCATGAGCTTGGCTGTTTCCAGTGTCTTCCTGAAAGGCGGAAATATCAATAAAATAGTAACAAAGGAGTTAAAGAGAATAAGGTATTGCCTCTTCCTCATCTGAAGAAGAGTCATCCAATTTGAGCAATTCAGAGGTATTTGGGTTTCTTCTTTTTGAAGTCCCGTCTTGGCGTTTTTCCTTTCATTTTTTTGGCTGCTCTGGCTTGTTGGGCGGCCTCGTGGTCATATTTGACTTTCCAAAAATCATCACTGGCCTGTGAGAAAGATAAGGAATTATAAGTACAAGGAGGTAAAGATATTAAAGAGTATTTATTAAGATTGGTAACTTACTGCAGGGGCCGGGTTCTTTTTGCAGAAGGGAAGTAACCCGAAGGTGTTGTTGATAATGATTCTCCTTCAAAGAAGGATCGGGTTGTAGCATCTGCCATGTCATCTGGTAAGTCGTCGAAGCTATGGCGCATTGGGTCATTACATTACGCTGTATAGGTGCACATTAAGCGAGCGGCGGCTTAATGGGAGTATACGCCAAGTGACCTGGACCGGACTAAGTCAATGCCGTTTAAACCATTTCCCGGAAGAGCTTTAATCTTCTTGATGGTGGGGTTGAGCGTGACGTTCAACAATGATCAGCTTTATCCGCCCGGCGGATGGTTGGACTCAAGCGCAGGCGCGAAAGCCGTCTTGAGGCGGCTCATCACCGGAGAAGTATCTCGACAGTAGAACCATGACTGGTTCCAATATTTGGGGTGACTTCGGCAGCCAAAGATAAGGAAATGCATAGTCTCCGTCATTGGATCGAGATACCGCCAAGTTCAAGACTCGGCCCGTTGGCGCTCATTCTGCCGGTTCAAGTAAAACAGTTCTACGAATAAGAGCAGGCTTGGCTCCTCTCCCGTGTACACCTCACGAAGACTTGGAAATTGCAAAGATTGGACACGGAATTGGGTCCAATGTCTTGAGGTCTAAGGTCAAAGAAATTTAAAACTTCTACGAAGAACTTTGAGCCGGAGGGCAAATCCCAGCTCATGTGATCCGTGAAAACTATTACCTCCCCTTCTTTGGGTTGAGGCTTCTCTTCAGATGGGTCAGGGACGCGATAAGACATGACTTCCTTCTTTGGCAAATGACCAGACTTCACAAATTCAGCCAGTTTGCTTTTAGTGACAGTGGATGGGATCCAGTTGCAGGTTACAGGAGCTTTGGTCGACCTAGGCGCCATGACAACAGATTGGCCTATTACAAAATAAGAAGTTCTGGTTTAAATTTTAACCCGGAAGAAAATATCCAAATTACTGAAGGTAGCGGCTTAAAGGGGCCTAATGACATAAGGATAATTGAGCAACATTATTTAAGCCGCCACAAGTGTTAGCAACAGTTCAAAAGTTTTAAAGACCTGAGAAGGCGCCAAGGTTCACAGATCAAGTGGAATACGTTTAAGCCGGATACCTGGACAGTTATGTTAAAGGCATTTAACATAAGAAGTCTTCCGGGTGATAAAAACAGGTTTCATAATCTTCTGCTATGATTTGAGATCAAAGAGCTGTTCTGATAAGAAGTTTTTCTAGACCTAAAAACTGACGCAGATGCGTTCATAGGCTTGAATAAGGCCTTCATACAGAGAAAAAGATCTGCTTCGTATCCAAGATAAAGGCGAAAACAACTACCGCAACTGTTTTATGTCATTCTCGATCGAAAGTGGTATCTAGGAGGAAAAGCTAACAAGGAAATGGCTCTAATGGTGATGAACTGCGGTGAACTCGAAGAAGCTCTAATGCAGATCTAGGCAGGGAAGGAAATGAAACTTACAGGTCTGGAGGGGCTGCGGAGGTTCGCCGACGTGTTTCTGGTCCGATTCAGGTCAATGCGGCGGCCTGGGTCGGTGAAGACGAGAAGCTTAACGGCGGCGGCGGCGGAGCTCGAGAGGAGGCAAGAGGAAGAAGACGACTAAAAGGTTGAAAATGAAACCTAGGTCGCGCTTATTTATAAGGAGAGCATAACTGAGACGGCATGGGAAACGAGGAGATAAGAATTATTATCCAGCGGCCCCGATGCCTCAAATTCCGGAACGGACAATAAAGACAGAGATCCGTTGGGCGATACGGCAGAGTAAAAAGAAAAGATGACGTCATGACGGGTTAACACGGATCCAAAGAATGACGTCACGGCGGGTTAAAGAAAGTCTTTATGCAATGTAAGGCGAAGATTTATGCTTTAAGTTATTTTAAGATTGACATGAACATGTTCAAATCAATCTGGGGCCTAATGTTGGGGATATATCTATTTGTGTAATCCGCCCAGGTGGGGCCGGGTTACGTAAAGAGATTACTGCACGAAGCCCAAGTCCAAGCGTGAAGATGGCGTCTCAGCAAAGGGGCCTAAGGCCCACAGGCGACTTAAGTCCCGTTGTAGTAAACCGCCATAATGGCATGACTTGTATCATAAGGTAGACTTGACTAGTCACCGAGCCGGACATTGTTTATAAGCCGGCCGGGACTCTGTAAGGCCACAGGGCGTCAACCCGTGTATATAAGGGGACGACCTGTTGGCGGCTTAGGGCAAGAAACAACCAATCGAGAACCGGGCATAGCGTATCTCGCTCCCTGGTCATCGAAACCTCAAGCAATACCAACCCAACTAGATGTAGGCTTTACCTTCATCGTAAGGGGCCGAACTAGTATAAAACCTCTCGTGTCCTTTGTCCCGATTAACCCCTTTAAGCTTCCTAGTTGCGATGGCTCCACGAATAAGTCCTTGCAAGAGGACATCTGCCGTGACAATTCCACGACACTTTCCGTGGGCCGGCCCATTACCTTTTGACCCAGTCAAATGGGCCGGCCTTTTCGCCGGAATGGGCCTCTGTTGGGCCGTGCCACGTGTCGACGTATCATAGGCGCCTCCTGTCCAATGAGTGGATGACATCTGTCCCAACGGTGAGCCAACACATGTTTCCTCTGGCCAATGAGAATTTTACACATGGAAAATCCCCATTGGTCCGGGCTATTAACGAGTTATCGGGTCCAAAACCGGACGCGATAGCTTAACGGCGACCTGTTACAGTGGATGCCACGTGTCGGTCACCCTTGACGAAAGCACTTCTATGACGCGTGATTTATCGTCATGGAAGTGGACACTTCCGTGATGATAATTTTGGTAATGTCATGGAACACTTCTAGGACAACACAGGTATGACTATCTTGATTCTGTCATAAAATCGCCATGGATGTACATGCATGACAGATAACGTGACCTACTGTGACAAACATGTATCATCACGGAAGTGTATGTTTTTTGTAGTGTTAGTAGCAATGATACATACGTGTCGGTTCCACTTATGTCACTGGGATCAAGCACCGTAAGATTGAACCCACTACAAAGCACCTCTTCCCATTGCAAGATAAATAGATCAAGTTGGCCAAACAAAACCCAGATATCAGAGAAGAAATACGAGGCTATAAGAGATCATGCATAAAAGAGATCAAAGAGACTCAAATACTTTCATGGATATAAAAAGATATAACTGATCATAAACACAAAGTTCATCAGATCCCAACAAACACACCAAAAGAGTTACATCATATGGATCTCCAAGAAAACATTGTATTGAGAATTCAGCGAGAGAGAGGAAGCCATCTAGCTACTAACTACGGACCCGAAGGTCTACAAAGAACTACTCATGCATCATCGGAGAGGCACCAATGGAGGTGGTGAACCCGATCCGAGATGGTGTCTAGATTGGATCTGGTGGTTCTGTACTCTGTGGAGGCTGGATCAATATTTCGTCGACACCCCTAGGGTTTTGGGAATATTGGGGTATTTATAGAGCAAAGAGGCGGTCCGGGGGGCACCCGAGGTGGACACAACCTACCAGGGCACGCCTGGGCCTCCTGGCGCGCCCTGGTGGGTTGTGCCCTCCTCAGGGCACCCCAAGGCGCAGCCAGGGCCGACTATGTTTCTTCTGGTCCAAAAAAAATCTCCGTGAAGTTTAGTTGCATTTGGACTCCGTCTGATATTGATTTCCTACGATGTAAAAAACATGCAGAAAACAGCAACTGGCACTTTGCACTATGTCAATAGGTTAGTACCAAAAAATGATATAAAATTATTATAAAACATCCAAGATTGATAATATAACAGCATGGAACAATCAAAAATTATAGATACGTTGGAGACGTATCAGCATCCCCAAGCTTAACTCCTACTCGTCCTCGAGTAGGTAAGTGATAAAAACAGAATTTTTGATGTGGAATGCTGCCTAACATGTCATATCATATATATTCTTTTCTTTATAGCATGGACATTTGGACTTTTATGAGATTCAAAGCAATAGTCTAGTTTTGACATGATAATTTAGATACTCAAGCATATCAACAAGCAACCAAGTCTTTCAAAATACCAATGCTACAATAAGTTATCCCTATCCCATCATGCTCAACCATTGATCCATTCATGAAACACACCCGCATACTAGCTACACCCAATACTCATGTAACATCCCAAATTTACTATTTGGAATGTTTTACAATTATAGCTAAGCATCTATGCATTCTGTTTGAATTTGAGTGGCATTTGAAGTTTCAGAAGTTTTGGAGTTGTTGGAATTTGAATTCAAATTTTGGCAGTGGAAATTATTTCAAAACTATGCCTGATAAATACTTGAGAAAAAGTATGAGAGGAGTAAACATGACACTCCAAAAATATCAGAGGAAAAACATTGCCAAATAGTTTGAATTCAAATTTGAGTTTATTTGGAATTTTTTTAGAAAAATGATTTTTTATAAAGTTTGGATTTTGCCCCTGGAAAAATGTTCAAATTATAGGGAATATTCCCCTGATAATTTTGATATATATATGTCCTATATAAAATATTTATATTTACTATGTTTTTCCCTCTCTCTAAATTCAAAAAAATTGAAAGAAGAAGAAGAAACCTCAGCGCCACCGAATAACTGCCCAACCAGCCGAGGCGACCCATGGCTAAGCGCAGCCAACCAGGCGGCCATGACCAGCCCAGCCCGAGCCTTGTGCCGCACCTCAAACCTCTACTGCTCGGTCATGACCCGACTCCCCTCTCTCTCTCAATCGACACCCGGCCCCACCCCGTCGTCTTCCTCACAAGAAGCCACGCCACGCCACGCCGGATCCCGCGAGATCCGGATTCCCCGAGATCCTCGCCGCGGTTGCCCCTCGCCCAAGCCGGTGCCTCCCCCTATATAAACCCCCTCGACCCGTTCCCCCTCGCCTCGCCGACCCCTCTCCTCGTCGCGTCGCTCACGAGCAACCGAGGCCGCCCGCCGCCATTAACTCCATCGCCACGCCCCGAACCTCGAGCTCGCCTGACTCCACCAGAGCTCCTCGCCACGCCGCACCACGGGAGGTCCCATGATCGTCCCCGAGCACCGGAGCCCCCGCACCAACGTCGCCCGAGCCGCCGTCGACCGTCGCCGCCGTCAACCCCGTCGGTAAGTCGCCGGACTCCCCTCCGCCGTCCGATCCTATATCTAGGGTGTAGATTAGATCCCCCAAAGGGGTACGGTCTATTTAGGTTTACTTTTACAGATCCGGTTTATTTTGGTTTAGTTAGTAGGTTTAGTTGGACCGGCCGACGCGGTTATTTTCTGTTAAACCACGCGCATTTTAGCTATATTACGCCCGAGCGCTAGATAGGCCCATTAGCGCCCGATTTTTCTTTTAATTTTATTTTTCGTTTCTGTTTTAACAGAATAGTTTCAGATTTGAAAAATTCATATCTTTTAATCTACTTAATATTTTTAATTGATTCTTTTTTTGTTAGTTTGCAAATTTGTTGTAGTTTATGTAGAAAATATGTTTGGCCATGTTTAAATTATTAGAAATTGTTTTATTTTAGATTTAGTCAGAATAGTAAATCTGCTATAGACTGAGTTAGGAATATTATTTTTGGGTGATTCTTTTTGTCACAACTTTGTTTTGACATTGCCTAACCATAGGAATTTATTTGGGCATTTTAGAATTAACAAAATTTTTTTTTAATCAGAATCATGTTATTCTTAATTAATTACCTAGCTACTGTTTTCCTATTGTTTTAATTAGCAAATAAATTTATTTTTCCTATGTGATAGATTATTCTAGGTTAGTTTCTGTCACTTTAGAGCATGAACTTTTATTTATAAAAAATAAAACTTTTATTTTATTTTTCTTATTAGAAATTGTTTTAGGCATTATAGGAGTTTTATAATAGCTTTTAAGGTGATTCTTTTTGCTACTAGTTACTTGGTCAATCCTTTTCTGTTAGGTAGCATAAACCCAAGCTTAGGTTCTGTTAAGAAATTTTTTGTTATGTAAAACTATTTTTAGTTGTTGCTTGAAGTAGGAAAGCATTGAGTTGGATTTCTTCGAGTTTTCCTTTGGGTTTTGATTCGTTTTGTTTGGTGTGTTATGTTAGCATGCTATTATGTTAAGTGATCATATGCTATATGCTTATTATGATTGTTCTTTGCCTCGGTAGAATTTCCGGAGTCTGTAAGCTTGCTACCACGAGTCCCTAGTTTTCAAGATCGCCAAGAAGGCAAGTTCACTTTAACCATGCTTTCATACCTATGTTTTATTGCATTTAGTGGCATCTTTGCAACCACCCCTCAGTAGTGTTATTGAATCCTTGTAGTTGAGTAGTACGCATGAGGTAGGAACCCATCACCCTGTTACCAAGCCCGGGACGTTATTTATTTTAATGCTACGCTATAGTAGACGGGGTTTGGTATGAGTGCTTCAGGAGTGGTGTGAGAATGGAGGATCTACGCCAATGACGACAACACCATGATGAAATCTGCAAGGACTGCATCTTCAAGGCCTCAAGACTTCAAGACTCGAGACAAGAATTCAATACACACTCTTGGGTGAAGGATTTGCTGACGGGCACCACTGGAGAACCCAAAGTGGTTGCCCGGGATGCATGGAGAAGCGCCATGACATCTTGGCGGAAAGCTTCACCCAGACTCAAAGAGACGGAAGAATACTTCATGCCCTGAAGCTTACCTGCAAACCGCAAGTCACTATGGGCTCTGGCTTGGTTGACCTTAGTGGTGACTCTGGGGGGACGGTGCTAGCAGATGTAGAACTACGGTAGGATTGGATGAGCACCGGACAAGTAGTCGAGGAACTCTTGAAGACCATGTTTGGTCATCTTGTTCTCAAACACCACAAGTGCGAGAACGTAAAGAGAGGGATCGAATCTTGCGGGTAAAGTGTACAAACCTCTGCAGAGGGTTAAAACCTAATCGATTAGCCGTGTCCCCGTTACGGACAATTTGAGCCTCCGGACTTGGATCTATCTCGGAACTCTCAACACCGGATCAATAACTTAATTGTGGGCAACTTATGATGATTTGGGATATGAGACATCGGTTGGCGGAACCATGTCATGATAGAAAACTCCATAGTACAGACTTCATTTATTCCTTTGATGTAGGGAAAATAAATCCGCTTTTACATAAACAAAACTCGCATACGAGCCACAAAGCCATACTGCATATAGTATAGTTTATCATCTGTTTTCTCTTATTGTGATCTTGCCGGTACATTCAATGTACTGACCTACACGGCTGCAATGTATCATGTTGTAGATACTTTCTTCCAACGAGTAAGAGTACGGTACAGGGTTACGGTCTACACTCAACCTGCCGATGGCGTTGATGGGACTCCACACCCGTTTGATTGTTTCAATGAGTATTATGAGGTATATATCAGTTTTACGTTATTTATACATGTGATTGCACTTTGATATATACATTGATGTCTTGTGTGTGCCAAGATACCGATCCAGGATGGCACGGATACACAGAGGCTTGACCGTCTCGAGGTCGGGTCGCTCTGAGAAATGGTATCGAGCACATGTTGGTATGGGGACGTGACCCTAGAAATCGGAAAGCCCCTTGGACAGGAAATCTCTAAAACTTTATTTTCAAAAAGACTCTTACTTCTCATCTTTTCTGATTTTATCAAATAGACACTCTCACCTCAAATAGTTAGAATATACACCTTTCCCTTTTGACCACACGGAAGATCAACTGAAAGTCGCTCCAAGAATTAAAGATATCGGACAGCTGATGGCCATTTCAGAGTAAAGAGGATTTCACCATGCGTTGGAAGAATTGCAGCTGCAACAATTGAAGACTCAAGACTTGAAGAATTTGAAGTTCTGAAGAATTATTTGACCTTTAGAGACCAAACCCTGTTATACACCTACGTTAGATGCGACGATTTGTGAGCTGTCATTTGTTTGATGTTTTCCGACAGCCACAAAGTAAAACTTGTTTCTTCAAAACTATCGTTTGTATTGTGTGTATCCCTCCCCACCTCTCTCATATCTCATCCCAAAACTTTTGGACCCCATAGATGATGAATGAAGTTGGACCGGTATTCTACGGACCGAAAACCCACGGAGGCGTAGCTATGGATCTCGAACATGGAGAATCACTTCGGGAGCAATTTGGTTTCAAGGAAGAATGAAGTATCTTACGCTCTTCAGTACTTTGAAGGAAGTGCTGCAACATGGTGGCAGATGCATCAAACTATACAGGGATGGAATGGAGCAAAGACTTGGGAGGAATTCAAGAAGACCCTGTTGAGATCACGTCTCATCCGGAAGCACTATGATAACCCGAAGAAGAAACCTTGCGCCTGCAAGATTTGCGGAGAAATAGGACACACCTAGGAGGAACACAAGGATGGATGCCCTCATTGTGAGGAGAAACACCCAGCTGAGGAATGCCCAACTAGTCAGGTGACTTGTTTCTTGTGTGAAGGAACCACCCACTACCCGACTCAGTGTCACATTTACCCCATGGTGCAACAAACTATTCAGAGCAGGAAGAAGGAATGAAAGAAGCCCTCCGAGAAGTTATGAAAGAACTCGTGATGAAGGAATGTGTTGAAGACCACGATGGAGAAGGCCTCAACAGATTTTACTCCAATGCACGCTATTCATGTGGAGAAGAAGGACATTTTTCGCAGATTGCACCAAGGAAAGAAATGAGTATACGGGATATTTCCCGACAGCAGAAGTGAAGCTTGACCCTCGGGAAATAGAAGCTCTGATCATTACAGAGAAATCCAGGAAGAGAAAAAGAAGGCAACCCCAGAACAACACAATTCTCGCAGAGAAGGACCTGAGTCATATCACTTGTTACAGGTGCAAGGATTTAGGTCATTACGCTAGTAAATGTCCAGAAAAGAAGCCAAGAATCCAAGGAGCCTACATAATCACGAAGAAGCCCCGAGACATGTCGGAAGTCATTTGTTTTTCTGCAAGGAAGCAGGACATTATGCTACTAAATGTCACAACAAGATGAAAGCTGGAGTTGAGTAGTTGGAATTTTAATATTGGTAATAAGTGTAGTAGGAAGCAATTGTTTCCATAAGGATATGGAGTTGAATTTATGTAATGAAAGTCTCGGATATTGTAATGAATTCATGAAATCAATAAAGTTAATGTGTCATGATTTCATACATGGATTTTTTGAGTTGTTACTCTATGAACAAAGATTTTGACCATTTTCGAGGATATGGAGAAATATGGTCTATGGATGGATTTGTGAATTTCATTTTAAGGGTGGTAGTACCTGTGAAGAAGACTAGACTAATGGATAGGAAAATATATATTCCACGGACTGTAGTTCGAAGGAAAAGTTGGAGTTTTGCTTTTGATATGATGGTATGAAGAAACAGAGTACTACAGGATTTAAAGGAGGTGTAATATGGAACAAGAGAGTTACTCCAAGGATGAGTTAAAGCTGCACTAGTGTTGAAGTGGGCCCATAACCCACAGGCCCAAGATTTTGAAAAGGAACCGATGAAACCTTGATGAAGGAAGAAATTTGGAAGAATCGGTGATTCAATCAGCATACATTTCGTAGGAGGTTACGCAAAGACCCGAGAGTGGTGAAGTAACGATAGATGTTTTGTTTGGCTTGCTGAACCAAAGGATTTACTCGAACCTAGTTCGAGAACAAGAGAAATTCTGCAATGCTTGTGAGTATGCCCAAGTGTTAGAATACGTGATTCGATATTCACGTATGTGGTAATGATTCAAGTACGGGATGGATTGGCCCCATACCGGAGACTTCTATCATGAACTATCATATGTTGATGGAAAATCAGAGAGACTTGAAAACCTTAGAAGAGTGTCGACGCGATAAGCCATAAAACCATAGAATGGTAGTACGATGGAACCCTTTACAGGCAACCGTTGCCAATCGTAGATCATACGGTGAGGTTCAACCCAGACCCGTTTTCTGCAGGAGAAACCATTAATGGTAGACCACCATGAGTATTTCGATAGTTGTCTAGAATGGACATAGACCTATCAGCTAAGAAGATCCAGTCTCGGACGAACTTCAACTTTGACGAACCGACCCAAGATTTTGAGGAAAACGCTATGCTTCTGACAGAAGAGCGTTAATGAAGGAGCTATTGTAAGATATGTGAAGGGACATACATTGTCGGCACTCCAGAGGAAATATCTGACTTTATTGGAACCGTAACCTTATTTTAAGTGTGGTAGCACCCCTGACCTTCCGACCAAACATTTGTTAGCAGACCCCCAACCCCTAACCCTTTCTTGCGAGCCTCTTCGAATCTCGAGGACGAGATTCATTTTAAGTGTGGTAGGTTTGTAACATCCCAAATTTACTATTTGGAATGTTTTACAATTATAGCTAAGCATCTATGCATTCTGTTTGAATTTGACTGGCATTTGAAGTTTCAGAAGTTTTGGAGTTGTTGGAGTTTGAATTCAAATTTTGGCAGTGGAAATTATTTCAAAACTAAGCCTGATAAATACTTGAGAAAAAGTATGAGAGGAGTAAACATGACACTCCAAAAATATCAGAGGAAAAACATTGCCAAAAAGTTTGAATTCAAATTTGAGTTTATTTGGAATTTTTTTAGAAAAATGATTTTTTATAAAGTTTGGATTTTGCCCCTGGAAAAATGTTCAAATTATAGGGAATATTCCCCTGATCATTTTGACATATATATGTCCTATATAAAATATTTATATTTACTATGTTTTTCCCTCTCTCTCTAAATTCAAAAAAAAATTAGAAAAGAAGAAGAAACCTCAGCGCCAGCCAGCTAATGGCCCAGCTAGGCCGAGGCGACCAAGACTAGGCGCAGACCAATGACCCAAATTGGCCTGACCCAGCCGAGCTGCCCACGCCCCAGAAGACCTCAAACCTCTACTGCTCGCCCACCCGACTCCCTCTCTCTCTCTCACCGACACCCTGCCCCACCCGTCGTCTTCCCTCGCAGCCACGCCGCCAGCCTTGCCGGATCCCGCGAGATCCGGGATTCCCCCGAGATCTCCTCGCCGCGGTTGCCCCCTCGCCCAAGCCGGGTGCCCCCCCCTATATAAACCCCCCTCAACCCCGTTCCCCCCTCGCCCCCTCGCCCGACCCTCTCTCCCTCGTCGCTGCCGCCGGAGCAACCGAGCCGCCGCCGCCATTAACTCCGTCGCCGACGCCCCCGAACCCCTCGAGCTCGCCCGACTCCACCCCCGAGCTCCCTCGCCACGCCGCACCCGCCGGAGGTCCCCGCAGTCGTCCCCGAGCACCGGAGCCCCCGCACCAACGTCGCCCGAGCCGCCGTCGACCGTCGCCGCCGTCAACCCCGTCGATGAAGTCACGGACTCCTCCGCCGTCCGATCCTATATCTAGGGTGTAGATTAGATCCCCAAGGGGTACGGTCTATTTAGGTTTATTTTATAGATCCAGTTTATTTTGGTTTAGTTAGTAGGTTTAGTTGGACCGGCCGACGGTTATTTTCTGTTAAACCGCGCGCGTTTTAGCTATATTACGCCCGAGCACTAGATAGGCCCATTAGCGCCCGATTTTTCTTTTAATTTTATTTTTCGTTTCTGTTTTAACAGAATAGTTTCAGATTTGAAAAATTCATATCTTTTAATCTACTTAATATTTTTAATTGATTCTTTTTTTGTTAGTTTGCAAATTTGTTGTAATTTCTGTAGAAAATATGTTTGACCATGTTTAAATTATTAGAAATTGTTTTATTTGAGATTTAGACAGAATAGTAAATCTGCTATAGAATGAGTTAGGAATATTATTTTTGGGTGATTCTTTTTGTCACAACTTTGTTTTGACATTGCCTAACCATAGGAATTTATTTGGGCATTTTAGAATTAATAAAAAAATAATTTTAATCAGATTCATGTTATTCTTAATTAATTACCTAGCTACTGTTTTCCTATTGTTTTAATTAGCAAATAAATTTATTTTTCCTATGTGATAGATTATTCTAGGTTAGTTTCTGTCACTTTAGAGCATGAACTTTTATTTATAACAAATAAAACTTTTATTTTATTTTTCTTATTAGAAATTGTTTTAGGCATAATAGGAGTTTTATAATAGCTTTTAAGGTGATTCTTTATGCTACTAGTTGCTTGGTGAATCCTTTTCTGTTAGGTAGCATAAACCCATGCTTAGGTTCTGTTAAGAAAATTTTTGTTATGTAAAACTATTTTTAGTTGTTGCTTGAAGTAGGAAAGCATTGAGTTGGATTTCTTGAGTTTTCCTTTGGGTTTTGATTCGTTTGTTTGGTGTGTTATGTTAGCATGCTATTATGTTAAGTGATCATATGCTATATGCTTATTATGATTGTTCTTTGCCTCGGTAGAATTTTCGGAGTGCGAAGCTTGCTACCACGAGTCCCTAGTTTTCGAAGATCGTCAGCAAGGCAAGTTCACTTTGACCATGCTTTCATACCTATGTTTTATTGCATTTAGTGGCATCTTTGCAACCACCCCTCAGTAGTGTTATTGAATCCTTGTAGTTGAGTAGTACGCATGAGGTAGGAACCCATCACCCTGTTACCAAGCCCGGGACGTTATTTATTTTAATGCTACGCTATAGTAGACGGGGTTTGGTATGAGTGCTCAGGAGTGGTGTGAGAATGGAGGATCTACGTCAATGACGACAACACCATGATGAAATCTGCAAGGACTGCATCTTCAAGGCCTCAAGACTTCAAGACTCGAGACAAGAATTCAATACACACTCTTTGGGTGAAGGATTTGCCGACGGGCACCTGGAGAACCCAAAGTGGTTGGCGGGATGCATGGAGAAGCGCCATGACATCTTGCGGAAAGCTTCACCCAGACTCAAAGAGACGGAAGAATACTTCATGCCCGGAAGCTTACCAGTGCAACCGCAAGTCACTATGGGCTCTGGCTTGGTTGACCTTAGTGGTGACTCTGGCTGGGACGGTGCTAGCAGATGTAGAACTACGGTAGGATTGGATGAGCACCGGATGCTGGTCGAGGAACTCTTGAAGACCATGTTTCGGTCATCTTGTTCTCAAACACCCTGAAGTGCGAGAACGTAAAAGAGGATCGAATCTTGCGGGTAAAGTGTACAAACCTCTGCAGAGGGTTAAAACCTAATCGATTAGCCGTGTCCCCTGTTACGGACAACTTGAGCCTCTGGACTTGGATCTATCTCGGAACTCTCAACACCGGACTGATAACTTAATTGTGGGCAACTTATGATGATTTGGGATATGAGACATCGGGTTGGCGGAAACATGTCATGGTAGAAAACTCCATAGTACAGACTTCATTTATTCCTTTGATGTAGGGAAAATAAATCCGCTTTTACGCAAAACAAAACTCAGACACGAGCCACAAAGCCATACCGCATATAGTATAGTTTATCATCTGTTTTCTCTTATTGTGATCTTGCGGTACATTCAATGTCTTGACCTACACGGCTGCAACGTATCATGTTGCAGATACTTTCTTCCAACGAGTAAGAGTACGGTACAGGGTTACGGTCTACACTCAACCTGCCGATGGCATTGATGGGACTCCACACCCGTTAGATTGTTTCCGCTGAGTATTATGAGGTATATATCAGTTTTACGTTATTTATACATGTGATTGCACTTTGATATATACATTGATGTACTGTGTGTGCCAGCATACTGATCCAGGGATGGCACGGATACACAGAGGCTTGACCGTCTGAGGTCGGGTCGCTACAACTCAAGTACAATCATATTGCCTCCTAGTTGGTGCTTTTATAAGAGAAGATGGAAACTCAAATTCAAAATAAAAATTGCATAAAGTAAAAGAAAGGCCCTTCGCAGAGGGAAGTAAGGATTTGTAGAGGTGCCAGAGCTCAAAGCGAAAAACTTAGAGATAAAAACATTTTGGGAGTTTTATCCATCCCACCAACGAAAACAACTTAGAGTTCCCAACACTTTCCATGCTAGATATAACATAGGCGGTTCCCTAACAGAAAATAAAGTTTATTCCTTTTTCCACCATACTTTCACTTTCCATGGCTAGCCGTATCCACGGCTGCCCTCCATACCACAATTTTCCAAGGAATTTATTATTTGACAACACAAAGTAAATTCTTTTTTTCATTTCGGGACTGGGCATCCCTAAAACCTTTGCCTTACTCTCGTGCAATTACAAGCGAATAAACACTCATCATGAGAATAACACATCCAGCATGGAAAATATTAGCCACCCCTCACCGCTCCGCGAGCGAAACAAACACACAAAAGAGAAGTTTATTTTGAAAACTAGAGATGGCACATGCAAATTTGCTTCGAACGGCAAAAGAATACCGCATATAGGTAGAGATAGTGGACTCGTGTGGCAAAACTGGTTTAAAGGATTTTGGATGCACAACTAGAGATCATACTTAGTGCAAAATGAAGGCTAGCAAAAGATTGAGAACCAAGAAACAAATAATCTCATAAGCAAGCATTAAGCATAATTAACACCAAATAATGCACCATAAGTAGGATATAATTTCAATGCATGACTATTGACTTTCATGCTTGCATAGGGAATAACAAACCTTAACACCAATATTCTTACTAAAGCATAATTACTCATCAACACAACTCACATATCACATCATCATATCTCAAAACTATTACTAACAATCAAGTTTATTTTGTCCAACGATCTTCATGAAAGTTTTTATTATATCCTTCTTGGATATCTATCACTTTGGAACTAATTTTCATGTGTTGCTTTTCATAAGCTCAAACAAATATAAGTGAAGATCATGAGCATAATTTTTTCTTTCTCTCAAAATAATTTAAGTGAAGTGAGAGAGAATTTCTTGAAAATTTTACTAACTCTCAAATAAATCTAAGTGAAGCAAGAGTGAATTTCTTCAAAAATACTAAAGCGCACCATGCTCAAAAAGATATGAGTGAAGCACTAGAGCAAGTCCATAGCTCATACAATATTTAAGTGAAGCATAGAGAGCAATTCTAACAAGTCATGGAATAATTTGGCTCTCTCATATAGGTGTATCCAGCAAAGAATCAAGACTTAAAACACAAAATAAAACAAGAAAAGACTCATATCATACAAGACACTCCAAGCAAAACACATAGTATGTCACGAACAAAAATATAGCTTCGAGTAAAATACCGATGGTCGTTATAAGAAAGAGGGGATGCCACTCGGGGGGATCCCCAAGCTTAGTTGGTCGCTCATTTTTGGATAATAGCTTGGGATGTCGGGGCATCCCCAAGCTTAGGCTCTTCTATCCTTCTTTCATCCATCGTAAGATAACCTAAAACTTGAAAACTTCAATCACACAAAACTCAACAAAACCTTCGTGAGATCCGTTAGTAAAAGAAAGCAAACCACTACTATAAATACTGTATCAAACCAATTCATATTTTATTTTTGCATTATATCTACTGTATTCCAACTTTTCTATGGCAAAAACTCATCAAAGAAAACCATAGAGCCATCAAAATAAGCACACAACGCAAAGAAAACAGAATATATCAAAACAGAACAGTCTGTAGCAATCTGACTATTTTGAATACTTTTATAACTCCAAAAATTCTGAAAATTTTAGTAAGACCAGGGTAATTTGTATATGAATCTTCTGCAAAAAGAATTGGAATTTTATCACGCTCTAGTCACTTTTAACAATTGTTTTCGTGAGTGCATAAGTTTCTATTTTTCAGCAAGATCAAACAACTATCACCCAAGAAGACCCTGAAGGTTTTACTTGGCACAAAAACTAATTAAAACACAATCATAACAGTAGAATAATTGTGCAAACAAACAAGAACAAAAAGCAAAAAGCAAAAATAAATTTTATTCATTGGGTTGCTGATACGTCTCCAACGTATCTATAATTGTTGATTGCTCCATGCTACTTTATCTACTGTTTTGGACTATATTGGGCTTTATTTTCCATTTTTATATTATTTTTGGGACTAACCATTAACCGGAGGCCCAGCCCAGAATTGCTGTTTTTTTGCCTATTTCAGTGTTTCGAAGAAACGGAATATCAAACGGAGTCCAAACGGAATGAAACCTTCGGAAACGTGATTTTCTCACCGAACGTGATCCAGGAGACTTGGACCCTACTCCAAGAAGTAACAGAGGCGGTCACGAGGGTGGGGCGCCCCCTAGGGCGCGCCCGCCTCATGGTCCCCTGTTGCTCCACCGACGCATTCTTCCTCCTATATATACCTACGCACTTCAAACGATCTCGAACAGAGCCAAAACCTAATTCCACCGCCGCAACTTCATGTATCCACGAGATCCCATCTTGGGGCCTGTTCCGAGCTTCACGGAGGGGCATCCACCACGGAGGGCTTCTACATCATCACCATATCCCCTTGATGAAGTGTGAGTAGTTTACTTCAGACCTTCGGGTCCATAGCTAGTAGCTAGATGGCTTCTTCTCTCTTTTTGGATCTCAATAAAATGTTCTCCCCCTCTCTCGTGGAAATCTATTCGATGTAATCTTCTTTTTGGGGTGTGTTTGTTGAGGCCGATGAATTGTGGGTTTATGATCAAGATTATCTATGAAAAATATTTGAATCTTCTCTGAATTCTTTTATGTATGATTGGTTATCTTTGCAAGTCTCTTCGAATTATCCGTTTGCTTTGGCCAACTAGATTGGTAATTCTTGCAATGGGAGAAGTGCTTAGCTTTGGGTTGAATCTTGCGGTTTCCTTTCCCAGTGACAGAAGGGCAGCAAAGCACGTATTGTATTGTTGCCATCGAGGATAACAAGATGGGGTTTTTTATCATATTGCATGAATTTATCCCTCTACATCATGTCATCTTGCTTAAGGCGTTACTCTGTTTTTAACTTAATACTCTAGATGCATGCTTTGGATAGCGATCGATGAGTGGAGTAATAGTAGTAGATGCAGCAGGAGTCGGTCTACTTGTCTCGGACGTGATGCCTATATACATGATCATACCTAGATATTCTCATAACTATGCTCAACTCTGTCAATTGCTCAACAGTAATTTGTTCACCCACCGTAGAATACTTATGCTCTTGCACTACAAAAAAATACACTTCGGTGATGATACGTGTTTGTCATAGTAGGTCGCATTTTTTGTCATGCATGTACATCCATGACAAATTTATGACAGAATCAAGATAGTCATACCTGTGATGTCATAGAAGTGTTCGATGACATTACCAAAATTATCATCACGAAAGTGTCCACTTCCATGATGATAAATCGCGCGTCACAGAAGTGCTTTCGTCAAGGGTGACCGACACGTGGCATCCACCGTAACGGAACGCCGTTAAGCTATCGGGTCGGGTTTTTGATCCGATAACCCGTTAACAGCCCCGACCAATGGGGATTTTCCACGTGTAAAATCATCATTGGCTGGAGGAAACACGTGTCGGCTCATCGTTGAGACAGATGTCATCCACTCATTGGACAGAAGGCGCCTATGATACGTCGACACGTGGCACGGCCAATCAAGTTTAAATGGGCCGGCCCAACTAAAGGCCCACAAGATTTGGCGGCCCATAATGGGCCGGCCCAGTTAAAAGCCCACGAGATTTTGCGGACTATAATGGGATGGCCCAACTAAAGGCCCACAAGATTTCGCGGGCCATAATAGGCCGGCCCAGGTAAAGGCCCACAAGATTTTTGTGTGCCATAATGGGCCGTCCTAGGTAAAGGCCCACAAAATTCTTGCGGATCATAATGTGTCGGCCCAGCTAAAGGCCCACGAGATTTCGCCGACATTAATGGGCTGGCCCAGCTATAGGCCCACAAGATTTTGAGGACCCTACTAGGCCGGCCCATTAACTGGCTGCCATGTTTTGGGCCAAATGCCGGCCCATAATTGATCATGTCCATTAATGGCCTGCCACGTTCCGGGCCTAGTAATGGCCCATATAAGATCCGGCCCGTTAAAAGCCTCCCACTTTCTGGGCCAAATCACGGCCCAGATCAGGTTCGGCCCTTTAAGAGGCTTTGGACTCAATTATGGCCCATATCAGATTCGGCCCTGTGTATGGACGCTATGCTTTTCGGCCCACTTGCTAAAGGACCATTTAGTAATTCGGCCTGATATTAGTTTCGGCCTGTTAAGGGCCCATTTAACATTTCGGCCCTATATTAATTTCAGCCTGTTAAAAGCCCGTCATATAGTTGGGCCTAACTATGGCCTGGTTTGCATCCGGCCTGCTCACAGCCGATATTTGATTGGGCCAAACAAGGACCGGGACAACTTTGGCTTGTTAAAAGCCCGTGAATTGATTCGCACAATCATGGGCCGGGGTCCATTTCGGGCTGCCGCCGGCCCGTGAGCTATTGACGCGTTCGTGCCCAAATTTACTTCTCAACCTCCTAAAGCCCATTGAGTTTTCTTGCGAAAAAGAGGGTCGGGGTTACTCGGCCTATTAAAGGCCGAATCTACTAGTGGGCCGCTTTGACGGGCCCATGATGCGGATCATACATCGTGATTGCATGACGGCCCGATTATGTACCGTAATTTTACGGTTTGGCCGGTTTACTGCGAAGACAGGATATATATACAGTAAAATAACTGCAACATCGTGAATAAGAAAAACCCTAGACTATACAATAAAGAAATTACGGCATATTACATCCACTGGGCATCAAAGTTCGCCACTATGATAATAAAGCATAAGCAGACAGATTACATACACTTTGGGCATCAAAGATCGCCACCAATGCAAATAAACACGCCGACAAAATAATATACAAAACCGACAAAGCACTTCAATAGAGTTCAAGAAAGGTTAGCCCTCATTGGGAGTCAGCTGCAAGCAAGTGAAAGCAAGATGATGAGATCAAGGCTTGTTCAACACTTATATCTTCCACACTGAAAGATAAACGAAGCGTATGATGATGTGTTTTGCACATAAAAGTATCAGTGCTGACAATTCATCACATTTCTTACTAACGAATAAAATGACACAGTTTAAAATTGCTTTAACACAATATGGTATTGTTCAGGTCAAGACATGGCAGGAATTGACATTGTGAAGGAGTTGGCAGCTTCACGACACCACTGGATTACAGATCAAGAACTCATAAGTATCAATGGTTAGTGTGATGTCAATTTATCCCATTTCAGATTGGCAAATAAAGAGGCGGTTTAAATAATAGTAGAATGATATGACATTGTTAATAGTTAAGACATTGCAGAATATGACATTGTGTCAGTAGTGGGTAGGTTCACCACACCACCGGATTACGGATGAAGAACGAAGCATACATGCGGTGCAAAAGAAGATCACTTGCTCAGTATAGTTTAATTTACATGGTATGAAGAAGGAACTTGGTTGTACAACTGAAAACTTAAATTGAGAAGGACAAACTTTTGTTTATGAACTACATAATAAACTTTAAACATGCAATTTTATGCGAACACCAAAAATAAACAGTCATGCAGTCATGCCTAACCAAATATACACAACAAAGTTTGAAGGCTTGAGAAGGACAAACTTACATTCTTGGTGAAGACAGGCTCTATAAAGCCCTTGTCCATGCTTGATGGGGGGCAATTCAAGAAGTTTAGCACATAATGTTCTTCATAAGCATTGCCTTTATTCTAAATTTTGTTAAGAGTAAATATAGATGTGATAATATACAAAAAAATGGAGAATATTTGAGATAAGATGAAGAGTGATGATACATAACCAAGTAGCTATAAATGTATGTGCAGCGATACAGGCAAAAGGCACAGCCAAGAGCAATGCACAGCTAAACTTCTTCAGTACCAACCTTATGGTAAGAGTAAATATAGATCTGATGTGTAGAAAATGGAGGGCAAAGGAAAATAAGCTGCAGAGTGATGGTACATGAACAACTACCTATCAATATAAGTACACTGATAAAGGACAACATGTACTTACAAGAACAATGCAGAGCTAAAAAAATTCATTAGCATTGGATATATTCTACACTAATGTAACCATTCATACAGATCAGATAATTTGGAGCGAACAATTGATAGGCAAGCTATCATGCATACTGCTGTCACATAATGAACTAGGTATGTATGCAAGTACAGTGATACAGGACAACAGGTACTAACAAGAGCAAAGCAACGGGCAGCATATTTGCGATATCCTGTCGTTCTTTTCAAACCGGAATTCTTCTTCGAGCTGATTTCCCGCAGAAAAGATCTGTAAGGCACATGCGGAAAAGTAGAAGTTCAAATTGGTATGTGATTTCATAGAGCGATTACCTCATCACAGGAACGAGACGATTGCATAACAAGGTTTTTCCATTCAATGTCTTCTAAATTTAGCACAGGAGACTTCGCCGGAAATTCGTTTATAGACTTGCCATCAAAGTGTGATTTCCTCAGGTAACACCGATACTGCTGCAATGCTTCCTTGAAAAGCACAAGCAAGCTTTGCTCGTCATGACAGATTGACCCTCACCTAGTTACAACAATGTAATGTAAATCATTGATGTGTTCGATCAGCAGAAAACAGGAAAATAATAACCATGAATAATAACACTTACACGTAAGTTGGACAGGAAGATGTGAAAATGGTGTTTGTCTTCACTATAATCTTCCCATGATGGGAATATATGCACGTAGTCCCTAACAACATTGAAAGCATTGTCTTTTAAAGTGGGAATAAATGGAATGGGGTTCCAATCTGCAGGAATTGGCCATCTCTGCAGCTTGGGATAGGTCTTCGCCGTGGACTTGACTGTACTTTTTTTGAAGTGGGATTTTTCCGTGGTACGTGCAATTGGTGCTATGGGAAATGAAATCGGTATACCTTTTGTTGGAGTGCAGGTCCTGTGGTGGTGGGGCTAGTGGTGTGGCGGTGAAGTATGGGTACAGTCTGCTGGAGTCGGTCCTATGTTTTGTGTCACTGGTTGTACAGCCAATATAAGTGGGGCCCTGTCTGATTTCTCCGGCACCACCACGTTTTTCAAGGACTTTGCTGGTGCTCCTTCATGTTCGGCAATCACCGTCTTCCTTTTTGATGTCTGATGCACAAGAACAGCATTTGATGGAAAAACATGGTATGACGACAGATGGAATATGTATTGATAATGGATGGGCATAGCATCTCGAGTTATATGATGAGTAAACTAAGCAGATGGTGGTGCAACAAAGTAGAATAAATGCAAGACAACATATGCAAGATACGCGCAATCAATAAAACCTTGCCAAATTAGAACGAGGCACCTTGATGGGTGAACAGGACAGGCCATCCGCCTTTGACTCCTCGAGGTTAGAATAGTCATTAGAATGATATTCTGAACAAGAATCAACAGGTGGGGAGCGTACGAGTTTCATTGCTTCCAAAATGGCACTCAATGCCTTGGTGCCAATTTTGTAAGTCATTGCAGTGTTCCACAATATTCTTATGATGCACGAATTCTGATATTCAGTGTAATTGCGTATAATATCTGATAACCATGAAACATAAATAGTTGTGAGATTATCTTTGTAATGCAGATGATATTCTAATATAGGGGCGCCCCTGCAAACACTTATGTGCTAGCACTGGATTCTGATGAGAGAGATCATGTGTGCTGTAATATCGTGCATGCATTTATATAATCTGGCACAAGTACACAAAAAATAGGCTCCAGAAGTAAGGATAGATGGCAGATGATAGGTTCATAATATACTGTATAGAGAGTTTATTGCCAAACCATGATAACAAGAGCACACAGCAACTAGGCAGATCATAGTGTACATAACAGGGGTACACCATAACCATGATATATAAATCGGGAAAGTGGAACTGTCTTGAAAATACGGTGTTGTATTGCCGCTAGTAATTGAAAGCCTATCGATCGCGTACAGGCCAGCAGTACCGAACATGGTAAAGAAGAGCAAGCAGATTTTGGATAATAAAATGTTGGCTGCGCAGTGCCCACACATTATGAACCAGAGCGCATTAAGAATGCAAATCCCAGCTGTCTCTCGACCATTTCAGGCGGTTGGATGAAGATCCTATGTCTCCTAACCCTTCTTCTTCCTCGTCTGTGATTCTTCCCATCTGAGAACACTGCAGACGGGCCGGCCGGACCACCGCCCCCACTGCTGTGTTCCTCCGCCACCCACCCCCCCCACCCGGCCGAGTTTTCTTCGTTCGGCGAGGCCCCACAACCACCCGAGCCCTTAGATCACACCAGCGATCTCCGGCGAGCTCTGAAAAATCTACTGACCCAATTTTGAAATTTAGTCTACTGTGATTTAACTAGTGTGGAATATAAAAGGGGAAAACCATAAGCATTGGGAGTATAGTGTTGAGCGTGCCATGGAGGATCTAAAGGTGCAAACCGGACAAAGGCAACTTCGCAACCAAGACAAGAAATCAGAGTAAAGCAGTGGCGATCTATTTTCTTGCTGCGATAAATAAGTTGAGCAGAATCTGAAATAGTACCGCCTACAGTGCGGCGCCGATGTCTATCTGGTGAGAATTTGATCTTCTTGATAGCGATATTGTCGGCGCGGCGTGGAAGCAGATCTAGGAGGGTAGATGGTGGCGGCGGGCGGTGGACGAGACGGTCAGAGGAGCGGCGCCGACAAGGTGGACGACGGCGGGATGAAGCGAGAGGACGGGATGCAAGGATCGGTCGGCGTGGATGAGAGAGGTCGATCTCTTGTAATGGACGGCGGCATCGGGGTATCAGCTCCGGCATGGTGGAGGAGGACGGCGGTGGATGGGGTGGCGGACGGCGGCGGACGGAGGAGGGTGGGGTGGAGAGGGTGTTTTGGCGCCCATGGAGTATGAATGGGGAAAAGGGAGGTAGAGAGGAAGGGGGGAACCATGTAGTCAGGGCGCGCTTGTCTCAAATGCGAGGAAATTAACAAACTTAGCCCCCGTTTCAAATTTCTACTACATCACAGCAAATTAGTCAGTTGGGGATAGGACGGTAACTCGCATACACCGAATATTTGCCGACGAAAGTTTGTTTTTGGCGCCCACCGTGTATGAATATGAATCGGGGAGGGAGTTGATTTCGGTCGAGGGCACACTGTGTTTTGGCGCCCACCGTGTATGATCCGGGTGAGAGGCGGTTACGTCACGTTTGGGTGAAATTACAAACCTACCCCTATCGAAACCTATAGAAATCCAAATAGATAGGCTTTATGGCGAGGATAGGCAGTAGTGATTTCCATCTCGCAGATTTTGGTTTCGGTGATTATCGCGACTTTCCCGCTTCGCTCAAATTTTTCACAAAGGCACGTTTACCGTGCCAACTCAATTCGAATCCCGCTTGTATTCTTCTATTTTTTTCAAGGGATCCATTTTCAATTGGAATTACATTCTATATACATCATTTTTTAGATATATACTTTCAAAAGCACAACACCATTTATACATAAATATGGTTTACAAATGGCATGATCTCAGATTCATAAGGTTGTATCCATCAATTTGGATTTTCAAATATTTGAAACCACTTTATGTTGAAATCCAATGTATGCATTCCTTGCTAACTGTCTCCAACTAATGTGTGTTTCATGCGGGTTTTTTAACTTCTCAAACATGTATAATGTGTTTCACACACGCAACATATAGTGTAATCCCGTTTAGACACTAATTGCATATAAACCATGCATTGTTTGTAATTGAAGAATCTATGGATCACCAATATTGATAAACTATATAACATTACACGTGCCCAAATTCAAATGAATATGCATGTTTGATACACCAATTTGCGTTATTATATTATCGATGTCGTGATCTCCGGTTTAAATATTTGAATCCCTTTAATCCAGATATTCGTCTCATATAGCTATCACTCATGCTTATATAGGACTATCTCTACGGACCTATACGCTGCTCATCGCCTCTCGTGCATCTCTCCTGCTACTGTATGTCGACAATGATCTTTTTATCTTCAGTAACAATCGACGGTACTCTCTCCATCGACCTTCATCACTCTATCTCTCTCTCTAAGTATATCTCGCTCCCTGCTATGTGTCTCTAGCTATGATTCTCCATGTGGAATCTCTTTATCTCACACAAACACAAAACCTTGTCTCCCGGGGTCTCATTTCTCTAAACTATTCCCATGTGTGCCACTCGCACACCCCTCATACAGAGATGACTTTCGCTCCTTAGATATGAGAACCTACGACTCTTCCTCTTCAATATCTCTTTCTCACACACAAACACAAACTATGTCTCCCAGGGTCTCATATTTCTCCATTGTTCTCTTGTATGTCGCTCAAACACACCCTCTCTCCCTAGAGATATCTTGCGTTCCCTCATATGTCTCTCTAGCTATCACTCCCGTTGTGAAATATCTTTCTCTCAGAGACACAAAACTCCGTCTCTCCGGATCTCATTTCTCTCTCGATATTTGTTTGTATGTGACTCACATGCACCTCTCTCTATCTCTCTCACACCCACACACATAACCCAACCTTCTCGATCCACTCGACTCCTATCTCTAGCGCACACTAGCTAGCATCTTTATCTTTCTATTTATCCTGCTTTCTCCATCAACCTTCTTTCTCGCCCTCACTCTTGATTCCTATCACGCACACTACATATGTTTCTCTCTACATGCATGCAGTCAAGTGCCCTCTCACACACATATATAACTTCACCCTTTGAACCACCCGACGGTCATCTTCGACATCCAAACTAACGGATGTCTCTCTAGCTAGCATCTCCATCTCTGTATCTATCTGTAGTTTCTCCGTCAACATTTCTTTCTCGCACGGAGTCTTGCTTCCTATCACCCACACTATATATGTCTATCCATACATATGCATTTATAGGTTGATCTCTTTTGCACAATCGTTGCGCCTCACCACCTCCGCCGCCATAGATGCATGCTCCAGCCCACACCACTATCTCTTAAAGACATAAACACATGCTCAATTGTCGGGCCTTCTTCCCTCGTGATTCTCACATGCATGCATATTGTCATACCGATCCGTCTCTCCCATGTCGTTGATCTTAGGACTTATGTCTTCTTTCTTTTATCTCGATCATGCCACACACACACACACATCCCACGATACATGTATACCTCTCACACATGCACGTTCAAGGTCTCTATGTCTCCATACGTAGTTAATTACCCTCAATCCTAACGCCACACCGAATCGTTCTCCTCTTTTGTGCACATAACTTCCGCCTGGATGGGCAAAACACACGCTCACACTTAACAATCTCCTTCTAGCTACCCCCCCCACCCTGCGCGCCTCTCACTCTTCCCCTATATCCCCGAAACCAATAAGACCATCTCTTTGTTTAATTCCCGCCTAGTCTTCCGTGGTGTTTCTTGAACAAACACGTTCTCTCGATGTCGACTCCTCTCACGCGCACGCACCTTCTCTTCCCTCCTACGGGCATTTTCTCTCTCGCACCCCATCGTTGGTGGCCTCTGCCATACACATCACCTCTCTATGAGGAAGCCATGCACACTTAAATTACATCCGCCACAGAGGACCCCTGACACACACACCTGCACACAAGACACACCCACACACGCACGCACGCACCCCCCCACACACACTAAGACTCCATCTCTCTCTCTCTCACACACACAAACACACACACACACGCACCCCCCACATACACTTAGACTCCATCTCTCTCTCTCACACACACACACACACAAACTAAGACTCCATCTCTCTCTCCTCTCTCTCTCTCACTCTCTCTCTCTCTCTCACGCATACACACACACACACCACACACACTAAGACTCCATCTCACACACACATGCTCTAGGCAGAGCATTTGTTCCTACCACCCTTCATCCAACCTTACCCGTATGATAAACAATCACCTTTATTTATTTGCATAACATGGACAGATTCCACTTTACTTTAGTAGTCAGCAAACTTATCATCTTTTATACCCTTTATAAAAAAGCGAGTTGGCGATGATGGTGTGCCCGCCATCTTGTGTCTGCACCGTATGATCTATATCGATGGATAGGAAGCAAACTATGATAATTTTACAAAAGATAACCGCACCTCTCTCCACATCATTATCTCCCGCAACCTCATTGCTCATCAATTAAAAAGGAATAAGTCTACGAACAATCTAGCATGCATGGTGGCGCTGCACGCCGCCGCCGTCCATCCCCATGCCTCCGCCCATTCCACCACCACCACCACCACGCCCACTCCTCCTCGCCTTATCTCTCATCTTTCATTTTTTTCGATGACATTCTCGAGATACCAGTTTTCCCATAAAATTCTCGAGATATCATTAGTTTTACACATGGGATTACTCCCGCATGGGTCAATCACAACAGTGTTTCAGAAAAAATGCATATTGATGTTACATGCGTAATGCACGAGAATCTTGCTTGTAATTATATAACACAAATCACGAGCAGGAAGTGACATTTTTTTTGACACAATCACGTTAACATGGCCACGTAAATCACGAGCAGGAAGGAGAAGGGAAGCGGGCTGTGGAGTAACATTTTTTACCACAATTTCTTAGGAAACTGAGTGCAATAATTGAGTAGTTTTGTAGACTAACATTACTACTACACCTGAAATGGTTCAAAACCTATACTCCCTTGCCAGCGCGCGCTTCCCGCGTGAAACGGTCAGCGTCACCTGGAGCGTCAGTGCCGCATTAATGCCCGGCCAGAGCGGAGGCGACCTCTCACCGGGCGCCCGGCTTTGAAGTGGCGCTGACGGCCGAGAGAGCGTCGCTTCGGCACGCGATCGCCTGCTGGCCGAGATCGGCCATAGGCCCTGTTTGGATCCATAGGTTAGAGTTAGTTTGAGCTAGTTGGGGCTCAAATAGCCCTAAAGTATCCAAGCATGAGGGTTTAAATTGGAGCAAGTTGCACCGAACCCACCAAAAAAACTATCCCACCCAAGAGGTGCTAATCGGAGATAGTTCTCATTGGGACCACTGAAAAATCACGCTTCTCTCTCCATAAAGTGCATTTATTGTCAATCTAACCTCACACCCAAACACCTCTTTGGCTACTGATTAGTTCAGGGTTAGTCATGAGTTAGTCTAACCTCTAGCTAAGTTAGAGTATCAAACAGAGCAAGATAGGACATGCAAGTTGCTCGAGCATACAGCAAATTAAATGCGTGAAAGGATTTTTTTCTTTTCAAAAGCGAACGTGAAAGGAATTTTTTTAGAATACTCTTGGCATGTCGCTAACATGTGATAGTTAACCAACCTCAATAGATGGCAGAAACGCCACCCCGCCGCACTTTCATAGAGACGAGGAGGGAGAAGCGATACAGGCTGCTGGATTACTAGAGATAGGTGTCGCACGGAAGCCAAGAAATATGGTGATAGCGTGGGTTAGCCATGTACTAGTATGATGTAACTACACTAGGCTGCCGTGTTTCGTACTCTTCCAAATTCAATCGTGGAGATGATTGGTTAATTTTATATCGCTGAATAATATTAAATATTATGAGTGCAGACGCTCCACCACGAGGTTCCTTGCTCCTTCTCATTCGTCCGGAATCTATGTTCTTCCACTCTATTTTTTACGTGAGCTTTTTTCATCCTTTTGCCAACACGCGAGACATCTAGCATCAAGGCGCACGTGTTATGCAACGATCGTTCCATCTATAGGAAGAACACGTGGCACTGGAACTATGAGACGGACATGTACCCAAAGAAAGGGACGCACGAACCTGAGTCTGAAGAGCGCTTGATGAAAGTGAAGTAGAAAGGCACAAATGGTATGAACGATGCGTGGCATACAGTGGTGTGTTTGGTTGCGTTCTCGTCTCGGCATAGTTGTTCCCTCTTCATGCATGCTCAACTCAACACCCCTCTTCATGCATGCTCTCTTCATGCATGCTTCTAGTGTATTTGTGCTAAACTAGTGTGGACTCATGCACCCTCCATACACTCTACCAAACACCCAAAAGTAGGTCGAGAAGGGAACTCTTGGGCGGCATTTGTATCTTAGTACGTACTACCACTAAATGTTGTACGTGCAATGCATGGTGATGTTATGGAGTACGTGTCTAAGTACTCTACTACTACTATATTACTTGGAGGCACATATTAACTTTTATATTTGTTTACGTGTATGCCCCGAGACCTTCCAACTAGACGTGTCTTTCTTCGTGTCGCACTTTGTATCGCTCATACAGCTAAGAACTACTACAAGAGGTCTCCGACCCAGAAGAGGAAGAAGAGGAGACGCTCTACCACGCTGAATTTTTACTGGGCTCTACCATGCTGTTCATGTCCCACTCCTTTCACGACGTAGGGACATCCAAGACGCGTCGTGTTTGGCACCCTTCGTCGTAAGAGTTGAAACGCTAGCATTCATCGTAAATAAAAATAATTATAAATCGGCGGTGATACTATTTTTTGCGAACCAATCAGCAGTGATACTATACCACGCGGTTTCCTTGCTCCTCGATATCGGAAAGAATACTTTCGCTCGCCAACATGTGGGACGTCGACCATCCCGGTCCACTTGCCATGCACGCAGAACTCCAAGGGAGAGTCACCCAGTCGTCGCGCCGCAGTAATAATGACTAATGAGCCGTCAAATCACAGGACCACTTCCCACTTTGAAGTTGCTCAGACGAAGGAACCATCATGACTTCGTTGAATTCCGCTTCTTGAAGGAAACTCATGTACCAAAGAAGATCGCTAGCTACATGATTTACTCCAACAGAGGCCTCCGTTCGTTCATAGGATAGGAAGATGACAACCATAGGAAGTGAGATGACATGCATCTCAATTCCTATAGAGACAGAGATGCCATTTGATGCATAGGATAGGAATTTTTTCACTTAGTCTAGGCTAATGTCTTGGTAATTTGCTCTAAAAACTACAGTAGTAACTAGTAGTCTTGGTACATGCTCGTACTCGCACACGCACACACACACACTAACTACTAGTACTACTACTTCTCACATGCTGGCCAGACGCGTCGTTCTCCTTCCGGCTTTGTCGGCGACACCCCACCGTGCTTGGATCTCCGCCGACCTCTCCAAGAAGCAAGGCGCCTTTTTCTTTCTTGCGGCGGGCCTCTCTTTTCCTGAGTGCTTTCTGACTTTTCCGCTCCCTCTGTGCGGCTTTGGCCGCCTCTTGCTCTACCGCCCATTCGGCCTTGGCATCTTCAAATTCCTTCCACATAGTTGTGAGGTCGCGAGCGGCGATGAACTCGGCACGGCGGGGTGCCATCGCTTCCCTACCATTCTGTGTGCGTTCATGGGCGGCGAGGAACTCGGCGCGACGGGATGCCATCGCTGCTTTACCGATTAGTTGCGGCGCGGTGGCATGAACGACGCTTGGTGAGAGCTCTGGGGTGGAGTGGCCGGACAACCGTATAGTGCATTGGTTTGTCAAGAGCTCAAGGACAGAAGACGAAGCAAATTAGGATTGCCCTTCAATCCTGGTCATTTATTACCGAGTAAAATGCATTGGCGGTCATCGAACTTGTCTTGATAGCTCACTTTGATCATTGTATATGAGATATGGTGATTATACGGTCGCTGGCTCAGCGTATAGCTCCGTATTTGCATGGTTGACCAGTCAAACAGTCCGCATGCGCCTGAAACGGTCACCGTCTCTCCAGAATGTCAATGCCGCATTCACTGGACTTAACTGCAGGTGCAATTGGTGTGTCACTGACATGCGGGCCAGACGCCCGTTAGGCCCACATGTCGGGCCACCCAAACGCATCTCGCAGTTAAGTCATCAAGCAAGATCCGTGATTCACGCCCGACGAACCTACTCGGCGCCAGCTTGTCCATCCGATCGCCACGGCTCATTGCCATTCGCCCGCTATATTAATCTTGAGCCCCAGCTCCCACCATAGCCAAAGACCCACACTTATTCTCCTCCGGTCCCTTCCTTACGCCGGCACCACTTCAACCATGGCCTCGTGGCGCTCCGAAGCTCTCTTGGACGTACTGTCGCAGGAGCAGACGAGGGACATCGGCGGCTTTGCTCCGGGCGCGCTCCAAAGCTCTCTTCGACGTACTGTCGCAGGAGCAAACGAAGGAGATTGCCGGCACCCCCCGGGCTGCCCTCCGCCGCCACGACCACGAAGCCGGCGCGCGTGCGTGGGCGTAGCCGACAGCGAGGAAGAGTAGTACACGGTAGGTCGCCGCCGCTCTGGTCCCGAGAGGGCCACCGCTACTCCACTCAGTCGACGCCAAGCTTGGTGGGGTAAACATCGGCGGCCGATTAGCTGCTTGACGGCGACGTGGAGGCGGAAATCTTCATAACCTTGTGCTCCGGACGGACGAGGAGGTTATCTAGGCGGATGAGGAGGAGGCAAAGGCAATGGCCGGCTTTCTCGGGTTCATGGCCGGACTTGCTGGTCGGGCGCCAGCTATCGTTTAGATTAGGTTTACAGTAGGTTTAGTACGGTTTGTGCAAAATATGTAATGAATTTCATCCAGTTTGTAGGAAAAGTTTTCGAAATGTAATGAATTTCATCCGATTAATTTCATCCGGTTAATTTGAAATTTGCTTTGTTTGCACGAATTTCGTCTGATTACTTCATATAGTTGTCGAAAGGTATGCGGGCAGCATCGGATGGCATCCATTAGTGTCCTCAGACAGATGCCGGTGTAAATTTGTGGGCCAGCGCTGGAGATGCCCTAACTATCATGCTATAATCGCTAACAATCCTCCATTATTTGGCAGGGAACAGTTATCCCTCGATCAAAATCAGATCCGCGGTGTTTCGCACTCCTCCCGCGTACGAGTGTAAACTCTTGCTTACATAAAAATGGAGCAAGTGGACGGCACTGTAGCATCTCATATCTCTCGAACTAGCCCGCCTAATGAGCGCGAAAGCACCGCCCTTGTCATTTTGTTCTGGATTTCTATCGATCGATTGCGCGAAAATGTTACGCTTCGCAAGTTCTAAAGGAAAAGCGGCACGTCGACTCAGACGCTGCCGCATAACCCCGACGATCCGGCTCGCACGCCGCTCACCAAAGGGGACACGCGTTGTCTTGCAATTTCACTGACATGTGGGACCGTAATTGAATAAACCGTCGATAGCCGAAATCTAATCGCTCGGCGGGCGTCGGCTGAGAAGAGAGAAACAGGGGAGGGAGAAGAGATCGCCCGCCCGCCGCGCACGGACTCCAAGAAATATATGGTGATAATGTGAGGTGGGCCGTGCTGGAGTCTGGACCGCTTCCGGAGCCCGCTCTCACCACCCTGGCCCCTCAAGACGCCAACTTCCCGCTGCATGCATAGCAAGTAGTCCCCGCTTATGTGGAGAGAGAGAGAGGCATTGACAAAGTCAAGGAGTAATAGTGGAGACAATAGCTTTCATCAAAAATAAACAATGAATACTCGTTGCTTGTCCTCTATATCGGAAAGAATACTTTCATTCGCCGACATGTGGGACGTCGACCATCTGGTCCACCGCCATGCACAAAATTATCTGGTCTACCCGGTCAGATCGTAAGCCCAACCTTTCCCACCGTAAGTTGTTCGGACGAAGGAACCATCATGACTTCGTTGAATTCCGCTTCTTCAAGAAAACTTATCGTACTCGCAATATCGCTACCACACGTGAAGACCGGACGACCTTGTACCACGTCATATCACTGAAACCCACTAGGCCAAACTAGCCCGCCTAGGTCATCTATTTTGGTACGGAGGGAGTACGTCTCTGCACTGATATGATTTTGTGTTGCACGTTCTCTGTAGTTTTGCTACAATTTTCCTACCCTATGAACCAAACGAGGCCTGAATGTATGTCGACTATTGTCTGATCGATCGCTAAGCCTATAATTTTAGGAGCTAGGGCTATTGGTCGATCAACGAGGGATAAGTATAAGCGTACCACGAGCTCATCATCCCTAATGTTTCTCTTCCGTGAGTGTTTTGCAAGTACTATAGCTCGCACAGTAGCTAGCCTACTAACACCAAGAATCATCAAACAAGCCCTGCTGATATGATAAACAGTTCAAACTTACATCTAAGCATGCCATATATTACATCAAAAGTCGGTGAGGATACATCTGTTTCCATTACTCGGAGAGGGTTCGCATGATTCATCGCACGATTCACTATCAAACAAAAGTAGCAAGATCCGCCCACACAAGACAGTGCACTAGCCCTAAGATGGTTTGATAACACGCATCATTCTAGTAATTAAACACAGGGTAATGCAAACTACCCTGAAGGATTAGCGCGACCAACTATTTCTTGTCATCGATCTCTCGGGCAATGACCACAAAGACGGACAGCGGCATGGGAATCGATTTCTGGGGCGATGTCCACAGGACTGACCGCGACATCGGAATCGATCTCTTGGGCGATGTCCACAGGATGGACAGCGGTACCGGAATCGATCTCCGAGGCGATGCCAACAGGACGGGCCACGACATCGGAATCATCAAGGACAACCACCGGCACCTGCACAACACTAACATATTAGCAAGCACATTGCAAATAATAAAAAAGAAAGCACATTGCAAATAATCAAAAACCACAACTATGGTAATAAGCCATTATTTTTTACCTTGTGCAGCTCATCGGGGGATCTCATCCCTCCGGGGTCCATCACCTTGCCAGGGGAATACTGCTTCTCAACGGCGACTATCTCCTCAAACTCGGTCTTGAGCCTCACATAGGTGGCAATCAGAGCTCCTGGGGTAGGCACGGTGGGGCCCTTGCTATTCTTCCAACTTTCTTTGAGGAGTTCGTCCGCCAACGCCCTCAACTCTTTGGCCGCTGCTTGTTTCTTGGAGTTCTTCGTCTCCATGGGTTGGCCCGCCAACATGGTCAACTCGTTGGTCGGTGCTCGGTTCACGGAGATCGTTGTCTCCAGTGGGTTGTCCATGGCAACTCTTTGCCTAGTGCTCTAGGATCCATCAATGAACTGACAAACAAAAAAGCAATCGAAAGGAAACCCCAATAGCAATGAAAACTTGAAAAGAATAGGATGTGAGAATCGGTCGGTGCTTCGCAAAAAAGAAGATTATTGGAATGAAAATATAGCAGCATAACTGATTCGCCCACCTTTCCTTCGTCGGTAGAGAAGAAAAATGGCAGAAGTGAGTAGCCTGGAGTGAGGTTTTCTTCAAGAAAGGGAAGAAAGGGCTTGAACGAGCGTTGCAATGAGATTATGGTTGCTTCGTCCAGTCCAACTTGGAGGCCACCTTACCACTGCTGGTAAAGGTGTGGGTTTTGTGATATGACAGGTCATGACGGCCATGCCGGGGTGACAGGTGAGTCTCGACTGTAGCACCTCGCTGTGATTTGGTGGATGGCACGCGGGCCTGGATGCTTTGAAATGTCATTAACTTGATTTTAGTCTCTTTAATATTTGGATCCAAGCATGGATGAGGCTGACAAGTTTTAGCCCCACTACTTTTAGTCATGAGACTAAAACGTATCAAAGCACTCTCTCAGTTGGTCATAGTGGGGAGTAACTTAGACTAGTGTCATGCATATGACACTAGTGTGTTACTACCTCCATAGTGCAAAGTAACATAGTAATAGTATCATAGATTGCTTCATTTATTATCTCATAGACTCATTTTGCCTCGTAAAGCGCTATGTTACAAAGAACATATTATGTTACCACAAGCACCTCTTTCCTCATTAAATACTTGCCACATAAGCAAAATTGTCTTGGGATGTGTTAAGTTACTACCTAAGTTACTCCCACTATGGCTAGCCTCAATATTGTGCACCGCGACCAAGGCGGAGAGGAAAACGAGAGAACTACGTAATTAATGCATGAGTTTAATTAGGGTAGTTTTGTAAAGTACGAGATACATTCCTCCAATCGCAAAATGCCTTGGTTCATGAGATTTGAGATTTGAGCCCTATAAACCGGAGGGAGGGGGTACTGCACACGGTGTAGTCTAGTCACTTGTTTTTTTTAGTCAAGTCTAGTCACTTGTTGAAATCTCTAGAAAGGAAAATACTCCTTTCTCGGTTTACAGTGTCTATACTACTCCCTCCGTCTAGGTGTGTAAGTCATCTTACGAAAACCAAATAGTCCCAAAACACTTAGGCGCGGTGCATTAACTTCTACCTTGTTTCTTGTTTCTTGACATACGTATCAACCAATAAGAGATGAGAGGTGTGCATGCTTTTAATGACCTGTAATGGCTAGTTCATTGCATGGAATGCTATTAATTAGCAAATAAACATTGGTGACCCCAGGAGGAAACGGTGCTAAGCGCTGGACCTATGCGTAATGAGTATCAACCAATGGATAATGGAGTTTAATTGTTAAACAATAGCAATTTTGTCTCATGCAAGAGCCTGGCTAGTACTCCAAGGAACCGCATCATGAAGGCCGGGCAATCGCCACGTTCGGTTTGCACTTGGCTCTTCGCCTCTTCGAGAAGATGAACAATGATGTTACTCCTACTTCTACAGTATCGAATCCACTGCTGCACGTCCGTCCACCTCGTGCGAGAGGGATAGCGTGTAGCAAAAGTTTCTACTTACTACTCCTGCCTTTGCGTCCATGACAGGTGGGCCCAACAGGTGGTTGGCCCACCTGTCATGCAGCCAAAGGCAGTGCAATAAGGCACCGGAGCTCAGTCCGCGAGGGAGAGGGCGTTGTAGTAATCAAATTTCTCGGGCTTGTACGAGTTGACGCGACACATCAAAGCACTGCATTCGATAAAACTCTTTTTACACATTTCAAATGGGCTACTTCGTATGTAGGAGTAGACATATTCTGCTTCGTATGTACTCCCTCCGTTCCAAAATATAAGTCTTTTTAGAGATTTCACTATGAACTAGAGTACATACGAAACAAAATGAGTTAATCTACACTCTAAAATATGTCTATATACATCCATATGTAGTTTGTAGTGGAATCCCTAAAAAGACTTACATTTAGGAACGGAGGGAGTAGTCACTTGTTGCAATCTCTAAAAAGACTTATATTTGGAAACAGAGGGAGTACAACGCATGCATGCATGCCGTGACTTTCCTTTTGATACTTGCATGTGTTGATTTGATGCACCTTGCCAAATTTTGACTATAAGTCACTACTAGGAAAAGGCCTACTAATGGCGCACCAGTTTTGCCTACTAATGGCGCACTACTGGTTCGCCATTAGTATCACGCCACTAGTATTTTTTACTAATGGCGCACCAGTGGTGCGCCATTAGTATCTGGTATACTCATGGCGCACCACTGGTGCACCAATAGTATAGGCCACGGTGCGCCATTAGTACAGGCCACTAGTGCGCCATTAGTATTGGCTACGGTGCGCCATTAGTATTTTTGAATTTTGAAGGCAGGAAAATAGTAGTGGCGCACCGTCTAACCCCCACCGTGCGCCATTGCTATTTTTGAATTTTGAATTTGGATCTGGATCGCGATTTTTTTGCCCATTTTTGCTCGTTTTTTTTGCTCGTTTTGTTGCATGATATTATTTCAAATTTTGTTCCCGGTTTTGGATCTTGTACGTTCTTTTGCCTTGTTCTTTTGCCGGAGAGGAGTTCACCGGAGAGGAGGAGGAGGTCGCCAGAGAGGAGTTCACTGGAGCATCGGAGAGGAGGAAGGAGAAACCATGACGGGATGGGAGGAGAGGAGGGAGGATGAGCTCACCGGAGAGGAGGGAGGAGGAGCTCACCGGAGAGGAGGAGAGGAGGGAGGAGGAGCTCACCGGAGATGAGGGAGGAGGAGCTCTCCGGAGAGGAGGGAGGAGGAGTGTCGGTGTCAAAACCGGTGGATCTCGGGTAGGGGGTCCCGAACTGTGCGTCTAGGCGGATGGTAACAGGAGACAAGGGACACGATGTTTTTACCCAGGTTCGGGCCCTCTCGATGGAGGTAATACCCTAATCCCGCTTGATTAATATTGATGATATGGGTAGTACAAGAGTAGATCTACCACGAGATCAAGGAGGCTAAACCCTAGGAGCTAGCCTATGGTATGATTGTTGTTCGTCCTACGGACTAAAACCCTCCGGTTTATATAGACACCGGATAGGTTAGGGTTACACAGAGTCGGTTACAATGGTAGGAGATCTACATATCCGTATCGCCAAGCTTGCCTTCCACGCCAAGGAAAGTCCCATCCGGACACGGGACGAAGTCTTCAATCTTGTATCTTCATAGTCCAGGAGTCCGGCCAACGGAGATAGTTCGGCTATCCGGACACCCCCTAATCCGGGACTCCCTCAGTAGCCCCCGAACCAGGCTTCAATGACGATGAGTCTGGCGCGTTGATTGTCTTCGGCATTGCGAGGCGGGTTCTTTTCCAAATTCCATATACTTGTCGAATAGCGTCCGGCTGCTGATAAATGCTGCGCTCCTTGGCTTCTACGCCCAATAATGGCAATCTTCCACGTGTTTGAATGAATGCGAAAAGCCAGGGTATTTTTACAATTACCCCCCTAGCCGCGCAAATGAGCCGCCTATAAAAGGGGCAAGGATCTAGATCTGAGTCACACCATCCCTCCTTTGCGAGCTTTCATCGGAGCGCTTCTGACCAACGCCCATTCCATCATGGACAGTCGACGCGGCTCCTCCTCTCCCGCTCCCAGCCCTCAGCCCGGGAATTGGGAGAGATGCTCAGTCCCGCACAGCAAGCTAGTTATACTCCAAGCCAAGGGATTTCTTCCCCCGGCCTTCATGGTTCCTGTTCGAGCCGGACTTGCCACCTACAAGGGCGGAAAGCAAGCGGAGAGCGCCCCCGATCCCTCTAAAGGAGAGCGGGTATGCTTCATCTCTTATCTAGTAAGAGGACTCAGATTTCCAATCCATCTGTTTCTACGGGGCTCTTGGAGTTCTACGGCCTCCAATTGCACCATCTTACTCCTGTCTCCATCTTGCACATCACGGGCTTCGTGGCCCTTTGTGGACTGTTCTTGGGCGTCGAGGCTCATTTCGGGCTGTGGAAGAGAATATTCTGCCTAGTACCCCGTTCTCATGAGGGGTCAATATATCAAGTGGGCGGAGCCGAGCTATGGCGCATCTCAGGGACCGGATACCTATCCGGAACCCCAAAGAAGGCGTCCGAAGACTGGCCTTCGGAATGGTTTTACATGGAGGACGTCCCGCTGCCGGATCCTGTTCGGATCGGCCTTCGGGAGTTCAGCAATGCTCCACTAAAGAAGCGCCTAAGATGGCGCCCTCAGAGCCCCCGGAGGGAAAATGACCGGGGTGTCCTCTATCTGATGAGCCGAATAAAGTTACTGGCTCATGCCGGATTGACCATGATTGGAGTCATCAATCTGTATTATGAGGGGAGTGCAGCCGCTCCAATATAGGGGCCACCCCATGTGGGACTTCAACGGGGAGGACGACGCCACCCGCCACGGCCGCAAAGGGCCGGGATCGGTCACCGAACTGGTGAAGATCTTATGCGCCATGTATAAAGGAGAGGAGGAGGATTTCCTCCGCGTCAATCCACTGAAGGAGTTTTCTTCGAATAATCCTCGAAGCTGGGTAAGCAAACATCTTTGTGACCTGTACGATCCATGTTCCTGTGGTTAAATATCTCATTTCATGGTTTTTATGCAGGAACTGCGCCGGACTATGGAGAAGATACACAGCCCGCCCCCACAACTCGAGCATCCGGAGCGGTCCCTCGATCCGTCCTCCGAAGAGGATCCGGATATAAAGGTGGAGTTGATCGACGGGGTGTTCTACCAACTTAGCATCGACGATGCCTTGGTTGCCATTACGGCTGATTACCCCGGAATACTTCCAGCCTCACAGGTAACTGAGACCGAAATCCCAAAGCCCTGATAATGACCCATCCATGCTTATTTTTTATCACCGTATACCAATGGTGCGTCGCAGGGGGTACCTTCGAGGCAGGAAGCCGAGCCCGCGGCGGCTGGCCAACAAAGGGCAGTGCGGCCCCGCAGGATAAAAAGAAGTGTGGTCCGGACCGAAACTCCGCCGCAATGGTATGGCGTGTCACCGTACTCCCAGGATTGATTCCTGGAATGCGTACTAACGCTGGTGCTCTTTTCAGGAAAAAGAGCACTCGCCGGACTGAGTCCGAAGAGGTTGCCAATCGGACCTTCACCGGCCAGGCTTCAAAGTCGGGTCCGGAGGCTAAGGCGAGCACGAGACGTGCGTCGGATGCTCCTCCGACAGAGGATGCCGACAGGTTGTCCGCCACCAACTCCGAGGTGGAGAGCGCCTTGAATCACAGGCACCGCCGGACAGTTCTTCGTGACGCATGTTTCTCCCAGGAGGCCTTGAATGCCTTCGATTCGGGAGATGCGCACCTCCGTGCCGCTCAAGATGGTCTAGCCAGAGCCACGGAGTAGTATGTAAAGGACATACGGGTAAGGAAATTTGACAGTTATATATGCCAGTAGCCCCCGAGACTTAAAATAGTTAGAATAACTGATTTAAGGATCATCTGTTATGCAGGATCTTACAGAAAAGAATACCCGACTGTCCCAGGAGCTTGAAGACTGCAAGGCCCAACTTGAGGCCGCACTAGTCGCTACAAGGGGATCCACAGAGACCCCTTCTGGTAATATACGCTTCAAAAGATAAATAGTTTATGAAGTGCGGCGGGTTTGTAAATCTGACAAAAATATTGCAGATGGCGCTGGACTAGATCCGAACAAGCAGCAGCTCTTGCGCCAGATAATGGCTGGTGAGAGCGTGCTTACGAGGGTGCGGCAGGAGAAAAATAACCTCCAAGATGCCAACACCAAGCTGGGTGAGGAACTGAAGGATGTTCGTGCCCAGTTGTCTAACTCCGTAAAGGATAATCGGCGTCTCGTCGCGACATTTTCGGTAAGTGCTTGAGCGAACTTTAAAAGAGTTCGGAGAGGAAGGAGACTAACATAAACATGTATGTAGGTTTGCTCACAGGTCGTCCTGAGGAGGAGATGCCCAGTTCGTCGGGTGATCTTCTTCCCGAATCAAGGCTACCGCACGAACGAGTCCGGCAGGTGATGAAAGGCATCGGCCAGGCCTTGTGGCCATCTATCTCCCTGCCTGAAGGCATTGGGGAGTTGGCGGAGAGGCTTCAAGGAGCACGGCAGCGCTTCCGACTATGGAAGATATCGGCCTGCCGTCAAGGCGCCAGGGAGGCCTGGGCCATGGTAAAGACGCGGTACACGAATGCTGACCCAAACCACATGGCCGAGGTCGGACTCAGGGGCCCGATGGGATGGAGATCCACAGAAGCTTAGTGTACGGCCAAGTAGAACTGGCCACCAAGTATTCCCAGCAAGATTGCAAATTAGATAGCCTATTAGATGGCATTGAGGAGGAATACAATGAGTCGAGTTGACTGTGTAAAAAATATGACATGAAAAAATGTCTTCTAGCCGGATTGTAGATCGTTTGTCATAGCGGACCTTTTTGCTTCGACCTCAGGACCCAATAGTCCGGAGTGTGCCGAATACCTTCGTGGTTATATAAGAATCGGGTATGCATGGAGACAAAGGCGTAGGGGTCATTGTTGCTGTATGTCAGGACAAGTGCCCAACTAGTTATGTTATATTACATGGGTAGTAAGAAACATCTTCCGTGGAGAATAATTCCGTTAAGGGTTCCTTTCATTGGGATGCATGCCCTAAAGTGCATGTCAAAGCTGCTATTAAAGTAGAAAATCATCCGGGGCAGATGGGTAAATAGTTAAAAATCATCTTTCAGTTCACCGACCGAATATTCCCTTAAGAACGCTAGCTTTTCGGCTTCACCCGGTCACGAGGTACACATCCGGCTGACCGGCAGTAATAATCGCAGAGGTGCTCCCTTTACCACCTAGCCGAACAATCGGGAACGAGGGGTAAGCATGTGAGCCAGCAACCCAGCTTGGCCAAAACTTAAGTCATATCGATGCATATAATGGTGAATAAAAGGTACATGCGGAAGTCTAACGCATGTGTTGGGCATGAAGCTCTGTATAAATAAGCTTCATAAAGAAGCCCCAGGTATAATGAGCGCGGACATAGCGTAAAGTGTGTCTTGAAAAAGCGCAAACGAGCCTCTAGAGGCTTCAAGAAGAAGAAGGAGGAAGGAGAGAAATAAAAGACAACAAAAATAGAAAATGTGGACGGAGGAAGGAGACGAACTTGGAGTCCGGCACTTAGGCGTAGAATCTTCGTGAGCGGGCTGCGTTCCATGGGTTCGGCTCGAGTCGGTTATCCGATGCGTTTGCAGACGGTATGCTCACTTGATCGGGACCTGGTCGATGATGAAAGGACCTTCCCATTTGGGATTGAGTTTGTCCTTTTTCTTGTCCGCAGCGAGAACTAGTTCGCCAATGTTGTAAGCTTTGGCCCATACTTCCTCGCTTTGATATCTTGAGCCTCTGTTGATAGAATGTGGAACAAGCTTTTGCCACGCCGCTCCTCCTCCAATGCGTCCAAACTGTCCTGCCGATCAAGCTCGGCTTCTCTTTCTTCATACATGCGCACGCGAGGTGAGTCATGTATTATATCGCAGGGCAAGACTGCCTCTGCGCCGTACACCATAAAGAATGGTGTGAATCCGGTAGTACGATTCAGCGTGGTCCGCAACCCCTAGAGTACAGAGTCGAGCTCCTCAACCCAGTGCGTGTTAGATTCCTTGAGGGACCGCACTAGTCTGGGTTTAATGCCGCTCATGATTAGACCATTTGCTCGTTCGACTTGGCCGTTGGTTTGAGGGTGATAGACTGAGGCGTAATCAAGCTTGATGCCCATGTTTTTGCACAATAATTTGACCTCATCGGGCGTAAAGTTGGTGCCGTTATCAGTGATGATATCGTGGGGACACCGTAACGGTGCACTACCCCGATATGAAGTCTATCACCGGTCCGGATTCGCCGTTTGACAAGTTTGGCCTCTATCCATTTGGTGAATTTATCCACCATGACCAATAGGTATTTTTGCTTGTGGGTTCCTCCCTTAAGGGGTCCAACCATGTCAAGCCCCTGCATGCCGAACGGCCAGGTGATGGGTATAGTTTTGAGGGCGGTGGGTGGCATGTGGCTTTGGTTAGCAAAAGGCTGGCAACCGAGGCATCGTTGGACTAAGTCCTGACGCCCGTCCGGCCGCCGCCCAATAAAATCCTGCACGGAAGGCCTTGCCTACAAGGGCCCGGGCTGCGGCGTGGTGCCCACCCAGTCCGGCATGAATTTCAGCCAGAGGTTTCGCCCTTCCTGTTTGGAGATACACCTTTGAAGGACTCCGGTAGTGCTTTTCTTATAAAGCTCTCCCTCATGGACTTTATAGGCTTTAGATCGCCGTACTATGCAGCGAGCCTCATTTTGGTCTTTGGGGAGTTCTTGCCTAGTTAGGTAGGCTAGGGATGGTTCCGTCCACGAGGCGATAACCGCCATTATTTCGTGGGCAGAGGGTGTTATCTCGGTGGCAGGGCCTCCGATTGTGTCAGAGTGTTCGGCGTCAGCAAAGGCGGTTGGGTCCGGATTGTTATTGTGCGGACTCCCTTCCCATAGTACGGATGGCTTGAACAGCCGTTCCGTAAAGATATTGGGTGGACGGCATCGCGTTTTGCACCGATGCGTGCCAATATGTCCGCTGCCCGTTGTTATCCCGGGCTATATGATGAAATTCGAGCCCTTCGAACCGTGCTGACATTTTTAGGACCGCATTGCGGTATGCTGCCATTTTCGGATCTTTGGCATCAAAGTCTCCGTTTATTTGCAATATCGCGAGGTTCGAATCCCCACGCACCTCTAGGCGTTTAATGCCCATGGAGACTGCCATCCGGAGGCCGTGCAGAAGGGCCTCGTATTCAGCTGTGTTGTTAGAGTCCGTATACATTATCTGAAGGACGTATTGGACTGTGTCCCCGGTTGGGGACGTCAGGACGACGCCCCCTGTGCCGCCAACATTTTGGAGCCGTCAAAGTGCATGATCCAATTGGAGTATGCGCCGTACTCTTTAGGGAGTTCGGCTTCAGTCCATTCGGCCATGAAGTCAGCCAAAACCTGCGACTTAATAGCTCGTCGTGGCTTATAAGTTATATCGAATGGAAGCAGCTCTATGGCCCATTTAGCAATACGGCCCGTCGCGTCGCGGTTGTTTATAATGTCATTAAGAGGTACTTCGGAGGCTATCGTTATCGAGCACTCTTGAAAGTAGTGTCGCAGCTTCCGGGATGCCACGAACACCGCGTATGCTATCTTTTGATACTGTTGGTAACGGGACTTGCATGGGGTTAGGAGAGTGGACACATCGTAAACCGGTTTCTGAAGAGGGAACCGGTGTCCGTCCGTTTCTTGTTCGACAACGAGCACCGCGCTGACAACTTGATGTGTTGCAACGATATATAATAGCATTGGTTCGCCCACATTGGGCGGCCAGACCGGATTGGTTGCCAATATGGCTTTTATCTCTTCGAGTCCGGCCGTGGCGTATGCATCCGGCCCACCAAGTGCTCTGCGCGGAGGAGGCGGTAAAGGGGTAACACTTTTTCTCCCAAACGGGAGATAAAGCGGCTTAGAGCCGCTATGCATCCCGTCAATTTTTGTATTTGCTTGAGGTCTTTTGGAATATCCAATTGTGACAGAGCTCGGATCTTGGCTGGGTTTGCTTCAATTCCTCTGCCGGACACAATGAAGCCCAGGAGCTTTCCGGCTGGAACGCCGAAGACGCATTTTTCCGGATTGAGCTTGATGTCACATTTTCGAAGATTGTTTAATGTGAGCCTCAAGTCGTCTACTAGAGTTTCGACGTGCTTGGTTTTGACGACCACGTCATCTACATATGCTTCCACTGTTTTGCCGATCTGGTTTGCCAGACATGTCTGAATCATGCGCTGATATGTTGCGCCGGCGTTTTTGAGCCCAAAGGGCATTGTATTGAAGCAGAACGGGCCGTATGGGGTGATGAATGCTGTTGCAGCTTGGTCTGGCTCCGCCATCTTGATTTGGTGGTAGCCGGAGTACGCGTCGAGGAAGCACAATGAGTCGTGTCCTGCTGTAGCGTCAATAATTTGATCAATTCGAGGGAGGGGGAAGGGATCCTTTGGGAAAGCCTTATTAAGGTCTTTAAAATCAACACATAGGCGCCAGGATTTATCCTTCTTTGGTACTGAGGGAGTCCTGGATTAGGGGGTGTCCGGATAGCCGGACTACCATCATCAGCCGAACTATCATTGGCCGGACTATCATCATCGATCGGACTCCAAGACTATGAAGATACAAGATTGAAGACTTCTCCCCGTGTCCGGATGGGACTTTCCTTGGCGTGGAAGGAAAGCTTGGCGATACGGGCCATCTCGGCATTGGCTCAAAAGCCTCCTAGAAAATACTGTTGGAAGTTGGGAAGAGCTTGAGGACGCGTTTAGAGCAAATTTTCAAGGGACTTATGTCCGCCCTCCGGATGCGTATTTATCTGAGTCATATAACCCAACAGCCCGGAGAGTCAACGCGCAAATTCTGGAACAGGTTCCTTACCAAAAAGAACCAAATAGTCGACTGTCCGGACGCAGAAGCCCTAGCAGCTTTTAAATACAACGTCCGAGATGAATGGCTTGCCAGACACCTTGGCCAAGAGAAGACAAGAACAATGGCCGCGCTTACAAGCCTCATGACGCGCTTTTGCGCAGGAGAAGACAGCTGGCTAGCAAGATGCAGCACCAGCGACCCGAGTACATCCGAGATCAGAGATGGAAACGGACAATCACGGCGCAGGAAAGACCAGCGCCGGAATAAAGAAAAAAGCCCAAAGGGCACGGCGGTCAACGCCGGATTCAAAAGCTTGTGGCCAAACAATACAACACGGCCTCTTAAGGAGAAGAGAGACGAGCTATCAAATTTAAACAAAATTTTAGATCGGATATGTCAAATCCACAGTACCTCCGGAAGGCCTGCAAACCATACCAACAGAAATTGTTGGGTTTTCAAACAGTCCGGCAGACTCAACGCCGGACACAAGGCCTCGATGCCAAGCGAGGACGATGACGAACCCCACCAGCAGAGCACCGGAAGTTAAAAGACTTTCCCACAAGAAGTCAAAACAGTAAACTCGCTTCACGTGATAGTACGGAAAGACAACACGGCACTTGCTAAGACAAGTGTCGCACGATCCACCCCAGTGGACCGAGATTGGACGTCAAAACCAACCACTTTCGACCATCTGGATTAATCCAAAAGTATTCGAAACGCAGGATAGACTGCCCTGATATTGGATCCCATAATAGACGGACTGCAATTAACGCAGGTTTTGATGGACGGCGGCAGTGACTTGAACCTGCTATTTCCGAACACAATCCGCAAGTTGGGATAGACCCTACTACAATTCGGCATAGCCGCACTTCCTTCAAAGGAGTGGCGCTGTGCCCTTGCGCCAGTGCACGCTTTTATTATTACTAGAAGTTGTGTCGTGGTCACCGACAACTTCCGACGAGAAAAAGCTAACCTTTCATGTCGCCCCATTTACAAGTAGCTATCAAGCATCCTTTGGGGCGGGAAGCTTTCGTCCGCTTTAATGCAATACCACATTACGCGTCTCTTACGCTTAAAATGCCCGGTCCACGTGGCATCACTTCATTAATAGGTCGCTTGAGACCCCGGACACGGCTGGACGAGTATGGAATAAATAAGCTAGGGGCTACCTAGCCGCACATCCCTTCACAAGGGTAGGCACATACAAAATATAATGAGCTAGCATAGGCTCAGCCCTCTTAATCTATATTTCAATTTTTTATGCACTTTCTCGCACGATTTCTTTTCCAACCAAGTTCTTCTCTTTTTACAGATGAACAGCGTGCACACCCGTCCAGGATACGGCACAACGGAGACACAGGCGCAGACGTGCAGTAGGGACCCGTTGCAAGGACTCTTTTCAGACTAAGACCCTACGTAAACCTTTCTCAATGTCTCTTGTTGCTATAATCCCATGGTTCATCATTATAACCAGTGTGGAGACTGGCGTTTTGGCATCGGCCGCGCCAGAAGAACCTGCCCGTACCTGGACACAAGGGGCTTAGGGCTTTGTTTTTCCCGCCATTATAAAGACCGAACACCTTCGAGAGTGTTCGGCGTCTCGAGTTAGGCCTTATATGCATCAGCTCCGAATCATGTCTTTGATCAAATGTTGGGTTTGCCCGGCCTCGTGTTTTGCTGCCTTACGTTCAGTATCATCGGCTAACGCGGCTCTAGGAGAACTATCGCGACAGCCCCGCTCGGCCGGGCGAGCACCTCAAAGAGAGAAAGCCAAAACTGACCGTCATGATACTGAGAGACTGGTCAACCACTAGATCGACCATGGGAATGTTTAGGATTCCTCCGCTTTGACGAAGGGCCGCTTTCGGCCAGCACATACGCCGCCCGAATTCGGAGAGCGCGGTGCCCTGTGGGCTATGTCGTAGCCCCACCCTCGAACTCCATGGCTAAGTGAAAGTGATAAAGCATTATAGTCCGGTTGCCTCGCTTGCTACGCTTACCACCTCCTTTACAGGACCGAGACGCCGGATTAAGTGTGAAAACGCGCTATTTTTTTGCAAACACCCCGCACCTTGTGCGTGGGGGCTGAAGCCGACGATCGCCATCTTTCGGGTTATACACACGTATACATGAACGGGCCGCATAGGAGATATTCTATTACTTGAACGCACAAGTATAAAAGGCGTTTACATCATAAATATCGTTTTACATCATATAAACGTTCATTCGAACGTAACATTTTTCGAAACCTTTGTGACTCTATTACACGAGCACCACGCAGTACTTCGCCAAAATAGTGCTCGACGGGTAACCGGTTATCATGCGAACCCGGGGTCGCAACAGCGGTGGCATCCATCTCTGTCCAATATGTCTTCACACGGGCGAGCGCCATCCGCGCACCCTCTATGCAGGCCGACCGCTTCATCGCCTTGATATGCGGCACCGCCCCAAGAAATTGCTGCAATAAGCCAAAATAACTCTTCGGCTGGGGCCTATCCGGCCGAATATGAGTCACTATATCCGTCATAGCAAGCCCGGACAACCTATTTAGCTCAGCCCACTCAGCCAAACAGTCGGTCAGCGGAAGTAACGCTCTGGACTATGGAATTGAGACCAAAACAGCTCTTCCGTCTTGTGATCCTTCTGACTTCAAAAATGCACAACGGCATCCGCCGCACTCGCTGCTAAGTCCATATAAGGGTCCTCTGAACCCCACAGTTGGCCCAATGAGCATAATTTGATCCGTGAAACCTTGACGCAGCGGCAGTAAAAGGCTTGCCGGCTACAATATCTCCGGCCTAGCGCAGCTTTTTCCTTCATAGCCCGCATTGACAGAGCGGGCATTCTTAACCGGCGGTGGCCTTCCGCAGGTCTTCTTGCCCCGCTAGGCGCTCCTTCCCAAGAACCTCATTGCGGTCAGTACCATCTTTTAACTTCACGGCCATTTCGGCTATCTCTTCCCTGCTCCGGCAGTGTGCGACCCTTTCGGGCGCTAACTCCTCGGCCGCCCTCGAGGCCACCGCATTACTCCTTCTGGCCTGCTCCTTGGCTTGAGGAAGTTCGGCCCGAAGGCTCTCCACGGCAGCGGCACTATCTGCATTTCATGCACATGTGTTAAGGAGATGGCTTCGGCCCCCTTACCAAGTGACCGCGCAGTAACACTTACCTTGCGACTCATCAAGTCACCTGTTGATCAGTGTGATGTCCGCATCCGCAACATCGAGTTGCCGCTTTAGTTCAGCAACTCCATCAGTCCGCTGGCCTCGGACGACCCGCCACCTGCATCGGCATGACGGGAATTTAAACCTGCGATTTTGATCCTCGGCACGATGTCGATTTCGACAACCTACCGAGTCTCAGGGGCTACTATCTATACAGGGCGCATTCTATATGCAAAACTGTTAAAAGGTGCGTCATTTTTACGTACCTCAAACCCGCAAGTAAACTCCTGACGGCATCGTGCAACCCGCCTTCGGCGGAAGAAATCCTTTCAATCACCATGCTCATCAATGCGTGCTGATCTTCTGAGATAGACGCCTTCTCAAGCAGATCCTTCAGCCGTACACCAGTTGGCGCCGAACTATCCGGCTTTGCCAAACCCGGGGGCTCCCTCCGTGGCGACACTTCAGGCTCGTCCCGCTTATCCGACGGGCGCCCGGACGGAGGCGTCTTGCTCTCTATCATCTCCGGACGAAGGTCCCCCGAAGACGAGCTCATCTGCGAAGGACGGAGATCCGAACTACAAGGTAAAAACTTTAGATATCCTCAGAAGTACAAATAGGGATGTCCCTTATTATAAAACTCCTTTATTTCTACTTACGGCTCGTTGGAGGGCTGACTCACTAATGGAGATTGTGCGGCCGGGGCCTCCCCGGGCGCAGGGCCCTCTGGCGAAGATTTCTTCCCCCGTTTAGGGGCTTTTGCCCCCGGGTCCTCGGAGGCAGCCCTCTTCTCCCCTTCAAGGGAGGGATTCTCGATCCCCCCTCTTTCAAGAGCCTCCTTAGGCGAGGCAGTAGCTTTCCTGTTTTCCCCTTCGTCTTCCTCTGAAGGCGCAACCTCAAGCATCCGGACCAGCACGGGATCCGGCGCGGTCTCGGGGAGGGGGGCCGGACACCGTATCAATTTTGCTTCCGCTATCCACTCCTGTATAGAAGGAAGTTGGTCATAAAGGGAATCATCGAAAGGCAAACAAACGGTATGTCCGGACTCGGAACTACTTACTTGAGTATCCGGGCGATTGCAGCTTAGTCCAGCATCCTCGGTCAATTCTGGACGCACCTCTTGCGATCCGAAGAATAAGTTATACATCTCCAGGGGTGTCATACCCATGAAGTGTTGAAGAACCCGTGGCCCTCCGGATTGAACTCCCATAGCCGGAGAGGACGGCGTTTGCAGGGCAGGAGGCGTCTAATCAGCATAACCTGCATCACCACCACCATATCGATCTCCCTCGTTAGGAGATCTCGAATCCGGCCCTGCAGTAGGGGCACGTCCTTTGATGGCCCCCAATTGAGCCCTTGGTTGACCCACGACATCAACCGTCGTGGAGGTCCCGGGCGGAATAGGGGGGCGGCTTTTGTCTGCGGCCCCTCGGAACGGTAATATAGAACCACTCTTGCTGCCACAGGCCGAGCTCCTCTTGGAAGGAGCCAGCGGGCCACGGGGCATCGGCCCTCTTACTTATGGCCGCCCCACCACACTCCGCTTGACGCCCCCCGATCATCTTCGGCGCCACATTAAAGGTCTTCAGCCACAAGCCGAAGTGAGGGGTGACGCGGAGGAAGGCTTCGCAGACGACGATAAATGCGGAGATATGGAGGATGGACTCCGGAGCCAAATCGTGGAATTCCAACCCATAGTAATACATGAGCCCTCTCACAAAAGGATCCGTCGGGAAGCCTAAACCCCGATGGAGGTGGGATACGAAAACGACATACTCGCCGGGCTCAGGGGTGGGGATGGCCTGCCCTTCGGCAGGCAACCTGTGTGAAATCTCGTAAGACATGTACTTGGCCTCCCGCAACTTTAGCACGTCCTCCTCCGTGACGGAGGAGGGCATCCACCGGCCCTAGAGGTCGGAACCGGACATCGTTGAAAGTCCGAAGCGCTCGAATCTGGAGCTCTAGGTGCTGGAACTTGGAGCGGGGAGAGGATTCGATGGAGGATTGAAGAAAAGAAACGAGCCTTGGTCCCATTATAAAGATGGAGAATACCAAGAGCCGTCTCCGTGACCATTTGGGACTCGACTTCGATAGAGGGGGCGTGGCGAACGGGCGCGGTTGGGTTACCCACGACCGTATTGATGAGAATCCCAGATTAAGGGGAAACACGATCTCTGCTTCGACAAAGACGTGCCAAGGAAACCGCCTCCCTAAATGCGCTGAGGTGGTAAAGTAAAAAACAATTCAAGTAGTGGCTTGGTAGTGGTGTGACCTCATGCCACACAAAAAAACGTCAGCAGATTGAACTTGTGTATATATTATTATTCTCTCTACGGTGGAACGTGGAATTTATTTTGCAGAGCTGGACACTATCCTGGTGTTCACAATCTTCTATCATTCAGAGGAGGAACCCGCCTTGCAATGCCAAGCAATATACACGTCGGACTTATCGTCATTGAAGCCTGGTTCAGGGGCTACTGAGGTAGTCCTGGATTAGGGGGTGTCCGGATAGCCGGACTACCATCATCAGCCGAACTATCATTGGCCGGACTATCATCATCGATCGGACTCCAAGACTATGAAGATACAAGATTGAAGACTTCTCCCCGTGTCCGGATGGGACTTTCCTTGGCGTGGATGGCATGCTTGGCGATACGTATTTGTAGATCTCCTACCATTGTAACCGACTCTATGTAACCCTAGCCCTCTCCGGTGTCTATATAAACCGGATGGCTCTAGTCCGTAGGACTACGATCATCAACAACCCTTACAATCATACCATAGGCTAGCTTCTAGGGTTTAGCCTCCTTGATCTCGTGGTAGATCCACTCTTGTAAACATCCACAATATGAATATCAATCGAGCAGGACGTAGGGTTTTACCTCCATCAAGAGGGCCCGAACCTGGGTAAAACATCGTGTCCCTTTTCTCCTGTTACCATCCGCCTAGACGCACAGTTCGGGACCCCCTACCTGAGATCCGCCGGTTTTGACACCGACAGGTACCAACACCAGGTTTGCTAGCCAGTCCGGATGTTTTATATCTCTGATGAATCCGGCTTCCAAAAGTTTGGCTAGCTCCTCTCCCATGGCCTGTCTCTTGGGTTCGGAAAAGCGCCGAAGAGCCTGTTTGACTGGCTTGAATCCGTTTAGGATATTTAGGCTGTGCTCGGCCAGCTGACGTGGGATTCCTAGGCAAAGATGTCCCAGTTTTCTTGTAGAAATTCTCGTAGTGCGGCGTCTACATCAGGGTTTAATTGTGCCCCTATGGAGGCTGTCTTTGCAGGGTCCGTTGGGTGGACTTGGAATTTGACTATTTCATCCGCTGGTTTAAAAGAGGTGGACTTGGATCTTTTATCAAGTATCACGTCGTCCCTCGCTTCACCGTGGAGCGCATCACGGTGAGTTCCTCGGCCGCTAGGGCTTTGGACAAAGGCCTCGAGGGCTAGTTCGGCTGTCTTGTTTTCGGCGCGGAGTGCTATGTTTGGATCACTAGCTAGAGTGATTATTCCATTAGGTCCGGGCATTTTAAGCTTCATGTACCCATAATGGGGTATAGCTTGAAAAATTGTGAATGCCTCTCGTCCTAATAAAGCATGATATCCGTTGTTGAACGGGGCCACTCGAAATGTGACCTCCTCGGACCTGTAATTGTCCGGCGGGCCGTACACTACATCTAGTGTAATTTTTCCTGTGCAGCATGCTTCCCGGCTAGGAATTATTCCTCTGAAGGTTGTGCTGCTTCGCTCAATGCGGTTCCAGTCTATTTCCATTTTTCGGAGGGTTTCCTCATAGATGAGGTTTAGTCTGCTGCCGCCATCCATAAGTACCTTAGTAAGGCGAAAGCCGTCCACTATCGGACTGAGGACCAATGCAGCTGGTGCTCGGGCTGTTCGGAATTTAGGTTAAATCCGGGCATTGAAGGTGATAGCTGTCCTCCATGGATTTATTGTTGCTACTTGGTAGACTTCGCAAGGTTGCGGAGTGTTTGTTTTCGCATGTTATTTGATGTGAAAGTCTCGAAGGCTATTAACACCGTCTTGGTGTTCTTTGGGCTGGGGTTACGAAGCTAGAAGCTCTTCGCCACTTTTGGCCACCTGCCGTAGTATCCAACATGCTCGAAGGCTATGAGTTGGAGTGGCGCCCTCTGTCTTGTGAATTTTGCGAGGTCCGTTTAGCCAACCCTCCAAGACAGTTCCGCACTTTTAGGGGTTTTGGTTTTTGGTGTTTAACCTAGGCGCTTGATAATGATGCACCCTTTTATTTCGGACTAGGGATGTATTCGGGGCGGATTATCCCAAAATTTACTTTCAGTTTTCCAGCGCTCTCCATCACAAGATTACTTTTGTACTATGGTCACCAAGTCGTGAAGCGTGTAATTTCATGACGACTTGTGGCGTTTAGGATTCCCTTGTCCATGCAATTATTGCAGAAAATTGGGATTGCGTCCTCCTCTCGGCAGTCCTTTATCCTGTCCATAACCAGGAGGAATCGCCCGATAATGATGTAATCGCTTCACGGCTCTTGCCGAATTCGGGAGAGATCGCTAATGTTTGGGTGGGCGGGTGGATCTGGGTCCAGAACCCCGTCCAATTTAGGACTCGGGGGCCGAGAAGTTTCCGAACTTGAAAGTTTGGATTTTTGAGTGTTATCCAATGAGTCCAACCCGCCGCCTGACTTTAAGTTCAGGGCTTGATCGACATCCATCCCTCTGCGGGAATCCAGCATGGAGGGATCGGGAATCCGGATGTAGCTAGTCCTTAAGATAGAAGAAGAATCACCGCATTGCTTCTCTATCACAGCAACATGATGGGTAGCCTGGGGAGAGTTGATCTCTCTTAGATCGGTTTTAGGCCCGATCCGGTCGTAATCTGTGGCGACTCCCAGGGCGGTGATGCGATCCAAGAGCTTGTTTACGAAGGAGAGCTCGATCGGATCTAACTGTTCGGCAAGTTCCGAATTGACATGGAGACTGGTTTCAATGACTCGAGAGGTCATCGTTGACGCGGTGGCCGGACTGGCGGTCATAAGAAAACCACCTAGCTGAAGATTCTGGCCAGCGGCCAAGGCTCCTTTGGCGATGGTATCGTCTTTAAAGACGAGATGAGGCATCCTACCTGATGGCGACGACACAGAGGAATTCTCAATGAAAGCACCAATGTCGGTGTCAAAACCGGGGGATCTCGGGTAGGGGGTCCCGAACTGTGCGTCTAGGCGGATGGTAACAGGAGACAAGGGACACGATGTTTTTACCTGTGTTCGGGCCCTCTCGATGGAGGTAATACCCTACTCCTGCTTGATTAATATTGATGATATGGGTAGTACAAGAGTAGATCTACCACGAGATCAAGGATGCTAAACCCTAGAAGCTAGCCTATGATATGATTGTTGTTCGTCCTACGGACTAAACCCTCCGGTTTATATAGACACCGGATAGGTTAGGGTTACACAGAGTCGGTTACAATGGTAGGAGATCTACATATCCGTATCGCCAAGCTTGCCTTCCACGCCAAGGAAAGTCCCATCCGGGCACGGGACGAAGTCTTCAATCTTGTATCTTCATAGTCCAGGAGTCCGGCTAACGGTGATAGTTCGGCTATCCGGACACCCCCTAATCCGGGACTCCCTCAAGGAGCTCACCGGAGATGAGGGAGGAGGAGCTCACCGGAGATGAGGGAGGAGGAGCTCACCGGAGAGGAGGGGGGAGAAACCGTGAGGGGATGGGAGGGGAGGAGAGGAGAGGAGGGAGGAGGAGGTCGCCGGAGAGGAGGAGGAGGAGGTCACCGGAGAGGAGGACGGTAGTATGGTGGAGGAGAGAAGGGAAGATGGAGTGGAGGAGTGGAGGAGAGGTGGAGTGGAGGAGAAGAATGTAGAGGTAAGGAGGAGAGGACACGCCCAGCCATATATCTGGCATAGTAATGGCGCACTGCGTGGCAAAGCGCCATTACTATTTTTTTTTATTTTTTTGAATTTTTTTGAATTTTGAAGGCGGGAAGATACTAATGGTGCACCATGGGCAGGTGCGCCATTAGTAACTTTTTTTTATTTTTTTGATTTATTTTGAATTTTGGAGGCGGGAAGACACAAATGGCGCACCATGGGCAGGTGCGCCATTAGTAACTTTTTTTTATTTTTTTGATTTATTTTGAATTTTGAAGGCGGAAAGATACTAATGGTGCGCACCATGGGCAGGTGCGCCATTAGTAAGTTTGAATTCTTTTGCCTCTCCAGATCTTAAAAGCCCCGTATCTTTTTTTCCGTTAGGTTTTTGAGGATTTTGAAAATGTTTAACGGGGTTCCCCCAGTTAAATTCGGATGTAACTTTTCAAGTAGATGATTTTTCATATAAATTTTTTTTCATCCGAGTTCGTATGCAAAAGTTATGCCCATTTTTACAAATCTCGAGAGATTTTGAAAAAAGTCGAAAATTCATGTTTGTAAATTTTGCTAACAACTAGACCACATATCACATGAGAATCTTATTTTCTTTTTTTTGACATTTCTATCATTTTTTGACATGGTCCACGGGGGTTGCATCTGGGGAATGTTTGGGCCAAAATACTAATGGCGCACCGTGGGAGTGGTGCGCCATTACTAGTTTCAACTAGTAATGGCACACCACTCCCACGGTGCGCCATTAGTAGTTTTGAAAAAATTAAAAAAAAATTACTAATGGCGCACCATGGGATGTGGTGCGCCATTAGTATTTGCACACTAATGGCGCACCAACACGTGGTGCGCCATTAGTATTTAGCAATGGCGCACCACATGTACAGTGCGCCATTAGTGTCCATCCCATCTATAGCCCTTTTCCTAGTAGTGAATTTAACTAACCAAATTTTCATGCATGTCACAAAAAATCACGGGGCTGTTTGGATTGTGACTATGTTTGTCTTATGTTGCCACATTATTTTTTCCACACTTGCCACACTTGCCTAACCTGAGTTGCTCAAATTGTTAGACACACTTTGGCTTGCCTAAGGGAATCTTGCCACAATTTTGGTGTCTATGACATGTGGGGTTCACTGCTAATAAAAAAATCTTGTCTTTGGTGTGGCTAATAAAAAAGACTTATATTTAGGAACGGAGGGAGTATAAAATATAAATAATAATGCATGTTGGGGCAACCCACGTTTCCGCTAATTTTAGCCATGGGCTTGTTCACAATTTTTATGAGGGGGTGGTTCTTCATTTAATGGAGGGACTTGTAGTACTACTAGACTTGAACGATACAAAGTGCGACCTGGCACACCGTAACACCACTTGGAACAAGCGGGTAGCTATCTCAAAAAACAATCAACAACTAAAAAAAACCGCGACCTGGCATGTAGTATAGTACACAATTTTAAACGATTGTTTTGATGGAGTGAAAAGGGAAAACTACCCCACTACTTATATATAGGCTGGAGCCTCCGGCTTGCTTGCTAGGGCTGCTCTATTCACACACTCTCATCCTCTCCAGATCTAAACAAGATAGGGGTAGTAACCTGTCTTTCTCCCTTCAAAAACAACGGCTTTCTATCCTCACCGCTGGTTACAGATCCGGACGTATCCCCTCCGCCGGTGAAGGGAGGAGGGCAGCGTTTAGGCTGTCGTCGACAGCGAGGAGGAGACCCACCGCCGGCCGCACCGTTATCTCCGGCGGCGCCGGGCGGCGGTCCTCCGATCCCTTCGTTGTTGCTTGTGGGCGGATCCGGCCTCCCGCCGCCCACCTATCCACATCCCGACGACCTTCAGGTATATCTTCGTTCGAAACCGCCTTAGCTCTACTTCCCCAGCTCGCTACATCGTTGCATGTGCATCATTTTCTACCTCTCAGCCCCTCTCAATCAGATGGTCCAACGTCACCTATTTTTTTATTCTATTGTTAGAGGTAAAGCTACTTCATGGAGTCGAATCTTGTGCTCCCTCCGTCCGAAAATACTTGTCATTGAAATAAAGTGGGGGTGGGGGAATTTAGTATGTACATCGGACTTGGTACAAACAGGAAGGAAAGGGGATGAAAGTAGTACAGACTGGTCATCCAACCGGTCTCTTGGTCGAAAATGGAAATATAGGGGTAACGCTGTACACGGTGGTATGACCAGGACTAGATTTGCTATCCACACATAGGAGTAGGTGGCTAGAGTGACAAAAATGGGACCAACCCAGATATGTTTCTTGGATGTTTGTTCTCGGGGCAACAAACTATGAATCACCACTTTATGCCCATGTTTACATACATGGTGTTGTACTGCTGGTGCACCCACTGTCCCATGCCCTTACACCAAATATTTAGGCTCCGGTCAGAATAAAGGGGCAGAAAACATAGGTCTTGATGAAAATAGAGGAATAGGAAAGGAATGTAGGTATAAAACTATGGAACAGCGAACCGGAGGAAACTCTCAAGAGAATGTTTTCGGATGGACTACGAAATGTATAGATTTGCTTTTTTAGAGTAGCATTCTTGGCAGTATGAGATGCTATTTGTTTATTCAGCTGCACAGTGACTACTCTTGTCCTCACCTCACGTACCACACATAGGTTGATTTTTTATTCCGGCAAACACAACACAGCAACCTGTCTAACGCATGGCAGGGAGCGCCTGCCTCGGGCTTCCGCCCAAAAAATGAGCAGCGCGTGGATGTTTCTAATCCGATGGAATCAATACTACCAGACCAGCTTCCCTATGAAACACTATTCAGCTTTCCCATGTTCCGAACGGTTGGAAGGGAAAGAATACGGTAGGAATTGTGTTCCTACGAAAATCCTGCACCAAACCTGTGAACCGAACGCGGCCTTAGCTGTTCTTAATATAATGTCCCTGGTAAAAATGAAGCCATGCCACTGTTTTTGCCTGTAATTATTTGAGACTGCAAGTTTAGCCAAATGTTTTGCCTGTAATTGTTTGAGACTCGACTGTTTCCTCTGTGCCTTTTTGTGCAAACAGGATATCCAATTCACACAGTTGCTGTTGTGACCTTTTGGTACACTGCAGAAAACTCTTCTTAAAAGAAGTGACTTTTGTGTTGTTTAACTGGAATGTCAGATGGAACAGTTGTTTCATTTTGGTGGAACTGCACAAAGGGAGATCTGTGTTCCAATCCTCATCATCCATATTAGTGCAATAACCTTCTTTTAGGTAAGAATGATATTTAATGCATGTGTTCATCTCTATTTTCCGATTGCCATGAGAAAATAATGCTGTTTTTTACTAGTACACTTGTACTCCCTCACTGACAAAACCAATTCTGAATTAGAAGGCCAATCATGTACTTGGTTTCACCAACTGGTGAGGAGAAAGAGAAACATAGCATGAAGAGGAAGAAGAATAATAATAAACAGTGCCAAGGCGATCTTGCTGAAGCCAGAGGCCTCAGTCGAGGCTATTCAAGGGCTCCGGCAACGACTACCTTACATGTGAGACGATCCTCTAGGGAGCCCTTCCACTTCGCTATCTCACTTAATTAATTAGGAGCACTTAAGTACCACTAATTTATTATTGCCTAATTTTCCTGTTGGAGTTAAACAAATCTTTAGTAGGACCCTATGTTGAATCATGTACGTGTGAATGTTTGTCTATGGAGGTGAATCATGTGGTGGAGCAGGGAGGAATATTATTAGTGTCATGACATAATAGTGCTATTGTTTTGCATGTCAATTTATTGCCATTGGTTCAATGAGGCAATGTTTTGCGTATTGTCCATCATGAATTTGATGCTACTATTAGTGTCATGTAACTGTTTTGGCGAAATTTGGGGTCGGGAACATTGGCCCCGTCGTTGTTCCCTTATTCTCCTTCAAATCCCCCTTGAAATCTTCCTTTCCCAACTCCGAATTGATGAACTGATCTACTTTGACCCGCATCTGCCTCAAGCACCTCTTTGGATCTCGCGCACGTCGCAGGATTTCCATCCCCCGCCGTCGTAAGGTGCTCCACTCCTCGACGGAGTAGCCACCCACCATCCACCGGTCCTCCCGCTGGGCCAAGCCCAGCGCCAGATCCGGCACCAGCGATTCGCCTAGGTTGTCGCCAGAGCGAGGGCGTTTTTTTTGCTTGACAAAACAAACTAAGAGTTATTTTGACCTCAAATTGCATATAAATCAAATAAATTACCACATATATTTCCTTCCAAATTAAAAAACCCACAAATAACTATACTTATAGAGCATTGCAAGAGCTAATCTAGCAATGAGAGATAAAAGGACAAAGTTGCTAACCTTTGTGATCACTTGGATGGACGGGGTGCCTTCAAATCTTCACAAATTTTGGCAAAAATGGAGATGAGCTTGAGAGGAAGAGGAAGAAAACAGAGGAGAGGAAAGGGGAAGAACAGAGAGCTCGGACTGGATGAAGGGTTTATATAGGATGACCTTTAGTACCGGTTGGTTATACGAACCGGGACTAAAGGTGCATCTCTAGTCCCGGTTTGTATAACCAACCGGTACTAAAGGTGTTGGTGGGGCCCCAGCCTGACACAAGCCTGCCACCACGTCTTTAGTACCGGTTCGTGGCACGAACCGGTACTAAAGGTTCGCCACGAACCGGTACTAATGATCGCCGCCCGCCTAGCCGTTGGAACCGGCACTAATGAGCACATTAGTGCCGGTTCAGTTCCAAACCGGGACTAATGTGCTTCACATTAGGCCCTTTTTTTGCTAGTGGCATTTATACATTAACAGTTTATACCACAAATCAGACAAGTTGTTGCAGATCTACTTTGCTCATTCTTTCTCCTTTTTTTAGTTTCTTTACGGCAATTCTACCCTGACATATGGTCACATTAGAAATATTATATTTGATAGACATCCCCATTTTATTTTGCACAGGGAGAGAGAGAGAGACGCAAGTGAATTGGGGGCATGTGGAAAGAGGATGAAGCTTTGAGGTCTTTTTTTGAACACGTAGGACCACGTGAAAGGAATATTGCAAATATGCATACAAGTACAGGGACCTGAGAAGGATACAAGCTATGACACTATCGAATAGTAACAACACAGTAGCCAAGACCCATAGAAAACAGAAAACACAAAAGGGCCCTTCGAGGGCGAATATTGCCAGATGTGCATGGGCACCATGGTGCATGTTTAAAAAAATAATTCTGTACAACTAAAAAAATTGAAACTTTTTGTCAACACGCACACACACATATACTACATATATGAAAAACTTCATAACATTTTTCTTTCTCATGTGGCATAAAAAAGACAAACATGTATTTTTAATGGGCCGGAATTTTTTGTTTTTGGGCCGGAATTTTGATTTTTTTTGTACAATTTACTTTTTTTTTCAAAAAAAAATTCGATAAATCTGTAACGAATATGTACGAGTTTCCATAGACTTATTTTTTATTTTATTTTTAACTTTTAAATATGGTTTTTGCTTTTTTCAAAAAAAAAGGGCACCATGGTGCCCGAGCACACAAACTTCACACTCCCTTTGAGGGCTCCATCTTCCTCATGGCCACCAAGCGGCCAAGACCTTCGCCATTGCTGAAGAAGGAGAGCATCGCTGGTCTAACAAAACCCTTGGTTTTATCATACGAGGTGAGGATGTTTGGGAAGGCTCTAGAAGCTTCAGGGATAGTCATGGAGACCATACTTTAGACTTAGGGAAAATTCTACGATTTTTGGGTGTAGTGAGAAATATCCAAGGTTTGATAGTAATTCTGGAACCTAGATATTTGCATGATGGTTATGATTTTGCCAATTGGAAATGATACGAAGCAAGATCTATGAGAACATTTCTTCAATGTTTGCGCCATGGATCTCCAAAGATCAAGCATGAAAAAACATCACATTCACAAAGATTTAAATTACCTCATGTAATTTATAAGGTAGCTGTCAGTCCCAATAATATTACTCCATGAGAAACGAATAGTATACTTTAGAGGTCATTGTAGTATTAGAGCTAAACATTTGATTTGGAAACTTCTAAATATTAAGTAATTGTGTTTTGCTATGCTCGGGTGAAACCAAATTTATTTTTTATCAGCCAACAAATGATTCATATGAAGGAAATATGCCCCAGAGGCAATAATAAAGTTGTTATTTATATTTCCTTATATCATGATAAATGTTTATTATTCATGCTAGAATTGTATTAACCGGAAACTTAGTGCATGTGTGAATACATAGACAAACAGAGTGTCCCTAGTATGCCTCTACTTGACTAGCACGTTAATCAAAGATGGTTAAGTTTCCTGACCATGGACATATGTTCTCATTTGATAAACGGGATCACATCATTAGAGAATGATGTGATGGACAAGACCCATCCGTTAGCTTAGGATAATGATCGTTAAGTTTTATTGCTATTGCTTTCTTCATGACTTATACATATTCCTCTGACTATGAGATTATGCAACTCCCGAATACCGGAGGAACACCTTGTGTGCTATCAAACGTCACAACGTAACTGGGTGATCATAAAGATGCTCTACATGTGTTTTCGAAGGTGTTTGTTGGGTTGGCATAGATCGAGATTAGGATTTGTCACTCCGTGTATCGGAGAGGTATCTCTGGGCCCTCTCGGTAATGCACATCACTATGAGCCTTGCAAGCAATGTGACTAATGAGTTAGTTGCGGGATGATGCATTACGGAACAAGTAAAGAGTATTGCCGGTAACGAGATTGAACTAGGTATGATGATACTAACGATCGAATCTCGGGAAAGTAACATACCGATGACAAAGGTAATGACGTATGTTGTTATGCGGTTTGACCAATAAAGATCTTCGTAGAATATGTAGGAGCCAATATGAGCATCCAGGTTCCGCTATTGGTTATTGACCGGAGATGTTTCTGGGTCATGTCTACATAGTTCTCGAACCCGTAGGGTCCGTGTCGGTGTCAAAACCGGCGGATCTCGGGTAGGGAGTCCCGAACTGTGCGTCTAGGCGGATGGTAATAGGAGACATGTGACACTCCAAAATTTTTGTTTTGGTTTTTAGCAAAAACTTTGTTGGTTTTGAAGGAGGTCATTTGAACCCTTCCAAAAATCTCCTTCTCTCAAGAATTTTTCCCTAGACAAAATATTTTTATTTTTGACACCTTCTTCAACTCTGGTGTTTGGTTTTTAAAAACTTTTCTTCTGTTTGCCCTCTTCTCAAAACTTAAAAAAAATTGGGTTCTATTTTCTTTTAAAAAGAAAACCCTAGGAGTTTTGCATCTTCTCCAATATTGAAACCACTCATGATTTTACCATGCACCACATGGTAAAATCTTCCCAAAATCTCTCCTTCCACTTTGGGGCAATCCAAACTTTCTGTCTCAACAAGTTCAATCCATTTCTGAATTTTATTTCATTTATTTCTCTCCCAAAATCTTTTTCTCGCCAATTATTTTGAGCCTAGGTATTTTGCAAAGCAAGTACCTAAATGCATTTGAGTGTTGACCCAAAACCAACTCCCCTGGATAGTCCTTGGTACCCACAACCTAGAACAATCAAGATCCACTCTTCTTCTTTTCAAAAATTTCAAATTTCAGTCTCTCCAAGTTTGGACCAGATTTGTCTAATTTGGTGAAATTCATATCTTCTCTACTCCAAAAATTCCACCAAAATTCAGGCAACCCCCAGATGCAATGAGAAGCCACTCCACCAAAAATCAGCCCAAGGAGAAACTCCCACATGCCAAAATCATTACAGCCGAACACACGGCGGCCTTTGTTTTCTTGGAGTTTCAGAAATATTCAGAAGTTTCAGAGTTCAGTGTCGTTTCCCTTCGTCAGTGTTCAGTCACGCGTCGACAGTGAGCCCTGGCACGTTGCACACGTACTCTCCCCCTGGCCAGAACCCCGCACGCACGCTTGGCCGATTCCTGGCGTCGGTGGCACCCTGGCCCAACCTCGCCGGTGTCTTCTGCGGCGTCGGGACCTCCTGTGGCGGTCGACAGAAGGCACCACCCCGGCACAACGCCATTCTGCGCCGCCCAGCTCTCCCTAGCGCTCCGCGTGGCTCGTGCATGCCAGCACACGCCCGCGACACCGTCGTCGTGGCCCGGCAAGCACAGAACATGCTCCCTGCCGCCAACGGGCCCGCGCCGCTCCGTTCCATCGAGCATACCCAAAGCACCCAATCCCGGCTCGTTTAGCATCCAAATAGAGTCGGTGGACCTCCACAATGACGCTCAACCCAAACACCACCCCGACCAATGCCCTGCACCGCCGTAACACTCGCCGGACTTATCCGTTCACGGCAACCGCCTCGGGCCGGCTATAAATAGCACTCAGCGAAAGGCGCTCGCCCCGCACACCTCCACCACCTCACTAGTCCTCGCCCAGCCACTGGAAAGGCCTCGAGGGGCACTTATTCCTCGACTCCTGCCGCCCCGTTCCGCCGCGGCCTCCACCTCGTTTCACTCCGGTGAGGCTGTCCCCGGCGTCCTACTCTCGTCAGCTATCCCCTCAAGCTACCAGGAGTCTAACCCCCTCCTCAATTTAACCTCCGCAGCACTCTCCGACGAGGCCCACGACCACCCGAACCGCCGTCCGCCGGAGCAAGAGCCGCCGTCGACGTGGTGCTCACCGGCGACCACCACCACCACCAACCGACGCGGAATAACCCACTGAGCATGGAGGTACCTTCCGATCTCCACCTTTCGCCGTGGATCGCCGGGCGGCGACCACCATGACTCTCGGCACCGTCGTGCTCTGCCGCCTCTTTCAAATATTCAAACTCGATGGGTGGGACCCGCCACGGCCTCTCTGTTGTTTTTTGAACCGTTTTCTGAAAGCGTACTCTGGCAAATACGCTTTCTACTCTGAACCGTTTTTCTGCACTTTTATGCTTAGGCCCCTGAGGGTTTTCTGTTTCATTAGAGATGGGTCCTTGGACCAAAACTCTTATAACTTTTTAACAGAAAGGGATTTCTAAGTGATTCTTTTTCTGTCCTCTTTAAAATTTTGTCTAGTTTTTATCATATTTATTTGAAAAATATTTGGATTAGTTTTCTGTACCCCACGGTATTTACGTTAGCGCGTGTGTTTTGTGTACCGTAGATACCGAAGGAGGTGACGGAACCGCGAACTTCACCGAGCTAGACCCCGACTACTCCGAACCAGGCAAGCATGTTTGAACTTTTGATATGATGAGTGTTTGGGCATGTTTGCATTATTTTAGTATCATGGCATGTTCATGAGCATCTCGATGAAAGTTTGTCCTGTATGAGTTGAGGCAAGTGAGTTTCGGGAAATCCATGAGTTGTTGGAAACTTGTTGCACGGCCATGAGTTGGCATGAGAATGGGTAAGATGGCAGTGTTGTAGCATGCCAGTCTTATGCCAGATCGTTGACCCAGTGTTAACTCAAATCAGTCAAATTCCGTCCGTCCCCCCTTTCGTACTACCACCTGTTTCCCGCAAGGGATACGACTTAGTAAGTTGCAAACCACTTCCTGGTACACACCAAATAGAGAGGCCGGGATGAGGGTTCCATGGCCTTGTATTAAAGCCTTTCATCCGGTCAGGGGGCATGGGTGTTTCCGGTTGGGACCGAGAGGGGGCACCCTTAGAGCGCCAGATATAAATTTGATCCCATGCTATTCGAGATTGTGATCTCCCCGTCTCAAAGTTTTTCTTGAACGCTGTCTAGGGTGATTCCTGGCAACGTGAGGTAGGATGGGTGTGTACTGGTCAGCTGTGTTTCCTCCGAAATACCGTAAATGAAACTAGTCCTTCGCGACTACGGAAATCCGTTGGCTGTGGATAATTTTAGTACAAACTCTGCAGAGTCAAAATTCTTGAATTTCATCTTATCCATGTCCAAGTACTGTGTTTATCTTATCTTGTCAAGTGTCAGTCTCAAAGGATGTAAACTCCACGAGAACCATATGAGTGTTAAATGTTTATTTCCTGTGAATGGACTAACCCGATTATTGCCTTGTGAGGAATATTTTCCGTGACCACCATTTCTTGTCAGTTATGAATAATGAATTATAAGCCCTTTATGTGATGTCGCTCAGACGTCCGACTACGACATTGTTATTATTTACTATTGTTATAATCCCTTTCTGTGATGTCGCTCAGACGTCCGACTGTGGCATTGTTATTATTTACTATTATTATAAGCCCTTTCTGTGATGTCGCTCAGACGTCCGATCGCTGCATTGTTATTATTTACTATTGTTATAAGCCCTTTACGTGATGTCGCTCGACGTCCGAAAAGTGACATTGTTATTATTTACTATTGTTATAAGCCCTTTCGTGATGTCGCTCGGACATCCGATCGCTGCATTGTTATTATTTACTTTTGTTATAAGCCCTTTACGTGATGTCGCTCGACGTCCGATCATGCACGCATGTCTTTTCTTTCAATATAAGCCCTTTATGAGGTGTCGCTAGACGCCCGGATCGTGGCATGTTTTACTTATTTGTTCACCCATTGAGGCGTCGCTTCAGACACCCGATCGGTTTTGAGTTTATCTTCTTTGGGTTTTCGAGCGGACTACCGCCGATTCCCTTTTTACTTACTTTGTTATACTGATTTGATTGCACATTGTTAAAAATTAATCATGTCGCATTCATGCATACATTTGTTGTATCCTTTGTCCGAACTGTCTTGCGAGTACTTTCAAAGTACTCACCTGGCTTATTGATTTGGCCAGATGCTGACGAAGGCGATCTCGTGGATGAAGAGTTCGATAGCGAGTCCGACGCCTAGAGGAGTCCCAGTCAGTCTCGTGCGACCCTGGATTTGGTCATTGTGTTATATCCGCTTCCGCTACCCAAATAAATTCATCGAGCCTCACCTCGACGCTCGATGAGCCGCCAGTGTAGTAGTCTTATTATCCACCCCACTGTGTTATTCCACCAATCACTTATATCGCAAGTCAGTAGTATTGCCACCCCACACCACTGTGTCATATCCGCCATTATGTATAATTATTGGCGTGTTTGTAATAATTGGTTGGGCATCTTCAGCTCGACCCTGTAGTATTTTAATGCTACTGGTTTATTGTATCAAAGTTTTGTCTCAAGTGAGGAGGATTTTCCTCACACTGGAATTTATAGGTCGGTTTCTCAATAAATATTTTATTGAAAAACCGGTCGTGACAAGCTTGGTACCAGAGCCAGGCTGACTGTAGGAAGCCACTAGGTGCGGTCGCTAATCGGTTATTAGCAAAATAGAGCTGTTTATTATTTTTGCAAATGTAGTCAATTTCTGACAGTCGGCATAAATTTATGATTTGACTACTCAGGATTTTGCCTACTTTTGTAGATGGCTGGCAACGACTGCGAGTCACAGATGTTCGCCAACATGCCCGATGAGTTCGTCAAGCTTCTCTCCTTCATCGTCCAAGTCGCGATGGGGCCATCTGTGCGCCCAGTCTTCTCACTCTCTCAGCACAAGGTCAATGACCGTCTAACCATGCACCAAGCCACAGTGCAATTCAAGGGAGGGCGTGTTGAGTTACACCGCTTCCGGTTCTTGGGGAGAGCCATGCCCACGGAGAAGCATGCACTGCAGATGGCAGCCCGTGAGGCGATAGCTCGTCTGAGGGACATCCTTCCTTCAATGAAGACTCGTCGTTACCGCTACCTGCCATGTCACGTGCCATATACCTGCCACTACGCTGCCTTCTTGCCCTGCAGAGGAGAACGAGATGAAGCTTTTGAGATGCTTATCGAGTATCTCCGGGCTTTGGAAGCAGCCTTCGACAACCTGGTGGATGACTTTGTAGCTGCCCGCATGGACTCAGTCCATGGCTGTGCCGCCAACAAGAGGGAGCTCCTGCACGCCGCACCGCCACTGACTTTCGTCTCGTCATCAGCATCGTTTGCTCCTACTGCTCTCACCACTACTCATCGCCTGCCTACCACGGAGGAGTTCAACCATGTCATTGCGCCTACTCCGGTTCGTTCTGCACCACCCCTCGTGCCCGCTCATGTTCGAGTTGTCCCAAGATAGGGCACCTGCTCCACCAACTCAGCGCAGCACCTCATGTCTGGAGCCTATCACCGAAGAGGAGGTTGAGTCCCCAGCCTCACTGCGCCTCACCCTTGGCAGGCCAAGGGAAATCTTTACCATCTCCGACTAAGTACGCTTAGCCGCCATGTGATGTATCGACTTGTACGATATGTTTATATGTACATAGGCTGTGAGAAGTAGCTTGTTTGCGCATCATGTAGGAACTGGAGGAGTGCACTAGCCTAAATAACATGTCAGGATTATGTACGCATATCCTGAGTGATGTATTGTATAATTACTGCTTGCGTGTAAGATATGTAATGAGCAGTCCTTCTCCGTGCGCAAACGTTTATTCTCTTGAAAAATCTTGGAGCATTTGCGACTTTTTCCGTCTTCATGAATTTATTGATTTTTGCGACTCAATTTCTTTTCTTATGAGTGTTACAAAATATATCCCAGAGTGAACCATGTCTCGTCCTTGGACGCGCTCCATGCCAACTCCGTCAGAGGAAAATTTTGGCACACCCCCAAGCAACAATTTCACACAGGGGCAGTCAAGTCAATAGGACAGTGAAACGGCACTTTCCCAAATGTGCCGTCTTTATGAGCAAAGTCAGCAACAACATCAGGAAATGATGAACCAAGTCATCAATATGGGAAATCACCGTGGGCGATGTCGGCAGCAATCAAAGTTATCTCGAGCTCTGAAGACACGTCCCCAAACTTTTTCTCACACTAACAAACCTCTTGAAGTCAAGACCGGCTTGAGACATGGAAAGAAAATTAATTATTGCCCAGTGTTCAGACCTTGAGAAGGTGCTTTATGCTCCGCACTATCTCACTGGAGTAGCCGCATCGTGGTGGGAAAATTTCCTACACATGCACCCCAACGAAAATAATATAACATGGGAGGAATTTAAAGAAGGTTTTCGTGGGGCACATATTCCTAAGAGTCTTATGAAGATCAAAAAGAGAGAATTTGATGACCTCAAGCAAAGGACAATGACGGTGTCAGAATACAAGGTCATTTTACCCTGCTATCTCGCTACGCCAACGAGGAGCGTATGTCTGAAAGCAAGAAAATGGAAAAATTTCTGGACGGACTGACTCCCGCGCTTAAATGCCAACTGGTCGTGCACATCTTTCCAGATTTTTAAGACGCTGGTGGATAAGGCCATTACCTTGGAAAATGAGAGACGCAACTTAGAAGATTTCCGCAAGCGGAAGAGGGACCAGACTAATCATGCCCGCAACCACCGCAAAGAAGATGATGTTCGGAAAAACTGGACACCCAAACCCACGACAAGCGTCTCACGCCCAATCAAGAATTTTCATGCAAGGGACAAGGAGTTCACATACCGCCAAAGGCGTTACTGTTACGCTTATGGAGAAGAAGGGCACTATGCCAAGCGGTGCCCCAAGCCAAGGAACTCGACCCCAAAGCCGAACAACGGAGGCAATAATTGGCCAAAGCGCAACAATTTCAACCCAAATAACAACCACGGAAGGGTCATCCGAACCACGTGACCAAAGAGGAAGCACAAAATGCCCCGGATATCGTGATTGCATGCTTTCCTGTCAACACAATACTTGCCATGGTTTTGTTTGATTCTGGAGCTTCTCACTCATTCGTTTCGAAAAGTTTTGCCTTGTGAAATAATTTTTCAATGCTTCCCTTGGAAGAATCTATGATTGTCAAGTCCCCTGGAATTAAGCAAGTTACCCAGAGGTATTGCCAGGGTGTGGTTATCGAGTTTGAAGGGTTGAAGTTTCACGCAAATCTTATCGTGTTGGAAAATAAAGGGCTGGATGTCATCCTAGGGATGGATTGGTTAACCACCAACAAAGGTTTTATTGATTGTTTCAACCGGACCGTAATTCTCGCCCACCACCACGGGAAGACCATAAAGGTTTCAGCCAAGGAAAGAAAAATATCCCGGCAACCAAGATTGAACAAGGTGGATATTTCTGAATTGAGCAAGGTTCGATGGTGTGTGAATTTCCGCACGTATTTCTCGAAGAACTACGGGCATGCCACCAGATCGAGAGATAGAATTCAGCATTGAGCTAGCACCCGGAACCGCTCCCATATACAAGAAACCATACAGAATGGCACCATCCGAATTGGTAGAATTGAAGAAGCAAATAAAGGAATTATTGGAAAAAGGGTATATACGAGCCAGTTCCTCACCTTGGGGTTCACCAATTTTATTTGCCAAAAAGAAGGATGGAACACTGAGACTGTGTATCGACTATCGAGCACTAAATATGGTCACAATCAAGAACAAATATCCGATGCCACGAAAAAATGATTTATTTGATCAACTCGCTCAGGCCAAGGTATTCTCAAAGATTGACTTGAGGTCGGGATACCATCAACTGAAAGTGCGAACCGAAGATATCCCCAAGACAGCTTTCACCTCCAGATACGGATTGTATGAGTTCATCGTCATGCCATTCGGATTAACTAACGCCCCCGCATATTTTGTTCACCTCATGAACAAAATATTCATGAAGTTTATGGACAAGTTTGTTGTGGTATTTATCGATGATATTCTGGTATACTCTAGGACACCAGAGGAGCACGCTGAACATCTCGAATTGTACTAGGGGAACTCAGGAAACATCAATTGTACGCTAAATTCAGCTAGTGTGAATTTTGGCTAAAGCAAGTAGGTTTTCTGGGCCATGTACTGACCCAAGAAGGTATCGCCAGAGACCCGAAAGGTCAAGCCCGTACTTGGCTGGAAGCCACCAGCCAGCGTGACGGATGTACGAAGTTTCTTGGGAATGGCAGGATACTACCGAAGATTTATTGAAGGATTCTCCACCATAGCAAAGCCAATGACGCAACTACTCAAGAAAGACACGAAGTTTGAATGGACGGAAGCTTGCAAGAAAATTTTCCAAGAACTGAAGAGGAAACTGACGACAGCACCAGTATTAATTGTGCCAGACATACACAAGAATTTTGAGGTATATTGTGACGCGTCTCGAAAGGGCCTCGGGTGCGTATTAATGCAAGAAGGCAAGGTTGTCGCATATGTTTCCAGACAACTTCGCAAGCATGAGGAAAATTATCCTACTCATGACCTGGAATTAGCAGCAGTTATTCATGCACTCAAGGAATGGAGACACTTCTTACTTGGAAATCGTTGTGAAATATACACGGACCACAAGAGCCTCAAGTATATTTTCACACAACCAGAACTCAATTTACGGCAGTGACGCTGGTTGGAATTAGTAAAGGATTATGATGTTGGAATCCACTACCACCCGGGGAAAGCAAATGTTGTAGCAGATGCTCTAAGTTGGAACCCCAGTCCGAACAACGACAAAGATGCCAAACTTGAGACCTGAATTTCAGCAGGAATTTGCTAAGCTCAATCTGATGGTGGTCACCGAAGGCACCGTGGTCGAACTTAGAGTTACAGCCTACCACGATAGAGAAAGTTAAAGAAGCTCAACGTGGACACCCCAGCATTGAAGGCATAAAACGGAAGATGAAATTGGGCAAGGCCTCAGAATTCGTTATCGATGAGCAAGGAATATTGTGGTACGGGAATAGACTTTGCATACCAAATATCCATGACCTTAACTAGCAAATCTTGGCTGAAGGCCACACCGCTCCGTATTCAATCCATCCTGGAGGAACAAAAATGTACAAAGATCTTCAGGAAACATTTTGGTGGCATGGTATAAAAAGAGACATAGCCACGTTTATTGCATGTTGTGACTCATGTCAACGCATCAAGGCCGAGCACCAGAAACCGGCCGGGCTATTGCAACCAAATAAGATACACGAGTGGAAATGGGACGAGATTGGAATGGATTTTATTGTTGGGCTACCTCGGTCACGACACGGACATGACGCCATATGGGTCATCAGCGATAGATCGACTAAAGTAGCACACTTCATCCCGTGAAGACAACCCACACCACTCGTAAGCTTGCTAGGATCTACCTTTCCCGTGATTGCCCCGCTTACATGGAGTCCCAAAGAAAATAATCTCGACAGAGGCACTCAATTCGTCTCCCAATTTTGGGATCACTTACAACAAGATCTGGGAACTCAAATGACATTCAAGACCACATACCATCCATGCAGATGGGCGGTCGAGCGAGTAAACCAGATTCTAGAAGATATCGAGAGCATGTGTCCTCACCTATGGGACCAGTTGGGAAGAGAGCTTACCATACGCAGACCGCATATAACAACAGTTATCAGGCCAGCCTGCAAATGGCACCATGTGAAGCTCTGTACGGGCGAAGATGTCGTACCCCGCTAAATTGGTCGGAAACCGGAGACAGACATATCTTCGGCCCAGACATGCTCAAAGAGGCTGAAGATAAGGTCAAGGTGATTAAGGACCGACTCAAGACAGCCCAAAGTCTACAAAAGAGTTATTACGATCAGAAACATCGTGGATTCAATTTTGAACCCGGTGAATTTGTGTACCTACGAGTATCCCCTATGAGAGGCCTGCATCGATTCAAGATTAAAGGGAAGCTAGCACCAAGATTCATCGGACCATTCTGCATAGTGGCACGAAGAGGCACGGTAGCCTACCAGTTAGACTTACCCAAAGAATTATCCGACATCCACGACGTATTCCACGTCTCCCAATTGAGGAAGTGCGTAAGCAACCCAGAGAAACAAGTACCCCATGAAAACATTGACGTGCAGCCAGACCTTACATATCGGGAGCATCCAATAAAAATCTTGGAAGAGTCTGAAAGGAGAACCCGACATAAAACCACCAAGTTCTTCAAAGTTCAGTGGAGGAACCACACCGAAGGTGAAGCCACTTGGGAAAGAGAGGATTTTCTTCGGACAGAGCACCCACATTTATTTGAGGATCAGCTGGAATCTCGGGGACGAGATTTTTTCTAAGGGGGTAGGTGTTGTGACACTCCAAAAATTTTGCTTTGGTTTTTAGCAAAAACTTTGTTGGTTTTGAAGGAGGTCATTTGAAACCTTCCAAAAATCTCCTTCTCTCAAGAATTTTTCCCTGGACAAAAGATTTTTATTTTTGGCACCTTCTTCAACTCTAGAGTTTGGTTTTTAAAAACTTTTCTTCTGTTTTCCCTCTTCTCAAAACTTAAAAAAAATTGGGTTCTATTTTCTTTTAAAAAGAAAACCCTAGGAGTTTTGCATCTTCTCCAATATTGAAACCACTCATGATTTTACCATGCACCACATGGTAAAATCTTCCCAAAATCTCTCCTTCCACTTTGGGGCAATCTAAACTTTCTGTCTCAACAAGTTCAATCCATTTCTGAATTTTATTTCATTTATTTCTCTCCCCAAATCTTTTCTGCCAATTATTTTGAGCCTAGGTATTTTGCAAAGCAAGTACCTAAATGCATTTGAGTGTTGACCCCAAACCAACTCCTGGATAGTCCTTGGTACCCACAACCTAGAACAATCAAGATCCACTCTTCTTCTTTTCAAAAATTTCAAATTTCAGTCTCTGCAAGTTTGGACCAGATTTGTCTAATTTGGTGAAATTCATATCTTCTCAGCTCCAAAAATTCCACCAAAATTCAGGCAACCCCCAGATGCAATGAGAAGCCACTCCACCAAAAATCAGCTCAAGGAGAAATTCCCACATGCCAAAATCATACTGTCGAACACCTGGTCGGCACTGCTTTTCTGCGCTTCGTAAATATTGAAGTTTCAGAGTTCAAAGGTCGCTTCCCTTCGCTGTTGTTCACCACGCTACCGACAAAGGTAACCTGGCACATTGCACACGGCTTCTCCCCCCTGGCCAGAACCCCGCACGCACGCTTGGCCGATTCCTGGCGTCGGTGGCACCCTGGCCCAACCTCGTCGGCGTCTTCTGCGGCGTCGGGACCTTCCGTGGCGGTCGACAGAAGGCACCACCCCGGCACAACGCCATTCTGCGCCACCCAGCTCTCCCTAGCGCTCCGCGTTGCTCGTGCATGCCAGCACACGCCCGCGGCACCATCGCCGTGGCCCGGCAAGCACAGAACGTGCTCCCTGCCGCCGACGGGCCCGCACCGCTCCGTTCCGTCGAGCATACCCAAAGCACCCAATCCCGGCTCGTTTAGCATCCAAATAGAGTCAGTGGACCTCCACAATGACGCTCAACCCTAACACCACCCCGACCAATGCCCTGCGCCACCATAACACTCGCCGGATTTATCCGTTCACAGCAACCGCCTCGGGCCGGCTATAAATAGCACCCGCGAGCGCGCTCTCGCCCCCGCACACCTCCACCACCTCACTAGTCCTCGCCCAGCCACTCGAAAGGCCTCGAGGGGCTCTTCTTCCTCGACTCCGGCCCCCCCGTTCCGCCGCGGCCTCCACCTCGTTTCACTCCGGTGAGGCCGTCCCCGGCGTCCTACTCCCGTCAGCTATCCCCTCAAGCTACCAGGAGTCTAAACCCCTCCTCAATTTAACCTTCGCAGCACTCTCCGATGAGGCCCACGACCACCCGAACCGCCGTCCGCCGGAGCAAGAGCCGCCACGACGTGGTGCTCACCGGCGACCACCACCACCACCAACCGACGGAATAACCCATCGAGCACGGAGATACCTTCCGATCTCTCGCCGCTGTGGATCGCCGGCGACCATCGCGCTCTCGAGAACTGGCTTTCGCCGCCGCTTTCAAATATTCAAACCTGACGGGTGGGACTTGCCCGTCAGCCTCTCTGTTTTTTTTTTGAACCGTTTTCTGAAAGCGTACTCTGGAACATTTTTCTGCACTTTTCTGCTTAGGCCCCTGAGGGTTTTCTGTTTCATTACAGATGGGTCCTTGGACCAAAACTCTTATAACTTTTTAACATAAAGGGATTTTTGAGTGATTCTTTCTCTGTCCTCTTCAAAATTTTGCCTAGTTTTTTATCATATTTATTTGAAAAATATTTGGATTACTTTTCTGTACCCCACGGTATTTACGTTAGCGCGTGTGTTTTGTGTACCGTAGATACCGAAGGAGGTGACGGAACCGCGAACTTCACCGAGCTAGACCCCGACTACTCCGAACCAGGAAAGCATGTTTGAACTTTTGATATGATGAGTGTTTGGGCATGTTTGCATTATTTTAGTATCATGGCATGTTCATGAGCATCTCGATGAAAGTTTATCCCGTATGAGTTGAGGCAAGTGAGTTTCGGGAAATCCATGAGATGTTGGAAACTTGTTGCACGACCATGAGTTGGCATGAGAATGGGTAAGATGGCAGTGTTGTAGCATGCCAGTCTTATGCCAGATCGTTGACCCAGTGTCAACTCAAATTAGTCAAATTCCGTCCGTCTCCACTTTCGTACTACCACCTGTTTCCCGCAAGGGATACGGCTTAGTAAGTTGCAAACAACTTCCTGGTACACACCAAATCGAGAGGCCGGGATGAGGGTTCCATGGCCCTGGATTAAAGCCTTTCATCCGGTCAGGGGGCATGGGTGTTTCCGGTTGGGACCGAGAGGGGGGCACCCCTTAGAGCTCGCGTATATAAATTTGATCCCATGCTATTCGAGATTGTGATCTCCCCGTCTCAAAGTTTTTCTTGAACGCTGTCTAGGGTGATTCCTGGCAACGTGAGATAGGATGGGTGTGTACTGGTTAGCTGTGTTTCCTCAGGAATACCGTAAACGGAACTAGTCCTTCACGACTATGGAAATCCGTTGGCTGTGGATAATTTTAGTACAAACTCTGCAGAGTCAAAATTCTTGAATTTCATCTTATCCATGTCCAAGTACTGTGTTCATCTTATCTTGTCAAGTGTCGGCCTCGTGATGTAAACTCCTGAGAACCATATGAGTGTTAAATGTTTATTTCCTGTGAATGGACTAACTCGCTTATTGCCTTGTGAGGAATATTTTCCGTGAGCACCATTTCTTGTCAGTTATGAATAATGAATTATAAGCCCTTTTTGTGATGTCGCTCAGACGTCTGACTGCGGCATTGTTATTATTTACTATTGTTATAAGCCCTTTCTGTGATGTCGCTCAGACGTCCGACTGCGGCATTGTTATTATTTACTATTATTTAAGCCCTTTATGTGATGTCGCTCAGACGTCCGACTGCGGCATTGTTATTATTTACTATTGTTATAAGCCCTTTACGTGATGTCGCTCAGACGTCCGATCATGACATTGTTATTATTTACTATTGTTATAAGCCCTTCCTGTGATGTCGCTCAGACGTGCGACTGCGGCATTGTTATTATTTACTATTGTTATAAGCCCTTTCTGTGATGTCGCTCCGACGTCCGACTGCGGCACGCATGCCTTTTCTTTCAATATAAGCCCTTTATGAGGTGTCGCTTAGACGCCCGACTGTGGCATGTTTTACTTATTTGTTCACCCTTCGAGGCGTCGCTTTAGACACCCGATCGGTTTGAGTTTATCTTCTTTGGGTTTTCGAGCGGACTACCGCCGATTCCCTTTTTACTTATTTTGTTATACTGATTTGATTGCACATTGTTAAAAATTAATCATGTCGCATTCATGCATACATTTGTTGTATCTTTTGTCCGAACTATCTTGCGAGTACTTTCAAAGTACTCACCTGGCTTGTTGATTTGGCCAAATGCTGACGAAGGCGATCTCATGGGTGAAGAGTTCGATAGCGAGTCCGACGCCTAGAGGAGTCCCAGTCAGTCTCGTGCGACCCTGGATTTGGTCATTGTGTTATATCCGCTTCCGCTACCCAAATAAATTCATCGAGCCTCACCTCAACGCTTGATGAGCCGCCAGTGTAGTAGTCTTATTATCCACCCCACTGTGTTAATCCACCAATCACTTATATCTCGAGTCAGTGGTATTGCCACCCCACACCACTGTGTCATATCCGCCATTATGTATAATTATTGGTGTGTTTGTAATAATTGGTTGGGCATCTTCAGCTCGACCCTGTAATATTTTAATGGTACTGGCTTATTGTATCAAAGTTTTGTCTCCTGTGAGGAGGATTTTCCTCACACTGGAATTTATAGGTCGCTTTCTCAATAAATATTTTATTGAAAAACCGGTCGTGACAAGACAAGGGACACGATGTTTTTACCCAGGTTCGGGCCCTCTCGATGGAGGTAATACCCTACTCCTGCTTGATTAATGTTGATGATATGGGTAGTACAAGAGTAGATCTACCACGAGATCAGAGAGGCTAAACCCTAGAAGCTAGCCTATGGTATGATTGTTGTTATGTCCTACGGACTAAAACCCTTCGGTTTATATAGACACCGGATAGGGTTAGGGTTACATTGAGTCGGTTACAATGGTAGGAGATCTACATATCCATATCGCCAAGCTTGCCTTCCACGCCAAGGAAAGTCCCATCCGGACACGGGACGAAGTCTTCAATCTTGTATCTTCATAGTCCAGGAGTCCGGCCGAAGATAGTTCGGCTATCCGGACACCCCCTAGTCCAGGACTCCTCAAGAGTCTCGAACCAGGCTTCAATGACGCATTTAGTCCGGGCGCGCATATTGTCTTCGGCATTGCAAGGCGGGTTCCTCCTCCGAATACTTCATAGAAGGTTTTGAACACAAGGATAGTGTCCGGCTCTCCAAACAAGTTCCACATACAACCGTAGAGAGAATAAATTTTTGCACAGATCACACCACGGCCAGGCCTTTATACGAATCGTTTTTACTGTTCCACCTCAGCCCGTTTAGCGAGGCGGTTTCCTTGGCATGTCTTATCAAAGCGTAGATCGTGCCCCCTTATTCCGGGATTCTCATCAATACGGACGTGGGTAACCCAACCGCACCATTGATTGCGGCGCTTGGGAGATAAGCGAGTTTTATCAGGCTGGTGGGGGATGCATAGTCATTCGTCATTCATATAAGGGGATAAGGATCCGCCTTTTCACCTCACGCCTTCCTCCTCCTGGTTCATCCATTTCACAAGACTTTCGAGCTCCAGCGCCCAAGTCCGCACACCTCACCTCAACCTTCTCCAACTATGTCCGGAGCGGGAGGTAGATGGATGGCTTCCTCCGTCACGAAGGGCCAAGTAAAAAAGCTGCGGAAGGCCAGATACTTGTCCGACGACTTCGCACATCGGCTGCCCGACGAGGGGCAGCTCATCCTCACACCCAGGCCCCATGAGAGGGTGGTGTTCCTCCCCCACTTCCTCCGCGGACTAGGTTTTCCACTTCACCCATTTGTCCGGGGGCTCATGTTCTACTATGGCCTGGATTTCCACGATCTGGCCCCAAACTTCATTCTCAATATCTCGACGTTTATCATCGTGTGCGAGGCCTTCCTCTGCATCCAACCCCACTTTGGTTTATGGTTGAAGACCTTTAGCGTCAAGCCAAAGATAGTGGGGGGCCGACAGGCGGAGTGCGGAGGAGCTATGGTGGGTAGGATGCCCAATGTCCTTTGGCTCGAGGGCTCCTTCGTGGAGACAATAAAGGGGTGGCAATCGGGGTGGTTCTACATCACCAAGCCGCGCGACTCCAAATGGGCGGCGGCCCCCGAATTCAGATCTGGCTCCCCCACACGGCTCTCATCATGGAAAGAGACGGGCCTGAAGTGGGGTGATTCGAAAGAGCTAACCGGACTCCAAACCTGTGTCCGAAACCTGGTAGACAAGAAGCTCAAGCTTGTCCACGTAGTCCAGGTCATGCTCATCCACCGGATTCTCCCATGCCAGCAACGGACCTTTAATTTGTGGGAGTTTGATCCAGCACAGCACCGAACCTTGAGCCGGCTCTTCGACACTATATGTACAAAGATGCCTGGAAGGTGCTGTTCAAGGGCGCCGAAGATGCCCATCCGATAACAAAGATCGCGGATACAGCTCGCAGCGTCAAGCCGGCGAGGTAAGTTATTTCACCCTTTACGGGACTCTTTTTCATAGATTGACTCTATGTGGGATCTAAAACTCCCTAATCTCTAACAGGACTGGCTGAAGATGTCCGGACAGATTAACTGCCCGGCTCCCTTGCCGGAGGGTCCAGCGGACGCCCGATTGACGGGGCTATTGGCTCCGGTACCCCATGTGGTGCCGGAGAAGAAGGCCAAGAAGGAGGCCACGGGAACTCGAAGGAGCTCCCGACGCCAGGTGCTGTCAGATTCTGAAGCAGAATCTTCTCCTGAGGACGAGGAGGAGGAAAAGGAAGCCTCTCCCCCAGCGGGGGAGGAGAGGAAAAGGAAGGCCACCCCAACTGGGGAGGCTGGAGGGTCTAAGAACGGAAGGACCCTTCCTCCGGACTTCTCCACCAACGTCGACAACGACGAGGAGGAGTGGCCAACAAGGGCCAAGCCCCTGGCGAGATCGTAAGTGTCCAGATACCCATGGCTTTTGTATCACTGCATCGTGTTCTCTAATGCCGAACAATCATGCAGCCCGCCCAAAGACGAGTTCGTTGCTTCGTCGAGCGGGTCCCTGATCGTCGGAAATGGAGAGTACTTCACTTCCGGCCGCTTCCTCGCCTCATGCTGCGGATGACGCCGAGGTGGTGCCCCAAGGGGGGGCCTGGTCAAGAGGAGGTGGCGCAGGAGGTGCCGCAAGGCAACCTCCCGGACTCCAGGCTCGAGGGGGGCAAGACCCCCAGGGGCTCTAAGCCCGACCCTCGTCCGGACTCCATGCCGGAACCTTCAGCGGTTCCAGAGTCCGGCAAGCAATCCCTTCGTAAGAAGGGTAAGACGCCGGTGTCCTCCGTCGAACCGGAGGCACCGGATAGCTTACTGGAGGCGCTTAACAGCGCCTCCATCGAGGAGGAGCACCGCACTATTATGAGTGCGGTGATCCGGACAGTTCAGTCCGCCAAGAGCGGGCTGACCGAAGCCTGTACAAGCCTTCTAATAGGCTTTGAGGTAAGTTTAGAATATGTAAAAAATATTACCGCATAGACAGTAGCCCCTGATGCTTAGTTCGGTGTTCGGAAAGAAAAGCCGGACTGAGGATCTAAAAAGATATACGTAGGAGTCTAACATAATTGTGTCAATATGGGAATGCAGGCTGCCCTGCTGACCTCTGCCGCACTGGCTGCGGAGGTCAATGTATTGAAGGAGAGCCTCGAGCGGTCCGAGAACGAGCTCGGCCAAGTCAAAAAGCAACTCGAGGAAAAAGAAGGTAAGTAATACCTTATGAAAGAAATACCTTATGAAAGAAATACCTTATAGAAAGGTTTTGGTTGCAAAAAAATAACAGGAATAACATGGGTACTACAGGGGCCACGAGCGAGGTGGCCACCCTGAAGGAGGCGGTGTCCGTGGCCGAAAACAATGCGGCCGCGGAGCGCACCAAGAGAGAGAAAGGGGAGGCGCAGCTGGCAGTGGTGCGGCAAGAGTTCCAGGCTCTCGTGGAAAAACACAAGTGTTTGGAGCATGACTCGAAGACCCGAGAGTCCGAGCTTGCCTCGGCTCTTGAGAGTGCCAAAGCTGCTAAGGCCGAGGCCCAAAAAGCCCTCCAAGAAATTGAGTCGCTAAAGAAGATAGCGGCGGGTAAGGCATTCTTTATGCAGAGCAAGAATGTAAAAGTCAATTATCTATTACTTACCCGGATTCGGAGCTCTCCAGGAGCATTCACAGATCTGCCCCAGAGGTGTCCGATGCTGCCGCAGATTCTACCGCGCCAAGGAGGGGAGCTCGACGGAGAAGGTGTTCTCGGTCTCAAAGATGCCGAGGTCGAACGTCCGGTGCCCTCGAGCGACCAGTGAAGCAGCTGGTCGAGCTCCACAAGGTCGCCGAACAGGCCATGAAGGGCCTCATAGTTCGCTGTGGCCATTGGAAGCCATGCACAGGAGCTACTTCGGCTTAGTAAGGGCGGCCGGTGGACGATGTCCACGGATTGAAGTCATCAAGCGCTCCATCTGTATTGAAGGTGTCCAGGGGCCCTTGCCCGTGCTAAAGTGCACTGGGGCAAGCTGGACGCGAGAAGCTTGTGACGGACGGGCAATCAAGGGCAAGGAGCATCGCACGCCCAAAATGTACTATGAGGGCCTCTGAAGGGTGCTCGCCGTATAGCGGATGAGTGCTCCAAAGATGTAATTTTTGAATAGACTCGCATTTGTTATCATGTGCGCTGAAAAGTTGTTCATATGCGCTAAGCAATGCTTGTTAATTTAAAATATTACCTTCTGTGCGGCCATTTATCAAAATTGAGAGATGGCAAGTCGTTGGCTTCGGCCCCCATGCCACGAGTGCTGGGGTGTTCAGGATAAATTTGAGCACTCTTGTTCCCATTCTTGGGTCCATCGAGGAGGCGCCAATGTAATCTAACATGGCAACCGGACTTATAATGCTTGAACACTCTCACTTAGCAATAGAGTTCTATAATTTTAAATTTCGGCGAAGCCCCTAGTATTCGGAAGACCGAGTTCGGGGCGCTATCCACACCTTTGGCCGGACAGTGCCAACTCCTCGCTCTAAGCGGTATAAGTCTTTAGGGACCCGAAAAAACCTCTCGAACAGCGACCGGCTCTCGCCCTATCATGACGGTCAGTTTTAGCTTTCTCCACTGAGGTGCTCAACCCAGCTCAAATGGGGCACAATCGCAGTGGTTCTCCCAGCGCTACCTTAGCCGATATAACGGAACGTAAGGTACCAAAACATGGGAGCCGGGCAAACCCAACTATTGACCCAAGACATGATTCTGAGCCGATTCATATAATGCTATAAGTTCGGGGTGCCGCACTTGTGAAAGTGTTCGGACTTCTAACACCACTGGGGAACTTGAGCCCCTGGTGTATTGGCCGTACCAAAGTGTACGGGTGCCACATGTCATGGAATGAACATATATATAAATAAAGAAAGTAGTGCAATAATAGGCAAAAGCTATGTATTGTTTATTCAAAAAAGGACTACAATAAGAGCAGAATGATACAAATAGTGCGGTAAGCAAGGGATGGGACTATTTAGCATGTCCCCCTCCAGGGGTAAGCTGCGGGATGGTATGTAAAACAGGCATAATGCTCGAAGTAGAGACCACCTGGACACTCGACGCAGTTTTCTGCTTCCCTGGCTGTTGCATCGTGAGTTCAGCACGAACGCCGGGCAGGGCTTCTGGAGAACAGAGTCCTGAAAGTAAGAAAAAAGAAAAAATAAAAAGAATGACACAATCGGGAGCCCCTAGTGCGGTTGAGCCGCGTTCTTGGGCGTGCCGTGGTCGTGCCCCTCCCCTTATGCCCATGGTATCTTCAGAGCGCGATTATGTACAGCTAGTATTGGCTTCACAACTTTGCAAGGGCTGGGGTTGGGGCCGGATTTCTACGCGTGTCTGGATCGTGCCAGGCGGTCTTGTTGTAGGTTACTCCGGGCGCGCTTGACAGTGTCCGGTTGTTTATTGGCCGGACTAGAGAATTGCCTTAAGAGGCTGTTCTACACTTCTACCGCAAGGGCGGCCATATGCTCCTCCGTTCGGAGAGAGCGTTCGATGTTTCCATTGACCGTGATTACGCCTCGAGGGCCTGGCATCTTGAGCATGAGGTATGTGTAGTGTGGCACCGCATTGAATTTTGCGAATGTTGTTCGTCCGAGCAGTGCGTGATAGCCACTGCGGAACGGGACTATGTCGAAGATTAACTCTTCGCTTCGGAAGTTATCCGGGGATCCGAAGACCACTTCGAGTGTAACTGAGCCTGTACAATTGGCCTCTACACCGGGTATGACGCCTTTAAGGGTCGTCCTTGTGGGTTTAATCCTTGAGGGGTCTATGCCCATTTTGCGCATTGTGTCCTGATAAAGCAGGTTCAGGCTGCTACCGCCGTCCATCAGGACTCTGGTGAGGTGAAATCCGTCGATAATTGGGTCAAGAACCAATGCGGCGAAACCGTCGTGACGGATGCTAGTGGGGTGGTCCCTTCGATCGAATGTGATCGGGCAGGCAGACCATGGGTTGAACTTCGGGACGACTGGCTCCATCGCAGATATCGCCCCTTTAGCGCACGCTTCCGCCTCCCTTTTGGGTATGTGGGTTGCGATATCATGTTCACCGTCCGCACTTGTGTGGGAAAGCCCTTCTGTCCTCTATTGTTCAGCGGCCGGGGCTCTTCCTCGTCATCGCTATGCAGCCCCTTGTCGTTGTTTTCAGCGATTAGCTTGCCTGCTTGCTTGAACACCCAACAATCCCTATTGGTGTGGTTGGCTGGTTTTTCGGGGGTGCCGTGTATCTGGCACAAGCGATCGAGTATTCGGTCCAAGTTGGACGGGCCCTGGGTATTTCTTTTGAATGGCTTCTTCCGATGACCGGGTTTAGAGCCTCTGAATCCGGCATTTACTGCCGTATCTTCAGCATTGTCACCGTTAATGCGGCGTTTATGCTTGTTGCGACATGACCTGCCATTGTTGTCCTTGGTATCTGAACTATCAGGGTGTTTGGCCAAGTTGTTGCTTCGATCTAGCCAGTTGTCCTCTCCCGCACAAAAGCGAGTCATGAGTGTGGTAAGGGCTGCCATGGATTTCGCTTTTCCTGTCCTAGGTGCCGGGCTAGCCACTCGTCGCGGATGTTGTGTTTGAAGGCTGCTAGCGCCTCTGCATCCGGACAGTCGATGATCTGATTTTTCTTTGTTAGGAACCGCGTCCAGAATTGTCTGGCCGATTCTTCCGCTGCTGAATTATGTGGCTAAGGTGATCGGCGTCCGGTGGTCGCACGTATGTGCCCCGGAAGTTATCAAGGAATGCGGCTTCCGTGTCCTCCCAACAACTAATTGACTCACCGGCAAGCTGTTGAGCCAATGCCGAGCTGGTCCTTTAAGCTTAAGTGGGAGGTATTTGATGGCATGTAGATCATCACCGCGGCCATGTGGATATGGAGGAGATAGTCCTCGATCCGCATCCGCAGGATCTGTAGTACCATCGTATGATTCGATGTTTACGGGTTTGAAGCCCTCGTGGATTTGATGATCCATTACCTCATCCGTGAAGCATAGTGGGTGTCCGCGCCTCAGATTGGGCTATATCACGACGTAGCTCATATGAGCTTTGTTCATCGTGGTTCGACCGGCCGGGTTTATCAGATCCGGCGTGACGGTTATCATCTCGTGTCATGGGGCGCCCACGTGATCCGTAGATCGATCTTGTGTATTTTGCCTTATCCTCCAATATATCTTTTGGAGGGGCGTTCGAGTTCATACTCTTCGGCTGCAAGGACTTCAGTCCATCTGTCAGCTAGCAGGTCTTGGTCAGCTCTAAGCTGTTGCTGCTTTTTCTTGAGGCTGCTTGCCGTGGCCATTAGCCTGCGTTTGAAATGCTCCTGTTCGGCGGGATCCTCGGGCACGACAAATTACGTAAATCGTCGAGGCTTGCCTCGCCTTCTTGAGGGAGGCGATAATTATCGTCCTCTACCTCTCTTTCTGCCGCACTATCGTACGGACTTGTTTCTCCCTCCTCCTGCGCTGACTCCTGCTGGAGGGGGTTGTCTTCGGCACTGTCCGGAGTGTTATTATCTCCTGTGCCGGAGTCACCGTTTTTGTTGTGGCGGGATTTAGAGCGGCGCCTCTGACGTCGGCGCTTGGGCTGTTTCTTGGAGGGGTCATCCTCCGTTGTTCCATCGCCGTTCCCATCTTTTGGGATGTCCACCATGTATATGTCATATGAAGAGGTGGCCTTCCAGTGCCCTGTAGGTGCTGGGTCTTGGTCGTCTCCAGCATGGTCGTCCATACCATCGATGTCTTCGGAGTCGTAGTCGAGCATGTCGGTTAAATCATCGACAATGGCAACAAAGTGGGTGGTGGGTGGGCGTTGAATTTCTTCGTCGTCCGAATCCCAACCTTCCTGACCGTAGTCCGGCCAGGGCTCTCCGGATAAAGAGATGGACTTTAGTGACCTCAGGATGTCGCCAAAGGGCGAAAAGCCGAAAGATGTCCGCGGCAAGAACTCCATGACCAGCGCCCAATCGGATTCGAGCAGGCAGGGGCGCGGAGGGTTCGGAGTCCGGAGAGGAGTCCGACACCTTGGAGTCACGGTCTTCGCAGCGAGGATGGAGTTCGCTCGATCGCCGCCGAGATCGTAGCCCCGAGGCGGTGTCCAACCACTCGCCCTCGATCGGGAATCCGCCCGGATTAAGGGTCGGAGCAGTAATCGCTCAACGACAGAGCTAGATCGCACTCCATCGAGACGGTGCGGCACGCCGGCTGTGGCTCGAATCCGTCAAGATCAAGTCTCCGCGGACATCGGTGTATAGTTCAAACTTCCAAATCTGACCTGATGGCTGGGGCGAAGCTTTCGATCTGCTCCAGATGGCTGCGAATTGGCCCGCAGGTGCAAAGCCGCCGAATACAAAAAGATCTGTCCGGGAGAAAAGTCTCACCGGACTGCGTCGTTGTTGATGATCGAAGGAGCCATCGGGCCTATCGGTGACGGCATACGCAGGAACTCTCAATGAAAGCACCAATGTCGGTGTCAAAACCGTGGATCTCGGGTAGGGGGTCCCGAACTGTGCGTCTAGGCGGATGGTAACAGGAGACAAGGGACACGATGTTTTTACCTGTGTTCGGGCCCTCTCGATGGAGGTAATACCCTACCCCGCTTGATTAATATTGATGATATGGGTAGTACAAGAGTAGATCTTCCACGAGATCGTAGAGGCTAAACCCTAGAAGCTAGCCTATGGTATGATTGTTGTTATGTCCCACGGACTAAAACCCTTCGGTTTATATAGACATCGGATAGGGTTAGGGTTACATGTAGTCGGTTACAATGGTAAGAGATCTACATATCCGTATCGCCAAGCTTGCCTTCCACGCCAAGGAAAGTCCCATCCGGACATGGGACGAAGTCTTCAATCTTGTATCTTCATAGTCCAGGAGTCCGGCCGAAGATAGTTTGGCTATCCGGACACCCCCTAGTCCAGGACTCCCTCAGTCCGCACGCTTAACTTCCATGACGGTTTGTATTATGAGTTATGTGATTTTGAAGACCAAAGTTTTTTCGGAGTCCCGGATGAGATCACGGACATGACGAGGAGTCTCAATATGGTAGAGAGGTAAAGATTCACATATTGGAAGGCTATATTCAGACATCGGAATGGTTCTGAGTGATTCGAGTATTTTTTTGGAGTACCGGAGAGTTACGGGAATTCACCTGGGAGAGTAATGGGCCTTAATGGGCTTTAGGGGAAAGGAGAGAAGGGCCTCAAGGGGTGGATGCGCGCCCCCCATGGGCTGGTCCGAATTGGACTAGGAGGGGGCGGCGCCTCCCTCTGCTTCCTTCTTCCCCCTTCCACCAAGTGGAATCCTACTAGGACTTGGAGTCCTAGTAGGACTCCTCTCTCCTGGCGCGCCCTATAGGGCTGGCCGGCCTCCTCCTCTCCTCCTTTATATACGGAGGCAGGGGGCACCCTAGAACACACAAGTTTCTCTTAACCGTGTGCGGTGCCCCCCTCCACAGTTACACATCTCGGTCATATCGTCGTAGTGCTTAGGTGAAGCCCTGCGCCGGTAACTTCATCATCACCGTCGCCACGCCTAGGCCGGGATTTCTTGGGCTGGGCCTTAAAAACCTGAAAAAGAATCCAACCCCAGGCCTGACATAAAATATATGCAAATAAATAGGGAGCAACTAACTAATGGTTACCCCTTGCGGGGTCCCGCAAGGGTCACTTTTTGGCCAGGAGACACGGCAAGTGATATGCCCAACCACAGCCGCGAGTAGAATCGCGTGCTGACCACTCCCTCTAGATTTCGGTTTCTTCCTTATTTTTTACACATTTTTGGGGTTTTCGGTTTTTTCCTTGTTTTTTCTATGTTTTGAGAAAATTTACTTATTTATTTATGTTTGTAAGCATAGTTGTGCTTCTTAAGAAAACACAGCAATGCTTCTAGTGGAAGCACGTATATGCTTTCGCGAGAAGCACAACCTGTGTTTCCGCCAAAAGTATAGTCTATGCTTCCACAAGTGCTTCTTGAAAATGGAAACACAGAAATGTGCTTCCCCAAAAAAAGGGAAAGCACGACCTATGCTTCTACGGGAAGCACAATTTGAGCTTCCTGGAAAAAATATTGGAAAAGCATAACTTGTTCTTCTACGAGAAGCATAGTTGTGCTCCCATGAGAAGCACGGCCCATGGTCCCCCCTCAAGATGATAACGGTTAATCGTTACCGGCGTCCCTGTGGGTAATTACTCTACCAAGGGATGGGGATGTGCCACCTCTAATTCCCACAGGGAAGCTTGTGGGTCAAATACATTACCCAACACACAAGACGGGGATGAGGATGGGATAACATTACCCGCGAATGTTACCCGCGTTATCCATGAATGCCTTACATGTGGGCTCTAAAATTAGTAGACCCATGTAATTCCCGCCAAAATTTCCACCCATCCCACCCCTTTGGCCAAAAGTCCCTAACAAAACCCTTAACCTAGCCACAACATATTATTTATTGTGATGAAATGCTATTTTTCTACTGAAATGCTATCGAATATCGTTGTTGATTGCGTGTATAGGTTTGCCCACGGGGATGAAAAACCCGATGAGGATATGGATGGAAATATTTTTATCCCCGCAGACGGGTATGGCAATGGGGACAGGCCTGGGAAGGCTATCATGGAGACACGGATGGGATTCTAATACCCGCTTGGGTAATCCCCATTGCCAGCATAAGTCCCCCCCCCCAAAAAAAATGGAAAGCTTAGCCTGTGCTTCCAAAATAATTGAAACTGTAAGCATGCTATGAGGCTCCAGATCTTTCCATTAATTTTTCATCTTTTCTTCTGGTTTATGGTTTTTTATGTTTGTGAATTTTTTGTTCTTGAAACCTATTAACATCGGATCTATTTTTGAAGATCTCGATGCGAGAAATTCAATGGTGAAAATGGTTCGACCTTTGAACCCACATTCAATAGACAAGATAAGACATTTTCATTAAATAAATCTATGAAAAAAGAAAAACTCCCAAATGGAGAGAAAGTGGGGAGTGACTTTAGCAAGGGATAAGATTGCCCTCTCTTGGCCGAGTAGGTCTGCAACTAGTACCATGGTTGTTGCCAACGGGAATCCCCGATTCCGAAAGGTAATGAGGCCAGCCCTTAGGTCCAAAGTTGTATGAAACTACTGTGGTGCCGATACCTTACCTAATGATTTTGAAATAAGTAACTATTTTCTTTTGAATTATTTTTTGTTATAATATCACAAAAAATTAAACATGTTTTCAATAAAGACCTAGATTTTAACCATTTTGGATTTTGTCTAGCCTTTGGAACAAAATCTAAAACGAGACTTCCAGGACAAAATCTAGAGCCCGGCCAAATTGTTGGTGTCTCGGGATAGGTTCCCATGACTAGGCCACACGACACTGCAAGGACAAGCAGGAAGCGCGTCAACACTGCAAGTCAGTTCTTGGTCTTTTTTCCTATTGCAAAGCCGATCGGCTGTGTTGCAAAGCCGACGGCCTGACATTGAAAAGCTGCTTGCCAGTGTTGCAAGTTGGAATCATGCCAATTCTGCAAGCCAACCGTCATAGCTTTTTGTTGTTGCAAAGTCAGTCATACAATGTTCGAAGGACGACCCCGTAATATTGCGAGGCCGGTCACATGATGGCACAAATACCAACCGATGCGATCGAAGGCCTGGCGCTGCGTGGACGATCGCATGTCATTGTAACCCGGAAGCACTATGGTGTTGCAAGCAGCCCTGCTTTTCTTATGCTGTAAAGCCGGACGACTATGCTGCAATGCTGACCGTGGTTGTTGCAATGTTGCACCACCATGCTACAAAGTGAAGTCACCCAGTGTTGCAAAGTCACAACTCTTATTTGATGGACTGCAGCCACAACTCACGGTGAAGCGACGCCACAAATTGGTTTAGTTGTGCTCTTCTATGAGATTTGTATTGCACTGATATTTTTTTACGCCGAAGCAAAATGAAGCACGCAATGTTCGGCCGGCGACCAGAACTCACGGGGAAGCGACGCCAAAGCAATTTAGTTTTGTTGCTTTCTTTTATGATTTTTATTACATTGATTTTCATCACTAGTAGAAAAACTACTTTACGTGAGACACATTAGTCCCGGTTTGTAGTTGAACCGGCACTAATGTGATCATTAGTGCTGGTTCCAATGGCTAGGCGGGTGCCTCTCATTAGTACTGGTTCGTGGCGAACCTTTAGCACCGGTTTGTGCCACGAACCAGTACTAAAGAGAGTGATGGAAGTCTATTGTCAGTCTGGGGCCCCACCAGCACCTTTAGTACCGGTTCATGCCACGAACCGGTATTAAAGGTCATACTATATAAACCCTTCGTCCAAGCCGAGCTCTCTGTTCTTCCCATTTGCCCTCTCCTCTCTGTTCTTCCCCTCTTCCTCGAGCTCATCACACATTTTGCCCAAATTTTGTCAAGATTTGAAGGCCCCCATCCATTCAAGTGATCACAAAGGTTAGCAACTTTGTCCTTTCATCTCTCATTGCTAGATTAGCTCTTGCAATGATCAACAAGTATAGTGATTTGTGGGTTTTTTAGTTTGGTAGGAATTATATGTGGTAGTTTATTTGATATATATGCAATTTGAGGTCAAAATAACTCTTAGTTTGCATATGTAGGTGTGGTTTACTTAGTGCCTTCCCATCTCCGTCCTAACCACCATCGATCGTCCACACCGTCCCGTCGCCGGCACCACCTTGTGGTGAGCCTCTTGTTCTTATCTTTTTTATATAAAAAAATCATGTTTGTGTGATTTAGATATATAGTTACTTGTATAATTATCTTACCCGTACGTTGTTTGTTATACATAGTGCCGTGGTTTTAATATTCGTCCCCGTCGGCCCTCGTTCGGGTTATGATTCGGATGTGGTATATTCTCTTTTAAAACTATTTGTTGCATTCCGTGTTTATGACAAATTATGCCGATCAAGTTGACATAGATATTTTTATCTAGGAGGTATGTGAACCAGAAATTCCAACCGAAGCTATTGTCGAGAGGTTAAATTTAGTTGAAAGAGAAAACGAGTATTTGAAAGATAAATTGAAAAGAATTCAGGGGGAGAAGATGGAATTGGAGTTGCATGTTGCCGATGTCATCGATGATCACAAGATCAAGATGGAATGCTCTTGAAGAATAGAAAGATTAGAAAATATGTCATTGATAGTGAGGCTCGGTATCATTATGTTGTTGGATCAATTGTTACCTTGGTTGCGATCTTGATCGCATTTGTTGTTGCATTTAAATGTTTTAATTATCTAGAGAGTTATTTGTATGTTTGTTTTATGAGAATAAGTGTTGTATGAACTTTATGTATGATCTTGTATTAATTTGGTCTATTCGGTGTTGTGTAATGAAGATGAGCCGGCAATGGCTGTACGATGACCGATGCTCTCCCCAGTTCGTTAATGGCGTGCTTACTTTTCTGCTTGCGGCTGAGGCAAACAAGCGGGCGGATGGTTTTATGCCTTGTCCATGTGCTGGATATAAGAATGATCGAAATTACTCTATGTTAAAAACCATTCATGTCCATTTGTTTGAGTCCGGTTTCATGCCCCACTATAATGTTTGGACCAAGCACGGAGAAAGAGGGGTTATGATGGAAGACAACGAAGAAGAAGAGGACGACGACAGCTCCTGGCCATGGGTTCCCTGAATATGATGGTACAACAATGGGGGAAGAAGCTGAAGATGAGGCATCAGATGAGCCCGCTGATGATCTAGGTCGGGCCATTGCCGATGCAAAGAGAAACTACGCAAGTGAAAAGGAGAAGAAGAAGTGGCAGCGCATGTTAGAGGATCACAAGAAATTGCTGTACCCGAATTGCGAAGTTGACAAGAAAAAGCTGGGCACCACACTGGAATTGCTGCAATGGAAGGCAGAGAATGGTGTATCTGACAAGGGATTTGGAAAGTTGCTGATAATGTTAAACAACATGCTTCCAAAGGACAACTAACTGCCCGAGAGTACGTATGGGTTAAAGAAGGATGTCCGCCTCTAGGGTTAGAAGTGCGTAAGATACATGCGCATTCTAATGATCGCATCCTCTACCGCGGTGAGTACGAGGATTTGAACGCTGCGTCTGGTATGCGGTGCATTGCGTTATAAGATCACCGCGATGACTTCGGTGATGTCGACGGCGAGCGCCCCAGGAAGAAGATTCCTGCCAAGGTGATGTGGTATGCTCCTATAATACCACGGTTGAAACGTTTGTTCCAAAACAAAAAGCATGCCAAGTTGATGCGATGGCACAGAGAAGACCGTAAGAAATACGGGAAGTTGAGAGTACCCACTGATGGGTCGAAGTGGAGAAAAATCAAGAGAAAGTACTGGGAGGACTTTGCGGGTGATGCAAGGAACGTATGGTTTAGTCTAAGCGCAGATGGCATTAATCCTTTTGGGGAGCAGAGCAGCAACCATAGCACCTGGCCTGTGACTCTATTTATGTATAACCTTCATCCTTGGTTGTGCCTGAAGCGGAAGTTCATTATGATGCCAGTGCTCAGTCAAGGCCCTAAGCAACCCAGCAACGACATAGATGTGTACCTAAGGCCATTAGTTGAAGAACTCTTACAGTTGTGGAATGGAAAAGGTGTACGTGCGTGGGATGAGCACAAACAAGAAGAATTTGACCTACAGGCATTGCTGTTTGTGACCATCAATGATTGGCCTGCTCTTAGTAACCTTTCAGGACAGACAAACAAGGGATACCGCGCATGCATGCAATGTTTGGATGATACCGGCAGTATATATTTGGATAATTGTAGGAAGAATGTGTACCTGGGACATTGTTGATTTCTTCTGAGCAGGCATCCCGTAAGAAAGAAAGGCAAGCATTTCATAGGTGAGGCAGATCACCGGACGAAGCCTCGCCACCGTACTGGTGATGATGTACATGATATGGTCAAGGATTTGAAGGTAATCTTTGGAAAGGGTCCTGGCGGACAACCTGTTCCGAATGACACTGACGGACACGCACTGATGACCCTCAAGTATACGGGATAGTTGTAGCCTCTTTCGTAAGTAAGAGTGTCGAACCCAATGAGGAGCTAAAGGTAGAAAAAATACTCTCTCAAGTCCTATCGGCCACTGATACGACTCTACGCACGCTTGACGTTCGCTTTACCTAGAACAAGTATGAAACTAGAAGTACTTTGTAGGTGTTGTTGGATAGGTTTGCAAGAAAATAAAGCACGCGTAAATATAAACTAGGGGCTGTTTAGATAAAGAAGCAATAAAGTAAATATAGCGAGTGTGGAAAAGTGGTGTTAGGAGTTGTGAAATTGTCCCTAGGAAATTGACTACGTTATTAGACCGGTAATCACTATTGCAATTCTATTTGAGGGAGAGGCATAAGATAACATACTTTCTCTACTTGGATCATATGCACTTATGATTGGAACTCTAGCAAGCATCCGCAACTACTAAAGATTCATTAAGGAAAACCCAACCATAGCATTAAAGTATCAAGTCCCCTTTATCCCATATGCAAACAACCTACTTACTCGGGTCTCAGGCTTCAGCTACCACGCCACCCACCATAAGCAAATCATAAACATATTGCAAACCCTACAGCGGGAATCCCTCACGCTTGAGCGACATGGAGGACACAATAGGACAGCACCAATAATAAAACATGCAACTCAAACCAATCATAGCAATTCATCAATCACCGATAGGACAACGAAAATCTACTCAGACATCATAGGATGGCAACACATCATTGGAAAACAATATGAAGCATAAAGCACCATGTTCAAGTAGAGGGTACAGCGGGATGCGGGAGAGTGGACCGCTGAATATAGATGGGGGAAGGTGATGGAGATGTTGGTGAGGATGGCAGAGGTGTTGGTGAAGATCGCGGTGATGATGATGGCCCCCGGCGGCGTTCCGGCACCACCGGAAGCAAGGGGGAGAGAGCCCCCCTTCTTCTTCTTCTTCCTTGACCTTTTCCCTAGATGGGATAAGGGTTTCCCCTCTCGTCCTTGGCTCCCATGGCTTGGGAGGGGCGAGAGCTCCTCCGAGATTGGATCTATCTCTCTGTTTCTGCGTTCTCAGATTCTGCCCCTTCACTGTTTCTTTTATATTCGGAGATCCGTAACTCCGATTGGGCTGAATCTTTCGCCCAGATCTTTCTCATAAAATTAGCTTTCTTGTGGCAAAAGAAGAGCGTCAACCGCCTTACGGGGGGGCAGGAGAGTCCAGGGCGCACCTGCCTCCCTGGGGCGCGCCCCCTATCTCCTGGCCCCCTCGGGCACCGTCTCGCGTTGATTTTACTTCCCAAAAATCACAAATATTCCAAAATAATTCTCCGTCCGTTTTTATTCCGTTTGGACTCCGTTTGATATTGGGTTTCTGCAAAACAAAAAATATGCAACAAACAGGAACTGGCACTGGGCACTGGATCAATATGTTAGTCCCAAAAAATAGTATAAAAAGTTGCCAAAAGTATATAAAAGTTGAATAATATTTGCATGGAACAATCAAAAATTATAGATACGACGGAGACGTATCAGCATCCCCAAGCTTAATTCCTGCTCGTCCTCGAGTTGGTAAATGATAAAAAAGATAATTTTTGATGTGGAATGCTACCTAGCATAATCTTGATCATATGTCTAATCATGACATGAATATGAAGACACGAGTGATTCAAAGCAATATTCTATCATTTGACATAAAAATAATAATACTTCGAGCGTACCAAGAAAGCAATCATGTCTTTTTAAAACAACATGGCCAAAGAAAGTTATCCCTACAAAATCATATAGTCTGGTTGTTGCTCTATCTTCATCACACAAAGTATTTAATCATGCACAACCCCGATGACAAGCCAAGCAATTGTTTCATACTTTAGTAATCTCAAACTTTTTCAACTTTCACGCAATGCATGAGCGTGAGCCATGGATATAGCACTATAAGTGGAATAGAAAATGATGGTGGGGGTTATGTGGAGAAGACAAAAAGGGAGAAAGTCTCACATCGACGCGGCTAATCAACGAGCTATGGAGATGCCCATCAATTGATGTCAATGCGAGGAGTAGGGATTGTCATGCAACGGATGCACTAGAGCTATAAGTGTATGAAAGCTCAAACTGAAAACTAAGTGGGTGTGCATCCAACTTGCTTGCTCATGAAGACCTTGGGCATTTGAGGAAGCCCATCATCGGAATATACAAGCCAAGTTCTATAATGAAAATTCCCACTAGTATATGAAAGTGAAAGCATAGGAGACTCTCTCTATGAAGAACATGGTGCTACTCTGAAGCACAAGTGTGGTAAAAGGATAGTAACATTGCCCCTTCTCTCTTTTTCTCTCATTTTTTCTTTTTCTTTTTTTTGGTGGGCTTCTTTGGCCTCTTTTTTTAGCTTCTTTGGCCTCTTTTATTTTTCATAAAGTCCGGAGTCTCATCCCGACTTGTGGAGGAATCATAGTCTCCATCATCCTTACCTCACTGGGCAATGCTCTAATAATGATGATCATCACACTTTTATTTACTTACAACTCAATATCTAGAACAAAGATATGACTCTATATGAATGCCTCCGGCGGTGTACCGGGATGTGCAATGATCTAGCGTAGCAATGACATCAAAACGCGGACAAGCCATGAAAACATCATGCTAGCTATCTTATGATCATGCAAAGCAATATGACAATAAATGCTCAAGTCATGTATATGATGATGATGGAAGTTGCATGGCAATATATCTCGGAATGGCTATGGAAATGCCATGATAGGTAGGTATGTGGCTTTTTTTAGGAAGATATAAGGAGGCTTATGTGTGATAGAGCGTATCATATCACGGGGTTTGGATGCACCGGCAAAGTTTGCACCAACTCTCGAGGTGAGAAAGGGCAATGCATGGTACCGAAGAGGCTAGCAGTGATGGAAGGGTGAGAGTGCGTATAATCCATGGACTCAACATTAGTCATAAAGAACTCATATACTTGTTGCAAAAATCTACAAGCCATTGAAAACAAAGTACTATGCGCATGCTTCTAGGGGGATAGATTGGTAGGAAAAGACCATCGCTCGTCCCCGACCGCCACTCATAAGGAAGACAATCAATAAATAAAATTGTGCTCCAACTTCATCACAAATCGGTTCACCATACGTGCATGCTACGGTAATCACAAACCTCAACACAAGTATTTCTACTAATCCACAACCACCCAATAGCATGACTCTAATATCACCACCTTTATATCGCAAAACTATTGGAAGGAATCAAACATATCATATTCAGCGATCTACAAGTTTATGTAGGATTTTATGACTAACCATGTGAATGACCAATTCCTGTCATCTCTCTAAATAGGTATAAGTGAACCAAGAGAGTTTAATTATTTCTACAAAATATATGCCCATGCTCTAACAAATATAAGTGAAGCAAAAGAGCATTCTACAAATGGCGGTTTCCTATGTGAAGAGAAACAGGCAATCCAAACTTCAAATGATATAAGTGAAGCACATGAAGCATTCTATAAAGCCATACTCAAAAGATTTAAGTGAAGTGCAATGAGCATTCTATAAATCAACCAAGGACAATCTCATACCAGCATGGTGCATAAAAGAAAAGTGAAAACTAAATGCAAAAGACGCTCCAAGACTTGCACATAATGCATGAACGAAACGAATTCGAAAACATATCAATACTTGTTGAAGAAAGAGGGGATGCCTTCCGGGGCATCCACAAGCTTAGACGCTTGAGTCTCCTTGAATATTTACTTGGGGTGCCTCGGGAATCCCCAAGCTTGAGCTCTTTCCTCTCTTCCTTTTCCTCATATCGAGACCTCCTCATTTAGACACTTCATCCACACAAAACTTCAACAAAAAACTCGGTAAGATCCGTTAGTATAATAAAGCAAATCACCACTCTAAGTACTGTTGCAAACCAATTCATATTTTGTTTTTGCATTGTGTCTACTGTAATATAACTTTTTCATGGCTTAATCCACTGATATAAATTGATAGATTCATCAAAACAAGCAAACTATGCATCAAAAACAGAATCTGTCAAAAACAGAACAGTCTGTAGAAATCTGAACATCCAACATACTTATGGTACCCCAAAAATTCTACCAAAATTAGGAAAAATAAACAAGTTGTACAGGAAGACAGTGAAAAAGGAATCAGAACCATTTGACTTTCTATATAAAAATGTAAAATCGCTCACTTCAGCCAAAGTTTCTGTCCTGCACCGTGCAAACCAACAAGCATTGTAAACACCCTAAAGGCAAACCTTGGCACATTATTTATATAATACAATGGAATTGTACAAGGGGATAATTATTTTTGTTGAAAATTTTCTGTAATCAAGATTCACAAAGTTTCCGTGAGCATGAACAAAGTTCAAGGCTAGCTCCCACTTCAACAATGCTTGTCTTTCTCACTTTCACTTTCCTTTTTGAAAAGTTTTAAGGTTCCCCTCTTTATTTTTTTGTTTTTAAACTATATAAAAGCACTCAACAGAAATAAATGACTCTCTAAAACTTCCGGGTTGTCTCCCTGGCAGCGCTTTCTTTAAAGCCTTTAAGCTAGACATTTAGTGCTCAAGTAATGAATCCACCCGGATCCCAAGGTATATCAAAGCCAATTTTAATTAACAATGACTTGTAATTTAGTAGTGAGCACAAAGTAACATATATCAAGCAATGACGAAGTCTAACTCTCTTTCTATGCATCGGCATGTCATAAAAGAACAATTCATGCACACCAAGTAAAGGCCAATGCATAGCATAAACAGTTTCTTGCAATTTTATCATATTGGAAACATAAAGAGGCGGAGATATAGTTCCTCTCTCATAATAATTGCAAGTAGGAGCAGCAAGCACATGCATATTATATCTATCAAAATCATCATGTGCAACGGTAAAAGGCAACCCATCAATATAATCCTTACTAAGCGCAAACTTCTCCGATATAGTGTAGTCGGGAGAATTCAAATAGATAATAGGACAATCATGCGTGGGTGCAATAGCAACAATTTCATGTTTAACATAAGGAACTATAGCAAGTTCATCTCCATAAGCAGCATTCATATTGGCATCTTGGCCACAAGCATAGCAAGCATCATCAAAAAGGGACATTTCAAACAAATTCAAGGGATCATAGCAATCACGAAGGGGAATTAAACAATGTATGAGTTGAAGAGTTACTCTCATTAGAAGGTGGGCACGGGTGATCAATCCGCTCTTCCTCCTTTTGTTCTTCGCTCTCCTAATCATCTTTTTCGTCCGATGAGCTCACAGTTTCATCAATTTCTTCTTCCATAGCTTCCTGCAAAATATTAATCTCTTCTTGGATAGCGGAGACTTTCTCAATAAAACCATTAATATTGTAATTGTATTCATAATTTTCATAGCAATATCTAAGTATAGCAAGATTTTGAGGCCTATAAACATGATCATCTAAAGCTTCATACTTTCCAAACAAAGATTCAATTTCATAAGCAGCCTTAAAAGCAACAAATTCTTCTATTTGTTCCACATCATAGTAATCATATCTACCATTAGCATAAGAAGCTAAGGTTTCATTATCATTGAATTTGCATGAAAAGGGAAGGTGTGGAGCCTTCATCCTAGAGCAACAAATAATATCATATCTCAAGCATAGTTTACGAGCATACCAACGCAACATATTAATTTGATCCCATAATAGTTTCCCTTTTGTGTAAAGTGATAATCCCTAAAGTATTCACGTTGATCCAACGTGTCTCCCATTATAAAGTTGAATGGGGTTTTCTCAGGATTATCAAAGTAGTACATAATATCTTTCACATAATGAGAATCAAGGGTTTTAGGAGTTACCCCATCTCCATGAGTAGCAAGTACACCTAATTTTTTTGGTATTTCGTGTTCCATATCCATAACTAAATATAGAGAACAACTTAGAACAGCAAATAAAAATTACTTAGTGATAAAGCAAACAAGCACACACGAGAATATTCACCCCACGCTATGACTCCCCGCAACGGCGCCAGAAAAAGGTGTTGATGACCCGCAAGTATATGGGATAGTTGTAGGCTATTTCGATAAGTAAGAGTGTCAAACCCAACGAGGAGCTAAAGGTAGAACAAATACTCTCTCAAGTCCTATCGGCCACTGATACGACTCTACGCAAGCTTGACGTTCGCTTTACCTAGAACAAGTATGAAACTAGAAGTACTTTGTAGGTGTTGTTGGATAGGTTTGCAAGAAAATAAAGAACGCGTAAATATAAACTAGGGGCTGTTTAGATAAAGAAGCAATAAAGTAAATATAGCGAGTGTGGAAAAGTGGTGGTAGGAGTTGTAAAATTGTCCCTAGGCAATTGACTACGTTACTAGACCGGTAATCACTATTGCAATTTTATTTGAGGGAGAGCCATAAGCTAACATACTTTCTCTACTTCGATCATATGCACTTATGATTGGAACTCTAGCAAGCATCCGCAACTACTAAAGATTCATTAAGGTAAAACCCAACCATAGCATTAAAGTATCAAGTCCCCTTTATCCCATATGCAAGCAACCTACTTACTCGGGTCTGTGCTTCTGTCACTCACACCACCCACCATAAGCAAATCATAAACATATTGCAAACCCTACAGCAGGAATCCCTCACGCTTGCGCGACACGGAGGACACAATAGGACAGCACCAATAATAAAACATGCAACTCAAACCAATCATAGCAAGTCATCAATCACCGATAGGATAATGAAAATCTACTCAGACATCATAGGATGGCAACACATCATTGGAAAACAATATGAAGCATAAAGCACCATGTTCAAGTAGAGGGTACAGCGGGATGCGGGAGAGTGGACCGCTGAATATAGATGGGGGAAGGTGATGGAGATGTTGGTGAAAATGGCGGAGGTGTTGGTGAAGATCGTGGTGATGATGATGGCCCCCGGCGGCGTTCCGGCGCCACCGGAAGCAAGGGGGAGAGAGCCCCCCTTCTTCTTCTTCTTCCTTGACTTTGTCCCTAGATGGGAGAAGGGTTTCCCCTCTGGTCCTTGGCTCTCATGGCTTGGGAGGGGCGAGAGCCCCTCCGAGATTGGAGCTATCTCTCTGTTTCTGCGTTCTCAGATTCTGCCCCTTCACCGTTTCTTTTATATCCGGAGATCCGTAACTCCGATTGGGGTGAATCTTTCGTCCAGATCTTTCTCATAAAATTAGCTTTCTTGCGGCAAAAGAAGAGCGTCAACCGCCTTACGGGGGGCCCAACAGAGTCCAGGGCGCGTCTGCCTCCCTGGGGCGCGCCCCCCTATCTCCTGGCCCCCTCGGGCACCGTCTCGCATTGATTTTACTTCCCAAAAATCACAAATATTCCAAAATAATTCTCCGTCCGTTTTTATTCCGTTTGTACTCCGTTTGATATTGGGTTTCTGTGAAATAAAAAATATGCAATGTATGTGAACCGCAATCGGCAATCGGATCAATATGTTAGTCCCAAAAAATAGTATAAAAAGTTGCCAAAAGTATATAAAAGTTGAATAATATTGGCATGGAACAATCAAAAATTATAGATACGACGGAGACGTATCACGCACCCATGTGGAAGAAGAAATCTATATTTTGGGACCTGCCCTATTGGAAAGACCTAGAGGTCCGCTCCGCAATTGACGTGAGGCACGTGATGAAGAATCTTTGCGTGACCCTGCTTGGCTTCTTGAGCGTGTATGGGAAGACAAAAGATACACCAGAGGCACGGGAGGACCAGCAATGTATGCACGGAAAAGACGGCATACATCAGGGTCATGCCAGCTATGCTCTTACCAAAGAAGAGAAGGAAATCTTCTTTGAATGCCTGTTAAGTATGAAGGTACCGTCTGGCTTCTCGTCGAATATAAAGGGAATAATAAATATGGCAGAGAAAAAGTTCCAGAACCTAAAGTCTCATGACTGCCACGTGATTATGACGCAACTGCTTTCGGTTCCATTGAGGGGCCTTCGACCAAAAAACGTTCGATTAGCCATTGTGAAGCTATGTGCATTCCTCAATGCAATCTCTCAGAAGGTAATCGATCCAGAAATCATGCAAAGGTTACAGATTGATTTTGTGAAAGGTCTTGTCATTTTCGAGTTGGTGTTCCCACCATCCTTATTCAACATCATGACGTACGTCCTAGTTCACCTGTGCGAAGAAATTAACATTCTGGGTCCTGTATTTCTACACAATATGTTCCCCTTTGAGAGGTTCATGGGAGTCTTAAAGAAATATGTTCATAACCGTGCTAGGACAGAAGGAAGCATATCCAAGGGCCATGAAAATGAGGATTGAGTTTTGTATTGACTTTATTCCTGACCTTAAGCCGATTGGTGTTCTGAATTATGCATAAGGGCGCATCGATGGAAAAGGCACGCTAGGAGCAGATCAAATAATATGTATGCACGGACATTCTCTCACTCAAGCACACTATACAGTTCTACAGAATTCTGCCTTGGTGGCTCCGTATATGGAGGAACACAAGAATTTTCTATGCTCCAAACACGCGGAGCAGTCTGACGACTGGATTACACGTGAACAAACAGGGACTTTCGCCAGTTGGTTGCAGACACGTGCCATGCATGACGCCACTATTGAAGATGACTTGTACTTGTTGTCCCAGTTACCATCTTCGAATATAATGACTTTCAAAGGGTACGAGATAAATGGGAATACATTTTACACGATCGCCCAAGATAAGAAGAGCACCAACCAAAACAGTGGTGTCCGCTTTGATGCAGCAACCAAGATGGGAAAGGACACATATTATGATTACATAGAGGACATATGGGAACTTGACTATGGACGTGGTTTGAAGGTCCCTTTGTTTCGGTGCAAATGGGTCAATATGACACGGCGGGGTAATGAAAGACCCGCAGTACGGAATGACAACAGTGGATCTCAACAATCTTGCGTACGCAGACGAACCCTTCGTCCTAGCCAATGATGTGGTGCAGGTTTTCTATGTGAAGGACATGTCTACCAAGCCGAGAAAAAGAAAAGATAAGGAAGTGAATACATCATCCGGGTAACGAAAGACCCGCAATACGGAATGACAACAGTGCATCTCAACAATCTTGCGTACGCAGACAAACCATTCGTCCTAGCCAATGATGTGGCGCAGGTTTTCTATGTGAAGGACATGTCTACCAAGCCGAGAAAAAGATAAGGAAGTGAATACATCATACAATGAACCAAAGCGCCACATAGTTCTTTCAGGGAAAAGAAACATCGTGGGAGTGGATCACAAGATAGACATATCAGAAGATTATGAAAAGTTTGATGAAATTGCTCCATTCAGAGTGAATATTGACCCGAGCATCCAGTTAAATGATGAAGATTGTCCATGGTTACGGCGCAAAGGGGCACACGCGAAGAAAAAGTTTCACACCCAAAGATCCCACTCTGGGATGTGATCGGCTTCACTGTCATCTTTGTAATAGTTAGGGTGCTTATGTATTTTGGCACTTGAAACGTGTACTTTTGTGCTTCTGTAAGTGCATCTAGTGCCCCTTAGTGATTTTGGTGTATTTGAAGACTTATAGGTTAAGGGACTAATGTGTTTATGAGTGTACACATGTCTATAAGTCTATGAGGAGTTTGATATTTACAGAGAAAGTCGACTCCTAAAAATGAATATCTTCGACTGAAGATTTTGGTATTCCTGAAGACTTTCATGAAGACTTTGAAAGTGAAGAAATTGGTGTGTCCGTGAAGACTTGATATTCATGCGAGGATATGAAGCTTGAAGACTTTCGTTTTCATAGTTTTGTTTTTCTCCTTCTTGAGTCATAGGAAACACCGTACTGTTAAAGGGGGTCGAGGAAATACTAAGGAAAAATTTCCATGTGATGCTCAACTCAAAATCCTACACCTACCAATCCATTCGAGTGAAGCCATTGGAAATCTCATACAGTACAGTAAATTTCTTCAATGATGTAGACGAAGTTCTTCCAGTCACGAGGAATTTGTTCGACCGAGGAGTTAGGAATTCGCCAAAGGCGGATTGCCTACGATGAGGAACATGATAGCCCCGAGGAATTTGAGAGTCAAATTTCCGGCCCGTTCTTGTCTTCTTGGCGCCCGGCTGTCCCAAAATATCTTATCCACCTAACGGTCATATCATTGAAGGGCATTTATGTCTTATCATGTCGGGCTGCTCCCTAGGCTATAAATAGCCTCCCCCTACAACCACTAGCTGGTTGGCTGCTCCGAGAGAAACTGACACTTGTCATTTGAGAGCAACCCATCCTCTGAGGACTTTGAGTGAAAATCATCGAGTGAGGAAAATCCAGACCCAAACACCCACAAACCCGAAGTGATTGAGCATCACTGAAGAGATTGATCCTGCGTGGATCCGACGCTTGTTACCTTTGAAGATTGTGCTTCTTCCAGACGGTTAGGCGTCATGGTCTAGAGCATCCAAGAGGAATTGTGGATCGCCGAGTGACCAAGACCGTGAAGGTTACAAGTCGCTCAAGACTTATCACGAGTGATTGGACGAGGTCCGTGTGACCTTAGTTCAAGGAGAATACGGTGAGGACTTGGTGTCCTCGAGCTGCGTGCTTTCGGCCGATCGGGTGTCCGGACTGTGTGTCCTCGAGTTTAAATACTCACCGCTCCAACCAGACGCATAACCGAGATGCAGCTTGGAACTGGTCTACCAAATCATTGTCTTCACCAACCTTATCGGTTCTATTTCCTCAACTCTTTCATTTCCTCATTCTGTGTTGAGTGATTGTTCATATCTGTGTTTGAAGACTTTGACCAAGACTTTATCAATTTCCTCAGTTCAATTTCTTCACCGCTTTGTCTTCATCTTGTGTTATCATGTGTTTACGCTTTACGTACTGTGTTTGTCTTCATTTCATCATGATGACTATGTGTGTATTCTGTTATGCTTACTTCTGAGTACTTATTCCGCTGCAAGTAGTTCTTTGCTAAGGAATTTCCTCACCGGCAAATTCCTCATTGAAGAATTCATAAAAATCGCCTATTCACCCCCCTCTAGTCGATATAACGCACTTTCAATTGGTATCAGAGCAAGGTACTCCCTTGTTCTATGTGTTTTTGGTTTAACCACCTGGAGTTCTAGTTATGTCGACCGCAGGTATGATCAAGGTCTCTGCTGGGTGTCCTACCTTCGATGGCACGGACTACCCCTACTTGAAGAATAAGATGCGAATGCATCTTGAAGCAATTGACAACGATCTCTGGTACGTTGTGGAAAATGGTGTTCCCTCAGTCACACCTTCTCTGAATGTTGCTGATGTGAAGAGATTCAAGCAACTCGATTCTCAAGCAAAGAATATCATATGTGGTCATCTGAGTAAAGGGCAGTATGGTAGAGTGAGTTCTTTGGAAACTGCTAAGCTTATCTGGGATAGGCTCTCCAAAGTAAACGAAGGAGTCTCAACTCAACGTGACTCTCGTGTTGATGTTCTTCGCAATCTCTTCAACCGCTTCAAAAGACTCAACAATGAAAATGTTCAGCAAACCTTCGATCGCCTCACTGATATCTCAAATGAGCTTCAAGCACTCGGTGCCACTGACATCACCGATCATGAGGTGGTGAAGAAATTGCTGAGATCACTCGATTCGTCATTTGACACTCTGGCACTGATGATTCAAGAGCGTGCTGATTACAAGTCACTAGATCCCGCTGATATCCTCGAGAGGCTAAATACTCATGAGTTTCAGCTTGTCAAAAGAGAGATCTCTATGGTTCAAGCTATGGCGAGAACACGTGCCACGAAGGCCAAGGCGTTATGCGAATCTGAATGTGAAGATTACGGTAGTAGCCTTGGTGATCTGAAGAATTGAGCCAGGAGCTAGCAATCGCCGTGAAGAAGTTCCAAAAATTCTCAAGACATGGTCGCTTTGGAATATCTTCAAGGAGCAGTGATTCCTCATCAAGTGACTATAAGAGAAGGCTATGCCACAAATGCAAGAAGCCTGGTCACTACATTCAAGATTGTCCTCAGTGGGACAAGGAACTAAAGAAGAAGAAATACAAGGATTACAGTTCTGATGATGCCAAGAAGAAGAAGAAATCTTCAAAGTCTTCATCATCAAAATCCTCGAAGTCTTCATCCCACAAGAAGAGGAGCTCCAAAAAGGCTCGGGCATTCATTGGCAAGGAAATGGATTCTGAGGTTGAATCTGAGGATAATGAGGAAGAGGAGGCATCTGAGGAGTCTGAGTCAGGTGTGGCAAGTCTAGCTCTTGCTACCGCATTTGTCAGCAAGTCCATCTTCAACTCTGAAGAAAATGGCAACACCAACAACGCTGATGAAGGCAATGACAACTATGCTCCCACCTATTGCTTCATGGCAAAGGCTGCTAAGGATGATCAACCCAAAGCAAATGAGTGGGTCCTCGATAGTGGATGTACAAATCACATGACTGGTGACAAGAATCTATTGATGGATGCTCCCTTAACACCGTCACATCTGAAGCATATCATCTTCGCTGACAAAGGCAAAAGTCAGGTATTGGGTCTAGGTAAGGTTGCGATCTCTAAGGATCGACACATGGACAAAGTCATGCTTGTCGAGTCCTTAGGATACAACCTCATGTCCTGTCTCAATGCTTTGTGATCTTGATATGGTTGTTGTCTTTGGCAAGTATCGTTGTGTTGTGATCATGGAAGTCGACAATTCCAAAGTCTTGAAGGCTTTAGGAGAGGAGACTTGTACATTGTTGATTTCTCTACAGGACCACAACCTGCCGTGTGCCTACTTGCAAAAGCTTTAGAAGGCTGGCTATGGCATCGACGACTTGGTCACGCAGGCATGAGGAATTTGCACACGCATGCAAAGAAGAAGCATGTCATTGGCATTGAGAATGTCAAATTCCTCAAGGATCACTTGTGTGGTGCCTGTGAAGCTGGGAAGATGACTAAGGCCAAGCATCCAGCGAAGACTATCATGACCACCACTCGACCATTTGAATTGCTTCACATGGATCTCTTCGGTCCTAATCATTATTCTGCTGTGACTAATGATGCATCTCTATATGGCTTTGTTATTGTTGATGATTACTCTCGTTACACATGGGTATACATTGTTACTTACAAACATGAAGTGCAGGAAGTCTTCAAACGATTTTCCTCGAGGGCTTCAACCAACTTTGGTGTGAAGATCAAGCACATCAGGAGTGACAATGGAACTGAGTTCAATAATTCTGGTCTTAATGACTATCTTGATGAACTTGGTATTACTCATGAGTTATCTGCTCCTTATACTCCTCAGCAAAATGGCGTCGTGGAGCGCAAGAACAGAACTCTTGTTGAGATGGCTCGCACTATGCTTGATGAATACAAAACACCTCATCGTTTTTGGATTGATGCAATTGATACCGCATGCCACATCATCAATGAGTATATCTTCACAAATTCTTCAAGAAGACTGCCTATGAACTCCTCAACGACAAGAAACCCAATGTGAGTTATTTCAAAGTCTTCGGTGCTAAATGTTGGATTAGGGATCCTCATCACAATGCTAAATTCGCACCGAAAGCACATGAAGGTTTTATGCTTGGTTACGGAAAGGACTCGCACACCTACAGAGTCTTCAACATCGCTCTTCACAAGATTGTTGAAACTGTAGATGTGCGGTTCGATGAAACTAATGGCTCGCAAAGAGAGCACCTACCTTCTGTGATAGATGAACCAGCACCTGAAGATTCTATCAAGTTCAAGGCTACTGAGGATGTCATTCCTACCAAAGAATCCATCAAGAATTCATTCCGTAACGCCAAGATCGTCGAGCTGATGTACCTGAGGAAAATGCTGAAGAAAATGGTACTGAAGAAAATGCTGATCAAATTCCTCGAGGACAACCAGCTCATCCTCGCGATGCAAAAGAAGTGCAAGTTGAAAAGATCATCAATGACATTGAAGCACCAGGTCCTCTCACCCGCTCAAAAGCTTCACATTTATCGAACTTTTGTGGGCACTATGCTTTTGTCTCTATCACAGAGCCCACTAAGGTAGATGAAGCATTTCTGGAGCCTGAGTGGATTCAGGACATGCAATAATAATTACATCAATTCGAGCTCAACAATGTCTAGGAACTACTCAAACGTCCAGATCCTCGCAAGCATAATATCATTGGCACAAAGTGGATCTACCGCAACAAGCAAGATGAAAATGGCCTTGTGGTGCGGAATAAGGCACGACTTGTAGCTCAAGGCTACTCACAGGTTGAAGGAATTGATTTCGATGAAACTTTTGCACCTGTTGCTAGACTTGAGGCTATTCGCATATTACTTGCTTATGCTAACCATCATAATATCACTTTATATCAAATGGATGTGAAAAGTGCATTCCTCAATGGTAAGCTTGAGGAAGAAGTATATGTTGCTCAACCCCTGTGTTTTGAAGATCCAAAGAATCCTGACAAAGTCTTCAGACTCAACAAGGCCCTCTATGGCCTCAAGCAGGCTCCTCGGGCGTGGTATGATACTTTGAAGGAATTCTTCGTGAAGAATGGCTTCACACCTGGTTCACTCGACCCTACTCTCTTTACTGAATCTTATGATGGTGAACTGTTTGTGTGCCAAATATACGTTGATGATATTATCTTTGGTTGTACTAACCAACGATATAGTGATGAATTTGCCTATATTATGAGAGTGAAGAATATCAAATGTCTATGATGGAAGAGTTGAAATTCTTCTTAGGTCTTCAAATTCGTCAACAGCACAATGGCATATTCATATCTCAGGAGAAATACCTCAAGGATGTTCTGAGGAAATTCGGCATGCAAGATTGCAAAGGAGTCAAAATTCCTATGCCCACAAATGGCCATCTATGCAATCGATGAAAATGGTATTGACTTTGATCGGAAGGTATACCGCTCCATGATTGGTTCTTTATTGTACTTATGTGCATCTAGGCCAGATATAATGCTTAGTGTTTGCATGTGTGCCCGATTTCAAGCTACACCAAGGAATCACACCATAAGGTTTGTGAAGCATATTCTTCGATATCTAGCTCACACACCAACACTAGGATTATGGTACCCCAAGGGCTCTACTTTTGATCTCATTGGATATTCTGATTCTCGACTATCTTTGGTGATCGTGTGGACCGCAAGTCAACATCTGGTACTTGTCATTTCCTCGAACGATCTTTGGTCTGTTGGTCCTCGAAGAAATGTAATCGTATCACCGCTTCATCTCAAGCCGAGTACATTGGTGCTGGTTCTTGCTGTCCTCAATTGCTGTGGATGAAGCAAACTCTCAAGGACTACGGCATCAACATGAAGAATGTGCCTCTCTACTATTACAATGAGAGTGCCATCAAGATTGCTCACAACCCAGTTCAGAACTCGAAGACAAAGCACATTCAAATTCGTCATCATTTTCTTCGTGATCATGTGTTGAAGGGCGACATTTCTATTGAGCATGTGAAGACCAAGAACAGCTAGCCGATATCTTCACAAAGCCCTTGGATGAGAAGAGATTTAGCAAGTTGCGGTGTGAGCTAAATATCTTAGAGTCTTCGTATGTTCTTTGAAAAGGACACACATCCTAACACTTATGCAAAATTGATGACTTAGATGTGCAACACATGAAGAAACGTTTTTCTTCAATCAATGAAGAATAACACTCTAAGTGTGAAGAAATTAATGAATAATTTGATTCTCGTAACCCTACGACAATTGTAATGCGGTGTCTAAAATCATCATTCGTATATGGTGGGTCACGCCACCACCAAAGTTGAAAATCTTCAATTTGAGTTTTTCCTCAGTTTTGAAATTCTTCAGTTTTCAAATTCTTCAACTTTGCAAAATCTTCACTGTTTCCGTCGTTTTTCTTCATTGGCTATATATATACGGGTTTATGTCCTCTACAGCATTCACTTATAACTATTTCTTCAAGTTGCATTTTCTAGTATGTTTCTAGTATGTGCCCTAGATGTGATCAGTTCATCTGCTATGCTAGTTCGCATGATTAGTTTAATCTCTGCTATTGTTGTCATGATCTATTTCCTATTTATTCGGATTAAATCTCGTAGTAATTTGCTCATATTTCCAACAATCCAAAAACCTGATTATAGGCAATTTACTCCGAGTGGTTTTGTCTTGATCTGAAGCCGCTTTGCCTTTAAGGGGCGCAATATAAGAGGTGGCGACGAGAGCGATCTCTTGGTTTCAGACCATGGGCTACTATGACACCATTAAGGGCAAGCCCGAGGGCGATCTTAATTCAAAGACAGCTGGAAGCTTTTGAGAAGATTGATACTCTCTTTAAAGGCGCTCTTACGTGTGTTCTTGATGATTCCATTGTGGATTCGTATATGTCGCTTTGACAACGGCAAGGACATGTGGGCTGCGCCGAGGCCAAGTTTGGTGCCTTGACGCCGGTAGCGAAGTTGTACGTCATGGAGCAATTCTATGACTACAAGATGACCGATGAGCGCTCTGTACAAAGAGGCTCATGAGATCTGATCGCTTCAAAAAAAGAACTTGAGCACTTCAAGTGTGTGTTGCGGACAAATTTGTTGCCGGAGGCATTATTGCCAAGCTTCCACCTTCGTGGAACAATTTTGCTACTTCCCAAACACAAGAGACAGGAGTTTTCCGTTCACGGATATCATTGGTACTCTTGATGTTGAAGAGAAGGCGAGAGCAAAAGACACACGTGCTCGAGTTGTCGAGGGAGCTTCTAGTTCCCACATGGTACGTAAGAAGAACTTCCAGCCCAACAAGTTCAAAAACAACAAGAACAAAACTCGTGGCAAAGGCAAGTTTGATACAAAGAACAAGCCATCATATTCTACCAACTTCAAGAAGAATTCTCATAAGAAGGGAAGGGACTTTGCCATGTCTACGGTGATCCTAATCACCGGGCTCAAGTGTCCTAACCGCTTTGAGGAGCGCGAACATGAGAAGAGCGGCAAGTCCGCTAATGTTGCCATCGGTGATACTGATATGAAGGAATCGTGGTACGGTATTTTTCCTACCATCCTTTCGTATTTCAATCCTTCGATTGGTTAATTGACACCGTGCCAATGTACATGTTTGTGCCGACGCCTCCATGTTTTCTTCTTACCAGGCCATGTGGACTTCTCCCGTGCGATGAGGAATGGGTCACATGCCATCGCTCGAGGTGTTGGTACGGTCGATCTGAAGTTTACTTGGGGAAGACCGGAGTGAAGAACGTTCATCATGTGCCGCCCATCAATAAAAATCTCAAGAAGCGGTTCCCGTTTATGTTGAGATGGTTTTAAGTTGGTTTTGAGTCCAATAAAGTTGTAATTTCCAAGTGTGGACAATTTGTTGGAAAAGGCTATGAGTGCGGAGGCTTGTTCCACCTATCTTTGTCAGATATTTGCACTAAAGTTATTAATAATGTTTGCCACAACAATGAGTCTGATATTTGGCATTCACGACTTTGTCACATTAACTTTGGTTGCATGATGTGGCTAGCCAATCTGAATTTAATTCCGAAAATCTCTGCTGTCAAAGGCTCTAAGTGCCAAGTATGTGTGCAAGCTAAGCAACCTCGCAAGTCCCATAAGATCAGAGAGGCAAGAGACTTGGCACCACTAGAGCTTATACATTCTGATCTTTGTGAGATGAATGGCGTGTTGACAAAAGGTGGAAAGAGATATTTCATGACGTTGATTGATGACTCCACTAGATATTGTTATGTGTATCTTCTGAAATCAAAAGATGAGGCTTTAACTTTCTTCAAAAACTATAAAGCTGAGGCAGAGAACCAACTTGATCGAAAAATTAAACGGCTTAGGTCCGATCGTGGTGGAGAGTATTTTTCCAATGAATTTGATCTGCTTTTGTGCGGAACATGGTATAATCCATGAGAGGACGCCTCCTACTCACCTCGGTCTAATGGGGTGGCCGAAAGAAAGAACCGAACTCTAACTGATTTGGTTAACGCCATGTTAGACACATCGGGTCTTTCCAAGGAATGGTGGGGGGAGGCGCTAATGACCATGTATCATGTCCTAAACCGAGTTCCAACAAAGCATAAGACCATGACTCCATTTGAGGAATGGGAAAGGAAAAGGTTGAAACTCTCTTACCTACGTTCTTGGGGTTGTTTGGCGGAAGTCAATATACCAATTCCCAAGAAGCGCAAGCTTGGACCAAAAATCGTGGATTGTGTTCTTCTGGGCTATGCTTTTCATAGCATTGGCTATAGATTTTTGAAATAAAATCTGAGGTATCCGACATGCATGTTGGTACGATTATGGAGTCTAATGATGCAACTTTCTTTGAGGACATATTTCCTATGAAGGATATGTCAAGTTTATCAAATCAAGAGATACATATTCCATCTAGTGAGGAACTCACTATAATTCCTGAACCCACCATTGCGATGGAACACGTTGAGAATCCAGTTGAGGGTGACAATGAAACTCCTATAAGGAGTAAGAGACAGAGGACTGCAAAGTCCTTTGGTGATGATTTCATTGTGTACCTTGTGGATGACACACCCATGACTATTTGAAGCCTATGCATCTCCGATGTCGACTACTAGAAGGAAGTTGTTCAGAAGCGAGATGGATTCCATCTTAGCTAATGGAACTCGGGAGATCACCGACCGTCCTTATGGGTGCAAACCTGTAGGATGTAAGTGGGTGTTCAAGAAGAAGCTTAGACCTGATGGTACGATTGAAAAGTACAAGGCACGGCTTGTGGCTAAGGGTTATACCCAGAAAGAAGGTGAAGACTTCTTTGATACTTACTCACCGTGGCTAGATCGACCACAATTGGTGCTACTATCATCGGCTGCCTCACATGGTCTTCTCGTTCATCAAATGGACGTTAAGACGGCTTTCCTCAATGGAGAGTTGAAGGAGGAAATTTACATGGATCAGCCAGATGGTTTTGTAGTACACGGTCAGAAGGAAAGGTGTGCAAGTTGTTAAAGTCTTTATATGGCCTTAAGCAAGCTCCTAAGGAGTGGCATGAGAAGTTTGAAACAACATTAATCGCTGCCGCTTTGTAGTAAACGATGGTGACAAGTGCGTGTACTATCGCTATGGTGGGGGGCGAAGGAGTTATTCTTTGTCTCTATGTCGCATTTACATATTGATCTTTGGAACCAAACTTGATTTAATCAAGGAGGTTAAGGATTTCTTATCTCGCTGTTTTGAGATGAAGGATCTAGGAGTAGCTGATGTTATCTTAAACATCAAGCTGTTGAGAGATGAGAATGGTGGGATCACACCGCTCAGCCTCACTATGTGGAAAATGTCTTGAGTCGCTTTTGGGTATAGTGACTGCACGCCTTTCTCCAACTCCATATGATGCTAGTGTGTTGCTTGAAAGAATCGACGGATTGCTAGAGATCAACCGAGGTATTCTCAGATTATTGGCTCGCTTATGTATTTGGCGAGTGCCACGAGGCCTGACATCTCCTTTGCTGTGAGCAAGCTGAGTCGGTTTGTGTCAAAACCGGAGATGATCATTGGCGGCGCTTGAGAGAGTTATGCGCTACTTGAAGGGCACTGAAGCTATGGGGTTCACTATACCGGGTATCCAAGGGTACCGGAGGGTTATAGTGACTCGAATCGATATCGATCTCGATGAGATTAAGGCCACAAGTGGTTATGTTTTTACACTTGGTGGTGGCGCTGCTTCTGGAAGTCTTGCAAGCGCACCATCTTAACGAGGTCAACTATGGAAGCAGAACTCACAGCATTAGACACTGCCATTGTTGAAGCAGAGTGGCTTCGTGAGCTATTGATGGACTTACCTATGGTTGAAAAACCAATACCCCCTATCCTGATGAACTGTGATAATCAAATTGTGATCGTCAAGATAAACAGTTCTAAGGACAATATGAAGTCCTCAAGGCATGTGAAGAGGAGATTAAAATCTGTCAGGAAACTGAGGAACTCCAGAGTTATTACATTGGATTATATCCAAACGTCCGAAAACTTGGCGTATCCCTTCACAAAGGGTCTATCACGTAATGTGATAGATAATGCATCGATGGAGATGGGTCCGAGACCCACCGCATGAGTTGTCCATAGTGGTAACCCACTCTATGTGATCGGAGATCCCGTGAAGTAGAAGTGGGAGACAAGCTGTTGGTCACCGGGAGGAGAGTATCCCTATATTAACTATCCCACCCGTGAAGATGCAATACTCTCCGATCTGCATGGCAGGTTGATACTTATCTTAATGTGTTCCAAGTGGCTTATTCGGTAAGCAGAGATGTTGTCCTGCAGAACATCTTCTGAGGAACACACCTATATGAATTTGACTGTTAACGTCGCAGTCTGTGTGAATTGGGTGTTCTCTAATAAATTCATGAAAGGCCCTGGAGTATGACGTATACGCTCCACCCACGGGGAAGCCTTGCGGCAGCCCAGTATTGGTCACGAGTTTGTGTGAAACTAGTCTCGCAGAAAACTTGTAGTTCAAGGCATAGTCCATTATTCAAGTTGTGATCTAGTGTAGCATAAATCTCTAAGTGGAAGTTCAACTTCACAGTCTCCACTAAGCACCGGTATATAAAGAATGTTTTGGAAATAAATGGTGAAATGTGCCAATGAGACTTTGTGGGGGATTGTTGGAATTTGCTAGTGGGCTTTTGGCCCAAAGCCCAACTAAAATTCTGAAATTCTCTTGGCCCATTCATGCACACATGTGAGTGCAGTGAGTGAGGCTAAAGTTTAGTCCCACCTCATAAGTTGAGAGAGAGTTGCACCTCTTTATAAGGTGAGCTCTTCTACCACTTGTATGAGCATATGAAGAGGAGACCTACACGCGCGCTCCTCCTCCTCGCTCGCCTCGCCACGCCACGCCTCGCCATGACGCTACTGGCCATGGTTGCGGATTGAGCCGAGCCGAGGACAGAGCTATGAACGTTGTCTATATTTTTGCTGCTCGGGAAAAATTAATGAGTCATTAATTAATAATTAACGGACGTGGGGTTTACTCCCACGACCTACCCGACCCGCACTATATAGTCAGGCAGACGTCTACCCTAGCCACCGCCGCTTCGTATGGTGTCTCACCAGAGCTCCAGATCATTGCGCCGCCAAGAAAGTCTTCTCCATCCCTCCTTTCGGCGTGCACCGGGAGAAGGGACAGCAGGCCTCCGGAACCCCGCCTCTCGTGATCCTGTACGGGAGAGGGGCGATCAGGTTTTTGGGGAGCGCACTCGCTGATCGCTGGCAGCGACGACTTCGCGAACGACGACTTCTTACCCGACCTCGGCAACCTCATCCTCGACGACATGGGCGACAACGTCAACGCCGGCGGTGCTGCTCCCGCTGCACCGTATGTGATTCTGTCCTTCCTGTTTGAGATCATGATAGAATTCATGTTTCTAGTATGTGCCCTAGATGTGATCAGTTCATCTGCTATGCTAGTTCGCATGATTAGTTTAATCTCTGCTATTGCTGGCATGATCTATTTCCTATTTATTCGGATTAAATCTCGTAGTAATTTGCTCATATTTCCAACAATATTGAGAGAGTTGGACTGGGGAAGGGAGAAACGTATGTGAGAGTTTTCTGTCATTGGAGAGAGATGCGTGAGAGATATTGTACTCGTATTCTTTTTCTTGTTTTTTTGCGAGAAAACTTTCAATCTATTCATCTTCCATCACGGCAGTACAACGAACACTAGAAATAATAAAAATTACATCCAGATTCGTAGACCACCTAGCGACGACTACAATCACTGAAACGAGCCGAAGGCGCTACCGTCATCACCCATCCTCGCCGGAGTCGGGCACAACTTGTTGTAGTAGACAGTCGGAAGTCATCGTGCTAAGGCCCGTGAGGGACCAGCGCACCAGAACAGCAACCGTCGCTGATGAAGAATAGCGTAGATCGAAAGGATCCAACCTGAAGACACACGAACATAGACGAACCACAACCATATCCGAGCAAATCCATCGAGGATAGATCCGCCGGAGACACACCTTCACACGCCCACCAACGATGCTAGACGCACCACCGAAATGGGGACTAGGCGGGGAGACCTTTATTCCATCTTCAGGGAGCCGCCACCGTCTCGTCTTCCTGAGTAGGACACAAACCCTAACAAATTTTGAAGAAACGACTAACAGAGCCTCCCGGCTGCCTTGCCAGGATCCACCACGCCCCCATGACCCTAGGGCCACCGAAGACGAGGCGGACCTGCGGCGGAGCCGACGAGAGGCACGAACCCTAGCTTTTCTTGGAGGAGGAGGCGGCGGCTAGAAAGAGGCTCTGTCTTAAAAAACTAAAAGATTGACAGAGATTCTAGCCAAAAAAAATATTGGGAGAGATTTTTCTAGAGATATGCAAGAAAAGTAAGTATTTTTTTGAAATAGAGATATATGAAAGATTGAGAGAGTTTTTGGGTTGTGTGAGAGATATGTGAGAGTTTTTTTTTCTTGTTTGAGAGATACGTGAGATATATGTGGGGATTGGATTACGTGCTAGTTTTTTAGGTATTTTTTCCCCAGGATTTTAAGGATTAATCCACACGTTTATAACTTGGTCCCATCTTATATTTTTTTGCCCACGATTTAAAGGTTTAATCTACACCGTTATAACTCGGTCCCATCAGATTAACGGCTCCTAATTTCGGATTTAGATATTTTTATGCCCAGGAGTTTAAGGATTAATCTACACCGTTATAACTCGGTCCCATCAGATTAACGGCTCCTAATTTCTGATTAACGTGGTAATTTCTTGGGAGTCACAAATTAGTATAGGTATAGATTAGCTAGATAGAAATGTTAGATTAATGTCAAATGTTAGATGAATTAGCTAGATAGAAATGTTAGATGAATTAGTTTTTTATACTTTTGTCAAATGTTAGATGAATTAGTTAGATATATTAATGTTAGATGAATTATAGCTATAGATATCATATATGTCAAAGTTTGAATTTTGACATATGCAACATTATATTTGATCATATATATTAATTGATCATATATATTAATTTGCATATAGTATTTGTTCTCGACGTCAACAATGCCTGGCCCGCATCCTCGCCGTCAACCCGTTCGCGACGACGTCCTGCTTCAGAGGAGCCATGTCCGGACTGGGCTCTGCCCGGATGGCACTGGGAGGTGCTACCTTCAGGGGCGTGCCGCTTGGTGAGGAACCCGGCCCCGGGTCCCATCGTCGACCTCGAGCTCCTTTGGTGGCATTCGCGCAGGCCACTTTCGGTGCGGAGGGAGCCGGCCCCGACGGAGGTGGTACGTCGCCATGTCAGGACGAGCACATCTGTCGCTACATGGCTGCTATGGACGTCAAGTTCTCCAATACCTGGCAAGTTCTTCGGGGATCTCACCCGAGCTATGATCCTGTGATGGTTTCTTCTCTTTGGGTGTCCATCGCCCGCGCCTCAGAAACCGCGAGAGAACTAGATTATTCAATAGTATTCGATCTAGATTAGCTAGCTAGTGATGTATTCGATAATATTCAAGATTATATATATTATTCAATAATATTCGAAATGATGTATTCGAGATTATATTCGATGATGCATATTATGTAATATGATTCAGTTTTATCTTTCGAGATGCATATATATTATCTACTATTATTCGAGATGCATATCAATTATCTACTATTATTTGAGATGCGTACTAAATTGTTTTATATTTCTTCTGGATTAGTTAAATAAAAGCTATGGCAGACAATACCGGCAGAAAAGGAGAACAAGCCCTGTTCGAGATCATACGCTCCCCTCACCTGCCAGATGATCAGAATGAAGAAGATGACGGCTCCCAATATCTGAACAATACCGGGGATGGTGATATGATATTCGATCAAGACGACCGAATTGATGAAGTCCAGAACTATGATTTTGATGACGAAGAAAATGTTGATCCTGAAATAATAGAGACCGGCGAGGTATATTTATATAAGCAGGCATCTGGTGATCATCAATGTTTTAAATGATTTAAAAATATATTAACGAATCGATCTTTCTTCTTTCAGTCCTCCCAATCGAGCAAATCTTCTACAGGCAGCAAGACACTGCGAGGCTCGGCCAAAAAGTTGAAGGAGTGTGTAAAGTACAACAACGATGCCATCAAACCTAATGGCGAACCAAGAGAGCCTAAGAACATTGCGAACAAGTTCGTTCGTCAGTGCAGAGTTCTTGTGAAGGACCAACTCCCGATCTCCATTCAAGAATGGAAAGAGCCAACATAGCCACGTCCTGATCTTACTTCTGTCGACCAAAGAGCAAAAGATCGGCTTTGGGAATCTCTCATGGAAGATTTCACCCTACCAGATGCTTTCACAGATGCAGATGTGCAGAAAGTCAAGGACGCTGCTATTAGGAAGATGGCAATTGCATTCAACACCCACAAGAAAACAATATGGGCCAAGTACGTCGATGGAGGAAAGAAGACTCCAGAATTCAAGGGAACACTGGAGAAGCAAAGAGATCACTAACCCTCTTTCGTGAAATTCAAGGAATCGGAATTATCTAAGGAACGGTCAAGAATAAACAAGGCCAATGCCGCAAAAAAGGAGCATTTCCATAGGCTGGTGCTAGGTGGCTACGCGGTGGCCCAGCCTAAGTGGGATAAGTCTGAGCAATAGATGGTGGATGCAGCGGTCATTCCAGTTACATTGAGCTGGCCCCCTAGGGTCAGGACTTGGTTCTATGCGCATGGGGGGCGTTGGACCCGAAGACAAGCCAGGTTTCAAAGAAGGCAAGTCTTAAAGGAGCCGAAGACAAGTTACTTGTTGCAATAGAAGAGGCTAGAACTGGGGTGTTCATGCCCAACAGAGAGAACGACGAGCTTACGCGCGCCCTGGGAAATCCTGAACACCCAGGAAGAACACGAGGCAAAGGCGTTGTTCCGTGGTATGAGGGGTTTGCAGAATGGAACGCCGACTACAGAAGCCGTGCGAGAAGGAAGCTGGAGGAGGAGAAGAAGAGGAAGCTGGAGGAGGAGCAGAGGAAGCAGGAAGCAGAATGCTTTAAAGGCCTAGAATCAAAGCACGCGGAGTTGGCACTCCAATTCCAGCGGCAGCAGCAGCAGATCGACTCACTTAGCCAAGAAAGGGGGTCTCAGCAGTGGCAGCGGCTAGCGAATGATCCAGCATTGGATAGCATCCTCCCATCCATGCCGAGAAGCAGCGTGGGTTCCGCCCCAGACGAGGCACTGCTGGATAGATACCATGTAGATGACACATCAAAATGAAGAACATGTCCATGAAGGTGGCGGACGTCGTTGCTTATACAACCCCCCACCCCCCCCACCCCCCCTCCCCGAAGCAACCTTCCATTGCAACCCGATTCCAGCTGGCTATGCTCGTGTCGTGGTTGGTGAAGTGGTGGACCAATATTCAGGGCTAGAGTTTGACATTCCTGGAGGTGACGAGGAACACACACACACTAGGAGAGGCCATACATCATATCATCCTATGGAGAAAGGATTGCATCATCTTTCGAAGGCCACCGACACCGGCCACCGACTCCTCCTCGAAGTCCGCCACCGCCGCCAGACTCCGCCTCCTCCAAGTCATCAACCACCGCCTCAGCAGAGTCCTGCTCCTTCAAGTCCGCCAACGCGTCAGGCCACTCCTCCTCCTCCAAGTCCGGCACCGCGTTAGGCCACTCCTCCTGCTCCAAGTCCGGCACCGCGTCAGCCCACTCCTCCTCCTCCAAGTCAGCCACGTCAGCCATCTCCGCCGCCTCAGCAATAGCGGAAGAGAGTCGCCACAGCTATTGTGTGTAGCGGTACAAGTCGAGGTACAGGAGGTACAGGAGGCAAGCAATTTAAATATGGTCCAAGCCTCGCGACTCTTCCGATGAGGCCTTACGACATGACCGAGGAGGAAAACGAAGCCGAATGCAGGGCCCAATTGGACGCCCATTTTGGACCGAAACCGCCACCGCCGCCAAAGGAGAAAGTGCCTGAGGATATCGTCGACCACTTTATTCGGATGGCTAAAAAAGCAGCTCCCAAGTCTGTTGACTCAGACTATGAGCGCCAAAACAGGAAGGCACATCAAGCACGACAAAATAAGGAGTCGAGCTCAACCTTGAGCCAAGCAGCTGCCAAAAAGCGGGAAAACCGTTCCCCAGCTGGGAGAACAGGCGGTGCAATCAATCCCCCCGCTCATTGTACCAACAGATGCGAGTACCGGCGCCGATCAGCTGGTAATAACCGACGAGCATAGAAGGCAGGCTGCAGAGCTCGGTATCAGTGTTTATCAACTCCTAGAGATCGAGCCCATGGAAACCTTTAAAGAGGAGGAGCTAGCACGGAAATATGCCCGTGTCGAACCTATGGTCAAGCCTGAGGAGGTCAAGAAGCTCTCAACGAGAATGTATGAATTGCATGAATGGTACATGAAAATTACCAAGACTGCCAATCGAGAGTCCCTCATGGTGAACGTCAAGGCAGACCATTACTTCCATGAGACAACTCTGTCCATTGAGTATACAGAACTATTTCAGTTATTCAATCAACGCGCACTCGACAAATCTATCGTCAGTTGCTATTGTTTGTAAGTGATTTCTTTCTGTAATTTAAGTCTCAAGCTAGCTGTAGTGCTCATTGATCATTACCTGTAATTATCCTCACTATATCCTTTTCTGTGGTATTATGCAGGATGAAGATGTATGAAATGAAAAAAGTTGGACGTTGTGGTATTAGGTTCATTGACCCAAATACCATTAATGAAGAGATATGGACATATAAATGGTATCAAGCAGAGGTAGAGAAAAACATGCTAGTGTTCTTGAAGCGCCTCAATACCAATCGAGATATAATTCCTTACAACTTCACGTGAGTCACACTGTCTTGTACTACAAATTATGTTTTTTGCTTACTAGCTAGCTAGATGTTAATAAGTGTATAGGCTTTAGGGTAGTTGATGAGTGTTATGCACATGCCCGCTTAATTTATACATGCAAATGTGTGCGCATGCAGTTACCACTGGATCTTTTTAGTCATTCAAGTTGAAGAAGGAAAAGTTGAAGTACTGGACTCACAACTTAAAGAAGCTAGAGACTGCTCAATCGTGAAGGGGATAGTCAACATGTAAATTTCAATCATTATTGAACTATATGTCGGCCTCTTTAGTTCGTCATTTCCTGATATCAACTATTTAATAACTCCTTTATTTATTTTCTTTGCCGACGGGAAGGGTTTGTCAAAAGTTCATCACAGAGGTTCCAGGCGAATGAAAACAAAAGCTGTATTGGTATCGACCCAAGGTAAGTAATTAAATAGTACTAGCTAGCTACCATCTCTTTAATTCTAGTTTCAATACCATTAATTATCATGTTTGATTAATTATTAACTGATTGAATTTTATTCTCATAAAGGCCATGAAGCAGGCGCCGGGGACTGATTTATGTGCATACTACGTTTGCGAGAACATTCGCATGCTGGCGTCCGAAAGGAGCACATCTGCTAGACAGCTAAGGGTACGTTTGCTTAACACTATTCATAATTTTTACATCATTATCAATATCTAATCACACAACTAATATAGTCATATTGATCTCCTTCTTAAAAGTTCGAAGAGGTGCGGGATAAGTTTCTACCAACGGATCACGTACGAGCATTCAAGAGGAAATAGCGAGATTTTTGCTTGACCAAGTCATAATCCCAAAGGAGAATACCATTACCCGCTACCGCTGCTACCGCAGGCACCAAGGCAAATGCCACATGCCCCATGAACCACTCCCAATTGTCATCGTACTCCGAAGGCACCAAGGCAAATGCCACTGGCTCCGAAGGCAACATGTAGGAGAAATTGTATATATATACATGTGTATGTGTGAATGGTGGTTGCGAGACATTCGGTGATATATATGATCGGTTCTACGAGAAATTTTATTTATATATATGCATAACGTGTACAATATGTAGTATCGTAAAATACCAGCAAATAAAAAAATTAAATGGGAAACATAAAATTAAAGAAAAAATAAATCATGAACCCAAAACCCCCCAAACCTTAACATCAACCGGTACTAAAGGTCTCCCCGCCCCCAGCGCTGGCTCGTGCAACGTGATGGCCCTTTAATGGCGGTTCGTGTTGAATCGGTACTAAAAGGGGACGAACTTTAGTCCCCACCGATTAGTACCGGTTACAGAACCGGCACTAAAGGGTCTTACGGACCGGTGCTATAGCTCGACACTAGTGCATGTTTATTAATGATTTATCCACAAGTTGTGTAAAAGCATACTCCATCATCCACGTGAGGAAAAATCAAACAGCTGATGACGAGTCTGATATATTTAATCGTGCAACTCACAAGGCGACTGATTTTTCCAGTTCTGCAGCTGGATGACGCGTAGTAACCTCATTATTATTATTATTATTTAAACTATGGTGCCAGTGGCGCCAAATTTTCATTCAGCTCAACTGCACCAGGCAGCTAATATTACAAAGTCCTGAAGATCTACATGTTGTATAATCGACATTACAAGGCATTCATATAGAGAGTGAGCTGAACTTGAGCATCTATATATGCTTATTTAGGCTACGCCTAAGTACCTGTGGTGCACAATTTTGAGCCACTTGATTGAGCTCTCTTGGGATATATGGAAAACCTGCTGCGAAGAGCATTAAGTGGCTTCAATGTAATCAGCTAGATACGCTCTGGCATTCCAGTGGAGTAGAGGATGATGGTCAAGCCTTCTTCCTGCTGCTGTTGCCCGTTAACGTGCATTCTGTTAACCCGCGGTGAAGGCGCCTCTTACCTGGGCCGGCCCACTTAATATTGTATTCGTCAAACTTCCCAACCAAAAAAGAGCTGAATACGGGTTCCGATCCGGCAACCTCTAAGTTCGACAGAGAGCACACAAACCAGTAGGCCAGCCCACACGTTGTGGACCATATAGTTTTTTATTTGCTTCTTCAGTTCGAAGTTTTTTCTCCTGGCATTTTTAATCGGTTTTTCTTTTTTCCTTTTTCGTTTTCTGTTTTTTCATTTCTTTATAAATTTGACGAACCTTCTCCAAATTCATTGAACGTTTCTCAAAATCGATGAAATTCTTTTAAAATTGATGAACTCTTTCCAAATTTGATGAACTTTTTCAAAAAAAATCGATGAACTTTCTGACAAATCCGCTGAACTTTTTCAAAATCAATTAACTTTTTTCCAAATCTGCTGAACTCTTTTCGAATTCGCTGACCTTTTCTCAAAATCAGTATATTTTTTTCCAAATTCGCTGAACTTTTTCAAAACCGATGAACTTTTTGTCAAATCGGTTGATCTTTTTTCAAATCAATGAACTTTTTCTCAAATCCGCTCAACTTTTTCCAAAAACGATGAACTTTTTTTCAAATCCGCTAAACTTTTTTCAAAATCGATGAACATTTTTAAAAATCCGCTGAACTTTTTTCAAAACCGATGAACCTTTTTTTCAAATGCGCTGAACTTTTTTCAAAATCAATGATTATTTTCTAATTATGATGAACTTTTCTCTGATTCGATGAATTTTTCTCAAATTCATTAATTTTTTCAGATTCGATGAACTTTAAAAACCAATGAATTTTTTATAAATTTCAAAAAATTCATGCATTTTGATAAACACGTTCTTTGATTAGTTTTTTAAGAAAAGTGCATGCATTTAGCAAAAAAATGGAAAGAGAAAAGGCGAACACAGCCTTTACAGAAAAAGAGAAACAGGAAAAAACGGTTTGGGAAGCTTCCAACACCAGGTGCTTTGCCCTATGCTGGAGAAGAATAAAACAAGGCAAACAACGTTAATATCAAGTGGTCATTCGTTGGCGTAGCCCTATGCTAAGGGATAGGTGCTGAGTTCGAGTCCTGCTCCCGCGGACTATCTACTATTGTTAAAAAAATATTTTCAGCGTAATATTTCTGAAAATTAATTAAAAATATATTATTTAAAAAATTAGCCGTAATTTTCAGGTAGTGAGGCGTGCCTCCTATTGGGCTTGGTTACTGCCGATTATAAGATGGACCATGCCCATGGGCTGAAACACACATTTGATCGATCACACTTTCACGTGCTCGGTAGACTACGACTCTACAAGGCGAGAATACGATTCGTTCGTGGCTCGCGAGACGGAGGATAGGGCACGGCCAAGACGGGACGCACGGCAGCGGGCAGCCGGCAATCAGCCATTGGACGCCGTGGGCCGAAGCCGGGCCAATCGGAGGCGGGCGAGTCCACGAGGGTTTGCAGATGACGCCCGAAGGAGAGGATCAAGTATGCAATGAAAGGTATAATTTAGTTGTACTTCTTCCTCTTGATCACATCAGTTCAAATGTGTCATGTATGTACTCATGTTACTTGCTTGAACATTTATTTAATTATTCTACTGATATTTCTCCAGCCTCTGATTAGTTTTTCTTGTGTTCTCTTATACAGATTTAAAGAGTATTTTTGCCAAAGCCAATGGCACTAGCACCTCGAGCCCAGCTCCAACTTAGGAAGTAGCCGCTGAACAACGAGAAGAAGAGCCTGTGCATCAAGAGAACATGTGGATTGAAGTTTCAGCATCTGTTCAAGAGAAAGAGAGTGAAGGGGGAAATTATGTTGAGGATGAACCAATAGCTATAGAATGGGGAGAAGGCAAGGTAATTGAAGAGTTGCATCCTGAGGGCATCTCCACTAGTGCCCCCAAGAAGCCTCCCCAAGCCACTTTATGGGCGCCGGCGGACAAAAATCGCCCCACTCGGGCCCCCAACTCGTCGTTTTTCGCCGGTAGAAGCAAAAATTCCCGCCGGCAACCCCATACGACACCCAGCGCACCGGGGGGCTCCTGGGGGGCTTAATTTCGCCTTTTTGTGGGCGTTGGCCCACCTGCCAGCGGCTTTCTCCTCTCCCGTCCCCACGTGCTCCCTAGAGCGCTGGCCCACTCACGTGCTCCCTCCTCTCTCTCTTTCCCTCCACACACGCGGGCACCAAACCCCACTCCCGTCTCCGCCGCCTGGCACGCCTCGTCGTTGGTTCTCGTCGGCGCCGGAGACCTGCTCGTGCCCGACGCCGAGGCGGCGGCCGAGGAGGCCACCACCTTCCGCGCCCGTCCTCTGCGCCGCGGGCGTCGCCGTCGCGGCCACGGCCACGGCCACCACGCCTGTTCGCCGCTCCCACGCCTTCCGCCTCGCCGCCCCGCCACCTTCTCTCGAAAGCACGCGCTGCTCTCGCCGCCCCCTCCGGTGCCCGCTGAGCCCCTCACCTCGACCGAAAGCAGACATCCGGCCGCTGGTTGCCGACGGGCGAGCCTGGCGCTGACAACGGCTGGCTGGCGCGGACGCTTGGCCGGGCGAGGCGTGGCGCGGACGCGGAAGCCGGGCGGCGCAGGCGTGGCGCGGGCGGCTGTGCAGGGAGGTGCACACCGGCGAGGAGCCCGGTCCTTATCCTCCCCCGTCCGCTGATGATCACCAGCACCCCGCTCGTCCTCGTTGACCCCGCTTAGCGCCTCCTGAGGGCGCGACGAGTGGAAAAATTCCTGCCTCCAGGCTAAAGTTCTCGCCGGCAGCCCCCCATGAGGCGAAAAAAATGCCTCCTGGGGGGCTCAACGGCTGGAGATGCCCTGACCACATCGAGCCTGTGTTGGCAATAGACACGTCCAGAGTGTGTGCGTGCGCGAGCTGGGCGTGTCGGGTGCGGTCCGTGGTCGCCTCGAGTCATAGTCTGGACATAGTCTTGACTTCTGTACGGACATAGTCCGACTCGTGTACAGGCTGTGTGCGTGCGTGTGTGTCTGGCAATAGTCTGGACATGGTCTGACTATTGTACGGGCATAGTCTAACTCATGTACAGCTTGTGTGCGTATGTGCGTGAGTGTGTGAGTCAGTTGGCGAAAGTAGCGGGAGGTGGTGTGACGATCGGGTGCAGGCAGGCTGCATAGGACGTGTTTGTGAGTGTCGTGGGCGCGCGCCAGGCTTGTGGATCGTGGGAGAGTGGAGCGCGGCATCGTGCGTGTGCGTACGCGTATAAGACTCCCTCATGTGTATTGGTTCATCAGATGGTGCAGTTATTGCTGTGGGGGAAAATTTGTCGTCAGGCGGCATGCTCGAGCGCCGGAAACACCTGTGCCCACCATATCCTCCTTCTTCCTTCTCTTCCTCGTGTGCGCCTGAGAGAGAAGTAGAGAGAGAGAGAGAGAGCGCTCCGGTGAGCTAGGGCGAGGCCTTGAAGCCAACACTTGGCATCAGAGCCACTTTGCGAAGGTGGTCGGCGGTGGCCATGTCCCTCGTTCCGTACGGCGACGGTGGTGGCGCACTGTCGTTGCCGGTCCCGCCACTGACGCCGGTGAACTACACCTCCTGGGCGATCAAGGTGGAGGCAATCCTTGATGCCTAGGGGCTATGGGGCGTGGATGCAATGTGAGCAAGTACAGAGTGTTATATCTCTACACCTATAAAAAATGCGAGTTGGTGATGATGGTGTGCCTGCCTTCGGGCTATATATATCGTCCGATCTGAAATCTAAGGTTGAGATTGAGACTAAGACGTATTGTGCCCAACCCACCGCTAAAACACGGATAGTCTAGAGGTTTCTCCTTCTCTAGGGAAGCAGATTATTCTAAAACCCCTCAAAACCTCTAGACTATTCATGATATATGCAATCATATACAGATTCATTGCAAGCATGAGATTATTGACATTAACAATTTAACATGTATATACGGACGTATTAAAAGGAGGAAATTCTAGCCACGAGCAGGAGTCATCCTCCCACTTCTCAGGAAGATGACAGCTTTAAGTCACCGCCTTATTATGTCACAGTGGCTCAACTCAGCAACATCTATGACCGTCACAAGAGGAGGGGGCTCGAAGTCCGGTGTTTGCTCCGTAGTTAAATATCATTGACTAGATTATGCATACCCCGTTGCAATGTACGAGCTCTTTTGCTAGTTGGGAACAAAGTTTAGGGTCAGTGTTAGATAAGGAATAAATATTTTATCAGTGTCAAATAGGGAAGACGATTTTAAAGTAGTGTAATATAAGGAATTCTTTCTAGTCTAGTCCGACTTGTATATAGGCTGTGTGCGTGCGCGTGTTCTAGCCATAGTCTAGGCATGGTCTGACTATTGTACGGGCATAGTCCGACTCATGTACAGGTTGTGTGCGTGAGTGTGTGAGTCTGTTGATGAAAGTGGCGGGAGGTCGTGTGGCGATCGGGTGCAGGCAGGCTGCATAGGACGTGTTTGTGCGCGTCGTGGGCGCGCGCCGGGCTTGCGGATCGTGGGAGAGTGGAGTGCGGTGTCGTGCGTGTGCGTACGCATATAAGACTTCCTCCTGTGTACTGGTTCATCAGATGGTGCAGTTTGTGCTGCGGGGAAAAATTTGTCGTTCGTGCGGCGGACATTCGAGCGCCGGAAACATGTGTCCACCGTATCCTCCTTCTTCTTCCTTCTCTTCTTCGTTGTGCGCCTGAGAGAGAAGTACAGAGAGAGAGCTCCGGCGAGCTAGGGCGAGGCCTTGGAGCCAACAGCCTGATCCTGGGCTTCGTATTCCAATTAATAATTTGCATTCCAACGTTACAGATGAAGTTAGATTGGCCTATGTGGCAAAGGGTCCAACTCGACCGATTGGTCATACGTATGAACGTGATCATTTTAAGAGGTCCTTATGTGAAGCATGGTATGGAAAAAAATACTTGGTTTGAATATAGAGTGAAAAAGAATGCAGTCTATTGTTTTTATTGTTTTATTTTTAGACAAGAACCGGTGGATGAAAATTTTGGTCATACTACCTTCACCAAAGATGGCTACAGTACTTGGTAGCATACAAAGCGTTTCCTCTTCATGTTGGTGGCCCCAGGAGTATCAGCAATCAAGCAAGGACAACATATGAAGATTTCAAAAATCAAATCTCAAGTCTGGAGTGTAAGCTTACAGTCTAAGACAAAGAATCATTAGTCAAGTACAAGACCCTTTTGGAAACATCTTTGGGGTTGTAAGTTTTCTTGCATTGCAAGGTGAACCATTTCGTGGACACAATGAATAAGCCCTTTCTTTAAATAAAGGTAATTTTCTAGAGATGCTTGATTGGTACAAAGCAAGAAAGGAGGAAGTGAGAATTGCGTTTGATGAGCTATGTCCAGGAAATGCACAAATGATTTCTTCGGCAACTCAAAAAGAACTTGCCAAAAGTTGTGCAGATGGAGTCGGAAGAGAAATAAAACTAGAGATGGGGGGTAATCTTTTTTTGGTTCTTATTGATGAATCTCGTGAAATATCAGTAAAAGAGCAAATGGCCTTGGTTGTGAGGTAAGCCATTGGTTACTTTATTATGTGCTTCATCTTTTGCCTGATAATCGCCTTTTTCTAATTAACTAAGTGAATTATTTCTTCTATGCCTTACAGGTATATGAACAAGGGAGAAGTTATTGAAAGATTTTTGGGTATCAAGCATGTCAAGGAGACAACAACAGAAGCGCTAAAGAAAGCACTAGTTGAGGTTCTTGGTAAGAATGGGCCACTTATTGCAAATTTACGAGGGCAAGGGCATGATGGAGCATCTAATATGAGGGGAGAATTAAATAGTGTTCAAAAACTTGTCCGAGATGAAAACCCATATGCTTTCTATATGCATTGTTTCGCCCATCGATTGCAGCTTGTAGTTGTTGCTGTCTCAAGATGTCGTTCTTCCATTGAGGATTTCTTTAAATATGTGGCCTTGATTGTGAACGCCGCTGGTTCGTCTTGCAAGAGGAAGGATATATTGCTTGATAAGCAACGCATAAATCTGTTGACTAAGTTAGAGAGTGGAGAAATTTTCCCGGGAAGAGGAAAAAACCAAGAAACATCATTGGCTAGACCAGGAGATATAAAATGGGGCTCTCATTATAAAACACTAGCTCGTATTGAATCTAGTGGGACGCAGTTATAGAAGTGCTAGCTATTGTGCATGAGGATGAGCGTAATCCATCTAGGGCAGGAGGTTTGGTGCAGATAATGGAGTCTTTTAGCTTTTTGTTCATCATGAAGTTAATGTTGCAAATCCTTCGCATTACAAATCAGTTGTCACTTCTCCTCCAACAGAAGGATCAGAATATTGTTCAAGCCATGTCTTTGGTTACAGACGTGAAGTCTTCCTTGGCCAACTTGAGGAACCATGGTTGGGAACCACTTTTTGAATATGTCAAGATCATTTGTAATATTAATGATATTCCAGTACCAAATATGGATGAATTTGTACCGAGATTCGGCCGATCAAGAAAAGGAGGGAGAAATAATGTTACTCAAGAACATTTTTTCCGTGTTGATACCTTCTATGCAGCGATAGATGCTATCACCACAGAGCTGGATCAATGCTTTAATGACATGGCTTCAGAACTGCTTTGCGGATTTGCTTGTCTTGACCCAAGAGACTCATTTTCCAAGTTTGATTTGGACAAAGTTGCTAAGCTTACAGACATCTATGATGCCGATTTCTGCAATGATGACCGTAAGCGTATAAAAACCGAGCTCCGGTTGTTCATCAACCATATGAGAAGACATGATGACTTTGGAGTTTGTTATGATCTTGCAAGCCTAGCCAAAAAATGTTTGAACTTGAAAGAAATATTATGTTCCCTCTGGTTTATCGCCTTATTGAGTTGGGGTTGCTTCTACCGGTGGCAACGACATCGGTTGAAAGGGCCTTCTCAGCAATGAAGATCATCAAGACCGATTTGCGCAGCAAGATGTCCAATGGTTGGCTCGATGACTTAATGGTGTACTACATCGAGAGAGAAATATTTAAGGACTTGATCTTGCTGAAATTAAAAAATAATTCCAACATGAAGGTAGAAGAATGCCATTGCCACGTTCTATTTAATGGGAGTAGATCTTTATTATGGGTATGTATTCTTTCTAAATCTTCACTTGCATACTGTTGTTTCTATTATTATATCCTAGTTGTTACTAATTCATGATTTATGGATGGTGTTTTTGTTTTATAGGTCATCTTTATGCCGATCTAGGTAATATAGATGATACATTGGCAATCAAGCATCCATGTGATCCTCATTAAGTGAGGTATTTAGAGTGCCCATAGTTAAGTTTCAATTCTGGTTGCATTTGTTGAACACCAAGTAATATATATCTAGTATTCTAGTGAGCACTTCCATAGTTGAGTTATACATGTTTTTTTTTGTTCATACACCCCGCCACACTTAGAAATTATTCCTCCCTTCGCCACTGAGCTCAGATACTTATCATTTAGACTTCTGTCACGATATTTAGAGTATTACAAACCTGCAACCTCACCTCAATATCCGTGCATGGGCGGAAGAAAATACTGGATTTGTCACCGGGTTTTTTTTTCTGGTTTCGGGAACTAAACCGGTTATTTTAATTTTCTTTTTCCCTTTTTTATCTTTCTATTTCCTTTCCTTTTTCTTCTTATCTATTTATGTTTATTTTTCTTTTCTTTATTTTTTGTTTTATTTATTTTTGTTTTTCAAAATTTAAATTCCTACAACAGATGTTTAGAAATTTTCAAAATGTTCGCATTTCCAAAATTTGTTCAATTTTTTTGTTTCTAAATATTACAAAGTGTTCTCATTTTATAGGTATGTTCAGAAATTTTGAAAATCTTATTGCTCTAAAAAAATCAGAAATTCCAAAAAATAGGATTTACAAATTTTGTTTGCTCCTGTTCAAAAATACATAAATGTTTAAAATTTATTGTTCACAAATTCAAAAACTGTTCATGAATTTTAGATAATGTTCACATTTTTACCAATTCGTTCTTTTTTATAAAAATGTTCTTGTTTGAAATTTTTATTCAAAAATTCTAAAAAAATGAATTCTCAAAAATTGTTTGCTTCTTTAAAAAAATGTTCGAAAATTTTAAAAAAATATTTATGAACTGGAGCTAGTGCCGTATCGCCCTAGGTTATGACTGTCACATGATGAATATCATCCAACAAATCACCGATCCAATGCCTACGAATTTATTTTATATTTTTTCTGCTAAGTTACTACCGTTGCTGTTACTATTGCACTTGCGACAAAATTACCTCTATCACGGTTCTCGTTACTATTGTTGTTGCTATTATTGTCAAAACTATCATACTACTTTGCTACTGATCACTTTGCTGCAGATAATTAATATTCAGGTGTGGTTGAATCGACAACTCAGCTGATAATACTTACAAGTATTCTTTGGCTCCCCTTGTGTCGAATCTATAAATTTGGGTTGAATACTCTACCCTCGAAAACTGTTGCGATCCCTTATACTTGTGGGTTATCTATAAATTTGGGTAGATAATATTCACATTTTTACAAATTCGTTCTTTTTTATGAAAATGTTCTTATTTTAAAATTTTATTCAAAAAAACTAAAAAAATGAATTCTCAAAAATTATTTGCTTCTTTTAAAAAGATGTTCGAAAATTGAAAAAAAAAATTCAGAAAATGATCACATTATTATTTTTTGTTCACAAATCCAAAAATGTTTGTAAATTTTAAATAATGTTCTCATTTGGAAAAAAATGTTTTTCACTTTGATAAATGTTCGTGTTTTCATTTTTTTATCGTGTTTTAAAACAATTGTTCATAATTTTTATTAATGTTCTCACTTTAAATTTTGTTCCAATTTTTGTTCAGAAAATGTTTGAGATTCCTCGGTTCGTCACTTCTGTTTTTGTGATTTCTACTACACAACTCGATGGTGGCTTTCAATGGGCCGGCCCTGTCGCACGCCTCCTGTGTGCGCTGTACTCGCAATTCGCCACAAAATGCGGAGCTCTCTGTATCTACAAGAATGAAACTGGGAAAACGAGGCCTACAAGCCTGCTGGTATAAGAAATCTTCCCCCATTGTTCCCTGTTCTGAGCATCCATGAAGACATCGTCTACCTAGTCTTAAATGATCTCAGGGAGTTGGACCATGGACTAGAGTACATTGGCCAGTGGATGCTTCGTGTCGACATAGGCAATAACAAGGTCCAGTTCTATCCACAGGATGAAAAGAATACTGTTAATTCCCAGCTCTTTGCCGGTGAGTTCAGTGCGCACCGACAGCATTTACAGGATCACCTGGTACTACTGCCACCACTATGCATCGTTTCATTTGCATACTACTGTCATTTTATTTGTGTTCACTATCACTAAACATGCTTTCATTTTCACACTAATGTAATTATGCTTAGGTTTTTAAATGATTAAAATTCCAATGCTTGTTCCCGTTTGCTTCATGTAGTTGCCAATAGAAATCAAGATATTTGGCCACCTCCTCCGCGATCATGATTCTGTAATCCATTGTTACTACCTAATTACTCTGCCCCTTGTCATATTAGCTTCACCTCTCCACTTAAGATTTGAAGACATGGGCATTCGGTGAATATAGTAGATTATGTGTTAAACTTTAATAGTCGTTTCTGAACTCGGAATTTGTATGAGCCAAGGCCGTTCAAAGATGCACATAGCAAATGAAGCATAATTTCAAACTAGAGTTGAACACAGCTGACACGTGTTTGAATGAAAGATATCAAAAGTATAAAAGAAATACCTTGGACACTAGCTGTTTTAACAATTTTATAATTCAGAGCGTGTTTGACTGAAAGATGTCAAAAGTACAAAAAAACTACCCTGGACGCCTAGCTGTTTTAACAATTTTATAATTTAGAGCAACTTTGCCTTTCACACTGTGTTGGCGGTGCCCAATGAATTAATATCGGTAGCACATTTATACATTCGCAGTTTAAACCACAAATCAGACAGGTCGCTGCAGATCTACTCTGCTCATTCTTTCTCCTTTTTTTACGGTAATACTAGCCTGACATATGGTTACATTAAAAGTATTATATTTGATAGACATTCTTTTCTTTTGCAGAGAGAGATAGAAGCAAGTGAGTTGGGGGCATGTGGAAAGAGGATGAAGCTTTGAGGTCTTTTTTGAACACGTAGGACCACGTTGTATTCATACGAGAAAGGAATATTGCAAATACGCATACAAGTACAGAAATCTGAGAATGATACAAGCTATGACACTATCGAATAGTAACAACACAGTAGCCAAGACCCTTAGAAAACAGAAAACGCAAAAAGATCCTTTCAGGGCTCCATCTTCGTCTTGGCCACCAAGCAGCCAAGACTTCCGCCGTTGCTGAAGAAGGAGAGCACCGCTGGCCCAAAAAACCCTTGGATTAGACTGAAGTGAAGGCAACATGTGCTGCATGTTGAAAGTAGTACTAATCCAAACTAAGAACAATTAAATAGAAAACACAAAATTAAAGGAAAAAGAAATCATAAACCCAAAACCCCCTAAACCTTTTAGTATCGGTTGGTGTTACCAACCGGTACTAAAGGTCTCCCAGCCCCCGGCACGGGCTCGTGCCACATGGTGGCCTTTTAGTGGCAGTTCGTGTTGAACCGATACTAAAGGGGGGGACCTTTAGTCCCCACCCTTTAGTGCTGGTTACAGAACCGACACTAAAGGGCCTTACAAATCGATGCAATAGCCCGGTTCTGCACTAGTGGTAGTGTGCTGTCATGAAGTTTGCCGCCTCCTTAGTAATGAATGCATCAGCCATCGATGCTTCAATTCTATGTTTATTTTTACATTTTGCTCGTTATGCCTTCTCGCATCCTCTCGGGCCATAGAGAACCAACGATTTTGCACTTCCAATCTTGCCTCGATTGGGAGATGCAAAATCAAGTGCTGCATTGGATTAAAGAAGCCCGGCGGAAAGATCTTCTCTAACTTGCAGATCAAATCCGGCGCCAACTCTTCCATTTCTTCTAGCAGTCCAGGCGATAGTTCTTTCGCACAAAGAACACAGAAGAAATAGCTCACCTCTGCCAGTACTAGCCATTCATCCTCAGGGATGAAGCCACCAAAACGGTTGCTGACTTTGTACAACTCCGTAGGGTGCGCTACGGCAACTTTTCTAACTACGCTTGCTGCTTGCTGGTTTTTCCATCATCCAATCCACAATGGATTGGATGACGCGTGCGCGGTCTGTTTTGGTCAGGGTCACGACAATTATCCTTCGGCAGGTTCACCTACGGAAACCCTGTTACGACTTCTCCTTCCTCTAAATGATAAGGTTCAATGGACTTCTCGCGACGTCGGGGGCGGCGAACCGCCCCCGTCGCCGCGATCCGAACACTTCACCGGACCATTCAATCGGTAGGAGCGACGAGCGGTGTGTACAAAGGGCAGGGAAGTAGTCAACGCGAGCTGATGACTCGCGCTTAATAGGCATTCCTCGTTGAAGAACAACAATTGCAATGATCTATCCCCATCACGATGAAATTTCCGAAGATTACCCGGGCCTATCGGCCAAGGCTATATACTCGTTGAATACATCAGTGTAGTGCGCGTGCAGCCCAGAACATCTAAGGGCATCACATACCTGTTATTGCCTCAAACTTCCGTCGCCTAAACGGCGATAGTCCCTCTAAGAAGCTAGCTGCGGAGGGATGCCTCTGCATAGCTAGTTAGAGCAGCATTACCTGCTCAATCCATATGTGCCAATCATGACTCTTGAGACCAAATATCTTCAATTTATCAAGACTCGCTCCCCTCTTTAGATTCGATGCATACCCGTCGGGGAACATCAACTGCTGTTGCACCCACAAGATAATTTCCATCATAACTGGCCTTCCAAGATTGAACCATGTCTTTGGCTTCGTCCAGTTCTGCTTTCCTTTCGGTTCTTTCATGTTTTGTAATGGTCTATCACATAGCGCCTCCAGATCGACTCTAGCCTTAGTATTATCCTATGACTTCCCATCTATGCTGAACAATGTACCAAAAAGTGCCTCGGCGATATTCTTCTCAGAGTGCATCACGTCGTTGTTGTGTGGGCAAAGGACGTCTTTGAAGTAAGGCAGATCCCACAGGCATGTCTTGTGAGTCCAGGCGTGTTTCGAATTATACCCCTTGAAATACCCTAGGCGCTCTGGATCTGGCTCAAGAGCGTTCAACTGATCCAGGGTCTCTTGGCATGTCAATGCAGGTGGTGCAGAGTTTTTGACAACTCTACCTTTGATGAAGTTCTTCTTGTCTTTCCTGAACTTATGGCGAGGATCCAGGAACTGTCTATGCATGTCGAAGCAAGAAAACTTGCGACCGTCCTGAAGCCAATGAAACTCAAGAGCACCCTTGCATGTGGGGCACGGGAACTATTGGAAATATGCCCTAGAGGCAATAATAAATTAGTTATTATTATATTTCCTTCTTCATGATAATCGTTTATTATCCATGCTATAATTGTGTTGAAAGGAAACTCAGATACATGTGTGGGTACATAGACAACACCATGTCCCTAGTAAGCCTCTAGTTGACTAGCTCGTTGATCAATAGATGGTTACGGTTTCACGACCATGGACATTGGATGTCGTTGATAACGGGATCACATCATTAGGAGAATGATGTGATGGACAAGACCCAACCCTAAGCCTAGCACAAAGATCATAGTTCGTATGCTAAAGCTTTTCTAATGTCAAGTATCATTTCCTTAGACCATGAGATTGTGCAACTCCCGGATACCGTAGGAATGCTTTGGGTGTACCAAACGTCACAACGTAATTGGGTGGCTATAAAGGTGCACTACGGGTATCTCCGAAAGTGTACATTGGGTTGGCACGAATCGAGACTGGGATTTGTCACTCCGTGTGACGGAGAGGTATCTCTGGGCCCACTCGGTATGACATCATCATAATGTGCACAATGTGACCAAGGGGTTGATCACGGGATGATGTGTTATGGAACGAGTAAAGAGACTTGCCGGTAACGAGATTGAACAAGGTATCGGGATACCGACGATCGAATCTCGGGCAAGTATAATACCACTAGACAAAGGGAATTGAATACGGGATTGATTGAATCCTCGACATTGTGGTTCATCCGATGAGATCATCGTGGAACATGTGGGAGCCAACATGGGTATCCAGATCCCGCTGTTGGTTATTGACCGGAGAACGTCTCGGTCATGTCTGCATGGTTCCCGAACCCGTAGGGTCTACACACTTAAGGTTCGGTTACGCTAGGGTTATAGGGAATAGATATACGTGGTTACCGAATGTTGTTCGGAGTCCCGGATGAGATCCCGGACGTCACGAGGAGTTCCGTAATGGTCCGGAGGTAAAGATTGATATATTGGACGAAGGGTTTTGGAGTCCGGAAGTGTTCCGGAGGTACCGGGTGATGACCACCATGACCGAAAGGTGTTTCGGGAGCCCCGGCAAGTGTTGGGGGGCTTCATGGGCCAAGGGAAGGGGGCAAACCAGCCCACTAAGGGGCTGTGCGCCCCCCTCACCTATTCCCACGTGACCAGGGGGTTTGGGGCGCCCCATCTAGGGTTCCCACCTCCTGGCTTGGGGGCCAAGTCACCCAAGGGGGAGATCCCCTCTGACCTGGCCGCCGCCCCCCCCCCCCCTAGGGGAAACCCTAGGGAGCCTCCCCTCCCCTTTCCCCCTATATATAGTGGAGGTTTTGGGGCTGCCTGATACACGAGAACATCTCCCTCTTGGCGCAGCCCTACCTCTCTCCCTCCTCGTCTCTCGTAGTGCTTGGCGAAGCCTGCCGAGTACTGGCTCCTCCACCACCACCACGCCGTCGTGCTGCTGCTGGACGGAGTCTTCCCCAACCTCTCCCTCTCTCCTTGCTGGATCAAGGCATGGGAGACGTCACTGTTCCGTATGTGTGTTGAACGCGGAGGTGCCGTCCGTTCGGCGCTAGGATCATCGGTGATTTGGATCACGACGAGTACGACTCCATCAACCCCGTTCTCTTGAACGCTTCCGCTTAGCGATCTACAAGGGTATGTAGATGCACTCTCCTTCCCTCGTTGCTGGTTTCACCATAGATAGATCTTGGTGACACGTGAGGCAAATTTTGAATTTATGCTACGTTCCCCAACAAAGTGGCATCATGAGCTAGGTCTATTGCGTAGATTCTTTGCACGAGTAGAACACAAAGTAGTTGTGGGCGTTGATTTTTTCAATATGCTTACCGTTACTAGTCCAATCTTGTTTCGTTGTATTGTGGGATGAAGCGGCCCGGACCGACCTTACACGTACACTTACGTGAGACAGAGTTCCACTGAATCGACATGCACTTGGTGCATAAGGTGGCTAGCGGGTGCCGCCTCTCCCACTTTAGTCGGAACGGATTCGATGAAAAGGGTCCTTATGAAGGGTAAATAGCAATTGGCATATCACGTTGTGGTTTTGCGTAGGTAAGAAACGTTCTTGCTAGAAACCCATAGCAGCCACGTAAAACATGCAAACAACAATTAGAGGACGTTTAACTTGTTTTTGCAGGGTATGCTATGTGATGTGATATGGCCAAGAAGAATGTGATGAATGATATGTGATGTATGAGATTGATCATGTTCTTGTAATAGGAATCACGACTTGCATGTCGATGAGTATGACAACCGGCAGGAGCCATAGGAGTTGTCTTTATTTATTGTATGACCTGCGTGTCATTGAACAACGCCATGTAATTACTTTACTTTACTGCTAACCGGTAGCCATAGTAGTAGAAGTAATAAGTTGGCGAGACAACTTCATGGAGACACGATGATGGAGATCATGGTGTCATGCGGTGACGATGATGATCATGGAGCCTCAAGATGGAGATCAAAGGAGCAATATGATATTGGCCATATCATGTCACTATTTGATTGCATGTGATGTTTATCATGATTATACATCTTATTTGCTTAGAACGACGGTAGTAAATAAGATGATCCCTCATTAAAATTTCAAGAAAGTGTTCCCCCTAACTGTGCACCGTTGCGAAAGTTCGCCGTTTCGAAGCACCACGTGATGATCGGGTGTGATAGATTCTTACGTTCACATACAACGGGTGTAAGCCAGATTTACACACGTGAAACACTTAAGTTGACTTGACGAGCCTAGCATGTACAGACATGGCCTCGGAACACAAGAGACCGAAAGGTCGAGCATGAGTCGTATAGTAGATACGATCAACATGAAGATGTTCACCGATGATGACTAGTCCGTCTCACGTGATGATCGGACACGGCCTAGTTGAATCGGATCATGTAATCACTTAGATGACTAGAGGGATGTCTATCTGAGTGGGAGTTCATGAGATGAACTTAATTATCCTGAACATAGTCAAAAGATCTTTATATCGTAAGCTCGCGCTTTAGTTCCACTGTTTAGATATGTTCCTAGAGAAAATATAGTTGAAAGTTGACAGTAGCAATTATGCGGTCAGTAGAAAGCTTATGTTTTTAATGCACCGCTCAGTGTGCTGGACCTCGAACGTGGTCTATGGATGTTGCGAACATCTGACACACACGTTTTGATGACTACATGATAGTTCGGTAATGTTAAACGGCTTAGAATTAAGGCACCAAAGACGTTTTGAAACGTCACGGAACATGTGAGATGTTCTGAGGGCTGAAATTGGGATTTCAGGCTCGTGCTCACGTCAAGAGGTATGAGACCTCCGACGAATTTTCTAGCCTACAAACTAAGGGAGAAGATCTCAATCGTTGAGCTTGTACTCAGATTGTCTGGGTACAACAATCACTTGAATCGAGTGGGAGTTAATCTTCGAGATGAGATAGTGATGTTTCTCCAAAGACATTGCCACCAAGCTACTAGAGCTTCGTGATGAACTATAACATATCGAGGATGATATGATGATCCTTGAAGTGTTCGCGATGTTTGACACCGCGAAAGTAGAAGTCAAGTAGGAGCATCAATTGTTGATGGTTGGTAAAACCACTAGTTTCAAGAAGGGCAAGGGCAACAAGGGATACTTCATGAAACGGCAAAACAGTTGCTTTGCTCTAGTGAAGAAACCCAAGGTTGAACCCAAACCCGAGACTAAGTGCTTACGTAATGAGAGGAACGGACACGAGCGGAACCACCCTAGATACTTGGTAGATGAGAAGGTCGGCAAGGTCGATAGAAGTATATTGGATATACATTATGTTAATGTGTACTTTACTAGTACTCCTAGTAGCACTGTGGTATTAGATATCGGTTTGGTTGCTAAGTGTTAGTAACTCGAAATAAAAGCTACGGAATAAACAGAGACTAGCTAAAGGTGAGCCGACGATATGTGTTGGAAGTGTTTCCAAGGTTGATGTGATCAAGCATCGCACGCTCCCTCTGCCATGAGATTGGTGTTAAACCTAAATAATTGTTATTCGGTGTTTGCGTTGAGCATAGACATGATTGGATTATGTCTATCGTAGTATGGTTATTCATTTAAGGAGAATAATGGTTACTCTATTTATTTGAATAATACCTACAATGGTCTTGCACCTAAAATGAATGGTTTATTGAAATCTCGATCGTAGTGATACACATTTTCATGCCAAAAGATATAAGATAGTAATGATAGTACCACCTGCTTGTGTAATCGCCATTTGAGTCATATTGGTATAAAACGCATGAAGAAGCTCCATATTGATGGATCTTTGGACTCACTCGTTTTTGAAAAGTTTGAGACATGCGTAATCAGCACACTAAAGAGCACATCGCCATTCATAATGTATATGACGATACCTTCGTCATTGCTGATGTGTATAGGGTCGCTGATCCTTGGCCCCTTTGATGCTGTAGTTGTGGTTGGATCCCTAAAAAGAGTGAGAGTACATTAATACATCTACTTTATCTGTATAAATAAAGCTCAGTGTCATTGCCTATTATCATTTGTGTATGTGGTTACTATTAGATGGAAGAGTGTGATCAGGGTGAATTTAAAGACAAATGGTCCAGAACAAATTCAAGAGTTACATGCACGCAACCCTATGACAACCAAGTCTGAACTTGCCATCGCTTTTGATGAGAACCCTCTCGTAGTCAAGGGTACGTGTGCATTTATTTTATACATTGACGTCTACTACCGTAGATCTACATACACCTCGCATACACTATGAATGTTATTTTACCAACGCCTTAAAAATATCACCACACCCGTTCCATCATGCAAGCCCTTTTCAAATTTGTCTTAGGCAAAAGCTTCTAAGTTCGACAAACTATAAAGAAAAGAAACCACAAGATCTATCATGAACATGCTTTCATAACATATACTCCCTCCGTAAACAAAATATAACTGCCGCACAACGACTATTGGTTGACATACCGTTTTCGAGGATACGTCAACATCACGAAAATGCCATCTCGATCCAGTGAAAAACAAAATCGCGAGAAGAGAAAATAACACAAACCGATGATCAGTATTGCTACATTTTATTTATCTACTTATTATATTATAATGCATTTTCCTCTTCCTTGATTATCCTACATGGGCTATGCGACTGTGGTGGTTTTGTAGGACAGGAACACAAAACGGGCACAAGGAAACATCCATCCAGAGAGATTCATCAAATTATTGCTACTGTAAAGGGGAGTGCGCGAGGCATACCTATGGTCACCATGTTTTGGGCGTGAGCTAGCGAGTGACCCAAAGAATCCAACACCCATGACTTGTAGACCTGCGAGTATTCTCACCCAATTAATTAAATTTAGAGCAAACACAGATCGTAGAGGACATGGCACTCATCACAATTGAAAGCAACTAAGAAAATGTGAGACCCTTGACAAAACCGAAAGCAACTAAGAAAATCAACCAAAAAGCACCTCAACCAGAGAACCCGACATCGCCGCAACACCAGTGTTAAAGACTAAATTTTTTGTAGGGTGGATCAGAAAAATAGTAAACCAGTGTTAGAAAACAGAACACAGTTGTAGATGGAGAAAATCAAATGTTACATAATAATTGAGTGCTCCTTCAGAAAGCAATATAAAATCATTTTAGACTACTAAAGTAGTGATCTAAATGATCTTATATTAGTTCTGAGAGGCTCTATTTGTACATCTATAACATTTGGCTATAATTACTATGCAAATACAAAATTCTAAATCTGTCTCAATTTCTAATTAGAATATGATACTACTACTGATATACCCCCGATTGTGATCATCTTTGGAAACTAAAATAAAGGATATGCGAAGAAGCCAAATAATAAAACCATGTGTAATATAAGGAAAAGGAACCTCGACCATGTAATCTTAATTATTGGGATGAATCAAACGTTACTATTGATAATCACAGTTTCTCGCTCATAATTTTTGGAAAGTTTATTAATTAGGCAATGAACTTTTAGTTATATTAGATTTTGAACATTGGTCCATGCAACATTAGTAGAGCTTCTGCCCGACCGCCGTGAGCCTTTAACCAAGCCCGCCCATCTACACGAGAAGCGCAATAATGGGGGTATGAACCAATGAACCCTATTTTATGGTCTCCGTTTTCCAGTTTCCACGACGGCGACTCGAACCAACGCCACTGTTTGTATGCTTTAAAAGGCTAAGGCATGAATCACAAATGCATTGTTTATCCAGCTATCATGGTATGCAGCGTATCTCATGTGTTTTATGCGCATCAGGATCATATGGAGTAGCGCTGTGAAGATTATCAACCAGCAAGAGGAGTAAAGGAACTTGTTAGTGTGAATTGATGCCTATAAATAATGTGTCGTGGGACCTACATAATTAAACGACAAGGCGATTGATCAAGCCGCTTATTAGTATGCTTAGTAGATATGGCTCTGTCATTGTTTCTCCTCTATGTTCATGCCTTTATTACTTCCTGCCTTGTATTCACGCTTGTGATGTCGAACTTCATGTCAAGTAGCTGCGATTTTAGTGTCAAACTTCATGACAAGTCATAATTTTTTGTGGTATTATAAACGATCTGAAATCAATTCTGCTTTCTAATCTCTTACCATCTTTGGGCATCAATATATCTTGCTCCTACCGTAGTTAATTGTTTTTCCTTAGCTTTGTTGTTATTCTATTTGAATGCATATGCTAAATTTGGTCTACCACTAACTTACCATTACATGTTTGACCAAACGTTGGGATCGCACCCCGCGCCAAGGCGCGATCCCGATATTACATTGTCCCTTCTAAACATAAACCAAGCAAACTAACGTGGGATCTTTAACCTGACCCACAAATAAGAGTTTAGCATAGTATTGTGCAGACCTTTAACTTTCACACCTTCCATATAAAGTGTCGATTACTACAACCAGCGTAACTCACAACACTTAGTGATGGCATACATGACAAACAAAAAGATTATGTCTGGTCATTGCAGAATTCAGAGAGTGGCATGTTCAGATATTAATAAGTACCTCATACGACTTTGTTTAAATTTACATGGACCATTTATCATGCTCATGAATTTTACACTCATTTATATGTTAAATCAACCAAACACCAAATCTACAAATAATGTAGATGCCAACCATTCTCAATGGTGGCGACTACTCAGCTTTTACACTCATTTATATGTCCAATTAACCATGGCTGGGTTAAGAAACTCTAAAGTAGTTGCCTATACATACAACATATCTTGCGAAGAAAGCAAGTCGGATACCTGCTGGCATATGTCGCGAGTTGGCACCAGGATTAAGGCATTTGGTGCAGATTTACGAATCGCCCTTCTTTGCACAACTTCAGCAGCTCTTGCAACAATGGGAGAAGGCAGTAAAGGTCTTTCTAGAACCAGTCTTGGCCTTTGTGACTACATCCTTCCCTTCCTGGAATCACATCATTAGGGTCATTGCTCAAGACCATGTAGGAAACCTAAGTTCTCGCACATAGTTCAATGAAATGGTTGTCCATGTAAGAACCGGTGCATTTTGAACTAAATTCTAGCACATAGTCAAGTCAACTGGTTGTCCATGTAGGAACCGGTGCCATCACAATCTTTTGTTAATTGAATTGTCTTTTATACCATACATTATTGTGACACAAGAACATGGGATGAAAGGCACAATTATGCTCCTTGAATAAATTATCGAAAACTCTAAATAATACCGACGCTAGGCAATCGGTAGGAATCCAGAGAAAAAATAGTAAACCAAAGATTTTCGGTGGTTGTTCACGATTGCATATGAACTTGGAGGAAATGGGAGCAAGTGGAGACTTGGATGAACAAACTATCATCTAATACTTTATTCCAACATTCTACTCTTGAATAGATTAATCTGAGAAGTGGCAAAGTTATGCTCAAGCACATCCTAGAATCAATCAAAGTAATGCTATAATTTACTACAAATAAATCACCCAATAATCATTTGGCTGCCCCGTAGAGCTCAGCTAAGTTAACTGATAAGCACTTAAGTAGTACCAATAATGGCTACAATCCGACAACACTATTTTCAGCAAGCTGCCATGATGGCAGTTCACAAAATAGTCCAACATAAACAAAGAAGTCGCAACCAACATGTGAGAATCAAGGAATATTGAAGCGAACATGGCCGCAAAGAAATACACGACTGAACTGGAGAAATATGGAAGAAGAACACTCCAAACATTACGCAACCTATAGTCGTTAGTGCGCAAACTAAATCTCATTGAGGTGGAGATAACTCATAACCTGCAGGTGAAAAGAAGAGCTCACCTGCAGCTTGGGACCCTCGATCTAACCATGGAAGGCTAGCCATATAGAGTCGGGCTTCGATGCCGAAACCAAGGCAACTATGGCAAGGTCCCACCTAATAACGCCCCATTTCCTCTTACTCTATCTATTTCCCATAACTTAGAAGCATAATCAAATATTTAGGTGAAATAACAATCCCTGTCCGACCATAAGTTACAATTTAAGGAAATGATTTTATACCAAGATTACCTAAACTAACTTTCATCACAGGGATGACAAAACAAGCCAAGAATTGCCTCACTAAATCGGTGTACTATTCTCACACTATATCCTAACTTCAGTTTCTATATGTCCTTACATGTGTCCTTCTATTGTTCAATGGAAATGGCCAATATCATAATTCACGAAAGCTAAAATTTATGTGCCGTAAAAGTTCGTAACCAACAAACTATGTTTCCACAATACTATTGTGATTCAATAAAGCTAGTCTTGAATATATATATATATATATATATATATATATATATATATATATATATATATATATTAGGTAAAAAACATATGATTAGATCCACATAGTCTTGAAAGTGAAAATAAAATTTCTTCTTCAGATCTCGGACCCTCTGCAAATAAAAATACTATTTCAAACAAGTCAAGACAAAACATTTTTTCATTCACAACAAAGACCACACGACCAAGAAATAAAGGCGTAAGCAATTAAGCATAAGTTTGTTTCAACAATTCAAAAGATGCAAGATTCACTATCTGAGAATAATGACAGGAGTGTGAAAATTTCAGCGGTGAATGCAATAAGTTAGAGATGATTTTAAGCATCATAATTGACTTGAGCATTCAAAATATTGAGATCAATCCGGGAATAACCAATCAAGTAAGAATGCAAAGAACAGATCAAGATCATATAGCAAATGAATGAATTGCGTGCAAGATAGCTAAGTAGGTAACCAAAGCCTGTTCAGGTTCCTCATTCCAAGTCCTGTGGAAAATAAATGATGGCAACCGTTGCTTGATACCGGGAAGAAAAGAACTCCGTTGTGCAGCCTACAAGAATAAACTCCATTATCAATTTCGTACTTCACAAGTTCAATATCAGACAATTTCCAATTAGTCTTGTTCAAGGATGATGATCGCAGAATGAAGGTTTGCTACTGACCTCCAAAGGCTACTTGGTTTATAGAAATGATGTGGGTAAAACCAGACTATTTTAGGACAACAATTAGAGGAGATGAACAAAAGGATCTCAAGTAAAGTTCAAGAATTCGATAGTAAACCTGAGATTTATAATGATATTAGTACGTCTCACTAAACCATGTGGTATGTTGCACAGATGCTCTAAAAGTGATAGTATAACTGATAACATGTTAATAAAGGTACGTCAAAAAAGGCTAATAGGTAGCTGCGGCGAACCGGTAGAAACACATATGAGAAAATGAATGTAGCCCATGTAGAGACTGCAGACCCAGCAATCTTGAAAACACAAAGATTTGCATGTACCTGGCCATGTGAGTGAAGAAATAGGTCGTCATCTTCCGACAAAATGCACAATTCTTCGTACCTCAACAAGGCTGTCTCGAATCTTGGATTTGTAGGATATGTATTGTTTGATATCTAAGAGAGACAATGCAAATCAGATCCTCATACAAGTAAGCACCAATACTATGAGCCAAATTGATAAAATCATTGCAGAAAGCATTCTCGTCTAGTATTGCACCATCTTCTAGCCTAATAACACATGTGCTAATCCACCGAAATGTAGGAAGCATGGTTACATAATATATTTAGTTTGACTTAAAAGCTGCATTCTTCCTAAATCAGGATCAATTGATAACTGTACCTCACAAGAAGGAAAGTTATTTTCTCAATTGGTGGTACCCCGTGACTTGACCGCTGCTCCGCAAGCAACGGCCATGGACCTGGCTGCTGCTCCTATCGTGTGTGCACGCTGCTACACTACCAACTGGCCTGCATCGCTTCATGAACAGAGGATCAAGGAATCAATATACCAACATGGAAGAGACTCTCACACAAGAAGAAATAACTCACCCACGTACATTTGCTTCACACAATCGCTGCAAATCCAAGGAACACAAACAACAGAGGAAGATATGAGGAGAGGAAGAGAATGAGCAAAAGGGGATCTGGAGATTGTAGGAGAAACCAACCACGGGGCTCGTCAGCTAGACTCGGCTTCGAGTTCGTGTGGAGTTCGTGTGGAGGGTTGAACTAAATTCTAGCACATAGTCAAGTCAACTGGTTGTCCATGTAGGAACTGGTGCCATCACAATCTTTTTGTTAATTGAATTGTCTTTTATACCATACATTATTGTGACACAAGAACATGGGATGAAAGGCACAATTATGCTCCACTGAATAAATTATCGTAGCATCGCACGCTCCCTCTGCCATGAGATTGGTGTTAAACCTAAATAATTGTTATTCGGTGTTTGCGTTGAGCATAGACATGATTGGATTATGTCTATCGTAGTATGGTTATTCATTTAAGGAGAATAATGGTTACTCTATTTATTTGAATAATACCTACAATGGTCTTGCACCTAAAATGAATGGTTTATTGAAATCTCGATCGTAGTGATACACATTTTCATGCCAAAAGATATAAGATAGTAATGATAGTACCACCTGCTTGTGGCAATCGCCATTTGAGTCATATTGGTATAAACGCATGAAGAAGCTCCATATTGATGGATCTTTGGACTCACTCGCTTTTGAAAAGTTTGAGACATGCGAACCATGTCTATTGGTGTATACGCATGAAGAAACTCCATGCAGATGGATCGTTTGGACTCACTTGATTTTGAATCACTTGAGATATGCAAATCATACCACATGGGCAAGATGACTGAAAAGCCTCGGTTTCAAAGAAGATGGAACAAGATAGCAACTTGTTGGAAGTAACACATTTTGATGTGTGCAGTCCAATGAGTGTTGAGGCATGCTGATGAATATCGTTATGTTCTTACTTCACAGATGATTTGAGTAGATGTTGAGTATATTTACTTGATGAAACACAAGTCTGAATTATTGAAAGGTTCAAGTAATTTCAGAGTGAAGTTGAAGATCTTCGCGACAAGAGGATAAAATTTCTGTGATGTGATCATAGAGATGAATATCTGAGTTGCGAGTTTGGTACACAATTGAGACATTGTGGAAATTGTTTCACAACTAATACCGCCTGGAACACCATAGTGTGATGGTGTGTCCGAACATCATAGTTGCACCCTATTGGATATGGTGCGTACCATGATGTCTCTTATCGAATTACCACTATCGTTCATGGGTTGGGCATTAGAGACAACCACATTCACTTTAAATAGGGCACCACGTAATTCCGTTGAGATGACACCGTATGAACTATGGTTTAGAGAAACCTAAGTTGTCATTTCTTAAAAGTTTGGGGCTACGACGCTTATGTGAAAAAGTTTCAGGTTGATAAGCTCGAACCCAAAGCGGATAAAATACATCTTCATAGGACACCCAAAACAGTTGGGTATTCCTCCTAATTCAGATCCAAAAGCAATAGGGATTGTTTCTTGAATCGGGTCCTTTCTCGAGGAAAAGTTTCTCTCAAAAGAATTGAGTGGGAGGATGGTGGAGACTTGATGAGGTTGTTGAACCATCACTTCAACTAGTGTGTAGCAGGGCACATGAAGTTGTTCCTGTGGCACCTACACCAATCGAAGTAGAAGCTTATGATAGTAATCATGTAACTTCGGATCAAGTCACTACCGAACCTCGTAGGGTGACAAGGATGCGTACTACTTCAAATGGTACAGTAATCATGTCTTTAAGGTCATGTTGCTAGACAACAATGAACCTACGAGCTATGGAGAAGCGATGGTGGGCCCGGATTCTGACGAATGGATCGAGGCCATAACATCCGAGAGAAGATCCATGACTTTGGAAGAAATACTTGATGGTCGTAAGGACGTTGGGTAAAGATGGATTTTAAAAGGAAGACAGACAATGATGGTAAGTATCACCATTAAGAAAGCTCGACTTGTCGTTAAAGATGTTTTCCGACAAGTTCAAGGAGTTGACTATGGTGAGGCTTTCTCACTCGTAGCGATGCTAAGAGTCTGTTGGAATTGGATTAGCAGTTACTGCATGATTGATGAAATCTTGCAGATAGGATGTCAAAACATTGCTTCCTCGACGTTATACTTGAGGAAAGGTTGTATGTGATACAACCAGAAGGTTTTGTCAATCCTGAAAGATGCTAACAAGTGTGCAAAGCTCCAGCTATCCTTCTAAGGACTGGAGTAAGCATCTCGGAGTTGGAATGTACGCTTTGATGAGATGATCAAAGATTTTGGGTCTATACCAAGTTTATGAGAAACTTGTATTTCCAAAGAAGTGAGTGGGAGCACTATAGAATTTCTGATGAGTATATGTTGTTGACATATTGTTGATCAGAAATGATGTAGAATTTCTAGAAAGCATATAGGGTTGTTTGAAAAGTGTTTTTCAATGAAAAACATGGATTAGGCTACTTGAACAATAAGCATCAATATCTATAAGATAGATCAAAAAATGTTTAATAATACTTTCAAATGAGCACATACCTTGACATAATCTTGAAGGTGTTCAAGATGGATCAGTCAAAGAAGGAATTCTTGCCTGAGTTGTAAGGTATGAAGTTAAGAGTTAAAGCTCGACCACGGCAGAAAAGAGAGAAAGGACGAAGGTCGTCCCCTATGCTTCAGATGTAGGCTCTATAGTATGCTACGCTGTATACCGCACCGGAAGGGTGCCTTGCCATGAGTCAGTCAAGGGGTACAAGAATGATCCAGGAATGGATCATTGGACAGCGGTCAGAATTGTCCTTGGAGTAAGTAAGGACATGTTTCTCGATTATGGAGGTGATAAAGAGTTCGGCGTAAAGGGTTACGTCGATGCAAGCTTTAACACCTATCCGAATAACTCTAAGTAGCAAACCGGATACGTATAGTGGAGCAATCATTTGGAATAGCTCCAAGTGGAGCGTGGAAGCAGCATTTACAGAATGACCTAGAGATTTGCGAAGTACATACGGATCTGAAAGTTGTAGACCCGTTGACTAAAACCTCTCTCACAAGCAAAACATGATCAAACCCAGAACTCATTGAGTGTTAATCACATAGTGATGTGAACTAGATTATTGATTCTAGTAAACTCTTTGGATGTTGGTCACATGGCCATGTGACCTGTGAGTGTTAATCACATGGCGATGTGAACTAGATTATTGACTCTAGTGCAAGTGGGAGACTGTTGGAAATATGCCCTAGAGGCAATAATAAATTAGTTATTATTATATTTCCTTCTTCATGATAATCGTTTATTATCCATGCTATAATTGTGTTGAAAGGAAACTCAGATACATGTGTGGGTACATAGACAACACCATGTCCCTAGTAAGCCTCTAGTTGACTAGCTCGTTGATCAATAGATGGTTACGGTTTCACGACCATGGACATTGGATGTCGTTGATAACGGGATCACATCATTAGGAGAATGATGTGATGGACAAGACCCAACCCTAAGCCTAGCACAAAGATCGTAGTTCGTATGCTAAAGCTTTTCTAATGTCAAGTATCATTTCCTTAGATCATGAGATTGTGCAACTCCCGGATACCGTAGGAATGCTTTGGGTGTACCAAAGCGTCCACAACGAATCGGGTGGCTATAAAGGTGCACTACGGTATCTCCGAAAGTGTACATTGGGTTGGCACGAATCGAGACTGGGATTTGTCACTCCGTGTGACGGAGAGGTATCTCTAGGCCCACTCGGTATGACATCATCATAATGTGCACAATGTGACCAAGGGGTTGATCACGGGATGATGTGTTATGGAACGAGTAAAGAGACTTGCCGGTAACGAGATTGAACAAGGTATCGGGATACCGACGATCAAATCTCGGGCAAGTATAATACCACTAGACAAAGGGAATTGAATACGGGATTGATTGAATCCTCGACATCGTGGTTCATCCGATGAGATCATCGTGGAACATGTGGGAGCCAACATGGGTATCCAGATCCATTGTTGGTTATTGACCAGAGAACGTCTCGGTCATATGCGCATGGTTCCCGAACCCGTAGGGTCTACACACTTAAGGTTCGGTGACGCTAGGGTTATAGGGAATAGATATACGTGGTTACCGAATGTTATTCGGAGTCCCGGATGAGATCTCGGACGTCACGAGGAGTTCCGGAATGGTCCGAAGGTAAAGATTGATATATTGGACGAAGGGTTTTGGAGTCCGGAAGTGTTCCGGAGGTACCGGGTGATGACCAGCATGACCGAAAGGTGTTTCGGGAGCCCCGGCAAGTGTTGGGGGGCTTCATGGGCCAAGGGAAGGGGAAAACCAGCCCACTAAGGGGCTGTGCGCCCCCCTCACCTATTCCCACGTGACCAAGGGGTTTGGGGCGCCCCATCTAGGGTTCCCACCTCCTGGCTTGGGGGCCAAGTCACCCAAGGGGGAGATCCCATCTGCCCTGGCCGCCGCCCCCCCTAGGGGAAACCCTAGGGCGCCTCCCCTCCCCTTCCCCTATATATAGTGGAGGTTTTGGGGCTGCATACACACGAGAACATCTCCCTCTTAGCGCAGCCCTACCTCTCCCTCCTCGTCTCTCGTAGTGCTTGGCGAAGCCCTGCTGGAGTACCGTGCTCCTCCACCACCACCACGCCGTCGTGCTGCTGCTGGACGGAGTCTTCCCCAACCTCTCCCTCTCTCCTTGCTGGATCAAGGCATGGGAGACGTCACTGTTCCGTACGTGTGTTGAACGCGGAGGTGCCGTCCGTTCGGCGCTAGGATCATCGGTGATTTGGATCACGACGAGTACGACTCCATCAACCCCGTTCTCTTGAACGCTTCCGCTTAGCGATCTACAAGGGTATGTAGATGCACTCTCCTTCCCCTCGTTGCTGGTTTCACCATAGATAGATCTTGGTGACACGTAGGCAAATTTTGAATTTATGCTACGTTCCCCAACAGGAACCTTCCATGCACACACCAGCCAACGAATAGCGCATACGCCGGCAAGTCATGCGTCCAGTACATGTACCAGACATGCATTATGAAGTTTCGTTTGCTAAAGGCATCGTATGTCTTGAACCCATTATCCCAGGCTTCTTGCTATTCGTCCTTCAGCGGTTGCATGTACACATTCATATTCTTCCCCGGATAGTTGGGCCCTGGAATTATCAACGTTAGGAAAATGTTCTTTCTTTGCATAATCTGTCCGGGGGGAGGGGGGAGATTGAGTGGAAAGACAAATATGGGCCAACAACTGTATTGGGCTGCCGTCAGACCAAACACACTGAACCCATCCGTATTGATGTCGACTCGAGGATGCTTCGGATCTGCCGCTTTCACATCATGTAATGCATCGAAGCCCTTCCATGCTTCACCGTCCGATGTGTGCGCCATCATAAGCTTCCCATCTGCATCTAGTTGGGTTCTTTTGCCTGTTTTGTGCCATATCATCTGTCTGGCCGTCTCTTCGACCATGAAAAAACATTGAAGTCTTGGTACGATTGGCATATACCAAAGAACATTAACGGGGATTTTGGTCCGCGTCTTCTCACCCATACCGTTGTCTATCACAGCATACCTGGATGACTTGCAAATGGGACAATAGTTCAAGTCCGCATACTGAAGCCTAGATAAGGCACATCCTTTCTCACAGGCATGTATCTTCTCATAGGGCATCTTAAGAGCACGGAGGATTTTGTCTGACTGGTACAGGTTTGCAGGTAGTACATGGCCTTTGGGTAGAAAACGTCCAAATACTGCCATCATTGCGTCGTAGCATTCTCTTCTCAAGTTGAATTGAGCCTTCAGAGCCATTATTTGTGAGATGGCATCCAGCTGAGAAAGCTCAGTGTGCTTGTGGAGAGGACGTTTTGAAGACTCCAACATTTCATTGAAGGCCTTTGCAAATTCCTCCATCTCATCGTCCGAGTCCCGAGCATCATCGAAGTCTTGCACTATGTCTTGCATCCCGGTACCATGCTTGTCGGTGCGACAACGAAGCACCTCAGCTCTGGCACGTTGGGCAGACTCGCCATGAAATGTCCACACCGTATAATGTGGCGTAAAACCCCTCTTCTGCAGGTGTTTGCCCATTTCATCCTCTGTCCTCTTTGTGCCAATTGTTGCACCCGACACAGGGGCACCATGTTGTCCTCTAGCCATTTGCAAATGTGGCTCTCAGAAACCCCTTCGTTTTTGTTAACCATTCAATGGTCATGTCTTTCTGACTAGTGTGACCAGTGTACATCCACGCACGATCACTCATCTTGCCTATCTACTGGACACATAAGAAATATATATATATATATATATATATATATATCAGCATATATATATTCATCAGTTAATGGAGTTTGTCACTTTTATTACGTCCATGCAACCTAGACGCTAATAGGTAAATATAGGTCCTAATCCCACCCGAGTATCTGTAGATTGGGTTCGTTTTCCCATGCTCTACTCCAGATCCGACGCAAAATTTCGTCAGTACCTCCCCGCTGTTCTCCTAATACACGTCTCGGAAATAAGCAGATAGAATGTGTACCCGGAGAACAATAGGGAGGCACTGACGAAATTCTGCATCGGATCCGGAGCAGAGCATATGGGAAAACAAACCCAATCTACACATACTTGGGTTGTCCATGGATAACGTTCGACAATTCAAAAGAATAACGGTTATAAATATGCAAATACATGCATATTTATATATGTAACCCTTTCAAACGGGAGACGCATAGTGGTCACGCATACTGATGATTGAAGACACCTATAGCTAGCAAGTTTCATCAGCACGAAGACCAGAACAGAGCAAATGAAGGGAGAGGAGGAGATGTCGTTTGTGCTCACCCACGAACGCAGGGGCAGAGCTCGTCGAACACTAGACCCTCGCAGCGACGAAAAAACTGCACATTTAAATCGAAAGAAGAGTACCATAGCTATTTTGTTTTTTCCGTCAAACTAACTAAATATTTACAACCGGACGAGCAGGTTAGGGGGTTCCTCAACGTTGATGGAACCCTAAATAGCAAGTATCATCGGTGTGAGATACATGTGGCTCTCGGCGTTGAACACTAGATCCACATCTAATAAGTGACGCCGGCGCCCGGCGTTCCGTGTGCAGCAATAGTTCTAGAGGCCGATGACGGTCGAACACCTTGGCGAATTTGTCTGGCAGCCTATGCGATGAGGATTAAAGCCAAGTTTTGAAACTTCAAACAACCAAACCGACTAGAGTCAGTTTGGGTGTTTCAAGTTTCAACATTTGGCTTTTCATCGTCATTGCAAAGACTGCAAGACAAATTTGCAAAGGTGTTCAACCGCCATCGACCCCGACAACTTTTGCTGCGGGACGCCGGGCGCCGGCGTCACTTGTGGGGCGTGGATGTAGTGTTCGACACCAACGGCCACATGTATCTCGCACCGACGATACTTGCTATTTAGGGTTCCATCGATGCCGAGGAACCCCCTAACCTGCTCATCCCCGGGCGCCCCCTTTTCCTACTTCTTTTTTTCATCTTCTACTTCTACTTCTTTTTTTCATCATCATCATATTCTTCTTCTTCTACTACTTATTGTTCTTTTTTTATCTTCTTCCTCTTCTTCTTTTTCTTCCTCTTCTTCTTTTACTTCTTTTTTTCATCTTTCTTGTTTATTCTTAAATGTAAACCAAAACTTAAAAACATAAACAAAACCTAAAGTAAACCAAACCTAAACAAAGCCTAAATTAAACTAAACCTAAACTAAATCTAATAAAAAGAAAAAAAAAAGGTCTCACCGGAGAAGGGGTCGCCAGAGCGACGGGGCGGCCGCGGGGGTGGAGGAGAGGGTCGCCAGGGTGGCCGGGGTGGAGAAGGGGGCGCCGGAGCGGCGGGGGAGCCGCGGGTGGAGGAGAGGCGCCAGGCCGGGGTGGAGGAGGGCGCCAGGCCATGAGGTGGTGGCGGACGGCGGCTCGGGCTGTTGGGGAATGTAGTATTTCAAAAAAATTACCTATGATCACGCAAGATCTATCTAGGAAAGGCATAGCAACGATCGGGGAGAGTGTGTCCACGTACCCTCGTAGACCGAAAGCGGAAGCGTTTAGTAACGCGGTTGATGTAGTCGAACGTCTTCACGATCCGACCGATCCAAGTACCGAACGTACGGCACCTCCGTGTTCAGCACACGTTCAGCTCGATGACGTCCCACGAACTCTTGATCCAGTTGAGGTCGAGGGAGAGTTCCGTCAGCACGACGGCGTGGCGACGGTGATGATGATGTTACCGGCGCAGGGCTTCGCCTAAGCACTATGACGATATGACGGAGGTGTGTAACTGTGGAGGGGGGCTACGCACACGGCTAAGAGATCAACTTGTGTGTCTTTGGGTGCCCCCCTCCCCACGTATATAATGGAGGGAGGGGAAGGAGGCCGGCCAAGAGGAGGCGCGCCCAAGGGGGGGGACTCCTACTCCAAGTAGGAATAAACTCCCCCCTTTTCTAGTCCAACAATGAGAAGAAGGAAGGAGAGGGGAGAAGAGAAAGAAAGGGGGCTCGGCCCCCTAGTCCAATTCGGTTTGGGCTAGGGGGGCGCGCCACTCCTTGGCCTGCCTTCTCTCTTCCACCACTAGGCCCATGAGGCCCAATACTTCCTCCGGTGAATTCCCGTAACTCCCCGGTACTCCGAAAAAATACCGGAATCACTCGCAACCTTTCCGAAGTCCGAATATAGCTTTCCAATATATGAATCTTTACGTCTCGACCATTTCAAGACTCCTCGTCATTTCCGTGATCTCATCAGGGACTCAGAACAATCTTCGGTCATCAAATCACATAACTCTTTAATACAATCGTCATCGAACGTTAAGTGTGCGGACCCTACGGGTTCGAGAACTATGTAGACATGACCGAGACACATATCCGGTCAATAACCAACATCGGAACCTGGATGCTCATATTGGTTCCTACATATTCTAGGAAGATCTTTATTGGTCAAACCGCATACCAACATACGTTATTACCTTTGGCATCGGTCTGTTACTTGCCCGAGATTCAATCGTCGGTATCATCATACCTAGTTCAATCTCGTTACCGGCAAGTCTCTTTACTCGTTTCGTAATGCATCATCCTAATCTCGATTTATGCCAACCCAACAAACACCTTCGGAGACACCTGTAGAGCATCTTTATAATCACCTAGTTACGTTGTGACGTTTGATAGCAAACTAAGTGTTCCTCTGGTATTCGGGAGTTGCATAATCTCATAGTCAAAGGAATATGTATAAGTCATGAAGAAAGCAATAGCAATAAAACTTATAGTTCATAATGCTAAGCTAACGGATGGGTCTTGTCCATCACATCATTCTCTAATGATGTGATCCCGTTCATCAAATGACAACTCATGTCTATGGTTAGGAAACTTAATCATCTTTGATTAACGAGCTAGTCAAGTAGAGGCATACTAGGGACACCTTGTTTTGTCTATGTGTCCACACATGTATCAAGTTTCCGGTTAATACAATTCTAGCGTGAATAATAAACATTTATCATGATATAAGGAAATATAAATAACAACTTTATTACTGCCTCTAGGGCATATTTCCTTCAGTCTCACACTTGCACTAGAGTCAATAATCTAGTTCACATCGCCATGTGATTTAACACCAATAGTTCACATCACCATGTGATTAACACCCATAGTTCACATAGCCATGTGATCAACACTCAAAGGGTTTACTAGAGTTTGTAATCTAGTTCACATCGCTTATGTGATTAACTCCCAAGAGTAATAAGGTGTGATCATGTTTTGCATGTGAGAGAAGTTTTAGTCTACGGGTCTGCCATATTCAGATCCGTAAGTATTTTGCAAATTTCCATGTCTACAATGCTCTGCATGGAGCTACTCTTGCTAATTGCTCCCACTTTCAATATGTATCCAGATTGAGACGTAGAGTCATCTATATCGGTGTAAAAGCTTGCATCGGCGTAACTCTTTACGACGAACTCTTTGTCACCTTCATAACCGAGAAATATTTCCTTAGTCCTCTAAGGATAATTTTGACCGTTGTCCAGTGATCTACTCCTAGATCACTATTGTACCCCCTTGCCAAACTTATGGCAAGGTACACAATAGATCTGGTATACAGCTTGGCATACTTCATAGAACCTATGGCTGAGGCATAGGGAATGGCTTTCATTCTCTTTCTATCTTATGTCGTGGTCGGGTTTTGAGTCTTGCTCAACTTCATACCTTACAACTCAAGCAAGAACTACTTCTTTGATTGATCCATTCTGAACTCCTTCAAAATCTTATCAAGGCATGTACTCATTGAAAATCTTATCAAGCGTCTTGATCTATCTCTATAGATCTTGATGCCCAATATGTAAGCAACTTCACTGAGGTATTTCTTTGGAAAAACTCCTTTCAAATACTCCTTTATGCTTTCCAGAAAATTCTACATCATTTCCGATCAACAATATGTCATTCACATATACTTATCAGAAAGGTTGTATGGCTCCCACTCACTTTCTTGTAAATACAGGCTTCACCGCAAGTCTGTATAAAACTATATGCTTTGATCAACTCATCAAAGCATATATTCCAACTCCGAGATGCTTGCACCAGTCCATAGATGGATCGCTGGAGCTTGCATATTTTGTTAGCACCTTTAGGATCGACAAAACCTTTAATAAATCCATTAAGGAATGCAGTTTTGACATCCATTTGTCAGATTTAAAAAATGCGGCAATTGCTAACATGATCCAGACAGACTTAAGCATCGATACGAGTGAGAAAATCTCATCGCAGAAAACCTTTTGCGACAATTCGAGCTTTGTAGATAGTAACACTACTATCAGCGTCCGTCTTCCTCTTGAAGATCCATTTATTCTCAATGGCTTGCCGATCATTCGGCAAGTCCACCAAAGTCCATACTTTGTTCTCATACATGGATCCTATCTTAGATTTCATGGCCTCAAGCCATTTTGCGGAATCTGGGCTCATCATCGCTTTCTCATAGTTCGTAGGTTCGTCATGGTCTAGTAACATGACTTTCAGAACCGGATTACCATACCACTCTGGTGCGGACCGTACTCTGGTTGACCTACGAGGTTCGGTAGTAATTTGATCTGAAGTTTCGTGATCATCATCATTAGCTTCCTCACTGATTGGTGTAGGCATCACTGGAACTGATTTCTGTGATGAACTAATTTCCAATTCGGGAGAAAGTACAATTACCTCATCAAGTTCTACTTTCCTCCCACTCACTTCTTTCGAGAGAAACTCCTTCTCCAGAAAGGATCCATTCTTAGCAACGAATTTCTTGCCTTCGGATCTGTGCTAGAAGGTGTACCCAATAGTTTCTTTTGGGGTGTCCTATGAAGACTTGCTTATCCGATTTGGGTTCGAGCTTATCATGTTGAAACTTTTTCACATAAGCAACGCATTCCCAAACTTTAAGAATCGACAGCTTAGGTTTCTTGCCAAACCACAGTTCATACGGTGTCGTCTCAACAGATTTAGATGGTGCCCTATTTAACGTGAATGCAGCTGTCTCTAATGCATAACCCCAAAATGACAGTGGTAAATCAGTAAGAGACAACATAGATCGCACCAAATCTAATAAAGTACGGTTACGACATTCGGACACACCATTACGCTGTGGTGTTCCAAGTGGCGTGAGTAGTGAAACTATTTCACATTGTTTTAACTGAAGGCCAAACTCGTAACTCAAATATTTTACCTCTACGATCATATCGTAGAAACTTTTATTTTCTTGTTACGATGATTCTCCACTTCACTCTGAAATTCTTTGAACTTTTCAAATGTTTCAGACTTGTGTTTCATCAAGTAGATATACCCATATCTGCTCAAATCATCTGTGAAGGTCAGAAAATAACGATACCTGCCGCGAGCCTCAACACTCATTGGACCGCATACATCAGTATGTATTATTTCCAATAAGTTAGTAGCTCGCTCCATTGTTCCGGAGAACGGCGTTCTAGTCATCTTGCCTATGAGGCATGGTTCGCAAGCAACAAAATGATTCATTAATCAAGTGATTCCAAAAGTCCATCAGCATGGAGTTTGTTCATGCGCTTTACACCAATATGACCTAAACGGCAGTGCCACAAATATGTTGCACTATCATTATTAACTTTGCATCTTTTGGCATCAATATTATGAATATGTGCATCACACGATCGAGATTCAATAAACCATTCACATTGGGTGTATGACCATACACTACTAGAGAAAACCTTATACACAGAATCTTAGCAGCATCGCGGTTTAAAAACAAACGCTACTGCTAATTAGCAGTAGCGAGCTTGAGAAAACCGCGCTACTAATAACATGATAGTAGTAGCGCGGGTTTTTACACCTCGCTACTACTAAGTTATTTCCACTGTGCCTCCCGGGACCAGCCGTAGTAGTAGCATGGGTTATAAACACACGCTACTACTAAGTCGATAGTAGTAGCGCGGGTTATAAACCCCACACTACCACCTGCATCTGCTCCCACCCCACCAACCATCCCACGCCATGTCTCAAAGAAAAACACTCAGCGCCTGATCCAGATCCCCAATCCCGTCTCCGCTCCCACCTCCTCTCCTCAACGCCCGCGCAGGCGTGGAAGCGATGCGTCCACTCCGGCCACCACAGCGCCACAGGGCCACGCCGCCGCCGCCGACTTCGCGCCCGTGCCTAGGATGTCCCGCCTCGTCATGGCCAACTACGCCCCGCCCGACCTCCTCGCCGCGGCGCCCCTCCTCCTCGACCCCTCAAACATCATGCGCCGCCGCACCTACGCCGACACGGGGGGCCGGGTCACGCCCTACCTCGTCTACCTCGACTACGCGCACGCTCCTCGACAACCGCCTCGGCAAGCGCCGCTTCAACGGCGGCTACATCCACAACGGCCTCCTCCGCACCGCCGGCTGGGTGCTCGACAGGGAGTGCGACCTGCTCCAGGACCTCCTCGACCGGTGCCCCGCCTACACGCTCACCTTCATGGGCCACTCCCTCGGCGCCGGCGTCGCCGCCATGCTCACCATGGTCGTCGTGCTCAACCTCGACAAGCTCGGCAAGGTCGAGAGGGGCTGCACCAGGTGCTACGCCATGGCCCCCGCCCGCTGTATGTCGCTCAACCTCGCCGTCAGATACGCCGATGTCATCAATTCCGTCGTGCTGCAGGTGACTCACTGATGACCCAATTGATTTGATTGCTTGCTTGTATGAATTTGGTGGTTACAAGTCCAGTTGTAGAAGAATTTGGGTTACATGTAGTATGTCTGAATTTGGGTTACATGTAGCTGTCAGACTGAATTTTGGTGGATACCGCTCGCTTCGAGTAAGATAAACATTGCATTGCGGAATCTAGTATAATGCCTATCTGAATTTTGTTGGGTGCTTCCTTGTTGCTAGAAATTCAGTTGCAGAATTTAGTTACATGCCTATCTGAATTTTGTTGGGTGCTACTTCTGTCAGATAAGAATTTGGTTCAGTTAAAAACTGCACTGTCAAATCTGGACAGCCAGCTTCTAGGTGAAAAACAAGTTAGTTATTCTCAGAATTTCGAGTTGCCTCTATATGAGATTTGTAAAGCAAGTTCCAAGCTTTCCGTAGAGTATTTATTTGCGTCGTTTGGATGTATGGTTTGAGAGCAGCCATCGTTTTAGTTTGTTGTCCTGAAAGTTAGTATCCTGAGCGCATTGTTTTCGTATGCCAGTTTACGGCCTTATAGAGGCTGTTTAAAAAAAGTTTCAATACGAATTTTGTAGAGGGTTTGTAGTAGATTGCAAGGCCGATTTCAGTTTAAGTTTGCTCCACCGCTGTGAAAGGTGGAGGAGCCTAGATTGCAAGGCCGATTTCAGTTTCAGTTTCGATCGAGCCTAGATTGCAAGCCCGATTTTAATACTAGCACTCTCCCTGCAGCTCCTCAATAATTGTAGTCAACTGGTTGGACAGTCTTCTTGTTTTCATCATTTTTTTTCTAGTTATATACGTAGTTGGCTGGGATTATAATGCTATCGTTGCTTACTGTAACTGTCCAAATTGATGTAGGAAGATAAACATTTGTTGCTCGCTTCCACGATTAGCACCAACTAAGTTTCCTTAGATGTTTGCACCTTAGAAAGTGGTATCTGCTTAATATGAAGATCATTTGTCGATTCAAAGATCTGTAATATTACAAGCGGCCCACTTACAGGATGCTTGACAGGGCTACCTGTGCAGCCCACTTACTTCCTTGCTTGTTTGTCATGACCCAACCGAAGCCCAATGGGCCACACTCCCCTGAATGCCTCTTGTATTTCTCTCCAGTGTAGGTTTGCACGCACTCAAATCCTAAATTCTTAATCTAAAAAAACAAAAATAAAAAACTCCTAAATTCTCTCTTCCTAGGAAAAATAGTATTAATGCTCTCTGCTGAACTTTGAACTCGTATGACATTTTTGGGCTGTGAGATTTTATAAGAGGAAATTTCAGAAGATTCTAGCCACTGTGAAAGAAAGAAACAAAGAAGATTGCCGAACTTCAAGAAATATTTCCTGTATGATTCATAGGTTTTGGATTATTTTTTTATCCTCAAGATTGTTCTTTATGTGTGTTCTTTGAATCATAGGATTCGCCACGCCACGTGTACGATGTTAGCTTGTTGATGACATCCTAACGCCTTTGTACCAAAATTCTTCATGGGTGACTTTTTTTCTTAGCGAATGGCACGTGTGGCTTCTTCTAGAAGCATAGACCATTGAAAGGAGAAGAGGACCATGACCTCACCTCATGTGTGTGTAATGCATGAGAGCCGTGGAGAAAGGGGAAAAGATCTTGTTTCATTCCTGGTCGGTTTCTTTCAGTTTCAGGTTAGTCGTCAGGCTAATAATTTGACTGTTTCTTCTGAAGAACTTGCTGTCGATGTTAGGCCATCTATGTAGTGTATAGTCGACCAGTCATCTCCATCACACGTGATTCATGAGATTCTCTTCTACTAGTCATCATTACTATGCAGATAATATCTTGTGTTAGACATGGGCCAATTGTTAGCTTTACTCTTCATTCCCATAATATAAGAGTGTTTTAACACGCTCTTATATTGTGGGCGGAGGAGAATATTTAGATCTCATACTCATAAATTAAATGCGCATATAGATTTATCATGGGTCTTTGTTAATTAACAATTTTAATAGGTTTATCGGTATATTATGATGTAAACAAGTAAAAAGAAGAAGGTTGTGTTTCAAAGAGTGGATTGAGTACTAATTAGCCATCAATTCCATGATTCTTGTGTAGTTGGGCAGCATCTGTTTAACTTCTTGTAGTATACTATGATAATTAACCATGATTTCCCTTGCTCTTCTTTCGCAGTTCGGTTGAAATCATCATTCTTTTCCCACTTGCTAAGTAATGTTGCAACAAAAGATATCAGCACCAAAGAAATTATGTGTTAATGCTTTCCTTTTAAACTACTTCAAAAAACAAAGAAATTGGATTTTTTAGCCGTATTATCCTTTGAACATCTATATGAAATGATCTAAGTTTAAGTATATTTAGTTTTGAAGAAAACTAAAGGCAATTAATGTGAAAATTAGATATGTCCTATTACCTTGCAATATATAGTTCATCTAGGCTTGGTTGGCAATATATATTATCTAGAAATTAGTTTCATTTGTTTGTAGCTATTACATAGGCAATCTCTTGTTAATATAAATCACTCACTTTTTTGTTTTCAGATATTTATTCCGTAGCTACTTGTACATCACAACACGCAAGGAAATATATGTCAGCTGAAATTTAATTTAATTTGTTCTTTGCTCTTTACAGAAATCTTGGATTCATAAATGGGAGAAGCACATAAGGGAGAAGAAGATGATTGCAAGGATGGAGAGGGAGCAAATCATTTGGAGGGATAGAATGCCACTGTTTGGTGTTTTTATGCATTTATGTTTGCTTTCAAATGTGTATGCACTAGCCGGGAATAAGTGACTAGGCAATAAGTGTAGATGTATGGATATGCTCTAATGCTCTGGTTTACTATAAATCTTCGATTCGGAATGATGTGTAATGCTGCTGGTTTATTACAAATTTGGGCTTGTTTTAGTTGTTAGAATTGTATGCATAAAATGGAATTGATGGATTTTATTTTTTAAAATTCCTAATTAGTTAGTAGTAGCGTGGGGATGAAATGGAGCGCTACTAGTATTCAGGATATTAGTAGCGGGTGGTACCATAGACGCACTACTAGTATTCAGGATACTAGTAGCGTGTGGTGCTATAGACGCGCTACTATTATTTCGTTAGTAGTAGCGCGGGTGACATCCGCGCTACCAGTAAAATGTTAGTAGTAGCGTGGGTTTACCCCGCGCTACTACTAACTATTAGCTGTAGCGTGATACTAGTAGCACGGGTACCCGCGCTGCTAGTAGCCTTTTTCCTAGTAGTGATAGAAGGTTTTATTCAAATAAACATAACAACAATTATTCTCTGACTTAAATGAATAACCATATTGCAAAAAACATGATCTAATCATATTCATGCTCAACACAAACACCAAATAACATTTATTTAGGCTTAACACTAATCCCGAAGATAGAGGGAGTGTGCGATGGTGATCATATCAATCTTGGAAACACTTCCAACACACATCGTCACCTTACCTTAACTAGTCTCTATTATTCTGCAACTCCTGTTTCAAGTTACTAATCATAGCAACTGAATCGGTATCAAATATCGAGGGGTTGCTTATGAGCACTAGTAAAGTACAATAATCTGTATATCAAATATACCTTTGTTCACTTTGCCATCCTTCTTATCCACCAACTATTTGGGGTAGTTCCGCTTTCACTGATTATTCCCTTTGCAGTAGAAGCACTCAGTTTCAGGCTTAGGTCTATCTTTGGGCTTCTTCATGGATGCAGCAACTCGCTTGCCGTTCTTCTTGAAGTTCCCCTTCTTGCTTTTGCCCTTTTACTTGAAACTAGTGGTCTTGTTAACCATCAACAATTTATGCTCTTTCAATTTCTACCTTCGTCGATTTCAGCATCACGAAGAGCTCGGGAATCGTTTTTCGTCATCCCTTGCATATTATAGTTCATCACGAAGTTCTAGTAACTTGGTGATAGTGACTAGAGAATTCTGTCAATCACTCTCTTATCTGGAAGATTAACTCCCACTTGATTGAAGCGATTGTAGTACTCAGACATTCTGAGCACATGCTCACTAGTTGAGCTATTCTCCTCCATCTTGTAGGCAAAGTACTTGTCAGAGGTCTCATACCTCTCGATTCGGGCATGAGTTTGAAATACCAATTTCAGCTCTTGGAACATCTCATATGCTCTGTGTCGTTCAAAACGTTTTTGAAGTCCCGGTTCTAAGCCGTAAAGCATGGTGCACTAAACTATCAAGTAGTCATCATACTGAGCTTTTGTCAAACGTTCATAACGTCTGCATCTGCTCCTGCAATAGGTTTGCCACCTAGCGGTGCATCAAGAACATAATTCTTCTGTGCAGTAATGAGGATAATCGTCAGATCATGGACCAAGTCCGCATCATTGCTACTATCATCTTTCAACTTATTTTTCTCTAGGAACATATCAAAAATAAATGGGGAGCTATATCGCGAGCTATTGATCTACAACATAATTTGCAAAAACTAACAATACTAAGTTCATGATAAATTAAAGTTCAATTAATCATATTACTTAAGAACTCCCATTTAGATAGACGTCCCTCGAGTCATCTAAATGATCACGTGATCCAAATCAACTAAACCATGTCCGATCATCACGTGAGATGGAGTAGTTTTCAATGGTCACTACTAGGAAAACCCTTACCAGTAGCGCTGGTTTTTTGCCTATTAGTAGCACGGGCAGACGTGCTACTGCTACGGCGCTACAACTATTTTTTAGCAGTAGCACTTGTTTAGGATAGCGCTACTGGTATTTTCAGATACTAGTAGCGCGCCTCTGGAGAGCGCTACTGGTAAATGAGCGTTGCTGGTAATATTTTGGCTCGCGCCACTGCTAAAATTTATGTTTTTTTTTTCATATTTTGGCGCTGTACATGTTTAAACAGATCTATCTTTTATAGAATAACAACCCATCATGAACTAGTCTGTTTAAATAACATATTCATTAACACTAGTCATCACCACCAAACAATGTTCGTCAATGAGACATCATATAACAAGTTGGTCACTAGTCATAATCACAACTCCTCCTCCTCATCATCAACTCTAACACATTGTAGCACATAATAACACATTCTACCTAGGACCTACTCCTCTCATAGGACCTACTCTACCCTCTCTTAGGTAAAATATAATGAAACAAGATAGGCATTGACTCTCCATTAAGGAAAATGGACTCTCCATAATGAAGAACGGAGATCATCCTGTCTCCAAGTCTTGGCCTACGCACAATGTTGCTTCCAAGTAGCTCTCTAGATGGTCGAAACATTTTTTCCAATCATTTATTATCATGGCTTCCTCGCTTTTAGAAATCCGGTATGGACAGCAGTGATGTGGATACTGCGGCTGACCTGGTCGTGGTGGCTGTAAGCTCATAACATCAACGCGACCTCTCGACAACATCAGATGAGGCACAAAATCCATCAGGATTTTTTGTTCAAAAAACATAGTAATAACTTTGTAGTTAGCAATGTAGTTTAGTTTTAGAAGAATTTATGCAAAAGATGCACGGATGTCGTAATAGTAGAAAACCTTACCATGCTATCTCCATTGATGTTACCGTAGCACACCGCGTTACTAGTGGCACATATTCACCATAATTTTGAGGAATTCGATAATAGCTATTGTAATTCTCAAGATTAGTAAGAAATGCGATAAGACCATCTTTCTCCTTATAAGTTAATTGTGCTTCATCATTGTAGTAGTAGGTTTTGTCTACCATCTTCCATACATTTTTTGAAGAATGAAAATAAGCTGTCAATGGAAATAAGCTGTCAACTATTTTGAAATAAACATTATAAATTACTTAATAAATATGTTTGAGAAACTCACACAAAGTGGTAGAAGCTGAAGCGTGTCAACAAGGACCCAAATGGTCATATTCTTTTCGTCGATGTCAGGATCACCAAGATCGAAGGTGAGAAGCATACCCTCATGAAAATCATACGCCTTGTAAAGTGCTTCCCAATTCAGGCAACCAAAATTGGATGAGTTCACAGAATTGTATAGATTTACAGCAAAATCGTAACCATGATGGGTCCTTAGTTGAATTATCTTTGTCTCCATGCTTTCATGATCTTCAAAACCCATCTTCTCCAAGACATAGCGTCTTGCATGGCATGGGATAAACTAGTTGAATTGTAAAAGACGGAAATTGCATGTTGAAGAAGCAGAGCTGTCGTGCAAAAAATAACAAAAAACACTTGTCGTCGTTGCGTACCACTTTCAACATCGAAGGTCTGTTGGAGCTTGATGCTGAAGCGCCGACCTTCTACCGTGTGAGGCCCGCTTACAGACGCGCTCATCTTCGCAGTAGTCGCACATAGCGAATTCCCTTTCGTCGTCAGACATTTCCTAATAGGTAATTGATAATCCATCATCGAATACATATATAGTAGTTTGTAGCAAACATCATCATATAACAACTAAAACACCTAAAATTTGTAGTTTGTAGTAGTTTGTAGCAAAGATCATCATCGAACCTAGTTTATAGCAAAGATCATCATATAATCCATCATCGAATACATATATAGTAGTTTGTAGCACAGACCGCACTCATCTTTTGCATTCAGTAAGGAAATAACTAATAGGTAATTAATAATCCATCATCGAATACATATATAGTAGTTTGTAGCAAAGATCATCATATAATATCACTAATACATCTCGAATAATAGCTCCTCTAGGTTCAGTGGGCCGCGGTGGACACCCAAAGAGAAGGAACCATCACCGGATCATAGCTCTGGTGAGATCCCCAAAGAATCTGCCAGGTATTGGAGAACGCGACGTCCGCCAACGCAACCATGTAGCGCTGGACGTGCGCGTCCTCCTCCATGACACGGTGTTGTACCACCTGCTCGGGGGACTCAAGCCTCTGCACCAATGCAGGCCCACGTGACCGCCACCAAAGAAGCTTCGGGTCGACGACAGGCTGGGTCCTCACTAAGCTGCGCGCACTAGAAGGTAGCACAACCTAGTACCAGCCCGGCGGAGCCCAGTCCCGGACATGGCCCCTCGGCTCAAGCAGGAGTCCTCCACCGAGTCGACAACGAGGATGCGGGATAGGCATCATCGACGTCGAGAACAAAATGTTTAATTATGAAAACAAAAATAATAAACACTTAGCAAAATTCGGCATGACCTTTGCTAAAAGCAGGACATATCGAGCGCCTGAAATTTGCCAGAACTTAAACGAATCGACATTTCTGGCAAAACATAGGCCACTCGGTTAAACAACTAAGATTGTGACATGTTCAAAATATGACATATATTCACTTCAAATTTGCACATAACAGGAATAATTGTTTTTACTACAAAAATAACAACAAATGTGATAGTTCAAAATATGATCCTAAGATTAACTAGCTAGGGTTCATACTAAATTAACCTAAGATTCATACTACATTATCCTAAGATTATACAACTAAGATTAAACAACTAAGATTAAAAACCTACATTATCCTAAGATTCATACTACATTATCCTAAGATTAACTAGCTAGGTTTCATACTACATTTCCTATGATTAAACAACTAAGATTAAAAACCTAAAATTTTCAACTTGCTAGGGTTCAAAAGAAACTAGGGAGGAGGAGGAAGGAGGGAGGAGGATGTACCTCTCGGTGGAGGAGGGCCGTGGGGGGGCGGGGCCGGGCTGCCAATGGGGAGGGTGGCCAAGGGAGGAGGGCAGCCTTGAGGCGAGGGCGGCCGACGCAGGAGGAGGGGCGCGGAGGACGGCAACGTGCGGGGGTCGATGGCAGCGCGCGGGGGATTGAGTGAGTGAGAGATAGGAAAGAGTTGTGTCTATCTAGGCGACTAAGCTATACAGCGCGGGGCAGCAACACACGCTACTGGTAAAATGTTATACATAGAAAAATTAGCAGTAGCGCTCTTGGATAAACAGGCGCTATAGATCCTAAACTAGCAGTAGCGCAGGTTGGATGACATGCGTTGCTGCTATTTTTTGACCAGGGGGTGTGGTGTGTTACACTTAGCAGTAGCGTGGGGCTAGGTAACAAGCGCTGCTGCTAACTGATACCAATAGCGCTCTTTATAGCCAGTGCTACTACTAACTACTAGTAGCGTGGGGTTATAAACAAACGCTACTGGTAAACTTATATCTATAAGCATTTTCCTAGTAGTGGGTGAACATCACTATGTTGATCATATCTATTATATGATTCACGCTTGACCTTTCGGTCTCAGTGTTCCGAGGCCATATCTGCATATGCTAGGCTCGTCAAGTTTAACCCAGGTATTCTACGTGTGCAAAACTGGCTTACACCCGTTGTATGTAAACGTAGAGCTTATCACACCCGATCATCACGTGTTGTCTTGGCACAAAGAACTGTAGCAATGGTGCATAATCAGGGAGAACACTTATACCTTGAAATTTAGTAAGGGGTCATCTTATAATGCTACCGTCGTACTAAGCAAAATAAGATGCATAAAAGATAAACATCACATGCAATCAAAATATGTGACATGATATGGCCATCATCATCTTGTGCTCATGATCTCCATCACCGAAGCATCGTCATGATCTCCATCGTCACCGGCGTGACACGTTGATCTTCATCGTAGCGTCGTTGTCGTCTCGCCAATGTTGCTCCCACGACTATCGCTACCGCTTAGTGATAAAGTAAAGCAATTACATGGCTATTGCATTTCATACAATAAAGCGACAACCATAAGGCTCCTGCCAGTTGCCGATAACTTTACAAACCATGATCATCTCATACAAAAATTTATATCTCATCACGTCTTGACCATATCACATCACAACATACCCTGCAAAAACAAGTTAGACGTCCTCTACTTTGTTGTTGCAAGTTTTACGTGGCTGCTACGGGTTTAGAAGAACCGATTCTTACTTACGTAAAACCACAACGTAGTGTAGTGATTGCTTTTTGATCTTCTAAAAGAACCTTCTTCATTGAAATCGGCTCAACTAAAGTGAGAGAGACAGACACCCGCCAGTCACCTTTAAGCAATGAGTGCTCGAAACGGTGAAACCAGTCTCGTGTAAGCATACGCGTAATGTCGGTCCAGGACGCTTCATCTCACAGTACTGCTGAACCAAGTAACAACTAGTAACTGCAAGCAATATGTATACACCCACGCCCACAACTCCTTTGCGTTATACTCGTGCATATAACATCTACGCATAGACCTGGCTCGGATGCCACAGTTGGGGAACGTAGTATTTCAAAAAATTACCTACAATCACGCAAGATCTATCTAGGAGAGGCATAGGAATAAGCGGGGAGAGTGTGTCCACGTACACTCGTAGACCAAAAGCGAAAGCGTTTAGTAACGCGGTTCATGTAGTTGAACGTCTTTACGATCTGACCGATCCAAGTACCGAACGTACGGCACCTCCGTGTTCAGCACACGTTCATCTCGATGACGTCCCACGAACTCTTGATCCAGTTGAGGTCGAGGGAGAGTTTCGTCGGCACGACGGCGTGGCGACGGTGATGATGATGTTACCAGCGCAAGGCTTCACCTAAACACTACGACGATATGACCGAGGTGTGTAACTGTGGAGGGGGCACCGCACCCGGCTAAGAGATCAACTTGTGTGTCTTTGGGTGCCCCCCTCCCCACGTATATAAAGGAGGGAGGGAGGAGGAGGCCGGCCAAGAGGAGGCGTGCCCAAGGTGGGGAGTCCTACTCCAAGTAGGAATAAACTCCCCCCTTTCCTAGTCCAACAAGGAGAAGAAGGAAGGAGAGGGGAGAAGAGAAGGAAAGGGGGCCCGCCCCCCTAGTCCAATTCGGTTTGGGCTAGGGGGGGTGCGCCACTCCTTGGCCTGCCTTCTCTCTTTCACCACTAGGCCCATGAGGCCCAATACTTCCTCCGCTGAATTCCCGTAACTCCCCGGTACTCCGAGAAATACCCGAATCACTCGGAACCTTTCCAATGTCCGAATATAGCCTTTCAGTATATGAATCTTTACGTCTCGACCATTTCGACACTCCTCGTCATGTCCGTGATCTCATCCGGGACTCCGAACAATCTTCGATCATCAAATCACATAACTCTTTAACACAAATCGTCATCGAATGTTAAGCGTGCGGACCCTACGGGTTCGAGAACTATGTAGACATGACCGAGACACATCTCCGGTCAATAACCAACAGCGGAACCTGGATGCTCATATTGATTCCTACATATTCTAGGAAGATCTTTATCAGTCAAACCGCATAACAACATACATTATTCCCTTTGTCATCGGTATGTTACTTGCCCAAGATTCGATCGTCGGTATCATCATACCTAGTTCAATCTCGTTATCGGAAAGTCTCTTTACTCATTCCGTAATGCATCATCCCGCAACTAACTCATTAATCACATTGCTTGCAAGGCTTATAGTGATGTGCATTAACGAGAGGGCCCATAGATAACTCTCCAAAACACAGAGTGACAAATCCTAATCTTGATTTATGCCAACCCAACAAACACCTTCGGAGACACCTGTAGAGCATCTTTATAATCACCCAGTTACGTTGTGACGTTTGATAGCACACTAAGTGTTCCTCCGGTATTCGGGAGTTGCATAATATCATAGTCAAAGGAATATGTATAAGTCATGAAGAAAGCAATAGCAATAAAACTTATCGATCATAATGCTAAGCTAACGGACGGGTCTTGTCCATCACATCATTCTCTAATGATGTGATCCCGTTCATCAAATGACAACTCATGTCTATGGTTAGGAAACTTAACCATCTTTGATTAACGAGCTAGTCAAGTAGAGGCATACTAGGGACACCTTGTTTTGTCTATGTATCCACACATGTATCAAGTTTCCGGTTAATACAATTCTAGCATGAATAATAAACATTTGTCATGATATAAGGAAATATAAATAAAAACTTTATTATTGCCTCTATGGCATATTTCCTTCACGGCACGGGCGGGCGGGGCGGCGGCACGACGGGGTGGTGCTTGAGGTGGAGGAGGGGTCGCGGGCGGCCATGGCTGTGGCTGGCGCGGGCAGCCGGGACAGTGTGTGGTGGGCGGTGCAGGGCGGCGGCGGCTCGGGCACGGGGCAGAGAGAGAGGAAGGGGACAGAGAGGGGTGGGGCGCGGGCATTGGCTTTTTAGTTAGGGCACGATTCTTTGCCGTCTGCTAGCAGACGGCAAAGAGCCTAGTTAACGGACGTTAGTTTGGCCACTTTCTTTGCCGTCTGCTAGCTGATGGCAAAGATGCTCTGTCGTCCGCTAGCGGACGGCAAAGGAAGTGGCCGTTAGGTGGTTCTCGCTAGTGGGCCACCCTCCCTCTTTGCCGTCTGCTAGTGCACAGCAAAGCTTTTATGACGTCTGCTAGCTGACTGCAAAGAGCTGGCTGACGGCAAACATGATCTTTGCCGTCAGCTTTCCTTGATACAGAGAAAATGAAAGTCATTCCCCTATGCCTCAGCCATATGTTCTATCATGTATGCTATGCTGTGTACCAGACCTGATGTGTGCCTTGCTATAAGTTTGGCAGGGAGGTACCAAAGTAATGCAGGAGTGGATCACTGGACAGCGGTCAAGAACATCCTAAAGTATCTGAAAAGAACTAAGGATATGTTTCTCGTCTATGGAGGTGACAAAGAGCTCATCGTAAATGGTTACGTCGATGCTAGCTTCGACACTGATCCGGATGACTCTAAGTCCACTACAAGAATACCCCCTATATATAAAGCAACACATATTCTACATCGTTTTGACTGTTTGTTGCAAAATTCACAGTAGATACGCATATAAGCGGTGTAACATATGCGTGCAGACTTGCAACTTGTGACCCTGCCGTGGTGCAACATATATCTTATATGTTGCCATGTATTGGTTGCAAATTGTATCTATTATAGGCTCCTGATCTAGATTGATATTTTCCTTCAAGTCCGGATCGATCTAGGTCTAATACGACACAAGTCAATCATCCAATCTCCTCTCGCTGAGCGCAAAGGCTTGAAGGCAGACGGAGAGGGAAGCGGCGGAAAGGCGGTGACGGACTGCGGAGCAGCGGGAAGGCGGCGACGGACTGCGGAGCGGCGGCTTTGCGGGTAGCACATAAAGGAGAAGCAGCAAGGCCGCGGTAGGAGGGCTCGAAGTCGTCTGCTACCGTCCCCTGCTCCTCCGGCCTGCCTGTTGCCGGCGCGCTGCTCCTCCGGCCGCCCCTCTTCTCCCTCGCCGTGTAGGACGGCGAGACTGACCTCTGAGGTAACCCTCTCTCCTTCCCTTCTCCTCTCATCCAGTCAACTTATTAGTGGGCACCTCGACACATGGCCGTGTGATGTAGGGGATTTGGTAGATGACGAAGAGCTGTACTGTACCACCTGGGCTATGTTCAGTTGTTTGGACTACCCTTGCTATTCAGACCAGTCGTTCTATAGTTGTTTGGACTACTCCATCAGCTCTCATGACTGCCAACATAAGTGACATGACATTTGAAGCTAATCTGACTACCCTGGCTGTGTTGTTTTGTTCTATAGTTGCTTTTTGTGTGTAGATTACTACTGGAGTAGTGTTGTAACTAGATCTATTACCGTCTGAGTATTTCACTTATGTTATTTGGGTACTTCTGACTAGATTATAGATTTTTTTAGGAACGTCTCTATTGCCTGCTCTTTCTAGAACTTTAAGTTTGATGTAACTGAATCATAGGTGTAGCTATGTAACTAAATCTATTAGTTTAGGACACCATTGGTGTTAACTGAATCATATTTCGGTTGTATTGATTTTCTGAACAATTGGAGAAATGACTCATGAATTTTCAAGGAACATGCCGAGCATAGATGCCAATGATATGGTTTGTGTATAGTTTCCGTTGATCTCTTTTCTCCACATTTTAAGCTTGCTGTTCCAGTTCACAACTGCAGTCTGCCGGGCAATGGTTTGACAACTTGAAAACTCGTGTTTGTTTCGTACACAGTTACTACAAATGATGAATGTGCCACTTTTTTTCTAGTTGGGCTTTGAGTGCAGATTACTACTGGAGGCGATGTTCAACTGCGTTATTTCTGGACAGTTGGAATATAGATTTTTTAAGAACATGTCTACTCTGTTTGTTTCTAGAAATAAGTATGCATTTCTTATATTGTGTTGAAAATGATATAATTGTGAATTTCAGTGGTGCTACTTAAACGTGAATGGGTTGATGTTACCGAAGGAAAAGGTATGCAAATAGATAAGTATGGGTGTAAACTTGTGAATTTCTCTAGTCAAATTCACACTGGTAAAAAGGCAGAGGATGGACTTTTTCTATTTGCAAATCAAGTTGACCAAGTGTTCTACATGGATGACCATCTTTATCCAGGATGGTCAATTGTTTTGAAGATGAATCCTTGAGATAATTTTGATATGGGTGAAGAATCAAATGATGTGGAAACAGAACCTTATCATGTTTTTCTTTTTGGCGCATGAACCTTATCATGTCAGCAATTTTTTTGAGCTTTCTGATACTGCCGATCAGAAATAAAATTGGATGAGAAGAGATATAAAGGGAGAAACTGTAGATGCTCGTATAGTGCCAAGTGATGACACAGTACCTCAATATAGGCCAGCTTCCAATGTGATTCTGTTATTTACATTTTAGTATCATCTGCTGCAACTTATGTCATTTCGGACATGAAACTTACTACTATATTGCTTCTACATGCAGGTTCGATGGATAATGAAAGTCATCGTTCTGAAAATGTGGAACCTAGTTGAAGTGACGAATTCATTACTATTATTTGCTATTTTTTCTTTTATGTCCATGTACTTTATAATTCGGACAACAAGATTTGTAGGTCTGACAGGCCTAAAGTATCAATACTTGATCCTAAATACGTTGGTGTTGGTTATTCTGTTCCCTACACATGCTTACACATGTTCATATTTACCTACATCCAGGTTGTTGCTTATCTCTTAGACATCATACAAGTGTTAAATAGGCTGGTTCCACAAACTCGATCAATACGTCGTCTGACGCTCGCGGATGATCCGTGGCGGGACATACTGGAGATGACTGCGTCGGAGGTGGTCTTTCCTAGAGACCACTGCTTGCCGTACATTAGCATCTCTTCATCGAGACGACACTTGTTTGTCTCTGCTGTGCTTCGATCGGTCGATGACCCAGGCTGTCGTGTCCAATGACATCTATCCGGCATTGAATGGGAGCGGAGACCGGGACGCAGCGTGGGCGGCTCTCTAGGTCCGCCGACGCATCAATGCCGGCTAGACTACAACTCGCGCCCGCTTTGTACCGACATGAATGCGGCGATGGGAACGGAGGTGCGTTCGCATGGGAGAGGGTGCAAACAAACGGGTCGGGGCTTCATGCTCGTCGCCTGACGCTCGCGGATGATCCGTGGTGAGACTTACTGGAGATGGCTGCGTCGGAGGTGGTCTTGCCTAGAGACCACTGCTTGCCGTACTTTAGCATCTCCTGAAAGTGCGTTATATCGACTAGAGGGAGGTGAATAGTCGATTTTTATGAATTCTTCAATGAGGAATTTGCCGGTGAGGAAATTCCTTAGCAAAGAACTACTTGCAGCGGAATAAGTACTCAGAAGTAAGCATAACAGAATACACACATAGTCATCATGATGAAATGAAGACAAACACAGAGTACAGAAAGCGTAAACACATGATAACACAAGATGAAGACAAACAGACTGAAGAAATTGAACTGAGGAAATTGAGAAAGTCTTCAGTCAAAGTCTTCAAACACAGATATGAACGAACACTCAACACAGTAATGAGGAAATGAAAGAGTTGAGGAAATAGAACCAGTTAGGTTGGTGAAGACAATGATTTGGTAGACCAGTTCCAACTGCTGTCTCAGTTGTACGTCTGGTTGGAGCGGCTGAGTATTTAAACTCAAGGACACACAGTCCCGGACACCCAGTCGCTGAGCACGCAGCTCAGGACACCAAGTCCTCACCGTATTCTCCTTGAACTAAGGTCACACAGACCTCGTCCAATCACTCGTGGTAAGTCTTCAGGCGACTTTCAAACCTTCACAGACTTGGTCACTCGGCGATCCACAATTCCTTTTGGATGCTCTAGACCATGACGCCTAACCGTCTGGAAGAAGCACAGTCTTCAAAGGTAACAAGCGTCGGATCCACGCAGGATCAATCTCTTCAGTGATGCTCAATCACTTTGGGTTTGTAGGGGTTTGGTTTTTGGGTTTTTCCTCACTCGATGATTTTCGCTCAAAGTATTTGAAGGATGGGTTGCTCTCAAATGACAAGTGTCAAGTTCTCTCGGAGCAGCCAACCAGCTAGTGGTTGTAGGGGGCGGCTATTTATAGCCTAGGGAGCAGCCCGACATGATAAGACATAAATGCCCTTCAATGATATGACTGTTAGGTGGATAAGATATTTTGGGACAGTTGGCGCGCAGCACAAAGAACTTGATCGGAAATTTGACTCTCAAATTCCTCAGGGCTATCATGTTCCTCACTGTGTAGGCAATCCGCACTGGTGAATTCCTAACTCCTCAGTCAGAACAAATTCCTCAGCGACCAGAAGAACTTCGTCTCACATCCTTTGAAGAAATTGACTGAGGTGTATGAGATTTCCAAAGGCTTCACTTGAAGGGATTGGAAGGTGTAGGATTTTGAGTTGAGCATCACATGGAAATTTTTCCTTAGTATTTCCTCGACCCCCTTTAACAGTACGGTGTTTCCTATGACTCAAGAAAGAGAAAACAAAACTACGAAAACAAAAGTCTTCATGCTCCATGTTCCTCAAATGAATATCAAGTCTTCAAGGCCACACCAATTTCTTCACTTTCAAAGTCTTCAGAAAGTCTTCAGAATATCAAAGTCTTTAGTCGAAGAACATCATTTTTAGGGGTCGACTTTCTCTGTAAATATCAAACTCCTCATAGACTTATAGACCGGTGTACACTCATAAACACATTAGTCCCTTAACCTATAAGTCTTCAATACACCAAAATCACTAAGGGGCACTAGATGCACTTACATCTCCTCATCGAGACGATGCTTTTTTGTCTCCGTTGTGCTTCGATCGGTCGATGACCCAGGCTGTCGTGTCCAATGACATCTATCCGGCATTGAATGGGAGCGGAGACCGGGACGTGGCGTGGGCGGCTCTCTAGGTCAGTCGACGCTTCAATGCCGGCTAGACTACAACTCGCGCCCGCTTTGTACCGACATGAATGCGGCGATGAGAGCAGAGGTGCATTCGCATGGGAGAGGGTGCAAACAAATGGGTTGGTGTTGGATGGTAAATTGCGCCATGACACGTCTGTCGGTACATTCGCGGGCGTTTTTAGGGTCCGCGTTGGCGCTGACCCCCAAAACCGACAGACTATTTTGTCGTCGGACTCGTCCAAACTTTTACGCGGACAGTGATCTAACCGTGCTCGCATCCATTCCAAAGCAAATTAGAAATGCCGGACAAATTTGATCAACACTATGTAATTCATTAAAGTTCGTACATAATTTACATAAAAAAACGGTGATCTCTTACACGTGGCTGCGTTGGCTGGCCGCATTGTCGTCGCCGTCTGTGCCATCGTCGTCCTCCAAGTAGTCCTTCCAGTAGCAGAAGGGCGCCGACACGCGACAACTCTGTCCGCCCGCCGCTCGCGGAGGAGTTGTTCCGCTTCCTCCTCTGCCACGCGGAGGGCCTCCGCGGCCGTGCCCATGTCGCCGTCAGTGGAGATGTCACTTAGCAACCACTCGTCGCCGATCTTGGCGAACTGAAGCTCGAGGCGGTGGTGGCGTTGCGTGACCGTCTCTGCATTGGTCGGACCGGTTGCAGGTCCAGTCCTCTGCCAGGTCAGGGTCCTCGCGGACCATGCCTACGCCTCATCGGACATGGAAAAATGAGGAGCAGCTCGTCGCGTTGCGGCACTCCTATCGCGCCGCCCTCACCTCGCCTGACACGATGGCCCGTGATGAGGAGTCGGTGCCGTTGCGGCTACCGAGGTAGTGGAGGAGTGATGCTTGTCCGTTGATCCGGGTGTAGTGGCTGTGCGGCGGTGAGGACGGCTCCACCTTCCCGCGGCGTCCAATTTGGACGTCGCGGTTGCATGTGTGGGGAGGGATGGGGGATGTCTACTCTGCGGATCAATGGGTTATCGTGTTGGATGGCAAAATATGTCCGAACCGAGCTTAGAGGTCATGTGTGTGTGCGTGTGGATGCACAAACTTTAGAAAATGTTGCTTTTGCCTTCATGTCATGAAACACTAAACTAATACAACTATGTTCATGAAAACTAGTGGTCTTGGATCACAACTAGTGATCTTTGGATATGATGGATGACAATTAGTGATCTTGGAAGATAATTATACACGTAGCTTGGAACATGGAAGCCAGGGAATTTCTTGTGTTTTGGATTAACTTTTTTCAATTGTTTGAGCAATAGAATTCATTTTTAATTCACCTATGTTGCACTGAATTTGTAGAAACGTGGAAGAAGAACGTTCTGTTTTGTGCCTATCACGGGCCAGATAATAATAACAACTAGATCGGCACCGCGCGAGGGTGCCGGTCCCAACGATATGGTCAAGTGATGGAAGATCAAACGACATGATGCATTTATATGAAGGCAAGTTTAGAACATGTAACAGGATAACCAATTATCGGGTTCAGGGCTAAGAAGAAAACATTGGCACCAAAGGCGATACAACTATAAAGCCATAGTTAGGCATACAATAGATAGCGCCATTCCATTTGAGATGCGACGCAAACAAAGACCAACAAAATACCAATGACGTTTGTCCTGCTTCCGGATACCTCTGTTTTGTGTCCACCAAATTTGGCAAAATTTCTCATAATTCTTAATATATCACTTTACATATGAAAACTGATACATGCACACATATGTAATGAAATTAAACTTGACTAATGCTGAAGGAAATATGCCCTAGAGGCAATAATAAAGTTATTATTTATTTCCTTGTATCATGATAAATGTTTATTATTCATGCTAGAATTGTATTAACCGGAAACATAATACATGTGTGAATATATAGACAAACAGTATGTCACTAGTATGCCTCTACTTGACTAGCTTGTTAATCAAAGATGGTTATGTTTCCTAAACCATGAACAAGGAGTTGTTATTTGATTAACAAGGTCACATCATTAGTTGAATGATCTGATTGACATGACCCATTCCGTTAGCTTAACACTTGATCGCTTTAGTATGTTAATGCTTTCTTCATGACCCATACATGTTCCTATAACTATGAGATTATGCAACTCCGTTCTTTGGAGGAACACTTTGGGTACTACCAAACGTCACAACGTAATCGGGTGATTATAAAGGAGTACTACAGGTGTCTCCAAAGGTACTTGTTGGGTTGGCGTATTTCGAGATTAGGTTTTGTCACTCCGATTGTCGGAGAGGTATCTCTGGGCCTTCTCGGTAATACTCATCACCTAAGCCTTGCAAGCATTGTAACTAATGAGTTAGTTATGAGATGATGTATTACGGAACGAGTAAAGAGACTTGCCGGTAACGAGATTGAACTAGGTATTGGATACCGACGATCGAATCTCGGGTAAGTAACATACCGATGACAAAGGGAACAACGATGTCGTTATGCGGTTTGACCGATAAAGATCTTCGTAGAATATGTAGGAACCAATATGGGCATCCAGGTTCCGCTATTGGTTATTGACCGAGAATGGTTCTAGGTCATGTCTACATAGTTCTCGAACCCGTAGGGTCCGCACGCTTAACGCTTCAATGACAGTTCATAATGAGTTTATAAGTATTGATGCACGAAGGTTGTTCGAGTCCCGGATGTGATCACGGACATGACGAGGAGTCTCGAAATGGTCGAGACATAAAGATTGATATATTGGAAGCCTACATTTGGACATCGGAAAGGTTCCGAGTGAAATCAGGAATTGCGAGTACCGGGAGGTTACCGGAAACCCCCCGGGAACTACATGGGCCCATAGTGGGCCTTGGAGGAAAGGAGAAGGGGCAGCCCTAGGTGGCCGCGCGCCCCCCCCTTCCCCTAGTCCTATTAGGACTAGGAAAGGTGGGCCGGCCCCCCTCTCTCTCTTCCCCCTCCGGGAATCCTAATCCAACTAGGATTGGAGGGGGAGTCCTACTCCCGGAGGGAGTAGGACTCCTTGGTGCGCCTCCCCCCTTGGGCCGGCCACCTCCCCCTTGTCTCCTTTATATACAGGGGCAGGGGGCACCCCATAACACACAAGTTGATCTACGGATCTTTCCTTAGCCGTGTGCGGTGCCCCCTTCCACCATATTCCACTTCGGTCATATCGTCGTAGAGCTTAGGCGAAGCCCTGCGCCGGAGAAGTCATATCGTCACAGTGCTTAGGCGAAGCCCTGCGTCGGTGGAGCATCAACATCGTCATCACGCCGTCGTGCTGACGGAACTCATCCCCGACACTTTGCTGGATCGGAGTCCGGGGATCGTCATCGAGCTGAACGTGTGCAGAACTCGGAGGTGCCGTACGTTCGGTACTTGGATCGGTCGAATCGTGAAGACGTACGACTACATCAACCGCGTTGTTATAACGCTTCCGCTTTCGGTCTACGAGGGTACGTGGACAGACACTCTCCCCTCTCGTTGCTATGTCATCACCATGGTCTTGCGTGATCGTGAGGAAAATTTTGAAATTACTACGTTCCCCAACGGTGGCATCCGAGCCTGGTTTTATACGTTGATGTCATATGCACGAGTAGAACACAAGTGAGTTGTGGGCGATACAAGTCATACTGCCTACCGGCATGTCATACTTTGGTTCAGCGGTATTGTTGGACGAGACGATCCGGACCAACCTTACGCAGACGCTTACGCGAGACCGGTTCCTCGGCGTGCTTTGCACATAGATGGCTTGCGGAAGACTGTCTCTCCAACTTTAGTTGAACCGAGTGTGGCTACGCCCGGTCCTTGAGAAGGTTAAACGGAGTCTATTTGACGAAGTATCGTTGTGGTTTTGATGCGTAGGTAAGAACGGTTCTTGCTCAGCCCGTAGCAGCCACGTAAAACTTGCAACAACAAAGTAGAGGACGTCTAACTTGTTTTTGCAGGGCATGTTGTGATGTGATATGGTCAAGACGTGATGCTATATTTTATTGTATGAGATGATCATGTTTTGTAACCGAGTTATCGGCAACTGGCAGGAGCCATATGGTTGTCGCCTTATTGTATGCAATGCAATCGCGATGTAATGCTTTACTTTATTACTAAGCGGTAGTGATAGTCGTGGAAGCATAAGATTGGCGAGACGACAACGATGCTACGATGGAGATCAAGGTGTCGCGCCGGTGACGATGGTGATCATGACGGTGCTTGGCGATGGAGATCACAAGCACAAGATGATGATGACCATATCATATCACTTATATTGATTGCATGTGATGTTTATCCTTTATGCATCTTATCTTGCTTTGATTGACGGTAGCATTATAAGATGATCTCTCACTAAAATTATCAAGAAGTGTTCTCCACGAGTATGCACCGTTGCCAAAGTTCAGTAGTACCCGGACACCACGTGATGATCGGGTGTGATAAGTTCTACGTCCATCTACAACGGTGCAAAACAGTTGCACACGCTGAATACTCAGGTTAAACTTGACGAGCCTAGCATATAACAGATATGGCCTCGGAACACGGAGACCGAAAGGTCGAACGTGAATCATATAGTAGATATGATCAACATAGTGATGTTCACCGTTGAAACTACTCCGTCTCACGTGATGATCGGACACGGTTTAGTTGATATGGATCACGTGATCACTTAGATGACTAGAGAGATGTCTGTCTAAGTGGGAGTTTTTAATATGATTAATTGAACTTAAATTTATCATGAACTTAGTACCTGATAGTATTTTGCTTGTCTATGTTTACTGTAGATAGATGGCTCGTGCTGTTGTTCCGTTGAATTTATATGTGTTCCTAGAGAATATTGTATTGAAAAATGTTAGTAGCAATGATGCGGATTGGATCCGTGATCTGAGGTTTATCCTCATTGCTGCACAGAAGAATTATGTCCTTAATGCACCGCTAGGTGACTGACCTATTGCAGGAGCAAATGCAGACGTTATGAACGTTTGGCTAGCTCAATATGATGACTACTTGATAGTTTAGTGCACCATACTTGACGGCTTAGAATCGGGACTTCAAAGACGTTTTGAACGTCATGGACCATATGAGATGTTCCAGGAGTTGAAGTTAATATTTCAAGCAAATACCCGAGTTGAGAGATATGAAATCTCCAACAAAGTTCTATAGCTAAAAGATGGAGGAGAATCGCTCAACTAGTGAGCATGTTCTCAGATTATGCAGGTACTTCAATCGCTTGAATCAAGTGGGAGTTAATCTTCCGAGATAAGATAGTGATTGACAGAATTCTCTAGTCACCATCACTAAGTTACTAGAACTTCGTGATGAACTATAGTATGCAAGGGATGACGAAAACGATTCCCGAGCTCTTCGTGATGTTGAAATCGACGAAGGTAGAAATCAAGAAAGAGCATCAAGTGTTGATGATTGACAAGACCACTAGTCTCAAGGAAAAGGGCAAAGGGAAGAAGGGGAACTTCAAGAAGAACGGCAAGCAAGTTGCTGCTCGAGTGAAGAAGCCCAAGTCTGGACCTATTCCTGAGACTAAGTGCTTTTGCTGCAATGGAACTGGTCACTAGAAGCAGAACTACCCCAAGTATTTGGCGGATAAGAAGGATGGCAAAGTGAACAATGGTATATTTGATATACAGATTATTGATGTGTATTTTACTAGTGTTCGCAGCAACCCCTCGGTATTTGATACTGGTTCAGTTGCTAAGAATAGTAACTTGAAACGGGAGTTGCAGAATGAACAGAAACTAGTTGAAGGGGAAGTGACGATGAGTGTTGGAAGTAGTTCCAAGATTGATATGATCATCATCGCACACTCCCTATACTTTCGGGATTAGTGTGGAACCTAAATAAGTGTTATTTGGTGTTGAGCATAAATATGATTTGATCATGTTTATTGCAATACAGTTATTCATTTAAGTAAGAGAATAAATTGTTGTTACATTTACATGAATAAAACCTTATATGGTTACACACCCAATGAAAATGGTTCATTGGATCTTGATCATAGTAATACACATATTCATAATAATGAAACCAAAAGATGCAAAGTTAATAATGATAGTGCAACTTATTTGTGGCACCGCCGTTTAGGTCATATTGGTATAAAGCGCATGAAGAAAACTCCATGCCGATGGACTTTTGGAATCACTTGATTATGAATCATTTGATGCTTGCGAACCGTGCCTTTTGGGCAAGATGACTAAAACTCCGTTCTCGGAACAATGGAACAAGCTCTTGACTTATTGGAAATAATACATACCGATGTATGCGATCCAATGAGTGTTGATGCTCGTGGCAAGTATCGTTATTTGCTAACCTTCACAAGATGATTTGAGCAGATATGGGTATATCTACCGATGAAACACAAGTCTGAAACATTTGAAAAGTTCAAAGAATTTCAGAGTGAAGTGAAGAATCATCGTAACAAGAAAATAAAAGTTTCTACGATATGATCGCAGAGGAAAAATATTTGAGTTACGAGTTTGGTCTTCAATTAAAACAATGTGGAATAGTTTCACAGCTCACGCCACCGGAACACCACAACGTTATGGTGTGTCCGAACGTCAGAACCGTACTTTATTTTGATATGGTGCGATCAACGATGTCTCTTACCGATTTACCAATATCGCTTTTGGGGTTATGCATTAGAGACAGTTGCATTCACGTTTAATAGGGCACCATCTAAATCCGTTGAGACGACACCGTATGAACTATGGTTTAACAGTAAACCTAAGCTGTCGCTTTCTTAAAAGTTTGGAGTTGTGATGCTTATGTGAAAAAGTTTTCACCGATAAGCTCGAACCCAAAATCGGAGAAGTGCGTCTTCATAGAATACCCAAAGGTAACTATTGGGTACACCTTCTATCACAAGATCCGAAGGCAAGTTATTCATTGCTAAGGTGGATCCTTTCTAGAGAAGAAGTTTATCTCGAAAGAAGTGAGTGGGAGGAAAGTAGAACTTGATGAGGTAATTGTACCTTCTCCCTTATTGAAAAGTAGTTCATCACGTAAATCAGTTCCCATGATTCCTACATCAATTAGTGAGGAAGTTAATGATGATGATCATGAAACTTCAGATCAAGTTGCTACCAAACCTCGTAGGTCTTCGAGTAAGATCCGCACCAGAGTGGTACGGTAATCATGTTCGGAAGTCATGTTACTAGACCATGATGAACCTACAAACTATGAGGAAGCGATGATGAGCCCAGATTCGCAAAATGGCTTGAGGCCATGAAATCTGAGATAGGATCCATGTATGAGAACAAAGTATGGACTTTGATTGACTTGCTCGATGATCAGCAAGCCATGTTAAATAAATGGATCTTCAAGAGGAAGACGGACACTGATAGTAGTGTTACTATCTACAAAGCTCGACTTGTTGCAAAAAGTTTTCGACAAGTTCAATGTGTTGAATACGATGAGATTTTCTCACCGTAACGATGCTTAAAGTCTGTCCGAATCTTGTTAGCAATTGCCACATTTTATGAAATCTGGCAAATGGATGTCAAAACTACAGTCTTTAATGGATTTATTAAAGAAGAGTTGTATATGATGCAACGAAGGTTTTGTCAAACCTAAAGGAGCTAACAAAATGTGCAAGCTCCAAATGATCCATCTATGGACTGGTGCAAGCATCTCGGAGTTGGAATAAACGCTTTGATAGTGTGATCAAAGCATATGGTTTTATCTGAGACTTTTGGAGAAGCCTGTATTTACAAGAAAGTGAGTGGGAGCACTACAACATTTACGATAAGTATATGTGAATGACATATTGTTGATCGGAAATAATGTAGAATTATTCGCAAAGCATAAAGGAGTATTTGAAAGGAGTTTTTCAAAGAAGGACCTCGGTGAAGCTGCTTACATATTGAGCATCAAGATCTATAGAGATAGATCAAGACGCTTGATAAGTTTTTCAATAAGTACATACCTTGTCAAGATTTTGAAGTAGTTCAAAATGGAATACCAAAGAAAAGTTCTTGCTGTATTGCAAAACGTATGAAATTGAGTAAGACTCAAATCCCGACCATGGCAGAAAATAGAAAAGAGAATGAAAGTCATTCCCTATGCCTCTACCATAGGTGCTATAAAGTATGCTATGCTATGTACTGCACCTATTGTATACCTTGCTCTGAATTTGGCAAGGAGTTCAATAGTGATCTAGGAGTAGATCATCGGACATTGGTCAAGAACATCCTTAGTAAGGACTAAGGAAATATTTCTCGATTATGGAAGTGAAAAAAGGGTTCGGCCGTAAAGGGTTACGCCGATGCAAGTTTTAACACTAATCTAGATGACTCGAGTCTCAATCTGGATACATATTGTAAGTGGGAGCAATTAGCTAGAGTAGCCCCGCAAGAGCATTGTAGACATAGAATATTTGCAAAATACATGCGGCTCTGAATGTAATGCAGACCGATTGACTAAGCTTCTCTCACGAGCAAAACATGATCATCCCTTAGTACTCTTTGGGTGTTAATCACATAGCGATGTGAACTAGATTACTAACTCTAGTAAACCCTTTGGGTGTTGGTCACATGTCGATGTGAACTATGGGTGTTAACCACATACAGATGTGAACTATTAATGTTAAATCACATGGCGATGTGAACTAGATTATTGACTCTAGTGCAAGTGGGAGACTGAAGGAAATATGCCCTAGAGGCAATAATAAAGTTATTATTTATTTCCTTGTATCATGATAAATGTTTATTATTCATGCTAGAATTGTATTAACCGGAAACATAATACATGTGTGAATATATAGACAAACGGTATGTCACTAGTATGCCTCTACTTGACTAGCTTGTTAATCAAAGATGGTTATGTTTCCTAAACCATGAACAAGGAGTTGTTATTTGATTAACAAGGTCACATCATTAGTTGAATGATCTGATTGACATGACCCATTCCGTTAGCTTAACACTTGATCGTTTAGTATGTTAATGCTTTCTTCATGACCCATACATGTTCCTATAACTATGAGATTATGCAACTCCCGTTCTTTGGAGGAACACTTTGGGTACTACCAAACGTCACAACGTGAATCGGGTGATTATAAAGGAGTACTGCAGGTGTCTCCAAAGGTACTTGTTGGGTTGGCGTATTTCGAGATTAGGTTTTGTCACTCCGATTGTCGGAGAGGTATCTCTGGGCCTTCTCGGTAATACTCATCACCTAAGCCTTGCAAGCATTGTAACTAATGAGTTAGTTATGAGATGATGTATTACGGAACGAGTAAAGAGACTTGCCGATCTAGATTGAACTAGGTATTGGATACCGACGATCGAATCTCGGGTAAGTAACATACCGATGACAAAGGGAACAACGTGTCGTTATGCGGTTTGACCGATAAAGATCTTCGTAGAATATGTAGGAACCAATATGGGCATCCAGGTTCCGCTATTGGTTATTGACCGAGAATGGTTCTAGGTCATGTCTACATAGTTCTCGAACCCGTAGGGTCCGCACGCTTAACGCTTCGATGACAGTTCATAATGAGTTTATAAGTATTGATGCACGAAGGTTGTTCGAGTCCCGGATGTGATCACGGACATGACGAGGAGTCTCGAAATGGTCGAGACATAAAGATTGATATATTGGAAGCCTACATTTGGACATCGGAAAGGTTCCGAGTGAAATCAGGAATTTATCGAGTACCGGAGGTTACCGAACCCCTGGAACTACATGGGCCCATAGTGGGCCTTGGAGGAAAGGAGAAGGGGCAGCCCTAGGTGGCGCCCCCCTTCCCTAGTCCTATTAGGACTAGGAAAGGTGGGCCGCCCCTCTCTCTCTTCCTCCGGGAATCCTAATCCAACTAGGATTGGAGGGAGTCCTACTCCGGAGGAGTAGGACTCCTTGCGCGCCTCCCCTTGGGCCGCCACCTCCCCTTGTCTCCTTTATATAGGGCAGGGGCACCCCATAACACACAAGTTGATCTACGGATCTTTCCTTAGCCGTGTGCGGTGCCCCTTCCACCATATTCCACTTCGGTCATATCGTCAGAGCTTAGGCGAAGCCTGCGCGGAGAAGTCATATCGTCACAGTGCTTAGGCGAAGCCCTGCGTCGGTGGAGCATCAACATCGTCATCACGCCGTCGTCGACGGAACTCATCCCCGACACTTTGCTGGATCGAGTCCGGGATCGTCATCGAGCTGAACGTGTGCGTAACTCGGAGGTGCCGTACGTTCGGTGCTTGGATCGGTCGGATCGTGAAGACGTACGACTACATCAACCGCGTTGTTATAACGCTTCCGCTTTCGGTCTACGAGGGTACGTGGACAGACACTCTCCCCTCTCGTTGCTATGTCATCACCATGGTCTTGCGTGATCGTAGGAAAATTTTGAAATTACTACGTTCCCCAACAAATGCAACAACAGAGTTAAAGTCTCATGAATATGGGAAGAAATGTTACAAATGTTCTGCATCCTTTTGACACTACCAATCCAAAGTGATCATTTCTATGGGCAATTTTTTCACAAGCCTTATTTAAATTATGTGTTTGATAAATAACACGGCTCTGAATCGCATACATGACCATAAAAAGTGCATACATAGATCATTTTTCTGTGATAATATGATATACAAAAATCCTTGATAAATAAAGTGTATCTATGTCAATAGTACTTTCTCCGTCCTGAAATATCCGTCGTAAGGGACACACATTTTGAACTAAACAGCATTTTTCAATTACATCCTTATATAATTCAAAAGTTGGCGATCCGCTCCTCCCTCTCCCTCGTGATTCGCTCCTTCCTCGGCTGTCGCCTCCAGCTCGCCGCCCGGCTCGGGCCTCTGCTCCTCCCTGTAGCTCCAGACCTCTTCTCCCGCAGCAGCTCAGTGCCTTTGCTCCTCCTGCAGATCGCCTCTGTGCCTTGCCGAGGGAGCGCTCTGAGCCTCTGCTCTAGCGAGCTCAAAGGCGTGGGGGAGTTCCAGGCGAGCTCCAGACATGGGGAGGAGCAGCAAGAGGCAGTACCTTGCTGCCCCAGGTTTCTCGCATGGCCTCCCTAGGCTCCAGGAACCGGAAGGCCGTGCTCCAGGCCGTGCTCCACGTCCAAAATGCCTCCACCGCGCTCCAGGACGCCTCCCCTGCTACGTGATGAGGAGGATGGTGAGAAACATGACTTGATCTATAAGAGAAGTTCTGTCTAATGTAACCTATAAATCGACAAGTTGGCTTGAAAATTGACAAATTGATCTGTAAGAGAAGTACGCCTGAAAAAATTAAAAATTACAGTACACATGCAAATTGATCCAGCTCTTGCAAATTGATCTCTCATTTTTTTTGACCAGGGTTAAATGCCAATTTGCTACCAACAGGTAATTCTAGTTTCAATTTGGGGTTTTCTTCCATGTATGCATACAATCAGGAGTACAAATGATCTCTAGTTCTTTCAAATGGTGATTGTTGGCGTTGCATCACTGATGGTGCGATATCTTTGTAATGAAGAGAAAAATGCAGCAAGGCAGGAAAGAGTTACTACTACAGGCGAAATTGGTCACTACTATACCTTCTTAAGTGTGCAATGAACTCCTGCTTTGCCATGTGCTTCATCTCCTCTAGCAAGGCGGGAAAAAGTTACTGCAATGCAACACAAGGACCAGCATGAATCCATGAAGGAATTGGCACACGTCCAAACGATGCAAAGCTTGAGCATGCAAGATTCACCAAAATTGTGTGCATTGTGAACTGAATTAAAATTCAGTAGATTCACTCAAAATACATTCATGGCAGTAAAAAAGAAACCATGAGCAGAATCATGAGATGATGGCACTACATACTGTACCAAACATTTGTTGATATCAAACATGCTTGGAGTACTAAAACATTTAAATTCATAGGTACTTTGAATTTAACTCCATGTTTTAGTAACTCCAACAAATTCAAAGTTAACTGATCATTTAAATCCATGGTGTGCTACTTGCTTCCATGTTTTAGTAATGAATGCAACCAAGAGAAGCTCTTAAATCTCCTAAGGAGACAACAATGTATAGAAGAGAGACAGCCACCCTGTGTAAATTTGAGCACAACCATCTCAGAGAGCTAAACCACCTCTCCACACATTCTTTGCAAAGAAGTTTAGTGCCTAAGAAGAATATGATCTAAATTCACTGAAATAGGCAAAACATGCAGGTCTCAATTCCATTAAATCAAACAAACCTAAGGATCCATGATAACTAAAGTAGGAACCTAAAAGAGTAAATAAACCTATATGAGATTCAAAAATAAGCAGACAAAATGGACACAAAGCCAATTGACCAGCCCAGTGAATGTCTTCCTAACAACATACTACTTTAGGTACACACCAACGACCATTTTTTATAAATCATATCTAGAACGATATTGGTTTGTCTGGTAGCCCCAACAACACGACACATGCGAGCAGTTCCAACAAACAAATCAATACGCTACTTCTAGGACATAGCAGAAAGGTACAAAAAATCCTAGGTCCTGCCAGGATCTATAGAAGTGACCAAAATACCCAATTCCAAATGTCAAGCAAGCACAAAAATAAAGGCAGGGAATAATAGTTTTAGATGCTAGGCTTCTACCAATAAGAGAACAAAAAGCAGATACATCCATTGTCCAAACAAAATCTAACAGCCGCTTCATACAGGAAGAAATGTAAGCCTAGGCCTGGAAAGCATAGAAGAGAGGGGGAGAAGGGGTCAACCTGCAAAGAGGTGGTCGAAGATAGAGCACGACAAACTGGCCAGAATAACGAGCACCTGTAGACAGCGGACCAACCTGCAAGGGGAAAAAGAGGAAAAGGTACAACCATGGATGAGCTGCAGTTAACCAGAGATGGTCCAAAACAAACAAGCACCGCGCCAGAACAACCCATTTTGCTACACAAGCATCTTAAAAGTTTTGATTTAGCTACTGACATGTCACCGGGCTAGCTATGTAGGAGAGATACACGATGGCAGGGATCGACATGTCACTGGGCTAGCTATGTAGGAGAGATACACGATGGCCAGGAGAGAATTTGGAGAAGCACAAAACAAAAATAAATCAAATCAGAACATTTAGTTATGTAGTACTGCAGTAAGCATTACTAAAAAGATAGATATGGAAATACATAAATATATACATGCATAATAACCTACTCCCTCCGTTCTTAAATATAAGACCTTTTAGAGATTTCAATATAGACTACATACGGAGCAAAATGAGTGAATCTACACTCTGAAATATGTCTATATACATCCATATGTAGTCCATATTGGAATACCTAAAAGGGCTTACATTTAGAAATGAAGAAGTATTATAAACCAAGTGATGCTAGCAGGCTATCTGTTGGTTTATATCATTCATGAAAACAGATTAATATTTCCAGTTTGAGAGAACAATAGCTTTATCAGCAATGCATTGTGTAATGCTTCTACCATTCCAATGACGATAGCCAATGACTAATACACAACTCCCCAAGCAATGCTATACACATCACTCTTGGTAGCTGCCTCACAGGAATTAGTAAAGTTTATGTAAAACAGGAAGATTATATATATAAATCTGGATCATTTGATCTTGTGTATTCAGTTAGATGATTGAATATACCATATGGAGAAGAATCAGTCATAGGATGATGATAAATCAGTGTGTTACCTTCTGTCGAAGGTAATATCACACCACAAGCATGGATTGCTTCATGCAACTGAAACTCTAGGTTTGTTTCTTGCGACTGTAGTTCTCTGAAAAGACCACCACTATTTTTTTTCTTGTGGCAGCAGTTCTCTGAAAATACCCATTATTATACAAAGAATTAGACATTTTAACATATACAAAGTCTAATAAGCATTCTAGTGGCCACATCACTATTACATGAACAGATACAAAAGCTAATCAGCACACTAAAGAGCACATCGCCATTCATAATGTATATGACGATACCTTCGTCATTGCTGATGTGTATAGGGTCGCTGATCCTTGGCCCCTTTGATGCTGTAGTTGTGGTTGGATCCCTAAAAAGAGTGAGAGTACATTAATACATCTACTTTATCTGTATAAATAAAGCTCGGTGTCATTGCCTATTATCATTTGTGTATGTGGTTACTATTAGATGGAAGAGTGTGATCGGTGAATTTAAAGACAAATGGTCCAGAAAAAATTCAAGAGTTACATGCACGCAACCCTATGACAACCAAGTCTGAACTTGCCATCGCTTTTGATGAGAACCCTCTCGTAGTCAAGAATGCGTGTGCATTTATTTTATACATTGACGTCTACTACCGTAGATCTACATACACCTCGCATACACTATGAATGTTATTTTACCAACGCCTTAAAAATATCACCACACCCGTTCCATCATGCAAGCCCTTTTCAAATTTGTCTTAGGCAAAAGCTTCTAAGTTCGACAAACTATAAAGAAAAGAAACCACAAGATCTATCATGAACATGCTTTCATAACATATACTCCCTCCGTAAACAAAATATAACTGCCGCACAACGACTATTGGTTGACATACCGTTTTCGAGGATACGTCAACATCACGAAAATGCCATCTCGATCCAGTGAAAAACAAAATCGCGAGAAGAGAAAATAACACAAACCGATGATCAGTATTGCTACATTTTATTTATCTACTTATTATATTATAATGCATTTTCCTCTTCCTTGATTATCCTACATGGGCTATCTTGTTGTGGTGGTTTTGTAGGACAGGAACACAAAACGGGCACAAGGAAACATCCATCCAGAGAGATTCATCAAATTATTGCTACTGTAAAGGGGAGTGCGCGAGGCATACCTATGGTCACCATGTTTTGGGCGTGAGCTAGCGAGTGACCCAGTAAATCCAACACCCATGACTTGTAGACCTGCGAGTATTCTCACCCAATTAATTAAATTTAGAGCAAACACAGATCGTAGAGGACATGGCACTCATCACAATTGAAAGCAACTAAGAAAATGTGAGACCCTTGACAAAACCGAAAGCAACTAAGAAAATCAACCAAAAAGCACCTCAACCAGAGAACCCGACACTGTCGCAACACCAGTGTTAAAGACTAAATTTTTTGTAGGGGTGGATCAGAAAAATAGTAAACCAGTGTTAGAAAACAGAACACAGTTGTAGATGGAGAAAATCAAATGTTACATAATAATTGAGTGCTCCCTCTGTAAAGCAATATAAAATCATTTTAGACTACTAAAGTAGTGATCTAAATGATCTTATATTAGTTTACAGAGGCTCTATTTGTACATCTATAACATTTGGCTATAATTACTATGCAAATACAAAATTCTAAATCTGTCTCAATTTCTAATTAGAATATGATACTACTCTGATATACCCCCTGATTGTGATCATACTGGAAACTAAAATAAAGGATATGCAGAAGAAGCCAAATAATAAAACCATGGTTACTATAAGGAAAAGGAACCTCGACCCTGTAATCTTAAATATTGGGATGAATCAAACGTTACTATTGATAATCACAGTTTCTCGCTCATAATTTTTGGAAAGTTTATTAATTAGGCAATGAACTTTTAGTTATATTAGATTTTGAACATTGGTCCATGCAACATTAGTAGAGCTTCTCGGGCCCGACCGCCGTGAGCCTTTAACCAAGCCCGGCCCATCTACACGAGAAGCGCAACAGTCGGGGGTATGAACCAATGAACCCTATTTTATGGTCTCCGTTTTCAGTTTCCACGACGCGGCGACTCGAACCAACGCTCACTGTTTGTATGCTTTAAAAAGGCTAAGGCATGAATCACAAATGCATTGTTTATCCAGCTATCATGGTATGCCGCGTATCTCACAGGTTTTGTCTGCATCAGGATCATATGGAGTAGCGCCTGTGAAGATTATCAACCAGGCAGAGGAGTAAAGGAACTTGTTAGTGTGAATTGATGCCTATAAATAATGTGTCGTGGGACCTACATAATTAAACGACAAGGCAGTTGACTGAAGCCGCTTATTAGTATGCTTAGTAGATATGGCTCTGTCATTGTTTCTCCTCTATGTTCATGCCTTTATTACTTCCTGCCTTGTATTCACGCTTGTGATGTCGAACTTCATGTCAAGTAGCTGCGATTTTAGTGTCAAACTTCATGACAAGTCATAATTTTTTGTGGTATTATAAACGATCTGAAATCAATTCTGCTTTCTAATCTCTTACCATCTTTGGGCATCAATATATCTTGCTCCTACCGTAGTTAATTGTTTTTCCTTAGCTTTGTTGTTATTCTATTTGAATGCATATGCTAAATTTGGTCTACCACTAACTTACCATTACATGTTTGACCAAACGTTGGGACCGGCACCCCGCGCCAAGGCGCGATCCCGATATTACATTGTCCCTTCTAAACATAAACCAAGCAAACTAACGTGGGATCTTTAACCTGACCCACAAATAAGAGTTTAGCATAGTATTGTGCAGACCTTTAACTTTCACACCTTCCATATAAAGTGTCAGATTACTACAACCAGCGTAACTACAACACTTAGTGATGGCATACATGACAAACAAAAGATTATGTCTGGTCATTGCGTAATTGAGAGTGGCATGTTCAGATATTAATAAGTACCTCATACGACTTTGTTTAAATTTACATGGACCATTTATCATGCTCATGAATTTTACACTCATTTATATGTTAAATCAACCAAACACCAAATCTACAAATAATGTAGATGCCAACCATTCTCAATGGTGGCGACTACTCTCAGTTTTACACTCATTTATATGTCCAATTAACCATGGCTGGGTTAAGAAACTCTAAAGTAGTTGCCTATACATACAACATATCTTGCGAAGAAACAGAAGTCGGATACCTGCTGGCATATGTCGCGAGTTGGCACCAGGATTAAGGCATTTGGTGCAGATTTCTGAATACGCCCTTCTTTGCACAACTTCAGCAGCTCTTGCAACAATGGAGAAGGCAGTAAAGGTCTTTCTAGAACCAGTCTTGGCCTTTGTGACTACATCCTTCCCTTCCTGGAATCACATCATTAGGCTGTCGCTCAAGTACCATGTAGGAAACCTAAGTTCTCGCATAGTTCAATGAAATGGTTGTCCATGTAAGAACTGGTGCATTTTGAACTAAATTCTAGCACATAGTCAAGTCAACTGGTTGTCCATGTAGGAACTGGTGCCATCACAATCTTTTTGTTAATTGAATTGTCTTTTATACCATACATTATTGTGACACAAGAACATGGGATGAAAGGCACAATTATGCTCCAATCAATAAATTATCGAAAACTCTAAATAATATCGACGCTAGGCAATCGTGGTAGGAATCCAGAGAAAAAAATAGTAAACCAAAGATTTTCGGTGGTTGTTCCTGATTGCATATGAACTTGGAGGAAATGGGAGCAAGTGGAGACTTGGATGAACAAACTATCTGTCTAATACTTTATTCCAACATTCTACTACTGAATAGATTAATCTGAGAAGTGGCAAAGTTATGCTCAAGCACATCCTAGAATCAATCAAAGTAATGCTATAATTTACTACAAATAAATCACCCAATAATCATTTGGCTGCCCCGTAGAGCTCAGCTAAGTTAGCGATAAGCACTTAAGTAGTACCAATAATGGCTACAATCCGACAACACTATTTTCAGCAAGCTGCCATGATGGCAGTTCACAAAATAGTCCAACATAAACAAAGAAGTCGCAACCAACATGTGAGAATCAAGGAATATTGAAGCGAACATGGCCGCAAAGAAATACACGAATCGAATCGGAGAAATATGGAAGAAGACCACTCCAAACATTACGCAACCTATAGTCGTTAGTGCGCAAACTAAATCTCATTGAGGTGGAGATAACTCATAACCTGCAGGTGAAAAGAAGAGCTCACCTGCAGCTTGGGACCCTCGATCTAACCATGGAAGGCTAGCCATATAGAGTCGGGCTTCGATGCCGAAACCAAGGCAACTATGGCAAGGTCCCACCTAATAACGCCCCATTTCCTCTTACTCTATCTATTTCCCATAACTTAGAAGCATAATCAAATATTTAGGTGAAATAACAATCCCTGTCCGACCATAAGTTACAATTTAAGGAAATGATTTTATACCAAGATTACCTAAACTAACTTTCATCACAGGGATGACAAAACAAGCCAGTAATTGCCTCACTAAATCGGTGTACTATTCTCACACTATATCCTAACTTCAGTTTCTATATGTCCTTACATGTGTCCTTCTATTGTTCAATGGAAATGGCCAATATCATAATTCACGAAAGCTAAAATTTATGTGCATAAAAGTTCGTAACCAACAAACTATGTTTCCACAATACTATTGTGATTCAATAAAGCTAGTCTTGAATATATATATATATATATATATATATATATATATATATATATATATATATTAGGTACCTTCCATATGATTAGATCCACATAGTCTTGAAAGTGAAAATACAATTTCTTCTTCAGATGCTGGACCCTCTGCAAATAAAAAATACTATTTCAAACAAGTCAAGACAAAACATTTTTTCATTCACAACAAAGACCACACGACCAAGAAATAAAGGGGCGTAAGCAATTAAGCATAAGTTTGTTTCAACAATTCAAAAGATGCAAGATTCACTATACAGAATAATGACAGGGAGTGTGAAAATTTCAGCAGTGAATGCAATAAGTTAGAGATGATTTTAAGCATCATAATTGACTTGAGCATTCAAAATATTGAGATCAATCCGGAATAACCAATCAAGTAAGAATGCAAAGAACAGATCAAGATCATATAGCAAATGAATGAATTGCGTGCAAGATAGCTAAGTAGGTAACCAAAGCCCTGTTCAGGTTCCTCATTCCAAGTCCTGTGGAAAATAAATGATGGCAACCGTTGCTTGATACCGGAAGAAAAGAACTCCGTTGTGCAGCCTACAAGAATAAACTCCATTATCAATTTCGTACTTCACAAGTTCAATATCAGACAATTTCCAATTAGTCTTGTTCAAGGATGATGTATCGCAGAATGAAGGTTTGCTACAGCCTCCAAAGGCTACTTGGTTTATAGAAATGATGTGGGTAAAACCAGACTATTTTCAGACAACAATTAGAGGAGATGAACAAAAGGATCTCAAGTAAAGTTCAAGAATTCGATAGTAAACCTGAGATTTATAATGATATTAGTACGTCTCACTAAACCATGTGGTATGTTGCACAGATGCTCTAAAAGTGATAGTATAACTGATAACATGTTAATAAAGGTACGTCAAAAAGGCTAATAGGTAGCTTGCGAACCGGTAGAAACACATATGAGAAAATGAATGTAGCCCATGTAGAGACTGCAGACCCAGCAATCTTGAAAACACAAAGATTTGCATGTACCTGGCCATGTGAGTGAAGAAATAGGTCGTCATCTTCCGACAAAATGCACAATTCTTCGTACCTCAACAAGGCTGTCTGAATCTTGGATTTGTAGGATATGTATTGTTTGATATCTAAGAGAGACAATGCAAATCAGATCCTCATACAAGTAAGCACCAATACTATGAGCCAAATTGATAAAATCATTGCAGAAAGCATTCTCGTCTAGTATTGCACCATCTTCTAGCCTAATAACACATGTGCTAATCCACCGAAATGTAGGAAGCATGGTTACATAATATATTTAGTTTGACTTAAAAGCTGCATTCTTCCTAAATCAGGATCAATTGATAACTGTACCTCACAAGAAGGAAAGTTATTTTCTCAATTGGTGGTACCCCGTGACTTGACCGCTGCTCCGCAAGCAACGGCCATGGACCTGGCTGCTGCTCCTATCGTGTGTGCACGCTGCTACACTACCAACTGGCCTGCATCGCTTCATGAACAGAGGATCAAGGAATCAATATACCAACATGGAAGAGACTCTCACACAAGAAGAAATAACTCACCCACGTACATTTGCTTCACACAATCGCCGCAAATCCAAGGAACACAAACAACGAGAGGAAGATATGAGGAGAGGAAGAGAATGAGCAAAGGGGATCTGGAGATTGTAGGAGAAACCAACCACGGGCTCGCTACCTAGACTCGGCTTCGAGTTCGTGTGGAGGGCGAACGTCCCCGCCGCCGCCCCATACGCCCACCGAGCAAGCACCGGTGACGAGGCCGCAAGGGTCGCGATTAGAAGAGAGGAGATGAAAGCCCCACCCCCACCTTTCTTGCCCCTCTGCTCCTTGCGCCCCACATCGGCCTCTTCTCCATCCCGCAATGTGTACAAACCCTAGAGTTAAATCCACGCTGCTCCAACCGCCGGCTGCCTCGCTGCTCCCCACCGTCGGCCTCCCGACCTCCCTGCCTCCTCCACCCCAGCCGAGAACACCGGCCTCCCCAACCCTAGGTCGTGGGTGGAGAAAAGGTGTGGTGAGCTGGTCCTCGGTGTCGAATGAGACGAGGGAGGAGGAATAGCAGGCCGGGCGAGGCTCCCGTGGTGACGCGAGGAGAAGGGGCGGAGGAAGCAGATGATCGTGGGACACGACGCATTTGAGCCGAGGCGACCACCGCAGCTACCTCGTCCTTCCTCTGCTGTCGTGCTCCTCGTCCTCCCACCGCAGCAGCAGAGAGGAGGCGCGGGGGAGGAGAGAGGAGGAGGCCGTCGTGCTCCTCGTCCTCCCTCTGCTGCTGCTCGTCGTCATTGCTGGGGGGCTCTGTTGCAATCCCATGGGGAGGAGGTCGGAGACGCAGAGGAGGGCGGCGGCTCGGGTCGGAGAGAGGAGAGGAGAGCGATGGCGGCCGAGGGCACGATGGGTAGCGGCGGCTGTAGGGCGTTGGGTAGCGGCGGCTAGGGTTTCGATGGTGGGGGCGGGGAGGAGAGGAGAGCGAGCGGGAGGGAGGAACGACCCGGTGCTCGGCCCACGGACTCACCTCACGCTTATTGGGCATTTCTCCCACTGTGAAATACCTAAAATGCCCTCGTGAGGCGGCTAATTAGGCGGTGGCACGGCCAAGGCGGGACAGCTCATAGGGAAAAATATCGGACGGTTGGAGAGGATCGGGTAAATATCCGACGGCCCACGCCGATCGAGCCCGAGATCCAACGGCCAGAAACACATCAAGGAAACGATCGGACGGCCGAGAGTCGCTAATCGCTAAGGAGCCTCCGGCATCCATCCTTCTCTTATTTCTGGATATTTATAATTTGTTCCGGTCCAATTATTGGACTCCATCGCAATTCCGTTATTTTTTGGTTTCGCTCCCATTTTCCCTTTCCCTCCGTTCTCTCCCGCCAATAGCGACTAATCTGGCAAAAAAAATGTCCGCGCGCTTAATTACAGTGGCCCACCTGTCATAGGAATCCAGGACGTAGACTAAATTGAGTCAAAGAGACCGCGAGCAAATAAAATCGGAAACCTCCCCCCATATCAGCACGGTTCCCTTCCTCGTCTGGTACTGGATTCAACTCACGCCCAGCGGCCGGTGGCGGAGGCATCACCACAAGCTGAGCAAGGTTAGTTGCGGATCTGCTCTCCTAGAATTCATCCTCTCTTGCTACCTACTCCACCGATCTGTGCTCGAAATCTATTCACATCTCTCCTTCCAGGAAAATCCGACTGGTACGTGGTGGCGGCAATCCCGCGAGTTCATCTAGTCAGTGCCCTGCTCCGTATCCCATCTCATTGCTGCAATTCATGCCCACCGTATTGGTTGTTAGTTGTTTTTTTCACCCACCAATGGATATACAGAGATCACGATTCTAGTTTAATCTGAAATTGGTTCAGATGTTCAGTTTATTCATTGCCAAAGTTACCATTGTTTGAGACTCTCTATTTTCCACTGCAAATCAATTCATCTTCAGTCAAATTATCTGTCAATCATAATGATACAGTTGTATGTACCAAAAAAGGAATGTCCGCTGGCGCTCTGTATCTATACTCCCTCCGTTCGGAATTACTTGTCTCGGAAATGGATGTATCTAGAACTAAAATACGTCTAGATACATCCATTTCTGCGAGAAGTAATTCGGAACAGAGGGAGTATATGCTAGCGAGTCTCATTCATTTGTTCCAAAAAGACCAAATGAAACTGAAGTAGCCTAGGCCTACTAGTAGCAGATCAGTTTGCCCAGTTACTGAAGAATATTGAACAAACACCTGAGAAAATCTGAAATCTAAAACAGGACAATTAGTACACATAGTGAAGTCTGAAAGAAAATGTTGTGTACTAGCACTGTTACTTGCCAGAAATTACTGCATTCAGTAGTACAGTTACAGCATGACAGAGGACAATTGCCGTGTAAATTACAGTAGAAATCAAAGCTGAATTACAGTGAGTTTTACAATATATTTTCTTTAGATTTCTCTAGCATTACCAAGGTTCATCACTAAGAAAATTCAACAGAACAAAGGAAAAAGAAGAGCCATGGCTAATGCTCTATTGGAACATGTGCAGTAAATTTGACCGGAAAAACAATAGTTCAGTGGTATTACTCTGTCCAATCATGCACACTAAATCTTGCAAGTTTTAACTGGAAAGCCATCTTAGGGAAGCGGAAGGAGAATTAGTGGTGGGAGTTTACTGCAGGGTTCGGCTTGGGAAATAGGCATTTAGTCCCATTCCCTTGTTTGGTGCACTCTGGGAATTACTTCTGAGAATCAAGAGGGAGTGTGAGTACAGTAGACATAAAAAGCATTTGCCTGTCATTGCACATAACATTTGGCATGATTAAATACGGCAGCTCTGATTGTGTTCAAGCACATTCATACAACTAGCACACAATACACTTCTCTCAGACCTGGCTTTCAATCTCATATGACTGGATTCTTGTCATGTTGTAACAGATATGTCACGAACAAGGATTAGCGTTGTTGAATCCAGTGAAGAGTATATGATGGAAGAACCAATCGAACATCATAACTATGCTTGCTCCTTCGGTTTATGGACTCCGACTTGTTAAAAAAGGACCAATTAATTTATAGAACAAGCCAAGTGGTTCAAATGGTGCAGATTTGCAAGCATCAAACGACAATTCTGTTCCAGATAAGGGTTGTCGACTTAAATACTCTTTGGAACTTGCCATTGTTTAGGATTAAGTTCGTGTGCTTGAATTTTTTTGCAATTACATATACAAGACCCAGAATTTGATGTGTATCATTCTATTCTAGAACAAAGAAACTATGGTTCATAATGGTGGCAGTGCACGACAACTAGAAAAGTGTTCTGGTGCACACAAGGTATCTTCATAGTCTCATATACAAAATTATAATCAAACTATAGTGCTCCCATGTTTATGTGTTTACTTGTTGCTATCAGAATGTTGTCCAGAACCAAGAAACTTTTGATCAAAATTTCAGTGCACGGCAAGGGGAAATAAATTCTGCTGCACATAAGGTATATTTCAATTACCATATCCAATATTTCCATTGCTCCAATGGTTATGTATCTACTGGTCATCTTGCTATCAGAATGATGTTCAAAACAAAGAATCTTTACTTGAGAATGTTAGTGCACATCAGGGAGAAAAAACCTTCTGCTGCAAACAAGTTGGTATCTTTCCATAATCACATACAAATTTGTGTTCAGAATATAGTGCTAGATTGTTTATTTGTTTATTACTTCTTTGCTATCAGACTGTTGTCCAGACCAAAAAAATAACAAAAGGTGCTAATGCAGGCAATAAGAGTGCTCAAAGTGGTCCGTTGAGTTGGTTGGGAGTGCCCAAATTCATTTCATATGTTCCCTTGTTTTGCGTCTGTTTCTCATATGGTAACAATAATTTTCTCTGATAGGTAGGAACTACTGTATTCTTGAAGAGCCTAAAAAATCACAACAAGGACGAAGCTCTTGCTACAACTGTAAGTTGTGATCCTAAATTTAAACTTGATGGTGCTCAAATTAGAAATGAATTCTGGGCAATGCATGTTGATATGGCATTTGTGAAAACTGAAAATTTGGTATGGAGTTGCAAAAACTCCAATACTCTTGGTAATGCAGAAAAAACAAAGATTGCATGGCCTTCAATATTTGTACGTGACTAATATCTTGCCTTTATTACTACTTGCATCATGCCAATGCATTGTGAGTTAACAGTTCATTTGTTTTCTTAATTGTAGATTCAAAAGATAAATGGATGAGTATATGGGTGCGTGGCAAGTATACTGCAATGATGATGTCAATGTTCTGTTTCAAGATGATGATGATAATGGATGCTTTTAGTATTAGTTATGTTGTAGGAATGACGTACCTGTTGGATGTTGTTCCTCGTCTTTTAGTTAAGTTACAGGGATGTTGATGGATGCTTCCAGTTTAAGCTTTGTTGTCAAGAAAATAATTAGAGATTATGCATCACATTTGGATGATGTTCCTCATGTAATATCCACTGTGGTAATCCATCAGTTTTATATGCTATATGATTTCTTCCTCTCGTGAGTATGTTCTTTTTTTTCCTTTACTTGAAATACAAAATTATCACCTTTACATGGATCATTAATTTAATTGCTAGAAAAATATATAATAATAATAATATCCACACTATATATGTACAACCCTTGAAGCGTTGAAAATTCTCTGTTGCCAAGCAATGGAATTTTGATTCCTGTACATTAGCACCAACAATAAAAAGTGTTGTGAAAATCCGTTTTATCTGTTGTACTCTTGCAACGGTCCCTTTTACCAACGGTAGTATAAACGTTGCATTACGCGCTAACAACACTGGATAAGGCTATGCATCCCAAACCGTTGGTAAATACACTAGCAACGCATATTTGGACATTTAGATACGGAAAAATGCGTTGCTATAGGGGCAGTCTTGTTGTAGTGCGTCACAAACAGGATACGTATTTATATTGAATGGTGGAGCTGTCAGTTGGTGCAGTTCCAATCAGAGCGTCATGGCGAGATCTACGTGTGAAGCGGAGTACATAGCTGCTTCGGAAGCAGCAAATGAAGGAGTCTGGATGAAGGAGTTCATATCCTATCTAGGTGTAATACCTAGTGCATCGGGTCCAATGAAAAATCTTTTGTGACAACACTGGAGCAATTGCCTTGGCGAAGGAATCCAGGTTTCACAAGAGAACCAAACACATCAAGAGACGCTTCAACTCCATTCGTGAACAAGTCAAGGATGGAGACATGGAAATTTACAAGATACATAAGGATCTGAATGTAGCAGACCCGTTCACTAAGCCTCTTCCACGAGCAAAACATGATCAACACCAAGACTCCATGGGTGTAAGAATCATTACAATGTAATCTAGATTATTGACTCTAGTGCAAGTGGGAGACTGAAGGAAATATGCCCTAGATGCAATGATAAAGTTGTTATTTTATATTTCCTTATTCATGATAAATGTTTATTATTCATGCTAGAACTGTATTGATCGGAAGTCTAAATACATGTGTGAATACATAGACAAACACTGTGTCCCTAGTGAGCCTCTACTTGACTAGCTCGTTGATCAAAGATGGTTAAGGTTTCCTAACCATGGACATGAGTTGTCATTTGATAACGGATCACATCATTAGGAGAATAATGTGATGGACAAGACCCATCCGTTAGCTTAGCATTATGATCGTTCAGCTTTATTGCTATTGCTTTCTTCATGTAAAATACATATTCCTTCGACTATGAGACTATGCAACTCCCTGATACCGAAGGAATGCCTTGTGTTCTATCAAACGTCACAACGTAACTGGGTGATTATAAAGATGCTCTACAGGTATATCCGAAGGTGTTTGTTGAGTTGGCATAGATCGAGATTATGATTTGTCACTCCGAGTATCGAAGAGGTATCTCTGGGCCCTCTCGGTAATACACATCATAAGCTTGCAAGCAAACGACTAAGGAGTCGGTCACGAGGTGATGTATTACGCAACGAGTAAAGAGATTTGCCGGTAACGAGATTGTACTAGGTATGAAGATACCGACGATCGAATCTCGGGCAAGTAACATACAAATGGACAAATGGAATTGTGTATGTTGTCATAACGGTTCGATCGATAAAGATCTTCGTAGAATATGTAGGAGCCAATATGAGCATCCAAGTTCCACTATTGGTTATTGAGCAGAGAAGTGTCTCGGTCATTTCTACATAGTTCCCGAACTAGTAGGGTCCGTGGGGGGGGGGGGGGGGTGGCGCCTAGAACACATAACATCAACTGTTAGCCGTGTGCGGCGCCCCCCTCCACAGTTTACACCCCCGGTCATATTCTCGCGGTGTTTTGGCGAAGCCCTATGAGGATCACTTCATCATCACCGTCAGCTTGCCGTCGTGCTAACGGAACTCATCTACTACCTCGACACCTTGCTGGATCAAAAAGATGAGGGACGTCACCGAGCTGAACGTGTGCAGAATTCGGAGGTGCCGTATGTTCGGTACTTGATCGGTCGGAGTTAGAAGAAGTTCGACAACATCAATCGCGTTGTCAAACGCTTCCGCTTACGGTCTATGAGGGTACATAGACACACTCTCCCCTCGTTGCTATGCATCTCCATGGATATGGATAGATCATTGTGTGTGCATAGAATTTTTTTTTGTTTTCCATGCGACGATTCCCAACACTTGGGTCCTTGTAGTCGTCGCTAGATGTCTATGAATCTGGATGTAATTTTTATTATTTTTGTTGTTCGTTGTAGTACCATGATTGGAGATGAATAGACTAGAAGATTTCTTGTAAAAATATATACTCCATAACTTTCTTTTTTTGATTTGCATTTCCATCGTATAATAACCTTTTGGTATGTGAATGATATTTTGAGTCCCCCGTGGTGAGGCCAACTCCACCGCACGACCCCAAACGGACGTCCAGATTGCCTGGATTTTGTCCCTTTGAGGCGCCGATGGGTTTGTCCGTGTCCAGCTTTGTCCGTTGGGTAGTGTGTGCGCCCCACCATGTGGCCGCACCCCAAATCGTGTCTGGGGTGGACGTGAATAAAAAATATAAAAACTAGAATGAAATGACTAAAAAAGTAAATAAACGCATTTAAAAACATAAAACATATATAGGGGCACGGCCACAAAACGGTCCAGTTTCCACGGCCACTTAAAAGGCCCAGTTTCATAATTAACATAAAAACAAAACAAAACGCCTCGCGCTTCCCGCCGCGCCGTCGGTGCCGTGGGTTGCCGCCGTCTTCATCGCCGCCGGTGTCGCTGCTGCCGCTGACGAGGTCGACGTAGTCCGGCAGCGTCCACAGGTGGGCCGGCGGTGCGTGGTTGACGGGGGCAACCTGGAAGGCCGGAGGTGCCTGCACCACCTCCTCCCTTGGCGAGGCCTCCCGCTCCGGTGACCGCGGCGGAGTGGCGCACCGATTCCACGCCCACGCCCGGCGGCAGCCATCTCCGGCAAAGTGCAGGACCAGCCCCGCCCCTGGCCCAGCAGCCCCTGGAACGCGGCCAGCGGCTCCTCCTCCATCGCGTCCTCCGGGAAGGCGACGTCGCGGCCGACGGCCGCCAACTGCAGCTCCGGGAAGGCCACGTCGCCGGCCGCAGAGAGGGCCATGGCCTCCTCCAGGACGTCCCATTGCCGCTCATCATGCGTGTTCATGGAGTCCTTCATGACACGCTGCACGAGACGGGCCTCCTCCTCTGCTGTGATGCGAGGAGGTGGAGGTGGCGACGGAGACGGGGAAGGCGACGACGCATGCGTCGAGCCGCGACCACAGACGCCAGCGCGCCTCTACACGCGTGGCCGCCGCCCCGGCGACTGCCGGGTGAAGTACGACGTGCGGCGCGTGTCGTGCTCGTCCTGGAGCCATGTGTCCCACAGCGGCGAGTCGGGGGCCTACCTGTGGTCGTGGTACAGGTCGTTGGGGAGGAGGCGGCGGCGGCGCGTGATCTCATCGCGTCGGGCACGGCCGCTCGCTAGCACCGGCGAGATGGAGACCCGGTCCGCGGAGAGGTGCCAACCGTTGGGGAGGTGGACGTCGCTCCACGAGACCGGCGTCCTTGTCTCCCAGTACCTCCGGCACACGTCCCCGGCGATGTACTGCCAGTCGCGCTCGCCGGCCGGTCTCGGGGCAATGGTGAAGGGGGCTGGCGCGGGGGCTCGACGGGAGGAGAGCGGCGGTGACTCGGGCTCCTCCTTCTTCACGGATCCGCGGCGGCGGCCCGAGGAGGAGCCAGCCTCACGGTCGTGCCTCCCCTTGCGGCCGTAGTTCCAAAGGCCCATGGCTGCGGCCGGCCGGCGAGGTCGACGGGGAGGAGCAGTTTAGGGTTTCGAGGGGGCAGAGAGGGGCCGGAGTGGGAAGTGTGGACGACGACCGGTCCACGGCTTCCCATTTAAGAAGGACGACGACCCGGAGCTGTGCGGATGACAGGTGGGGCCACCCGCCCGTGCGCATTTATGTTGACGGGTGGGAGGTAGGTGGCCACCTACCACGCGGCCCCGACGCGGACGCTCGAAGCGTCCGTTCGTTGTCCGACGCGACCCAAATCCGGCGCAAGTTTGCGCTCGAAATGGGTCGGCCCGGACACAAAACGAATCAGATGGATCCAGGCCGTCGCGCGCTGGATCGCCTGCTTTGTCCATTTTGTCCCAAACGAACGGGTGGAGTTGGCCTGATGAGTGTGAAAAAGCGAAGCGCCGAACTGGAGCCCTCCTGGTGCGTGCCGTTTGCTGGTAACCATTCACTGGTCGATCCAACTGTCCAAGCGAGTCCCCTCTTTGGCCCCTTCTCCTTCCTCGCTCGATCCCCAAATCAAATCGCTGTCTCCACCCTAACCCTAACCCTAACCCTAGCCGCGCCGCCACCATCGATCTGATCCCCAAATCCTCCTTCTCCTTCCCCCCTCCACCAAACCCTAACCCCTAGCCGCCATGGCCCCCCGATGGTTCTGCTCAAGCGCCATGTTGATTTCTCCCACGACGAGGCCGCGGTGCCGATCCCCTCCCCCTGCCCGTGGGGAGCAAGCAACAAAGTGACGAGTGATGCGGTCGCCAGTACTGCAGCGCCCTCAAGGCCATGTGATCGTCGCCTCTCGCCTTGCAACTCTCCTCCCTCCACATACTACCGCCGAATTCCGCCCGCTCCTAGAGCTGCGCTCGGGCCACATCTCCAGTAGCGGACAAGAACTGGTAAGCGCCTCTATGCGGGAGGTACCGCCCTAAGCGCCCGATCACGATTGCGGAGATGGGAGCCTATCTCATCTACGACGCCAGGATGGCTCCCTCTCCGTCATCCCCCTATCCCCTCCGACGACGAGTATATGGCCATGGGGCGCAGTCGGGTCGTCATGTGCGACGCCACCGGGGTGGCTACCTTCTTGCCGAAGCTCGTGCAGGTCATGCCAAGCTTCTCCCGAGCCGCCGTCTGGCTGTGGGAGTCGTCTGCCAAAGAATGGGTCTTGAAGCCCGGCTGCGCCCTTCCACCCAACATAGCCATGGATTTCTCCATTCACTCGTGCTTCTCTTATCGGGCTCTACCTTCTGCTGGGTGGATCTCCACCAAGGCATGGTGCTCGTGATCTGCACCAAGGCTGCAAGTTCAGCTTCACCGAGTTGCCCCAAGGACGCCCAAACTATGATGCCTCCGACTATCCAGCGGCCTCTGTCTTGAGGAGTTCCGTTTAAGTGGCTCGTGTTCGTGGCTCCATCAAGTTCCTTGCCTTCAATAAATTTGTTGAACGCATAAGCCCGGCGAAGAATATGGACTGACCGTCTGGACTCTCTACCTCGACCACCTGTGGTGGAGCATAAGCTACCAAAGGCAGCGCCCAAGACATCTGGCAAACACCAACTACCGGTCTGCTGGTTTGGGACAGCTTGCTCCGTCGTTCCCTGTCCTCGGCATCCATCAAGACGGCGTAGTCTACCTAGTCGTAAACGATACCGGTGTGGTGGGGAAGGACCGCCGACTAGTGCACAAGGCCCAAGATTTGCTTCAGGTCGACATGGGGAATAACAACGATGTCCGTGTCTATCAATGAAGACGACACGTATTTATTCCCAGCTCTTTGCAAGTGAGTTCAAAGGCGCACCGCATTTACGTGATCACCCGGTACTACTACCACCACCAAGCATGGTTTCATTTGCATACTACTGTCATTTTATCTATGTATGTTCACTATCACTTGAACATGCTTTCATTTGCTTGATGTGCTACTATAATTTTGCTTAGGTTTTATAAAATGATTAAAATTCCAATGCTTGCTTATTGCGTCCAGTTTGCTTCATACTTGCTAATAGAAATCAAGATATTTGGCCACCTCCTCATGTTGAACAGTAGATATCTGATATAGATGCTCATCCGCAATCATGATTTTGTAATCAATTGTCACTACCTGAACATGCAAAGTCCATTCAAAGATGTCAGCGTATGTGTTGTCATTAGCTTCACCCCTACACTTTTAAGGCATTCAGTGAATATAGCAGCGTATGTGTAGTTCGTTTCTGAACTTGGAATTGGTATGCGCCAAGTCCATTCAAAGATGCACATAGCAGATGAAGCATAATTTCAAACTAGAGCTGAAAGACCGACGGTGTCCGAATGAAAGATGTCAAAAGTAAATAAATGTACCCTTGACACGGATGGCTGTTTCAACTATTTTAATTGAGCATCCTAGACTGACCTTTAGACATTGTGTTGGGTGTTTCCCAAATAATTAATATCGACGCATGTTTACTCTAGCTTGCAGTTTTTTTCATTTTTAAAATTGTTTTTAGGTAATTATAACCTGTCATATGGTCACACTAAAGGTATTATGTTTGACAAACATATCTGTTTCGTTTTTGCCAGAGAGAGATAGAAGCAAGCGAGTTTGGCGCAAGTGGAAAGAAGACGAAGGCCTAAGATGTTGCAACACATCAAGTGGAAATTTGGACC